>CM053559.1:60967923-61034362 GCA_028646485.1 Cryptoprocta ferox | reverse complement strand
CTTTGTGTCTTCTTCAATTTCTTTCATAAGCTTTCCATAGTTTTCATTGTACAGGTCTTTTACATCTTTGGTTAGGTTTATTCCTAGGTATTTTATGTTTTTTTGTGCAACTGTGAATGGGATCAGTTTCTTGATTTCTCTTTCTGTTGCTTCATTATTGTTGTATAAAAATGCAACTGATTTCTGTACATTGATTTTGTACCCTGCGACTTTGCTGAATTCATGGATCAGTTCCAGAGGCTTCTGGTGGAGTGGATCGGGTTTTCCATGTAGAGTATCATGTCATCTGCAAAAAGTGAAAGTTTGACTTCTTCTTTGCCAATTCTGATGCCTTTTATTTCCTTTTGTTGTCTGATTGATGATGCTAGGACTTCCAGCACTATGTTAAACAACAGTGGTGAGAGTGGATATCATTGTCATGTTTCTGATCTCAGGGAGAAAGCTCTCAGTTTTTCCCCATTGAGGATGATATTAGCTGTGTACAATTCCCTCCATTTAGAATGTTTGTCTCTCCCACCCCACCCTACCCCTGCCAAATTTACTATGGCTGACTCTTATCCTTCAGATCTCAGCTCAAAAGTCTTTTCCTCAAGAAGTTTTTCCTGACCCCCCTTATGACAAGTTACCATCTAGCATACTTCCCTGATTTACTGTACTTCATAGCACCTATCTGTATCTGTAATTACACATTTGTGAATTTGACTCTTGTTTGTTTCTCCCACTATAACATGTGTTCCAAGAGAATTGAGACTCTTACCACAGCATCCTTGATGTATGTGCTCAAAGACTGGTTGATGTATGTACATCATGTTCACATATGTATGTATGCACTATGAGTAAGTTCTCTGAGGGTAGGTACAGTGTCTTTTTCATCATCTTTTTGCCTTGTATATAGGAGGCACTTAAATATCTGTGGAAGGAGTAAACTAATGCACGTCTTGTTTTTTTCAAAATATAATTAAGATAGGCAATTTTTTGGTCTGATTAAAAAAGATCCTTCCTCCCCTAATCATTAACAACAAAACATCCTATCAAAATAATCAGTGTTTCTCAGGATTTTTGTGCTGTTCTATTTTCATTGCGGTGAAAAGGCAGAGGATATTTCACAGAGCATTCTTTGATTTGTCTCCCACTTGAGGCTTTTCATTCTCCTGAAAAAGACATACTGAAAACATTCCATTCTCTCAAAACAGACATCCTGAATGCATTCAAATGTCAATCAAAATTTAAAAAAATTTTTTTTTGTTTTATTTGTTTTAAAGAGAGAGAGAAAGAGAACAAGCAAGAGAGGGGCAGAGAGAGAGGGAGACACAGAATGTGAAGCAGGCTCCAGGCTCCAAGCTGACAGCAGAGAGCCCGGTGCGGGGCTCAGACTCACTAACCATGAGATCGTGACCTGTGCCGAAGTCGACCGCTTAACCAACTGAGCCACCAAGCGCCCCCCCAAAATTTTTTTAAAGCCACAGAAACTATTTTTTGGATTTTTTTTTCTTTTATGAGTCAAGGAACATTATTTACAGCTTGCTCTGAGGCTTCTGTTAATGTTTGTTAAGGATGGGGTGTTGCAGTTAGAGAAACTCTGTTCTCCTATAAAGGCAGACTGCTACAGATTAACTTTCCTCAACTCCTATATTTTCAGTGACATAGAATGTTATAAATTGCTTCCAATAAACAGGAAGGAAAGGGGCACCTAGGTGGCTCAGCCAGTTAGGTTTCAGACTTCAGCTCAGGTCATGATGTCAAGCCCAGCATCAGGCTCTGTGCTGACAGTGCAGAGCCTGGAGCCTGCTTCAGATTCTGTGTCTCCCTCTCTCTCTGCTCCTCTCCCACACATGCTCTGTCTCTGTCTGTCTCTGTCTCTCTCTCCTCTCTCTCTCTCTCAAAAGTAAATGAACATAAAAAAAATTTTGAACAGGAAGGAAAGTCAAAAGCATTTTCTAGAAGCTTCTCATCCCCCCATTCTTTTGAACTCTCCTTTATAATTTAAGTGAGGGGCACCTGGGTAGCTCAGTCGGTGAAACGTCCAACTTTGGCTCAGGTCATGATCTCACGGTTCCTAAATTCAAGCCCTGCATCAGGCTCTGCCCTGACAGTGCAAAGCCTGCTTCAGATCCTCTATCCTCTGTCTCCCTCTCTCTCTCTGCCCCTCCCCCGCTCATGCTCTCTCACTCTCTTTTGAAAAAAATTAAAAATAAAATTTAAGTGAATAAATGTAATTTTAATATTCTAATTCCTTTTAGTTACTGAGGTAACTTTTTAAGAAATTAAACCTTTTCTCTGTTTCAAGCATAACATATACTTGATCAGCTTTCAAAAAAACAAACCTTTTCTGTAGAAGGTGAAATAGAGTTATTTGCCTTTCCACTAGCACTTGCAATACTTATTTAATTAGCAGCCTTTTCCAGTCATCCCCATCTCTGTCTTCCTTTTTCTTGATCTTTACAACACAACTCGACCATTCAAGGTAAATGATCAGATGTGTTCTCTCTGAAAAGGAAGATGTTGATCTTTTTTCTAAAACCAAAACAAAAATGATACTCTCTTATTACAGAGATGTTTCGACTGACTTTTTTTTATTCAGTAAGGACATCGCTTATGAATAGTTTACTATGTAGCATGTACATGAAATATACAAATTAAAATTTGAGTAAAATAAAAGTTACTGATAAAATAAGAAAAATAGAAGCTTTTTCCGTAACAAAAATCTTACCACACATGAAAGAATATTTCTATCAAAATTACGATTTTTCCATCATTTTCATATCCAAAACTGAATGGAAGTCATCATTAAAGTTAGTGATCAAAATGATCCACAATATAATATTGGTAATGTGTGTAAAAATGACTATAAACATAAAATGAAGGATAATGTTATGGTGGGATAACTACAATGGCATCCTTGGCTAATATTGGAAAACCTTAGTTTAGTCAAACTTCAAAAAAAGGGGGAAGTGTATCCTTAAACATAAATATAAATTATTAAAGGGAATTTTAATAAATTAGTAATTTTATTTTGCAATCAGTGCTTTGAAAATGGAGTAGTAACTGACAATCACTTCAATCCTTTTGTCTCAATATTAATGGTTTATATAGAAACGGATATAAAGAAAAGTTTCTCAGAAAGATGGAATTGTTCATTGTTCTGTCGGATATGTAAAAACAATGCCAACTCAAAAGCAGCCAAGTGGACAGCTGCAGATGCTGTACCCAATGGAAATACCAAGCAGGCATAGCACAAATCAATAATTAACAAAGCAGATGCACAAAGCTTGATGAGGATGAATAATTGCATAGGCAGGAATGGTAAAAGGAGCTGATAACAGTACTAGTTTTGTAAGAAATTAGATAAACTCTTTGTATTCACAAATTTGTTAGCAAGAGTACTTCAATGCCTAATGGTACACAAAGAATATCTTTTCAGAATGCTTGGATTAAATTGATATGCTTAATAATACTTATCACTAATGGTGTTTAGAAATCAAAATTATCCACAAGAAAATATTGGTAAGGTGAACATAAAAATAATTTTAAAAGTAAAGAATGAAATAATATTCTAGGTGTGCTAACTACAGAGGTATCATCAAATTGTTTTTGGAAATGTTTAAGTTCAATGGAATGTTGAAGAGGTGTACACACTTTTCTAACTTTGTGTGTGTGTGTGTGTGTGTGTGTGTGTAAACCCTTTCCTAACTAGTCAGTAAGTTTCTTGAGTATAAGTATCATTTTTATAACGTAGTCTAAAAGTACTAAGCTCGATGCTTTATATATAAATAAGTACCTGTATGAATAAAATAATACATCTTGATTTCTTCAAAATATAATGAATATGGACAATATGATTAAGCATGCTTTAGTAAAAGCATTCAGAGTAAATTCTTTACATAGATGCTGAATATATGACTTGGAAACATCTTGTAGGAGTCTTTACGTTTTTGAGAAATAACAGTTCTTAAATTGCAGTGACTTTAAAAACTAGAAATTTGCAGTAATAATAGATGCATTTTTATAGCAAACTTGGAAAGCAGGTGCCAGAGTTTTGGGTATATAAGGAAGCTAGGTTTTTAAGGTTCATTTACAGCCTTTTTCCTTGGGACATACGTTGCAAGAATAACTGCCCTTATGAATGCAAGGATTCCTTGCTCAAAACTGTATCAAGTGCTTTAAAGATTCATTCTGGTTTTTTTTTAATGTTTAGTTATTTTTGAAGGAGGGGAGAGGCACAGAGACAGGGAGAGAGAGAATTCCAAGTAGGCTCTGCACTGTCAGCACAGAGCCCAACATGGGGCTTGATCTCACAACCTGTAAAATCTTGACCTGGGCCAAAATCAAGAGTCAGTCACTTAACCAACTGAGCCATCCAGGCACCTCTGAAGATGTGTTCTTTATCTAGATGCCTGTTTTATATCATTCTATTTTGTTTGAGTTATCATTGAAAATGCATAATTTCTATTGTCTATTTATTCATTGATTTACAAATATTTATTTAGTATCTGCTGTGTGCCAGGTACTATTCTAGATGCTGCGAATATAGCAGTGAAGCAGCAAAAATCGCTGCATTTATGGCAATTTTATTCTAGGGGTGGAGACAGACAATGGAGATAAATCAATAAACTATGCAATAAGTTAGTGTTCCGTACTAAGGGGAAAAAATAAAGCAGAGAAATAAGGTAGAAAATCTTAGAAAGAAGTGGAATTTTAAATTGAGTGGCCAGGAAAGGCCTCACCAAGAAGTGACATTTGGGTTAAGTCCTGAAGGAGGTGAAGGAGCTAGTCTTTTGGCTGTTTGGGGAAAGAACATTCCAGGCAGGGGAAATCCCAAGTTACAAAAGCCTTGAGGTGAAGCAGTGCTTGGCATAGTTGAGAAATATCAAGTAGGCCAGTGTGTCTGGACAAGACCAAGGAGGAGTGTGGTGGGATATGAGATCAAAGAGATGACAGGAGGCTAGGTCATAAAGGACCTCATAGGTAAGAAGGGGAGCCATTGAAGTGTTCTGCACAGAGTAGTGACATCTGACTTTTTAACAGGATCACACTGGCCACTGAAGAGGGCAAGGGTGGAAATAATGGAGATCCTTTATAGTTACAGCTATCATCCAACGAGAGATGGTCATGGCTTGAACCAGAATGGTGGCAGTGGTTATAGTGAGAAATGGCTGGATTCTGGATATATTTTGAAGGTAGTATTCACAGGATTTTCAGACAGAATATAATGTGAGATTATCTACTATTTGTGATAGTTAAAATTTCCACTGTTCACTCCTAATTGTTAAAAAAGATACATATTCTCATACATTCTCTTGCATTCCTAGATTATGATGTTAACATCACTTTTGTTCCTGGGTTTGAAAACACTTTTCAACTATGTGTCCTGTCTCACCTTTAAGGGTTAAGAGAAAACGTGGCTCAGAAATTTCAAAGTGCCAACACTATCCTATGAGCTCCTCCTACACTGTGAGCTCCGTGAGACTTGTCATTGACCTTCTGTCCTCCAGGCCTGTCTCAGAACATTGCACACATCAGGCTCTCAAAAAATGTTGAATGATATACTCTCTACATTTCCCAACGAATAACAAAGTGAAAGACAACATCTAGCTGTATAAATTGCACAATCATAAATTAAAATTTGTATTTTTAGTATTAAGGATATTATGCTGGGATACTCAACTTGTAGATGTGTTAGAGCTTCCGCAAAATACTGAACGCTATTCAATCTCAAGTTGTTTTAGCTTTTCCGAACCTTTTAACTAAAGGGCGGAGGAGACTGGCTTTGCAATACACAGATGGGCTGTCATATCACACCGCCTCTCTGTTGTGAAGCTACCGCAGCATTCAGCCCTCTTGAACAGGGTACAAACGTCTAGTCTAGGAGAATAATCTGGCAAAATGCAGGTACACCAGTAGCCAGAGACCAAGCCTGTCCCCGGGCTTAGCCCACAAATCTCCGGGGCCCCGGGCCTGCGCAGTGCTCCCCGGGACTTGTAGTTTCCCTCCCTCCTCTCTCTTCCTGCGAGTTTGGCCGCCGTCGCGCCAGCGCCCCAAGTGGCGGGCAAGCTCTGTGAAGTGCAGCGTACGCCGCGGCGCGGAGCGTTTCCTAGCAACGGGGGAGCGGCAACGTCACGGCGGCGGGTTGTTAGCGCAGCTGCCCCCTGTAGAGCCGCTGTGTATACCTTCCAGCACCTGCGGTCTGGAGGGAGCGCGTCTCACAGCCCAGTGCGCACGTCTTCGTCCGTCCTTGTCCGTTTTATCCTGCCCCAGGTAGCAGAGAGCAGCCTGCCGTCGCGACCCCGCCTCTGAGGCTCGAGGCTCGAGGCAGTCCGGCCGGTTCTCGCCGGCCCTCGCCCCCCTCACCCCTGGAGCCAGCCAGCCGCCCGCGGCCTCGGCGGGACGATGCTGGAGTCCATTCGCGTGACGGGTGAGTGCTGGGAAGGGCCGGCCCTGGGGCTGGCGGGGGCGGACGGTGTCCTCCCGGCAGCCGGCGACGGGTGTGAGGCGACTCCGGGCCCCAGTGGCCACAGGGGTCGAGGTAACGGCTTGAGTGGGCTCCGCGCGCGGCTGGGGAGCTCAACCCGGCGCCCAGAACAAGTGCGCGGCGCGCGGCAGGTGCCCAGGAAAACGCGCGGAGGGAAGACGGAAAAACGGTCCCTTTTCCTTTTGTCGCTTATTATCAGTAAGCACGTGCCGTGGAATCGAGGGAAGTAAATCAAAATCGACAGATTACTGGTCCTACGAATGTGCGC
This sequence comes from Cryptoprocta ferox, assembly GCA_028646485.1. Lineage (NCBI taxonomy): Eukaryota > Metazoa > Chordata > Mammalia > Carnivora > Eupleridae > Cryptoprocta > Cryptoprocta ferox. Next base: position 61,027,625 of record CM053559.1, on the reverse strand, counting down.
TCTAAATACTCCCATTTCAAGGCGTATTAGCTATATAGTTAGGCATTATAGTGTACTGGCGTCTGATTTTCTAGAATGTTCAGAAAAATCAGAGCTAAGCAAAAGAACACATTCCAGTATATGAGTATTTATACAGTGTTTATTTCTCTCTGATTTTTTTCCCTATGCATTTATTTTTAAGTCCGTGAGAACGTTTTGGGTTGATAGGTCACTTTATGGTATGGATTAATTCTAAGCAGAAGAAATGGGTGTTCAGACCCCAGGCCAGAAAATTTACTTGCCTTTCATATTATTTAAAAAATAGGTATTGATGTTAACCATTTAAATATTAGCTTACGTATTAGGAGATTTCCCTGGGCCATTTCTGTGTAACATTTCTGCAAGACAGGGTTTGTGGTAGTCCAGAATCATGACGAAGAACAACAGTAAAGGGAAGTGCTTAATCTGCAAACTAGTGTCAAAATAAGGCCAGAATTTTTTAGTTTCAGGCATTGCAGTACCAAACAGACTATTTCTATCAGTTTTTAAATTCTAAAACTGAATTCCTTTCCAGTGAAAAATGCTTGTGGTCTTAATTGTAGGCTGTTTTATTTCATGTTTCATGTTATAAAATATGGAGCTGATTTTGTTATTTGTGTTGACAGGAAGCATAAGAGTTACAGGAAGCAAACAAATTGGCATTCGTTTTTTAAATGTAATTTGATGCAGATACTGTTTTTTCATTTTAAAAAACAGTGAAAATTTTGAAAGTTACTTAAAAATACCATATCTCCATATCTTCTTTTTGGAAGCAGGTACTAGATATCCACCCCCCCCCCCACACCAGACATTGTCAGGTGTTCCCTGGAGGGCAAAATTACCCCCACCCCCATTCCCATATAAAACCACTGCCTTGCAGAAAAATATAGTTTGATTTTGTCAAAGCGAAGGTTATTAGATAATGATTTAGAAATAATATCAATTATGATAATTTCCCCAAAGCAAAACGATCGCTGTAGAGAGAGAATAGCATTATGATAATATTAGTATTAGAAAGTGGGTATTCTGACCAGCCAAGTGAATCTCCTGCTTTTCACTATGAGGAGTTGGAAGTTTGAGGAGAGATACTTTAAGAAATAGTAGACTCATTTCTCTTGCCTTAACTCCCGTTTTGTGATTTAGTGGCAAAAATCAATCCAACTATACATGTTGCATACCCTGAGATAGATAATTTTGCAGTGAATTTCTAAAGTTCAATAAGAAAACAGCCATTTGAGAATTAGAGCTTCAAATTTACAGCCCCTTTAGAAATAATTGACTGGGTTGTTTTTCTTTTTCTTTAAAAATTTTTTAATATTTATTTTACTTGAGAGACACAGAGCATGAGTGAGGGAGGGGCAGAGAGATAGAGGGAAGACACAAAATCGGAAACAGGCTCCAGGCTCTGAGCTGTCAGCACAGAGCCCGACGCGGGGCTCCAACTCAGGGACAGCGAGATCATGAGCTGAGCTGAAGTCGGACACTTAACCGACTGAGCCACCCAGGCGCCCCTGGGTTGTTTTTCAAAATAGTTTTTTTTTTCATTTTTTTAAAGCTTATTTATTTATTTTGAGAGAGAGAGAGAGAGAGAGAGAGAGAGAGAGAATGAATCCCAAGCAGGCTGCACACCACCAGTGCAGAGCTCAACACAGGGCTCGAACTCACAAATTGCGAAATTATGACCTGAGCCAAAATCTGACACTTATCCGAGTCACTCAGGTGCCTCTCAAAATAGTTTTTATATAGTATTTGACTAGTTAAAATAATAGTTCCAGAACTCTAATACAAGCATTTTCACTAACATACCAGAAAGTCCCATTTGGGACAACTAGAAACTTTATGAAGAGAAGGTCGCTGAAAATATGCCCCCCCTTTCCCTTGCTGTCCTCTCACTACTTTTTGATACCTAAGAAGCCATCTTCTTCTGATGGTTTTTCATCTCAGAACAGAAGCAATTACTTAAATATTTCTGAAATCTCTTCCTATATAATATTTTACTTTTGACTTATTAGTCATGATTTAATATAATTAAATATAACATCCTGGTAGAACTGCTGACTGGAGGAACAAAATAAAATAAGAAAGATATCTATGCTGTGTATGCTGTTTGAAATGGAATCAAATCAGAAAAGGGGTTTTTTTTTGGCTTGCTTATAGCTTTTTAAATATAGCTTATTATACTAAAGCCACTAAAATGTTGATTCTAGAATGTAGAAGTAATTACTGTTAAATTTACCTTGGAAATTCAAATGTAATGATTCTAAATATTTTCCCATTTACATTATTCCATGGAGTACTTCTGTAGGAGCTGAATATAATATTGAATATAATAATAACAATACTGATAGTTAACACAGGCTGCTTACTACAGGTTGGCACTGTTCTTAGCACTTCATATATATTTCCATTTTCAACCTTCACACCAATACTGTGAAATATGTATTATTATCCCATTTACAGAAATGGAAACTACAGCACAAGGAAGTTAACTTGGTCAAGGTCACAACTAGTAAGCAGCCAAGATTCAAACTGAAGAAACTCCATTCCAAAGTCCCTGTTTTCAACCACTAGGAAAGGCAGGACACCATTACAATGACTCTATGTTGATTTAAGCCACAAAGTTCAACATGAAGATCTCATTTAACATCAGTGGTACATTATCTGATAGTTGAGTCAAGATGATGTTTTTTAAGTTTTTATCACAGGAAAATCTGTAAATAATTTTTGCCTGGAAAGATTGTATTTTACTTGACTATAAAATTGTTTTCAAACTAGAAGACATCTAACTCATTCAGTGAGTAACAGAAAACTGTCAGAAGTCTTACAAGAGTTTGTTAATTTATGATTTCCTACTGCCCATATTTTATATGATATATAAGAAGTGATGGAGTCATCGGGAAATGAAGCTCCTTTCTAACAAAAGTGAGTGTTTAAAAATACCAGAGACAAAAGTTTTCTTAAGACCAGTGTTTGGCCATATGAGCTGAATACCCTTAGGCACGTAGCTCCTATTTGGCCTATAGCAGTAGGCACCTGCCTTTAAAACTTACCTTCAACATCACTAACTGTTTCATTTTTTAATGCTATCCTGGTATGATTTTTTCCCCTCAACCTTCAGGTATTCAAATCCTGTATCCTTTCTTTCCTCTCAAATATTGGCTACCTCTCTGGCCATCCTTTCATGAGCAGGTCAGTGAATGAGCAAAAACAAACACAGGTGTCTGCCATATTGGGACTTATAATTTCAGCATTGGAGGAGGTCTTCATGCAAACAAATGTGAAACTACAACTGTGACAAGTGTTTCAAAGAATCTTCTAGGGGAGATCTCCTGAGCAAGTGGTATTTGAACTGAAGGATGAGTGGGAATTAATCTGACAGGAAGAACCGCTTTCCAAGCATAGGGGACGGTGTATGAAGAAGTGTTGTGTCTGAAGAGAGGATGGTGAGTGAGAGGGATTGACAGAATGAAAGGAAGCTAGAGTGGACTGAGTAAGGGCAACATTGTGCATGGAGGCCAGAGAAGCAGGGTGACCTGACCGTAAGTGATCTCATATGCCATGGTTAGGAGTTTTGTCTTCATCCTGTGGAAAGCCATGGGGAAGTTTGTTTTCTGGCACATTCACTGTTGTTTCAGATGGTGTTTAAAGCTGTTTCTTTTACTACAATCATCATTATCTGGCATTATAGAATACCCTGCATATTTCTAACTAAAATAATAACACACAACAATGTCTGATCAAAAATGACAGCATCACATTATAAAGAATCATTGTTACTAGTTGAGTAACACCGAAGTACTCCTAACTGGGACTGTGACATTTTTGGGAATCCTGAAGTGAAGTCAACTTTCTCAGTTCCTGAATGACATGAGCAGTGCCTTTTCATCTCTCTCTTTTGTTAATTTACAGTCGAGAAACTATATGGGGTTCTGTTGAATTCAGAGATGTTAAAAATAGATTATCTGTTATAATGCAAATTGGGCAATAAGTATGTCTTGAAAGATACTGATGTTTTCACATATCATTTAAAAGATTAAGGTGTGGGGCACCTGGGTGGCTCAGTTGGTTAAGTGTCCATCTCTTGATCTTGGCTCAGGTCATGATCTCAGGGTTAGTGAGTTTGAGCTCCATGTCAGGCTCTGCACTGGCAGCACAGAGCCTGCTTGGGATCTTGTCTCTCCATATCTCTCTGCTCCCCACCCCCGCCAAAAGAGATTAAGATTGTAACTTACATTCAGTAAAGTGCACAAGTCTTATATGTGTAACCCAGTGAGTTTGTGCATATGTAACCACTGCCCAGAAGAAGATAGAGAACATTTCTAGCACCCTGTACTGTACCGTGGTGCCTCTTCCTAGGTTATAACCCATCTGTCAGTGGTAGCCACTATTCTGACTTCTAACACCATACTTTAGTTTTGCCTGTTTTTGAACTATGTAAAAATGGAATTATACAGTACGTATTCTTTTGATCTGGCTTCGTTTGCACAGTATTGTCTGTGAGATGCACTGTATTGTTGCTTGCACCCTCAATTGCTTTTTCATTGCAGTGTAGTGTTCTGTTATAAAAGTTAACATAATTTATTCATTTTTTATACTTTTGATACTATATCATTTGAGTTTTAAGTGATGAAGAACTACTTGATAAAGTGTTTATCTTGTTTGGGGACTATATTGTTTTGTTTTGCCATTTCTTCTGTTCGTAATCAACCTGTTGTCTTGTTATGTAAGATTATCCCATGTTCTTAGTTTTCATAAATATTAGTGAACTGTATGAAATTGCCATTTTGTGGGTCAAAATTGGTCGAATGGTATTTTCCACCAGCCATTGTTTCCTGTGATCTAACCTTCCTTTCATAATTACTGTGAAACCTCACCTCTTCACAGTCGTGAAAAACAAAGTTTAGTGAGTCCCTCTCTCTCATTCCTTTAGATGAGGAACATAAGGCACTGATGGGTTTAATGATTAGGCTAATATTACAGAATGGTCATTGAAAGAGCTGAGGATGGAAGCCAGGAATCCTGGTATCCTTTTCACCTGTTCTAGAAACAAATTAAGCTTTCATTGTGTTGGTAATTTCAGTATATTCACCTACCTGTGAATATACAGGGTATCAATTTTAATGTATTATTATTTCCCCTTTTTTCCCTCAATACGGGTAATCAGGTTGGTATGAATGATTTCTTTGATCAACAAATTATTTTTGCTTACTCTTAAGTTTTAGTGAAGATCACTGATGGCTAAAATGTCACATAGTGACTTTTAATATGAGAAAGTATGACTGATTACCTTATTACTTTTCTGAGGAAAATGAGTACACTTCTCCCCAAAGAAGCCTGTGTATGCTTTTTAAAAGTTTGATTTTTCAGGGAAAAGAAAGAAAAAAGAAAGTAAAAGTTCTTTAGTGAACTTTTACTGGTCTCTTACTATGTTTTTATGCATATTTAAAAGTCATTTTTTAAGTAAGCAATAATACTTAAAATTACAAAAAACAGTACTTTAGGTTCTCTAATAGTACACTTTAATACAACTGAAATAGGATCACTGTGATGCTGAGAAATTAATTTCTATTCATCGTGAGTTATTTTATCCCCTGCTCCACTTTTATGAACTTCATGGGATATCAGCATTTGGCAGGATTGGCATTTTATTAAATAAATACACCATTGGCACTCCCAAACCTTATTCATCAGCAGATGGAGCTTACAAAGGACGGGGGCTAATCCTCTCAGGTAGATAATTAGCAAGTGAGCTGAAGAAAGGATTCTGTCCTGCACACTCTGCCACCTTTCTCCCACCCTCCACTCCCCATTGAGTGTTTTGGTGGATGGTTTAGAACTTTTGTTAAGTATCTGGAAGTGTATAGATGGTTTGAGGTGGAACAGAATTCTGAATTTAGAGGTCACTGATGCCTTATGACAAAACAAAAGAACTCTGAGTTCTGTAGTCCTAGAGCTACTACGTTTTAGGAACCAAAGAAAGCATTTTTTTAATTGAATATTCATTTTTCAAAAAATAGAATCAATACAACACACCTGTAATAAACCGTCAAAATTAGGAATTCTTTAGAATAGTTTTATTCTCTGATTTTAATTTGATGTACCTTTCTCCCTTTTTATAATGAAGACCAAATGAGAAAAGAACCTAATTATCTCCCTTTACCTTCCTGGCTGTTCCCACTTCTCACCTGACTTCTCTGTTTGTGATACCCTTATTCTTATCTCAGTGTTTTGTTTTTTGTGGGTTTTTTTTCTCTTTTCCCTTTTAGTGTCCATTTCAGTCTTTATTAATCACCTCTTATAAACTTGTGATGTCTTTTTAGGGAAACTTGACATTGTTCATGGTCATTTGGGCTACAGCCTGTGCTCTGGTGTTCCTTGGCCTATGTTTGCCGAGCCTGCCCAGTTTGGACTATCAGTTGGCAACATTTAAGTCTTGAACCACTGAGGAACTGAGACCTACCAGCCTGTAATGAAAGTTGTGTTTGTTCTGTTTATTTTTGGCTGGTTTTTTTTTTTTCCATTTATTGAATGGCTTCTTTGTGCAGTCAACCTTCAACATGACCCTGTGTCTAGCTCCTACTTCTTGTCTTCTGCATAGAGTAGACATTTAGCCTTTGCATATTTATGCTTTTATGTTATCTTTAAGACAGCAGGATTCAAATTTCACATATTTGCCTAGAGAGTGTTAACTAGAGGAACTATTAAGTACCTTATGTATTTGGATTATTATCCATTTTTGACCAGGTACCTTACCAAATCTTTACCCTAAACTCTATGACTTCTAAGCTTTAAAAACTTATATTTAGGGCAGGGTTTCTTTACCACAGCACTATTTTAGGATGGATATTTTTGTTGTAGGAGGTTGTCCTATGCGTTGAAGAATATTTTGTATCATCCTTGGCTTCTACCAACAAGATGCCAGTAGCACCCCTCCCTTGTTGTGACAACCAAAATGTCTCCAGACACTGCCATATGCCCCCTAGGGAGCAAAATTGCCTCTGGTTGAAAACCAGTTTCAGGTTATTCCCTGTTATATTTCCACTTCTGCAGTGATTTCATAGAACTGTAGAATGGTCCCAGAACTACAAATACCTGTGTGTCTAGAATGGTTGGAGAATGACATGTTTAGGGTCATGCCATTCATTCATTCATTCATTCATTCAGCATACACTTACTGAATGTCTACCAGATCCATGCCAGATGTTGGAAAGGAAGAGATGAACAAAACACAGTTCTGGTACCCATCTTAATACATCTGTTATTCAGAGTACCATGTCTTATTAGGGTCTGTGTTCTGTACAGAGAAAAGGTACAGTGCTGTGCATATAGCAGACTTAATATTGAATAGTTATTGATAATTGAATGGCCATATATAATGTAACAAGCCTGGACTCTAATTACATATACCCGCATTCAAATCATTTTGTTGTTTATATATTGTAATATAACCTTGAGCAAATGATTTAATATTTCTGAGGATTAAGTGATATAACGTGTATAGTTTTCTCTGAAATCCCAAATTCACATAAATGTGTCAACAAATGGTATCTGCCATTATTGTTATTATTATGTATTACTACTTCTTATAGAAAGGATCCCTGAATGTCAAACCTTGAATGAGTAAATGACAGATGTATGTGGATAAAGTTTTCAAAAAATTGAAATAAAATAAATTGTGCCTTGGCAAGGCAGGTAGCTGTTCAAGTTGGCTAGCATTGAAATTGCTTCCATAGTAGGAGCCAAAGGTTGGGGCTAGAGGCATAAGGGTCCATGAGACTTGGAAAAGAGTATTAAGAGAATCGGATGTCATATGAGGAAAGGATTTCAGGAAGATTAATAAGCAGGCTTGGTCAGAGGTCACATTTGTAGGTAGGACTTCAGCTGGAATCTAGTTCTGGTAAGTAGGATTTAAGACAAATTCAAACACTTCATCAGTTTAGAATTGAATCTGAAAGTTCTTAAGGGTATAACTGAAATCTTATGTTTCTCTTCACTTCCTTCCTTCTCTGAACTCTAGGTTATTGTCTATATTTTCTGTTTTTCAGAGTTAAACTTATACTGTCTTATATTACTATTCAAATCTTCATAGGCTTGCCTTGCCTTCAGAGCCACATTGGAAACTGGTCGAAGGCAGGCACAGTAGATTTATAAAGATGTTTCTCATAGCCTAATTCGTAGTACTCCATATATTTGTGGAATGAAACACTGCAGGTCAACAGTTTTAAAGCAGAGCACGAGCATCAGTATATCAGGTGATTCGTACCTCTTTAAAGCACTGTGAAATCTAAAGGCAAAGCTGACCTCTCCTTAATTTACCATTTGATATTCTTATGACTATGTAGTAATAGTTATAATTTTTTTCAGACTTGGCAAGAAGAAAACTTTATTTTCTTTTAACCTGTAGCCTAGAATTAAGAAAGTCAACCAATTGACATTATGAAAACATGCTTTAACATACACATACCATTAATTTTAAAAATTGTTTCTGAGATAAATAAGGTGGTTTTGTCCTTCTTTTCCTGATGGCTATCTTTATTTATAGCACCTGATTTTAAGATTGTATTGGCTTTGAAATGCCTTGGGTTGTACTTTGATATTGGTAATACTATTGAAAATTATATCCTTTTTGTGAAACTATAGTCATTGGTAGAGTTGAATATTCAGATTATTTATGTGTATTATCTCACATTGATATTTAACTTTGATCATCTGAATGGCTTCAAGCTGAGGATTTTTAAAATTTATCATATATATGCTTATATAGAAGTGACAATGTCTAGCATGACTGAAGTTTAGTAATACATTTTTTTAATACTTAAAATGTCTTTTCCAAAGATCATTGCAAAATTATAAGGTTTACAGAACCTTCAGAATACTTTTTGTATAATAAGCAATTTGCTTCATCTGGTATCTTTGTTATGTCTTTTGTTTTGATTTTGTTTATTAACACAGAAAAGCTTCACTGGCCTGAGCAAGAACTTGCTAAGAAGTCTGTTCTAAATGCAGAAGAGTCATTGATCACTGACAGCAAAAGAAGCATTTCACATTTATCTACTGGAATACTAAAGGACATTTTCACAACTGGAACCAGTAGTTACAATGTTCTACTACAGAGCAAAGAGGAGAAAAAGCATCATTCACAAAAACAGTCTTCCTCCACCTACTCCAAAAGATGTAGAAAGCCCAGCAAATCTCCTAGTTCTTCTCGTAGTAAAGATCTTCGCAAGATGAAAGCCCCAGTGCCTGTGATGAGCAGTGGTACTTGGTACTGCCTAGAAAGGCAGCCTGGTGTTTTTGTTACTAGTTCAGTGTCGAGTCCCATAAAGTTTACACGTGATATCTCTGTTACAGGGAACAGCATAGTACTGCCACCTAAACCCAAAAACAAGGTTAAGCGACGCCATTTCTCCACTCTGCCAAAGCCAAAGCCACAGCCTCAGTTGTCTAGAAGTTTTGAAAAAGGAGATGACTTTTCTGGGAAGAAATTTTGTATACTGACTGCTATAAAGCCCACCAACTTGGAGAAGGAAAAACTGAGATTTTTCAAGTCTGACTATACCTACAATCCTCAGTTTGAATATGCAAACCCATCTCTGCCAAGTGTGTTGGCTAAACACAGCAATGCATCTGACCGATTTCTTAAACAGGTAAAATGCTACTTCAGTAGTGGTATTTCATTTTTATGTAACTAAAGCAATTATTTACAATCTTATAAAAAGAAAAAAGGACTTTTAAAACCATTCCAGTTATTTATATGTTACAGTTAACTCCCATTCAGTACATGTAAATATGTGACAGGAACTCTCCAGGTGAGTGCCATAGCCTATATGTAAACTACTATGCACTAGTCAGAATCTATGAAGAATCTGTTAGATAGACTTTGTGGCAGGAAGCAACTGTATTTGGAAAAAGCTTAAGATTCTGGTTCCAGGCTTTCATTTGGGAGTTACAGACTTGTAGCCCATCAGCCAACTCACCAGTGTTATGTAGCGTGTTTGCATTTTCCATTTGATTTTGAGGGCCTTAGGTGGATCATACAGTCTTTGGTTTCCCTGTTCTGTTACATTCTCATCTATTTTTAGGCTCCATAGGCATTTTGGAGGGCTAGGCTTGATACTTGGCCCATGAACTTTTTAATGCTTTATGAAATTGTTAAGCGTTGTCAAATAAATATTTCAGCACTCATTTAAAGAAGAAAATAGTGGAGTTTTAACAATTATTTTCAAGGTTAGCAATTCATGATGTGAAGGATATGAGCAACATTTTTGATATTGCTCAATTTAGACATGTGGCACACAGTTTTGTGTGTTACGGGGCTTAATAAACTTTGAAATCCTTAAATTTTTTTAGGAGAAATTGGCTGATGTTTATCTGAAGGGCATAAGTGATGAGATGATAAAGGCAGACTACATTTTGTTAAACTAACTTTCTACATGCTTTTATAATACATGAGGGTCAACTTGGCTTTGAATGATTGAAAATCTGTTTGTAGGCTAGGTAAAACTGCGTGGTTCCATGTGCCTGTGGTGTGTGCCCTATTTTAGCATTTTTACTACTATACAGTTCCTTGGACTTGTGGCCAGCAGATTTTTATTGTAATAAATGACATGGAATCTGACCAGTCTTTTGAAGCTGTTATGTAAAGCTTATTTTAGGATTACATAATTTTAGTTTTGCTATTTATTTTCCTTTGTTAGAAATAACCTTTTCAACTTCTCTAGATTTTTAATGGGTATTCACTTTTTATTTATTAAAATAGTGCTAAATACTAATAAAAAGGTCAATTATTGTCTTTATTCCTGTTTTGTAAGTCATTTTGTGATTTTTATTTTGGAAATTGCAATTGACTGTATAGGGATTTCACCCATTTAAAATCTATGAAAATTACAAAAATGCTCTTTGCTTTTTCCCCCATTAGTGCTGAAAGAGATGGCTGAGATTTACTTACCAATATTCTTTAACTTGGTGTCCTTCCTAAGCCCTGCCAATTGGGAAGGAGATTTCCCACCACTGGATCAAAATGAATGTTCTCTGATTTCCCTGGAAGACAGTTAGGAAGATCAGCTGCTCCACAGATTGAGAACTGACACTGCTTGGCCTGTGTCTTTACAGTCTTTATTTTAACCTGATTCCAGCTTGAGGAGATAAACCTATACTTGAGTTGCTCGGGTAAATAGCACCAGCAATCCCACTGGCTGTACTTCAAATGCCACCTTTTGGGAGAATGCTCTAACAAATGCCTAGTGTACTGTTTAAACTACTTTAATCGAATAAAAGGGATTCATTAGAACAAGGCCTCCATAAAATATGCTTAAATTCCTATTTAGCATCTGAGTGAATTACGACATGATGTCATACATCCTTCCCCTCCCCAGCTGTGAAGCAAAAACAGCTTCAGAGCTAGTCTCAGGATTCAGAAACATGCTATACAAGGGGGCCAGGATAGCCAAGTCACCTGATGGTCTCTGGCCTCCACTCTCAAGGTCTTGTCAACCCCTAGTAGATAGTGTTCCTAGCATCAGGATCTGAATCCTTCTGCGGCGGGCAGTCTGCACTCTTGTTGGAGTGACCATGGTCCTCTCCCGTGTACAGATTGGCAGAACAATGCTAAACTTTCCGTGCACAGATAAGTCTATCGGAGTGGAATCAAAGCTGTGCTCAAATTCTGGTTATTCCCAGTTGATTGTCTCATCAATATCAAGGCGTTCCAGGATGCAGGTTTTTGTGATCTAAGCATTAGGTTCCCCAGGAGACACTCAGGCCCTTGAGGTGGTTCATGGGGTCTACAGCATGGGCTGTAGGACTTGAATATAACTCCAGGAGGAGTCTGCTGAGCGCTGCTCACCCTCTTGCTGACAGCCATAGTGGCCCTCAGCTCCCCGACCTTTGAGTATTTTTAAACTTGACAGAAACTGAGAATATCTGTTTTGTGTGGCTTCGGGTCTTTGCAGGAAAGAGTGTGCCGTGCTTCCTGGGAGCTGAAGAAGGGATCTGGGGTGAGAGAATGCTGAAAGCTGTGAAGGGTCAGGTGCATCCTCACCAGTGGCTCCTCAGTGGCGCCCTCATGCACTTTCTGTCCTACTTCTTGGGGGCTGACTGCCCCCGGGAAACCTAGATACCAAATCCATTTGGCTTTGTACTCTGCACTTTGTTGCATAAGATTGGAAGTGAGAGATGAGAAGAGTCTTCAGGGTAGTAATAAGAGTCCTTGAACTATTTTCAGTATTTCCAGCAAGTCAAATGGAAATTCTATATTTACATGATAAAGCCAATGGACAGCTTAAGTGACTTGTTTTCTACCTCTGGCTGGAATCCTATCTCAGTGTAGATCTAGGCTAGCTCATGCTAACTAGAAGTTCTGATTAGTAGGGTGATATTTAATAACATTGGGAAAATAAGTTAACTTTTGTTTGGCTAGATAACAGTTGAATTATTTTCTTATGTGTTAATAAAACTGGAGCAGTGGGGATAATTAATGGTTGGTAAATGGGGAGCTTTTGTGTGAGAGAAAAAAGGCTTTGCGGCATTGAGTAAAGACCTTGGGACGAAGCTACTTTGGCTGTCAGGGAAGAAAAGTTAAAGGTAGGTGTGCAAAAGGAATTGACAGCAGACCTGATACCGCTGACTTAGAAAGATCTGCTTGCAAAGTGAACCTTGGCCTTAGTCTGAGAAGTTGACTGGTAAACAGTTTCCTACACTGAAATAAAATTTTCTTTAAATGGTAAGAGTAGCTTGCTGTGCCTAAGCTGTGCAAACAGTGTTTATATTGGACACCGCTTTTCCTTTTGAGAATCTGGAATTTTAGAACATGCTGGGCATAGGGGTGCTTCTGTACTAATCCCCAATAATAACCTTAGGTGCTGATCTGTAACAAGTTTCCTTGGTAGACCACTCTTTTTTTTTTCTTTTTTCTTTTTATTTTTTTGGTAGACCACTCTTTACATGTTCTTAGAATTCATTGTTGGAGAAATTAATTACATCCTTTATGACTTCATTCAGAGAGGACTGTTGGAAGCTTGCTTCTGATTTTCTTCAGACTTTCCTAGATGTAAGAAATGAGGAGTGGTGGGTTTAACTTGATCTCTTAAAGGCATTTATTTACATTCAGATTTTAGAAAAGAAGAAAAAGTTCTGTACTCAAATAAAACATCTGTTTGGGCTGTTGTATTTACTATCAGTTTGAGATTCCTGGTCAGTTGTTAGGTCTGGCTTCTTACAGATTTGTAAAGGGCCATTGTGTTACACTACTGTTCACAAATTGAGCCTGGGTCCTACATTTAGACAATAAGATTAATATTTACCATAAGCAGTGGGGTTCCTTGGCATCATAATACTTTTCTAATACTTTTTAGTTGTATAATATTTGTACAGAAGGCCAAGTAAATTAAGTGTATGCTGAATTAGAAATTTTGCCTTAAGGGTAGCTGGGGAAGAGTGAACAAAAACATATTCTTCATATACTTGTATTATTATGAAATTATTGACATTGCCCTTTTATTTAAGGATCGTTGCTCCATTAAAATTGCTTTGAAATTGAAGGACAAGGTCACATGAACCATCAATGTGTGACAGATTATAACTAGCATTGATAGACTACTTAATATTTGGTTGTTACTCTGATTGCTTAGTACTTTATAACTATTATCATATGAGGTGCAGTACTTGTAGTTTTACCAGTTGAAAAAAATGATGTAGAGAAGTGTAGTAACTTTCCTGAGGTCACATATATAGTAAGGTGCAGAACCAGGAGTCTGTTTCAAGTACTGCTGTCTTCCACACAATGGCATGTTGGCAAACCAGCTCTCAGCGCCCATGATGTAAATATGAATACTTCCACCATGATCAGTTTCAAGCAATGTAACATCAACTGCTTGCAAGTTAAAAAAAATTCAGTCCTCACAAGCCAGAATGATGGGGCTCCAGCACACCACTGTTTCACAGCATGGTTTTAGCCTGGCTGTCCTAACCCTTTGCCACCCCCAGTACCCAAAGGACACCAGATGGAAAGATCCTCTCACTTTGCTTGCAAGGATCCATGCTTCTACAGAAGCTAATTTTAAGGATAATGAAGATATTTTTTCTTCTTTATGATATACCTATGAAATAGTGATTATTGCTGTTGTTTTGGAACTATAAGACAACAGTATCTCCCAGTAAGGGCACCCATCCTCATCTTTCAGTTATGGCTTCAGTCTCAACTCAATACAGTGTTAATTAATGCCTTAGGAAGACTGGCAAGGGCTCCCCAGGAAGGCTATCCACAACATTATAAGTGTTGATTTCTCTCTTCCTGCCCTTGTGACTCTGCCAGGGAACAAAGCAGAAACATCACCTCCAGTAAAGCTCTGTACCCTTTCTCTTTTACTATTGTCCTGACCGTTGCCATTTCATCGGTTCCCTTTCTATTTCACATGGAGTACACACAATCCAGAATTGGTAAGTGTTAAAATTACTTAAGTATCTTCAAATGAAAAAAAATAATGGAAAATAGTTCAAGGGGCACCTGGTGGCTCAGTCAGTTAAGCATCTGATTCTTGATTTCAGCTCAGGTCATTGTCTCATGGTTTTTGAGATAGAGCCTTGCATGGGGCTCTGCACTGATAGCATGGAGTCTGCTTGGGATTCCTTCTCTCCCTCTTTCTCTACCCCTCCCCCACTCACTCGTTCTCTCTCAAGATAAATATATAAACTTAAAAAATAGTTTTCAAAACTTCCTTCTATGATGAAATAGTGTATCCAGTGTTTTCCTATTCCTAAGATTTTATATATTTCAAAATAACTTTGTAAGGATAGTTTTTGATTACCCGTATTAATGGAAGGAAACATTTATATGAATTAGTTAAAATAGGAAGATATTCCCTGCTCTATCTCTCTATTGAATAGTTCTCATGAAGGCAGCCACCCCTTTGCTTTCCTGCTGGGGACAGTGCTACACCAGCTATGAGTAATTCAGTAGGGTCTGTAGTAAGTAGTAAAAGCAGTAATAGAAAAAAGCCACAAACAGTGGCATGAAGTGAGATTGTAGAAGCAATGCTTAAAATCAAACATCTAAGTAAAAATAAAGCCCTGAATTGATTTATAAAGATAGCTTTTGAACTTCTGATTTGGTTATAGACATCTTGCATCATAACCTCTGGGGGGAAAGATGAAGTTGGCAAAGATAGGGGAATAAGTATTAAGGAATGTTAGTCTGGATAAAGAACAGATATTAAAGATTTGCAGTTACTGGAAGAAATGTGCAGATAAGTTTGCAGAATATTGAGATGTCAAAAACATACAATAAGACATCTTTACGTTTCTATTGTAGTATACCAGAGCACTCCATAGATGTGTACTTGTTAATGTTTATGATGCTTTAAGACGTAACCCTTCAACCAAGAGCAAAATGAATTTTAGCTGTAAGAATTACTATATTAAATAAGAGGTTTGTCAGACATTTAAATGTAACTAAGAAATTGGAGAATTGCCTTCTTTTAAAAATATTCTTTGATTTGGGGGGTGCCTGGGTGGCTCAGTTGATTAAGCATTCAACTCTGGCTCAGGTCATGATCTTGCCCCACAGCAGGCTGGAGCCTGCTTCAGATTCTGTGTCTCCCTCTCTCTCTGCCTGCCTCTCTCTCTCTCTCTCTCTCTCTCTCTCTCCCCCTCTCCCCTTCTCTCTCTCTCTCTCTCTCAGAAATAAACATTAATATAATATATATATTTTTTTTGGTTTGGGATTGATTTGTAGGAATCTTGCTCTGTAGGAGAGAAATGGGCTCAATCTCTGGTTTTCCTTGCACATTAAGGTGCAGAATGAAAATGATTTATTTAGAACTCTTTCTAAGACCTTACAGATCTCTCTCTGATTTTTAGGCCTTTTAGTTTGAGGCCTAAAAATACTGTGGCTAATTAAATCAATATTCTGTTTCGTGTCACATTGTATATCCAGTTGTGTCATTTATTTTGTAAAGACTTTTAGTTCTTCTTTCACATTACATATTAATCACAGAAAAGCTCAGTTTCCACAAGCTGTGTTAACTGAAAGTTCTTTTACTTCAGATAACAGTGCTCTAATACAATATATATAATTGGCAAATAATTAGGTTTGTTAAAACTAGTTTTCTAAATAAGTGAAATTTGTTTCTCCAAGTATAAAAACCTAAACATTAACCATTTCAGTGCAGTTCTTTCTATAATGTATATTCAGTTTGACAACTCAGGAGAATGTTTTTCAAACTTTTCTAAGAAGTTAACCTAATAGAGATGTAAAGAGAATAATCAAGGAAATCAGAAGCAAATCTATTTTATCTTAAATTCATGTGAATTTTACATTAGACTTTATAATGTTTCTTTATTCTGACCTAGAAGCATGTAAATTGCTTATCTCCAAGAAAATATTAACTGCTAAGGCAATTAAACAAAGGCTCTCCAAACCAAGGAAAACTTGTTTTAGCTGTAAGAATTACTATGTTAAATAAGAGGTCTGTCAGACTTTTAAATGTAACTAAGAATTTGGAGAATTGCCTTCTTTTAAAAATATTCTTTGATTTGGGGTGCGCCTGGGTGGCTTAGTTGGTTAAGGATTCAACCCAAACATGTGGGCCACATTTATCCCTTGGGTTGCGAGTTCATCACCTCCATGTTACCGGATCTATTAAATATAAGCTCTGTTGTATTGGGACCAATGGTTGGCATAACATAAAAACTTTTAAGCATGGTCATCAGAAAACAAGGTTTTGTGTAAATGGAATAGGTAACTCGTTATATTAAAACACATGCATTTGAGTAAATATGTAAAATCATGTCATGTTCTAAAAGCAAGATGTGTTTATTTTCCTTTTTTGTCGGAAGCAACTTAATTGGAAATCAGACACCTTCACTGATAGCAGGATGTCTTGATGTAACATTTCCTTAAGGCTAAGGTTTAATTGTACTAACATTATAGATACTTTATCTTGGTAGACCTCAAGTCGTTCAAATAAAAAGGGAAGAAAAAGCAAGCCTCCTTTAAATATTACCTCTCCTTAGGTGACACAGTTTTCTGTTTAGCAAATCACAAACCTTTCACAGATAACCTAAAGTTATGAGATTTTTTTTTTTAAAGATTGAGAGTTTAGTCTGTTCCATATTAGATTGGAGAAGTGGGGTCATATCTTAACCTAATAGCAAGGAAGATTTTCTTATATTCAGAGATGGAAATACGCCATCAGATTGTATGTCTTTGGAAGAAGCTGTGACCTTGATGACGCACTGAAACAGCATTTTGTTGATTTGCCTTTGAACATTTGCCTAACGTGCATTCTTAGGTTCTTAACAGGGTCTTTGCTACAGAACAGCTTGAATATCTGCTTTTTTCCTGATAGGTGGTAAGAGAAGAGTCTTCATTACTAAGCTGTTTATAAATCTCTTATCCTGGTAGCAGTTGCCCTCTGATATCCCACTCACCGTTGTGTACATCCAGACTACCCCCAACTCTGACGACGCAAGCATGCGGGGGGGAGGGGGGGAGAAGGGGAGAAGGCTACAGGTGACATCTTTTTTAGTCCAACTGGGTTTTTTCACTTGTTCCCTTCATTGATGTGAGACTCAGTGTCTCAGATCTATTTATTTATTTATTACATTTGACATATGTAGAATATATATATTTTTAATACTTTTCTTATAATTTGGTCATAGTCTACAGGTTCCATTTTATGGAAAACTTAATTACGTACTGGCAAAATTATTTGCTTCAGTCACCCCTGCTCTCCGCACTGCGTCGGTGTCTTTCTAAGATACAAGTCTGATGTCATTTGCCTTGCTGAAAAACTTCACAGCGCCTCATAATTCAAGATTAGGTCCAAAGTCTGTAGCATGGCCTGTGTGTAGGTCTTTCATCTTTCATCTGGCTCGTGCTTACATTTCCAAGTCAGCTCTGTAGTTCCACAGCATCCGGTGCAAATTTTCTAGCAATAGCATTTATCATACTGCTATCCTCAGGTTTGTTTTATGTTCACCACTAGACTGACATCTTTGATAAAAAGAGTATTTTATTTATTTCAACTATGCCCTCAGGTTCAGCAGGACCTGCGGGAGACACAGCAGCTATGGTCGCTGCCAGCCTGGACCTCCAGCTCCCACCTCCAGAAGGTGCTGTCCCCTCTCTCTTGAACAGTGGCCCAACTCAATCAGTGAGGAGTAGGGGCAGCTGCCTCCATCTACCAACCCCAGCCCCAGACCCTGGACACCATGCTTGATCTGGAAGAGGAGCATATGGGGCCTGGTGGGGAGCAGAGTCTTCGGGTTGAGAACTGGAAACCTCCTGAGAGGCCTCTAGGGGTCTCTGTGCCATAGGGCGTTCTTCCAGTCCCAATAAGACTCTGGAGGAATTTGCTACGTGGGAAGCAGATCTTGGTGTGAGGAGGGGCCCAGGATAGGTCTGTGGAACAGGAGGGGCAGTCAGGCTTCCCCCCACCCCCAGCCTGCTGCCAAAGGCTCCAAACCCAAAGATGGTCCTAACAACCCCTCCACAATTCACAGGCTGCTGCCTAGGCCTGAAGGAGGCCCCCATGCTCCCCACCCAACTGGCAGACCTCTTTTTAATCTTCCCCTTCCCCCAAAACAGCCCCTGGGAGTGAGGAAGGCAGCATATGGGAAATGGGGAGATGGGGGTACCCGGGCAGGTGCCAGACCTGCCAGGTCTGGGACCACTTATCCAGCCCTGCTGGGTGGGGCATTAGTGGTCAGGCCTTGGCAGCTGTTGGGTATCTGAAATGTGGGTCTGAAGGCTGTGTGTGTATGCTATGCATGGTGCCAGCTGCTGGGTGCCTCTTGGGCAGGCTCCCCACTGAAGGTCTGTGGGGCCCTGTATCCCCTCCCCAAGCTCTCCCTGCTCAGCTCGGATGGAGTGCCACCTGCTGTGCTCGCAAGGGGCAGAGGCGGGGGGAGCTGGTGGTGGCCCATCTCACCTTGAAGTTGTGACCCAGCCGTGGGAGTCCATTGGGCAGCACCTAGGGGCCAGGCACCCAGTCCCTGGGTGAACTGGCCGGGGACCCAGAAATAGAAATGCCCTCTATTTCCCCTAGTGCCCCATTTTTATTCACCTTTCTCTATCATCTCACAATATTTATACCTCCATCAGAGTATTAAATTTTGTTGATTTATGTGTCATCTCTGCCAGTCTAATGGTTAAACAGGGACTTAGATTCTAAAATATAAAAATGAACAAACGTATCAGTGATTAGGGGTGTCCAGCTGGCTCAGTCAGCAGAGCATACAATTCTTGATCTCATGGTTGTGAGTTCGAGCCCCACATTGGGTGTAGAGATTACTTAAAACTTTAAAAAAAAATAGTGATTAGCGAAAATCAGATGAATGAATGGTCCTTACTGAATGGTAATCTAGAAATTTGGTGATGTAGTTTACAAACAATGGATCCATGTTTGTGGCTCAAGGGTCAGGTTTAACCTGAATGTATGTTTTTTTTAAGGGGTCAGCGTAGTGTTTTTGTTTTCTTTTTTTAAACATTGGAATGTAAAGATGCATCTGTTGTTTCTCCCAGATGTTATACTCAGTGGCTTTACACAGTTGTGACTACTTGCACCTAAAGGTACCTGAGTGTATGACTACTACTCTAGTGTCCCATCAGTTTGTGGCTGTTGTACCTTGAATGGAGACCTGATGATCTAATTGAGTAATCCATTATCTTACTTAATTTGCTGCCAAAGAAGTAGTAGCCACCGTTGGAAAATTCATTCGGTATTTGGGATTTTGCTTTTTATTCTGAGAATCTCAAAGTACCAGAGAGAGTGTATGTGTGTGTACACACCTCATGCTTATCTGAACATAAGCATTTTCAAACTGATTTGAGGAATACTGCATGAGAAAGAGGGTCACGTAAATTGGAAAACACAAAATACTATATTCATCCCTGAGATTCACTATACACAGCATCATAATGAAGGCTTGGAAGAGTCTTGTTTAACTTTAATACAATATTTTCCAATCACATTTGGCCATGAAACCCTTTTGAAAATGATATCTTGTTAACCCCTTTTCTACAAGAAAGAGTTTGGAAAACACCGGCATAAAGCAAATGACTATATGATCTCCTAGGGGTTATTCAGTATTTGGATAGGTGGTGGGGGAAAAGTTCTAGATGTTAGAATTTACTAAAAAGGAAAGTAATGAAGGGAGGGTTGGGACTGGATGGAGGTCAAATTGTTACTTTAAATTGTAAAATTAAAACCCAGCTATCTTTTGCTAAAATTATATACAGTCATATGGGAAATAGATTGCAAAACACATTCACAGGCTGTTTCCTTTTCTCCACTGTCTGTCTTGGTATTGTCTCTGTCTCTCATTTCATCCTCACAACAACTCTCTGAGGTAAATGGCAAAAATTTTCATCTCCATTTTGCCCATGAAGAAACTAAACCTGAGAAAGGTAAAATGACATACTCAGGATGACACACTTAGTAAATGGTAAGGCATTAGTGTAAAACTAGATCTACTCATTTCTAGTCTTTCACAATATCATCCCGACTTGTATCATAATAATGTCCCTGTTGTACATAGTTTTTCATTGAGTGAAAACTGCAGTTGAGAAGGGAGATAGTTTTTCTACACAGGACTGTTGAAGTGGTTCATGATTGATGGTCAGATTTTGAAACTACTAAACAGTAAACAATTAGCAGGTATACCAAAAGCAGATCATTCACCAGAATGTTGAGATTTTTCAAAGTTTTTTAAATCCCCTAAGATAATACCAAAAGTGTTTTCTTTCATTTTGTTTTTAAACTAGGCTCCATGCTAGGCTTGGAGCCCAACACTGCGCTTAAATTTATAATCCTGAGATCAAGACCTAAACTGAGATCGAGTCAGATGCTTAACCAGCTGAGCTGCCCAGGCACTGCATATAATGCTGAAAGTTTTATATAGAGATTTTTTATTTTCTGGATTAGTGGTTTAAATGTTACTTTGTGACTACTGTTTTTTTTTAATATTTATTTAATTTTGAGAGACAGAGCGAACAAGCAGGGGAGGGGCAGAGAGAAAAAGGGAGACACAGAATCCAAAGCAGGCTCCAGGCTCTGAGTTGTCAGTGCAGAGCCTGATGAGGGGCTTGAACCCACGAACTGTGAAATCATGACCTGAGCTGAAGTCAGACGCTCAACCGACGTGAGCCACCCAGGCGCCCCATAACAGCTTTATTAAGATATGATACATATGCCATATAGTTCACCCATCTAAACAGTTCAGTGATTTTCAATGCATTTAGAGTTATTCATCCATTACCACTATCAAATTTGAGGACATTTCACCACCTCCAAAAAAAACCTTATACTCATTAGAAATGATTCACCATTTCCCATCAATCCCTTAGCCCTAGGCAGACACCTGTCTACTTTCTGTGGATTTGCCTATTTTGGACATTTCACATAAATGGAGTCATATAATATGTGATTCTTTGGGACCAGCATCTTTTACTTATGCTTTTACTTAGCGTAATGTTTTTAGGATTGAGACATGTCTTAGCATGTATCAATACTTTTTATTGTTGAATAATATTCTGTGTTCATGTGTATGTTACATTTTATGTACCCATTCATCGGTTGATAGACATTTAGGTTGTTTCCACTTTCTGGCTATTACAAATAATGCTGCTGTGAACATTTATTTACAAATTTTGTGTGGACATAACGTTTTCAGTTATTTTGGGTGTACACCTAGTAGTGGATCATATGATAATTGGTTGTATGATAGTGGGTCATATGGGAACTCTAAGCCTTTGAAGGAAGACTATTGTCCGCAAGGACTGCACTGTTTCACATTCCTATCAGCAGTGTGTAAGGGCTCTAATTTCTCCACACCCATGCCAACTCTTGTTTTTTTTTTTTTTTGTTTGTTTTGATAGCCATCCTGGTGGGTGTGGCTTTGATTTGCATTTCTCTGATGACTAATGATGTTGGACATCTTTTCATTCATCTTTTCATTATCAACCATTTGTATATATTCTTTGGAGAACTGTTTATTCAGATCTTTTGCTTATTTTTAAAATTGTGCTATTTGTGTTATTATTGAGTTGTAGGAGTTCTTTATATATTCTATACAAGAGTCCTTATCCAATAAGAAATTATCAAACATTTTCTCTCATTCTGTGAGTGATTTGTTCACTTTCTTGATGATTCCTTTGAACAAGCACAGGAGTATTTTTAATGATGATGAAGTCCAACTTCCCTATTTTGTTGTTTGTGCTTTTGATGTCACATCTAAGAAACCATTGCCTAATCCAAGGTCATGAAGATTTATACCTATGCTTTCTTCTAAGAGTCTTACAGCTTTAGCTCTTACATTTAGATCTTTGATCCATTTTGAGTTAATTTTTGTATAATGTAGGGGTCTAACTTCTTTCTTGTATATGCAGCCATCCAATTGCCCCAGCACCATTTGTTCAAAAGAATTTGATTACTCTTTGTGTGTGTGTGTGTGTGTGTGTGTGTGTGTGTAGTATCTCCTGTCTTACGTATTCTTTATTTTAAGTCCAGCAATTCGACAATGCCGTATGTTTCCCAGCGCTCATCAAGATAAGTGTATTCTTAATCCCCTTCACCTGTTTCATCCTTTCCCCCCACTCACCTGCCTTACTATTGACCCTCTGGTTGTTCTCTAGAGTTAAGAATCTGATTTTTGGTTTGTCTCTCTTTTTTTTCTCTTTGTTCCTTTATTTTGTTTCTTAAATTCCACATGTATGTGAAAACATGGTATTCTTGACTGGTTTATTTTGCTTAGCAGTATCCTTGCTAGATCCATCCACATTGTTGCAAATGGCAAGATTTCATTCATCCTTGTTTCTTTTTAAATGTTTGTTTATTTATTTTGAAAGAGGGAGAGAGAGAAAGAAAAGTCCAAGCAGGTCCCCCGCTATCACTGCTGAGCCCAGTGTGGAGCCTAGTCTCATGAACCGTGCGATCATGACCTGAGCAGAAATCAAGAGTCAGACATCAACGGACTGAGCCATCCTGGTGCCACAAGATTTCATTCTTTCTCAAGGCTGAATAATATTCCATTGTATATATATACCACATCATTATTCATCAATCTATCAGTGGACACTTAGGCTGCTGATTTGGCTACTGTAAAATGCTACAATGAACATAGGGGTGCATATATCCTTTTGAATTAGTGTTTTTGTATTTTTTGGGTAAATACTGAGTACTGTGATAACTGGATTATAGGGTAGGTCTATTTTTAGTTTTTTGAGGAACCTCCATACTGTCTTCCACAGTGGCTGCACCAGTTTGCACTCCTACCGACAGTGCACCACGGTTCCTTTTTCACTACATCCTCACCTTGTTTCCTTTGTTTTTGATTTTAAAACACTGACAGGTGTGAGGTGATACCTCATTATGATTTTGATTTGCCTTTCTCTGATAATGATGTTGAGTGTCTTTTTATGTGTCCTTTGGCCATCTGTATGTCTTTTTTGGAGAAATGTCTGTTCATTTCTTCCCATTTTTAATTAGATTATTTTGGGGATTTTTTTGGTGTTGAGTTGTATAAGTTCTTAATGTATTTTGGATACTAACCCTTTATTGCATATGTCATTTGCAAATATTTTCTCCCATTCAGTAGGTTCTTTTTGGTTTGTTGGTTATTCCCTTTGCTGTGCAGAAGCAGATTTTTATTTTGATGTAGTCCCAATAGTTTATTTTTGCTTTTGTTTCCCTTGCCTCAGAAGAAGACATCTAGAAAAACGTTTTTGTGGCTAATACCACAGACATTACTGCCTGTTCTTTCTTCTAGGATTTTTATAGTTTCAGGTCTCACAGTTAGGTTCTTAATGTGTTTTGAGTTTATTTGTGTGTATGGTGTAAGAAAGTGGTCTAGTTTTATTCTTTTGCATATAGTTGTCCAGTTTTCCCAACACCATGTTTTGAAGAGACTGTCTTTTTCTATTGCATAGTTTTGCCCCGTGTCAAAGATTAATTGACCATATAATTGCTGGTTTATTTTGGGGTTTTCTCTTCTGTTCCATTCTGTTTTTATAGCAGTAACATGCTGTTTTGGTTACTATATCTTTGTAATGTAACTTGAAGACTGGAACTGTGATACCTCCAGTTTTTTCTTTTTCAAAATTGCTTTTGCTCTTTCGGGTCTTTGTGGTTCCATATAAATTTTAGGATTGCTTGTTCTCGTTCTGTGAAAAATGCTTTTGGTATTTTGATAGGATTACATTAAATCTGTAGATTGCTTTGGGTAGTATGGACATTTTAACAATATTTGTTCTTCCCATCCATGAGCCTGAAATGTCTTTCCATTTGTGTCATCTTCAATTCTTTCAGTCAGTGTTTTATAGTTTTCAGAGTACAGGTCTTTCACCTCCTTGGTTATGTTTATTCCTAGGTATTTTATTATTTTTGGTACAATTAGGATTGTTTTCTTAATTTCTTTTTCTTTTTTTTTTTTTGCTACATTATTGTTCAGGATTGCAACACCTTTCTGTACGTTGATTTTGTATCCTACAACCCTACTGAATTCATTTATCAGTTCTAATAGTTGTTTGGTAGAGTGTTTAGGGTTTTCTATATAGAATATCAGGTCGTCTGAAAATAGTGAAAGTTTTTCTTCTTCTTTACCAATTTGGATGCCTTTTATTTCTTTTTCTGTCTGATTGCTGTGGCTAAGACTTCCAGTACTATGTTGAATAAAAGTAGTAAGAGTGGACATCCTTGTCTTGTTCTTAACCTTAGGGGAAAAGCTCTCAGTTTTTCCCTATTGAGGATAATGTTAGCTGTGGGTTTTTCTTTTTTATATATATAAATTTAAAAAAAATTTTTTTTTCTTTTTAGAGACAGAACAAGTAGCTGAGAGGGACAGAGGGAGAGAGAGAGAGAATCTCAAGCAGGCTTCCTGCTTAGCATGGAGCCTAACACAGTGCTTGATCCCATGACCTTGGGATCATGACCTGAGTTGAAATCAAGAGTTGGACACTCAATCAACTGAGCCACCCAGGCGTCCTTATGGGTTTTCCTTTATTATGTTGAGGTGTGTTCCCACTAGACCTACTTTATTGTGGGTTTTGATCATAAATGGATGTTGTACTTTGTCAAATGCTTTCTTTGTATCTGTTGAGATGATCATATAGTTTTATCCTTTCTCTGGTTGATGTGATATATCACTTTAATTTGCAAATATTGAATCACCCTTGCATCCCAGGAATAAATCCCAGTTTTAACAAGGTGCATGTGTCTCCCACAGGAGGTGCTGGGCTGCTGGGGACGGAGGCTCTGCAAAGCTCACAGTTGGCAGAGGGTGTTGGCAAGGTTTGCACTGGTCTTCTAGAGGAGGGGGCTTGTAGCACGGGGACTGAGGCAGGCCTGGCTGGAGGGGGAAGGGTAGGATATAAGCAAGTTAGGTAGTGAGTGTGATGATTCCTGCAGGTGGCCTGTGTTTATGCTGGGGGTGGGAAAGGGAAATGGACCTGCCAGCTCCTTTGTTCCTGGAGGAGCCTGCCAGTTTAATCAGTCCCCACTGGGACAGGCTCTGCAATTAGTAAATAACTCTCTCATCCTTATGCCCCAGGCATTTTTCAAACTGCTGCTTCTGTGTATCTCTCTGGGATGTTTCCTGTGCCATCCCTTTAAGGGTGGGGACTCAGTTTTCACTTGTATTCCTGGCTCTCTCAGAGCTGAGCCAGCTGATACACGGTAAATTCTAGGCTTTAAGTCCCACTGGTTGTAAAAACCAGTGAAATTCATCCCCTCTGATTTTCTGAGCCAAATGGTGTGGGGATTTCTCTTCCCCACGTGGGCTCCCCAGTTAGAGGGTCTGTTTCTCTCTCCCTTCTGCACCCACAGTTACCTCCTGCAGATGGCCTGTATAGCACCCCTACCACATTTCCACCCTTCCTCCCCTCTTCAGTGTTGTGGAGTTTGTTCTGCCTGTCTTCCTCTTTTCTGGGTTATTTACACTGATGTGAGTGTTATCTAGTTGTATTCATGTGGCATGGTGAGCTTAGGGTCCTCTTACACTGCCATCTTCCTGATTTATACTCTTCTTGTTTATTTGGAGAGAGAGAGTTCACATGCAGAAAGAGTGGGGGGGGGAGAGGGAGAGAGAGAGAGAGAGAGAGAGAGAGAGAGAGAGAGAGAGAGAGAGAGAGAAAATCGCAGACAGGCTCCATGCTGTCAGTGCAGAGCCCAGCGCAGGGCTTGATCTCACAAACTGTGAGATCATCACCTGAGCCAAAATCAATAGTCAGACTGACTGAGCCACCCAGGCGCTCCCTCTTCTTGTTTTCAGAGAGGAGAATAAGAGTGATTGAGGGTTATAAGGTGGCAGTGCTGTAGCATTATGAAGAATGGTGCTGTTTTATTTTATGTAACATTATAAATGACACCCAGATCAGGGGAGAGATAAGATCATTTCCTTCATGCTGAACAATTGCTCATTTGTATTTACTTCCTTTTTGCTCTAGGTTTGAGCTCTCTGAAAATCAATTTGTTTTTATGCTTGTAAGATACATAAAGCTTTAAAACATTCTCTTATAAAGAGGAAGGATTCAGAAATAATTGATACGAGCAAAGATAATGTACTGATTCATAATTTAGCAAAAAATTATGGGTTTTGGTTCAATTTTAAAAGAACTGTGTTTGGTGGCCTGTTTCAGCCCATTTTTAGCAAGAAATATCCTACCTGATACTGTTCTTAGAGAACTCGAGTAGATTTTGTTACATCGTTTTCTAACATGGTGATGGACCAGTTGGCCTAGTGGTTAGATGGACACAACAGCACGAAACAAAGTCACATTCCTGCAGGCTAGGGAACTAGGACCTGGGCAGCAGGGCTACGAGTGTCTTAAGATGTTTGGGTTCCAAAGGTTTTAAAACTGATCAGGAAAACTATGTAAGGTCTGACTGCATCCTGTTTATATTTGCTATTCTTACAGTTCAGAATATACCTGGTATTTATAGATAACTCAGGGCCGGATCTCCACCTGGCCGAGGCAAGTGGCTGCTTACTCCATGACTAGGCCTGAGAATGCAAAGCGGACCAACTCTTCCTGCAGCAGTCTGCTCTGCCTCAAAATCTGTAGAGAAATATTTGTTTGAATTGCTTAGACTTTTCCCCCCATGGGTTCTTTTTTCAAAAGCAAATTCTCTAGAGAAAGGATATCAGTGATTAACTGGCAGGTGGGAAAAAGTAGGTGGTAAATAGAAAGACCTGGAGATTACAAAGTAGACAGCACTTAGACGTTAGGTTTCCAGTCATAAAAGAAATATATGTTCAGTGTAGAAACTTAGAAAAGTACAGAGAAGAGAATAAAATCCCATAATTCTGTCACCAACAGATAATCACTATTGACATTTAGTGTGTTTTCCTTGTCCCATCTCGAGTGTTCATAATTGAGGTTAGTATATTTTTGTTCACATGCCTCTATTTTCTCATGCCGTTAAAACTGTCAGAATTTCTTTTTGTCAGCATTATTGTCCCTGACTGCATATATTTCATAAAATGGGTATACTATCAGTGAAATCTTTTGGCTTTTCCTACTGGGTTTTAAAATTTCAGAGTTTTGTCAGCAGTCCACTCCAGGGGCTTCTCGCAGTGAGCCAGGCAGTAGTGGAGGCGCCGGCTAGGACGGGCCTGCGCCGGCCCTCCAGTCACCGAAAGAGGACCACAGCCGAACCAGTTAACAGCGGAATCGTTTGTTCCTTTCTCCCAGCCTGCGGTATACTCAAGGGAAAGAGAGGCCCAGAAAACCGGGGAGGAATGAGAAAGAATTAAATTGCCATTATACCTTTCTTTCCCAGTGAAGGTTCTTTAGGCCTCAGGCGAAAGAGCTTTAAAGTATATGTGATTGACATTTTAAAATTAAGTTGACTTGAAGTCTACTCTTTTTAATACTTGAAAATTATTGGAAAGCTAAGGAAACTGGTTGAGATATTCGGACATAAGAAGGTGATATCCTGGATGGCAAATTGAAAGTGATTGGAGGGGCGCCTGGGTGGTTCAGTTAGTTAAGCATCTTGCTCTTGACTTCCGCTCAGGTCAGGATCTCACAGTTCCTGAGTTTGAGCCCCACATCGGGCTCTGCACTGACAGCACACGAAGCTTGCTTGGGATTCTCTCTCTCTCTCTCTCTCTGTCTCTGTCTCTCTGTCTCTGTCTCTCTCTGCCCCCCCTCATGTGTGCACACTCTTTCAAAATGAATAAACTTAAAAAAAATTAAAAACAAAGTGATGATTGGAGAAAAATAAGCTCCTTCTTGTTTTAATTCCCCACCAAGTAACTTAAATGATGATATTAATGGAGAAGAGAGATTTGACATGAAATTTATTGCCTTTTAGAAGTAGTTTGCCGTGTGGATGAAGTATGTGAAAGCTTGATTCTCCAGGTGGTATAGATAGGGATTCTCTGATCTAAAGGGACAGTAGATAAACTTCTTTCTTTTCTCTTAAAAAAAAAAAAAAACTTGGGAAGGATGGGGAGATGTAGGTCAAAGGGTACAAGCTTTCAGTTATAAGCTGAATAAGCCTATGGATCCAATGTACAGCGTGATGATTATAGTTAATAATACTATATTGTATGGGCACCTGGGTGGCTCAGTCGGTTGAGTGTCCGACTCTTGATTTTGGCTCAGGTCACGATCTCATGGTTCCTGGGTTCAAAGCCCCGTGTTTGGCTTCCACACCCCGTGCTGCAGTGTGGAGCCTACTTGGGATTCTCTCTCTCTCTCCCTGCCTCTCCCCCACTCTCACTCTTTCTCAAAATAAATTTTAAAAAATTAAAAATAATACTGTATTATATACTTGAGATATGCTGAGATCTTAAATGTTCTCACCACACACACAAAACAGTAACTACATGAGGTGATAGATGTGTCAATTAACTTGATTGGGGTAATCATTTCACAGTGTATACATATATTAAATCATTACATTGTATACCTTTAAAAGAACACATCACATGGTACAACCTAAATATACCCAATTGTTATTTTTTAGGTTTATTTATTTTGAGAGAGGTTAAGTTTGTTTATTTTGAGAGAGGGAGCACACTGCACATACATGTGAGTGAATGGGGGAGGGGCAGAGAGAGAGAGAGGAAGCGGGAGAATCCCAAGGAAGCGCCACACTGTGAGCATAGAGCTTAACTCGGGGCTCAGTCTCACGAACTGTAAGGTCATGACCTGAGCTGAAATCAAGAGTCAGACACTTAACTGACTAAGCCACCCAGGTGCCCCACAATTTTTATTTTTATTTGTCATCCATAATTCAGTAAAACTTGAGAAGAATAACTTTTTCCTCTTGATCATAACACTAACATATGGATATTGTAAAGAATTTTAAAACTTCTGAAAAGTACAGATAATAAACCTCAATGTGATCCATCATGCCATCCCAAACAAGAAGAGCAGCCTTCAGGTATGTTCTTGCAGGCTTCCTTGTGCCTTTTTACATTGCTTATTCCCTTTTCCTTTTTCCAAAGCTGAGATCATACTCCTAAAATTTTTGTGGCCTGCAGTTAAAAGATTGCATAGAGCAGCAGAAATTGTAACATAAAAATATTCACTGATGAAGTGACCACTCAACATTTCTGCTTTCTCTTTTAAAGCTTGAATTTATTCACGCATTTAACCACTGTTACTGTCTCTGTGCCTGGGGACTATTATAATGTGCGTGGATTGGGAAGTTATTTCTTGAGGTTAATGAAGGATTCTAGAGATCTTTGTGATCACTAACAAATCTATCTACATTGGACCAACTGAAAAACTGGTGAAGAAAGAAATCAGTAGAGATGACAATAGGATAGGCACTTTAAAGAATGATTGGGGAGCGCCTGGGTGGCTCAGTCGGTTGAGCGTCTGACTTTGGCTCAGGTCACGATCTCACAGTTCCTGGGTTGGAGCCCTGCATCGGGCTCTGTGCTGGCAGCTCAGAGTCAGGAGCCTGCTTCAGATTCTGTGTGTCCCTCTCTCTCTCTGCCCCTCCGCTGCTCATGATCTGTCTCTCTCTCTCTCAAAAATAAAAATGTTAAAAAAATTAAAAAAATTATTGGGCATGACATCCTATTAACATAAGCTTTGGGGAACATCGATAAACCTCCCATGTAGTGTTGCCACCATTATGATGCCATGTAAGTCAGGATGAAATGAAGGATGTTAGGTGCTATTGTATATAATTCTGATGGAAAAATCACTGCCTCCTCCCAACAAAAACCCCACTGTTTTTATTCATTCTTTGATGAATCAAAAAATTAGTACATAGGCATAAAGGTTGCCTAAATGTTTTTAAGCTGCCAGCGT
Source organism: Cryptoprocta ferox (assembly GCA_028646485.1). Taxonomy (NCBI): domain Eukaryota; kingdom Metazoa; phylum Chordata; class Mammalia; order Carnivora; family Eupleridae; genus Cryptoprocta; species Cryptoprocta ferox. The sequence continues at coordinate 60,997,336 of CM053559.1, read as the reverse complement.
ATGTTTTCTTTCTTGTATTTATAGGGTACCTTTTTAGTATAAATTTTCTATCCAATTTTTGTTTCCTATTAATATGAATGAATACTTATGAATATGAATACTTAACAGCCTTCTACTAGTACCATTTATTAGTGATAATAGGGAACACCTGTATTTAAGGGTTTTTTTTTTGATTCTCTAAATCCTTTTATATCTGCTGTAATAAACACAATTGTTCCCCTTATCTGTGATTTCACCTGCAGTTTCAGTTACCCAAGATGAACCTCACGCTGGAAGCAGATGATCCTTTTTCTGACATATTGTCAGAAGGTCAGTGGCAGCCTAATGCTGCTGCCTGTGTCATTCACCTCCCTCCATCTTGTCACCTAGTCACTTTATCACCTCACATCATCACAAGAAGAAGAGTGGGTTATGGTATCATAAGATATCTTGAGAAAGAGGCCACATTCACATAACTTTTATTACAGTGTATTGTTATAGTTCTGTTTTTTATTACTTTTTAAATTCTTCATGTGCCTAATTTATAAATTAAACTTTATCATAAGTTTGTATGTATAGGAAAAACATAGTGTACATAGGGTTTTGTACTCTCTGCAATTTCAGGCATCCACTGGGGTCTTACAGCGTGTCCCCTGCAGATAAGCGGGGACCGCCAGAGTAACCAGATAACACTTTCTCTAGTGAGTAAGCATATGCTAGAAAAGCTAATTTTATCCGAAATTAAGTACATACTTTAAAAACCTATAACTACAAGTTATATTAAAAAATTTCTTTAACCTTTTTTAGGTCTAAATGTCAGTCCAATATAGAAGGCACCACTTCTGTCTCTCTTGGAATTAAGGCCAAATTTCTTACCTTCATCTCACTCTGTTTGATATATTGATGACTAGGGATAGATTGGGGTATGCAAAAAATCTTTGCTGACCTGCTGAAATGGGTTTTTAATTATGTGCTTTTATTCTTTTAATGATCATAGTTGTCATGAAAAATGTAGCCTATTTATGCTATATTCCCATTCTCTGAGATCCTTCTTTTTACCATGCGCATGAGTCATCTGAGGATCTTATTAAAGTTCATGTTCCGATTTAGTAGGCTTGGTAGGGGGCAAAGTTCTGCGTCTGAAACCAGCTTGCATGCAAAGTCAGTGCTGCCAGCCTTTGGACCACAGTTTGAATTGCGAGGCTTTCAAGAACAGTTTTGGGAACAAGACAGGCAAAGCCTATTGAAGCCATTTCTTGTCATGCTAACTTTTAAGTCACATGCCTAGTTTTTTTTAGTAATACATATTTTTCCATTGGGGATATATATGTTGTGTTACAACTTGAAGTGTGTTCGTTTACTGTGGTTTTTGTGTTGAGCATATTATCTATAGCAGTGGCATTTAGAGAGAATGAACATACTGATGATGATGATGATGTAATAATTGATAGGTATTGACTACTTATTTGTACTTTACAAAGATTGACTAAATTTTCTCAACCATGAAGCAGACATTATTATTGTTACTCCATTTAAAAATGAGGAGGCAGGGGCACCTGGGTGGCTCAGTCGGTTGAATGTCCGGCTTCGGCTCAGGTCATGATCTCGCGGTTAGTGGGTTCAAGCCCCATGTTAGGCTCTGTGCTGATAGATAGCTCAGAGCCTGGAGCCTGTCTTCAGATTCTGTGTCTCCCCCTCTCTCTCTGACCCTCCCCTGCTCAAGCTGTCTCTCCCTCTCTCTCAAAAATAAACATTTAAAAAATTTTTTTAAATGAGGAGGCTTAGTAACAAGTTTAGTGATTTGCCCATGGCCACGCAACCAGAGGTGGATAGAGCCAAGGCGTCAATGCAAGTAGTCTGAATCTAGTGCTTGTAGTTTTAATCTCTTCACTAGTCTGACAGTAGGAAACTAGACTTCATAGCATGAATTTTCTGGCTTCTCTCTCAGTTCCCATAAGATATATTTGCATTTTCTAGCTTCTTTCCCAAAAGCCTTTTTGAAGATCCTTTTTCTTCCTTATATTTTTCTTTCTTGTGGCTTTTTCAATATACTAAGCATCTCTGATTCATTACTAGCTTTTTTTTTTTTTTAGTCTTTCTGTATATCTGTGTTTAGAAAAGACATCAACTTTCATGTTCTTTTGATGTGAAAATTTATAAAGAATGAAAAGTAGGTCATACCCTGCCCTGAATGAAAGATAAAAATGTTTTTAGTAATGTTGAGACTGTTTTTCTGTGAAAGACTAGCCCAGGAGAACTTCAGATTTTATAAGATTGTCACAGAAGAATGGTGGATTATTTTGTGTGTTCTTAAAAATTGGGGCTATTTTTTCTTTATCCAAATGGCAATTATAATTTAGTGATTAATCTGGAGACATACCTTCCACTCTGAGTTCTCTTGCCAAACCACCAAATGGTCGTAGAGAAGCCGAGGAGCCCTCTGCCTTATCTCCTCAGCCTGTCAGATGGTGGCACTGTATGCAGTACCTTTATCCTTCAGCATGTGAAGGAGAAACAAACACGGAAAGAGGACTTATAAGTACAGAGGTGTTTTTAAAAATTTGTGACAATGAGTGAAAGATGTTTAGGATTAGATGTGGTACCTCAGTTGCAGTTTCATTTGGAAACCAATAAACACAGAACAGGTCATGATCAATAAGAGTATTACTGGCTTATTACTCATCTCAAAGTAATGAAAGTCTATTTATTTTCCTTATCTGTGGTGTTGTTGTTTTTTACAGTCCATCAATATTATGGAACTGACTTTACAGAAATATGGAAGTTATGAAAAGTTTGAGCAGGCCACGGGTGGCAGCCTGCTATCTAAAACTCGAATCTGGAGTCACGTTAGGAAGTACATGATGAAAGAAGGCTGCCTGGGCGAGGTATGAAACGGGATGATGTGAGATGCTGACTGCTGGCATTCTAACTCCCAGTGCCACATGATTTTCTCTGCAGGTTTTGTTTTCCCATCCCCAATCTGCTCATTAAATTAGTCACCCAGAAGTCTCACTGAATACTCTAAGTTTCTGTTGCATTGAATTATTGTGCTCAGTTTGTGTTTTTCTTTATTTACTACCATTTCTGTATAGTTTATGGGATTATCAGAATTGTTTTATGAAAATTCTTAGTGAAGAGATTTGCCTCAGTGCCTCCTCTTTATTAGTAGCCAGTTCAGAATCAGCTTTGGCCCAACAGCGAACAGGACTCTGGCCTCTATACCTTCCTTTGCGTCATTTTAGCCAGGGGGAACTGTATTTGAGAGCACAGCCCTCTACTGTCCTTCAATCCAGGAAAGGTTCTTGAGTTCCCCCGGCTCAAAAGTGGAAGGGTCAAAAGTGATTGGCCCTGCATTTCATCATCTAGGTTTCTGGGAGACTCGAACTGGTATAAGCAAAATAAAAACATCTTGATTTATGGGTCTGTGGTTTCCTGTGAAGGCTGCTTCTCCCCAGCCTTTACATTTTGTTTTATATATTTATATTTTTCCTCTTGCTCTGTAGATTGTAGTTCATCTCACCGAAGACCTGCTTTCCCGAGCTTCAATGACCGTGGTAAATGGATGTCCAACGCTGACCATCAATGTTTCCACTGCACGTGAGCACTGGCTGGAGGGCATGCTGAGGCATGAAATAGGTAGGGTGACCCTTTTCCATTTGTTCATTTGTACTATCAGAAATCAGCATGAAAGAAACATTCTTTTATAAATGGGGTTTTTTTCTTAGCAGTATTTGGCAGAAAGTAATGAAATTGTTATGTTTCACTTAAACTAAGATATTAATGTCTCATTTCAAATTAGATTTTTTAGGGCTCTGTGTAGCTGTATTAAGAATGTATAGTCATTTAACTCCTCTGGATTTCAGTTCCCCCCCACCTGAAACTGAGGGAAATTGAACAAGTGCTCGCTCAGATTTTTTTTCAAATATCAAGTCTATGATTCTTCCCTTTACCTCTCCTAATGACACATGTAGTCCTTCTGAAGGCAGAGTACCTCCTGCAAAAGGCACTAGGGTCAGGTCATTTTCCACTTTGTTTTGATTGGTAGGTATACATCAGTTTACTTTAGAACTGTTAGTAGAATCATTTTTTGGATAAGAATTAAAATGAGAATGTCATTTCTTGTTTTTTGTGTGCCTCTTCTTATTCATAGGCACACATTATTTTCGAGGTATTAACAACCTTCAGCAGCCATGGAACAGTTGGACTGGTCGTAAAAAACATGAGTTAAAGCCAAACAATCCCACAGAGGAAGGACTGGCAAGTATTCACAGCGTCCTTTTTAGAAAAGACCCTTTTTTATGGAGGGCTGCCCTCCTCTACTACACTGTTTATCGAGCCAGCCAAATGTCCTTTTGTGAACTCTTCAAAGATATTGGAAAGTTTGTCAAGGACCCTAATACAAGATGGGATTATTGTGTCCGAGCAAAGAGGGGATGGACTGATACTTCTCAACCAGGTAGGTGTCCCTTGACTGTAGGTTTCCTGACTTGTGATTAGTTGTCTATTGATTTTGGTTACATCCTTCTCTACCAATCATAGAATTCACTTATGAAAAATTAAACCTCTGTTACTTGAGGTCAGTACTAGTTTTCCCAAACCACATTTCGTTATTTTCTCATTATTTTCTCAGATTTCATTATGGACATTTGAGTTGTTTTCACACTTTTTGGCTATTATAAATAATGTTGCTATGAACATTTGGGTACAAGTTTATATTTTTAATTCTTATGGATATATACTTTTGAGTAGCATTGTTGGGTCATATGATACCTCTCTGTTTAACCTTTTGAGGAGCTGCCAGAATGTTCTCCAAAGTGACTAAACCATTTTATATTCCCACCAGCAGTATATGGGGGTGATTCTTTCCTTCTCTGTTCTTTCTTTTTTTTTTTTTTAATTTCAGGAATAGAATTTAATGATTCATCACTTATGTATAACACCCAGTGTTCATCCCAACAAGTGTTCTCCTTAATGCCCCTCACACCTTTAGCCCATCTTCCCCACCCAACACCCCTCCAGCAACCCTCAGTCAGTTGAGCATCCGGCTTCAGCTCAGGTCATGATCCGAGGTTCGTGGGTTTGAGCCCCACATTGGGGTCTGTGCTGACAGCTAGCTCAGAGCCTGGAGCCTGCTTCGGATTCTGTATCTCCCTCTCTCTCTGACTCTCCCCTGCTCACGCTGTTTCTCTTTCTCTCAAAAATAAATAAAACATTAGAAAAAAATTTTAAAAAAAAGAATCTCATATCTCTTATGATTTGTCTCCCTCTCTGTTTTTATATTATTCTTGCTTCCCTTCTCTTATGTTCATCTGTTTTATATTTTAAATTCTGCATATGAGTGAAGCCATATGCTATTTGTCTTTCTCTGACTGATTTTGCTTATTAGCATAATACACTCTAGTTCCACCCACGTTGTTACAAATGGCAAGATTTCATTCTTTTTGATCACCGAGTAATACTCCATTGTATATTTATACCACATCTTCTTTATCCATTCATCAGTCGATGGACATTTAGGCTCTTTCCATACTTTGGCTATTATCGATAGTGCTGCTATAAACTTTGGTGTGCATATGCCCTTTCAAAACAGCACTCCTATATCCTTTGGATAAATACTGGGTCATAGGATAGTTCTGTTTTTAATTTTTTGAGGAACCTCCATACTGTTTTCCAAAGTGGTTGCACCAGTTTGCATTCCCACCAGCAATGCAACAGAGTTCCTCTTTCTCCACATCCTCGCCAACATCCGTTGTTGCCTGAAGTGTTAATTTAAGCCATTCTGACAGGTGTGAGTTGGTAGCTCATTGTGGTTTTCATTTGCCTTGCCTCCAGAGACATGTCAAGTAAGAAGTTGCTGCGGCTGAAGTCAAAGAGGTTGTTGCTTGTGTTCTCCTCTAGGATTTTAATGGCTTCCTGTCTTATGTTTAGGTCTTTGATCCATTTCAAGCTTATTTTTATGGTGTGAGAAAGTGGTCCAGGTTCATTCTTCTGCATGTCGCTGTCCAGTTTTCCCATCACCATTTGCTGAAGAGACTGTCTTTTTTTCCATTAAATCATCTTTCCTGCTTTGTTGGAGGTTTTGGCCATATGTTTGTGGGTCCATTTCTCGGTTCTCTATTCTGTTCCAGTGATCTATATGTCTATTTTTGTGCTAGTACCATACTTTCTTGATGATTACAGCTTTGTAATACATCTTGAAGTCCAGAATTGTGATGCCTCCAGCTTTGGTTTTCTTTTTCTGGATTGCTTTGACTATTCAGGTCTTTTCTGGTTCCATACAAATTTTAGGATTGTTTGTTCTAGCTCTGTGAAGAATGCTGGTGTTATTTTAATAGGGAATCTGCACTGAATATGTAGATTGCTTTGGGCACTTTCTACATATGAACAATATTCTTCCAATCCATGAGTGTAGAATATTTTCCTTTTTTTTGTCTTTTTCAGTTTCTTTCATAAGCTTTCTATAGTTTTCAGTGTATAGATTTTTCACCTCTTTGGTTAGGTTTTATTCCTAGGTATTTTATGGTTTTTGGTTCAGTTGTAAATGGGATTGATTCCTTGATTTCTCTTTCTGCTGCTTCATTATTGGTGTATAGAAATGTAACTGATTTCTGTACATTGATTTTATAGCCTGGGACTTTGCTGAATTCATGTATCCGTTCTACCAGTTTTTTGGTGGAGTCTTTTGGGTTTTCTACAGAGAGTATCATGTCATCTGTGAAGAGTGAAAGTTTGACCTCCTCCTAGCCAATTTGGATGCCTTTTATTTCTTTGTGCTGTCTGATTGCTGAGGCTTAGACTTCCAATAATATGTTGAACAACAGTGGTGAGAGTGGACATTCCTGTCTTGTTCCTTAGGGGGAAAGCTCTCAGGTTTTCCCCATTGAGGATGTTATTAGCAGTGGGTCTTTCGTACATGGCTTTTATGATATTGAAGTTTGATCCTTCTATCCCTACTTTCTTGAGGGTTTTTTTTTTTTTTATCAAGAACGGATGCTGTATTTTGTCAAATGCTTTTTCTGCATCTATCGAGAGGATCACATGGTTCTTATCCTTTCTTTTATTAACATGGTGTATCACACAGATTGGTTTGTGGATATTGAGCCAGCCCTACATCCCAGGAATAAGTCCAACCTGGTCATGGTGAATAATTCTTTCAGTGTATTGTTGTATCTGATTTGCCAGTATCTTGTTGACAGTTTTTGCATCCATGTTCATCAGGGAAATTAGTCTGTAGTTCTCCTTTTTAGTGGGGTCTTTGTCTAGTTTTGGAATCTGGGTAATGCTAGCTTCACAGAATGAGTTTGGAAGTTTTCCATCCATTTCTGTTTTTTGGAACAGCTTCATAATAGTAAGTGTTAACTCTTCTTTAAACGTTTGGTAGAATTCCCCTGGAAAGCCATCTGGCCCTGGACTCCTGTTTTTTGGGAGATTTTTGATTACTAATTCATATTCTTTACAGTTATGTGTCTATTCAGATTTTCTATTTCTTCTTGTTTCAGTTTTGGTAGTTTATATGTTTCTAGGAATTTGTCCATTCCTTCCAGACTGCCCAAATTGTTGGCATATAATTGCTCATAATATTCTCTCATTATTGTTTGTATTTCAGCAGTGGTGTTTGTGATCTCTCTTTCATTTGTGATTTCATTTATTTGGGTTCTTTCCTTTTTCTTTTTGATCACTCTGGCTAGAGTGGGGTTTGCCAGTTTTGTTAATTCTTTCAAAGAACCAGTTCCTGGTTTCACTGATCTGTTCTGTTTTGTTTTTTTATATCATTGATTTCTGCTCTAATCTTTATTACTTCCCTTCTTTGGCTGGTTTGGGGCTTTATTTGCTGTTCTTTTCCTAGCTCTTTTAGGTGTAAGGTTAGATTGTGTATCTGAGACCTTTGTTCCTTCTTTAGGAAGGCCTGGATTGCTATATACTTCCCTCTCATGACCACCTTTGCTGCATCCCAGAGGTTTTGGGCTGTTATGTTTTCATTTTCATTGGCTTCCATGTGCTTTTTAATTTCCTCTTTAATTTCTTGGTTAGGTGTGCCTGGTCGGCTCAGTCGGTTAAGTGTTTGACTCTTGCTTTAGGCTCAGGTCATGGTCTCGCAGTTTGTGAGTTCGAGCCCCGGTTGGGCTCTGTGCTGGCAACATGGAGCCTGCTTGGGATTCTCTCTCTCCATCTCTTACTCTGCCTTTCCCCTGCCACTCACTCTGTCTCAAAATAAACTTCAAAACAATTTCTTGGTTAACCCGAATGGTTATTCTTTAGTAGGATGTTCTTTAATCTTAAAGTATTCATGGTCTTTCCAAATTTATTCTTGTTGTTGATTTCAAGTTTCATAGCATTGTGGTCTAAAAATATGCAAGGTATGATCCTGATCTTTTTGTACTTGTTGCAGGCTGATTTGTGTCCCAGTATGTGATCTGTTCCAGAGAATGTTCCATGTGTACTCAAGAAAAATGTGTATTCTGCTGCTTTAGGATGAAATGTTCTGAATATATCTGTTAAGTCCATTTGATCCAGTGTGTCATTCAAAGCCATTGTTTCCTTGTTGATTTTCTGCTTAGATGATCTGTCCATTGCTGTAAGTGGGGTGTTGAAGTCCCCTACTATTATGATATTATTATTAATGAGATTCTTTGTGTTTAATTGATTTATATATTTGTTTGCTGCCACGTAGGAAGCCTAAATATTTACAATTGTTAGATCTTCTTGGTGGATAAACCCCTTAATTATGTTATAATGCCATTCTTCATCTCTTGTTACGGTATTTATTTTAAAATCTAGTTTGTATGATATAAGTATGATGACTCCAGCTTTCCATGACAACCATTAGCATGATAGGTGTCTTTAGGTCTAAAATTGGATTCTTTTAAGCAGCATACAGATGGGTCTTGTTTTCTTATCCATTCTGATACCCTGTGTCTTTTGATTGGAGTATTTAGTCCATTGACATTTAGAGTGAGTACTGAAAGATATGAATTTAGTGCCATTGTATTACCTGTAGAATTGGAGTTTCTGGTGATGTTCTCTGGTTCTTTCTAGTCTTTGTTGCTTTTGGTCTTTTTTTGCTTTATGTTTGTCTTTTCTCCAAAGAGTCCCCCTTAAAATTTCTTGCAGAGGTAGCTTAGTGGTCATGAACTCTTAGTTTTTGTCTGTCTGGAAAACTCTTTATCTCTCCTTATATTTTGAATGATAACCTTGCTGGATAAAGAATTCTTGGCTGCATATTTTTCAGCTTCAGCACGTTGAATATATCCTGCCACTTCTTTCTGGCCTGCCAACTTTCTGTGGATAGGTCTGCTATGAACCTAATCTATCTTGCCTTACAGGTTAAGGATTTTTTTCTTCCTTGTTGCTTCCTTGTTGTTTCTGTGGATAGGTCTGCTCTGAACCTAATCTATCTTGCCTTACAGGTTAAGGATTTTTTTCTTCCTTGTTGTTCCTTTTTCTTCCTTGTTGCTTCCTTGTAATTCTTTCCTTGTCTGTGTATTTTGTGAATTTGACTATGATATGCCTTGGTGATGGTCAGTTTTTGTTGAATCTAATGGGAGTTCTCTGTGCTTCCCTTGTAGGTTAAGGACTTTTTTCTTCCTTGCTACTTTCATAATTCTTTCCTTGTCTGTGTATTTTGTGAATTTGACTCTGATATGCCTTGGTGGTTGGTTTTTGTTGAATCTAATGGGATTTCTTGATGCTTCTTAGATTTTGCTGTCTGTGTCCTTCCCCAGATTGTAAAAGTTTTCAGCTATAATTTGCTCACATAAACTTCTGCCTCTCTTTCTCTTCATCTTCTGGGACATGTATGATTCAGTTGTTATTTCTTTATAATAAGTCACTGCGTTTTCTAAGTCTTGTATCGTGCTCTTTTGCCTTTGTTCCCCTCTTTTTTTCTGCTCCGTTCTCCATAATTTTGTCCTCTGTATCACTGATGTTGCTGCTCTGCTTCATCTATCCTTGTCATTGTGGCATCCATTCGAGATCGCATCTTGGTTTTGGCATTTTTAATTTGACCTGACTAGATTTTACTTCTTTTATCTTCACAGAAAGGGATTCTATGCTTTTTTCAAAATTCTAGTTCAGACGTCCTGCTTATATCTTTGTTGATAATGCCCCTGGCTGTCATTTCTTCCGTTCTTTCTTTTGGGATGAATTCCTTCATTTTTTCATTTTGGAGGAGGAAAAAATAAAATTAAAAAAAAATGAAGCTAGATTCTAGGTGTGTTTTGGTCTGCTTGTTGAAAGAAGCTTTATAGAATAGAAAAAAAAGGGAAAGAAAAGGGAAGATCAGAAAAAATTTAAAAATTAAAAAAATCGATATAAAATAGGATAAAATAAAATCAAATAGAATAAAATATCTAAAAAATGAAAAATAAATAAATTTTTCTGTATCCAAGAAAAAAAAAAGGGAAAAAAATTTAAACAAACCAGAAAACCCCAAATAAATGAACCAGCAAGCAGAATGAAACCCAAATGAAGTTATATCCAGTTTCCCATAGAACTCAAACTATGAAGCACTCTATAGTTCGTACACTAAGCAGGTGGAGTGACTTGTGCTGGTCATCTAGGGGATGTGCTTGGAAGGTGCTGTTGGGCAGGGCTTGGTGTAATGGCTCTGTTCTCCACTAGGTGGCACTGCTTAGCTTACTGGGGTGGATCAGTGTGGGTGCATGCACATGTGTGGGAGAGGTGGAAATGGCTTCACCCAGTTCCCTAATCTTTGGCACTGGAACTTTGTACACTCACTGACCCTTAATCAAGCACAGGTCTCAGGACTCCTTCCACTCCCCACGTCTACCCTGCTCATGTCCAAACTGTTCACATGTTTTATCCCTCCCTCCACAGTTTTATCTCAGATGAGGTTGTGTTTCAAAATTCCATACTTTAGAGACCCCTGTAGCTTGGACCCACGTTGACTCTTTGGGGGAGGGTCTCACTGAACAATGGCGGGGATTGGCTTGCTCCAGAAAATGTTCATGGCATCGCATAGCAGCAGGGGTTCAGAGATTGTGGCAAATCACAACACACAGTGAGCACCAGGTTTCACCACACTCTGGTGTCTTTGTCCCAATACTAGCAAATATGGCTGCTCTCTGGGGTCTGCTGGGACCTTGCCCTGTGGAGAGGCTGTATGGCCTCTACCAAATACACTCCAAGCAGGGGAACCGCTTCTCCCCATGTGGCACATGGACCCCTCAGACCACGCTGCCTGCTCCTGGGAATTCGCCCTACTTCCTCACCAGAGTGCCACTGGGCACCAAGCTCTGGAACATCAGACTCTGCCTTCCACTGTTTATAGAATCCTGGTGGTATTGAAACTCTCTCCTTTCTTCCTGTCAGTGTTTTTGGGGAACAGACTTCTTGTTCAGTCTCTCACAAGTGTTTTCACTCTTTCTCTTTCTCTCCAGCTGCTTGCGGGGGAGTGTTTTTCCTGCACTCTCCCGATGACTGCACTCTTCCCCTATGTCTTTGCCAAAACAGCTCTCTACCCTCTACGGCTTTTCTCTCCCCCAATTCTCCTCTCTGCACTGTGTGCCTGCTGATTTCTGGGCTCAAGTTATGCAGATTGTTGTGTTAATCCTCCGATCAATCTCCTCGGTGTGCAAAATGGTTTGGTGCTGCTCTGCCATCTTTTGGTTCTTATTTTTCCGTATTCTTACCAAGACTTATTACTCTTTTCATTTTTAAAATTATTACTATAATCATCTTACTGGATATCTCGTGGTTTTTTTTTTTTTAATTTTTTTATTTTTTTAAATTTCAGTGTAATTGTTATAGTGTTATATTAGTTTCAGGTGTACAACATTGTGATTCAGCAATTCCATATTTATTCAGTGCTCTTCACGATAAATGTACTCTTAATCCCTTTCACCTGTTTCACTCATCTCCCACCCACCTCCCCTCTGGTAACCATCAGTTTATTCTCTATATTTAAGAGTGGTTTTTTGGTTTCTTTTTTTCTGTTTTGTGTCTTAAATTCCACATGTACATGAAATCACATGGTACTTGTCTTTCCCTGAATGACCTATTTCACTTAGGCTTATACCTTCTAAATCCATCCATGTTGTTGCAAATGGCAAGATTTCATTCTTTCTTATGGCTAGATAATAATCCAGTATGTGTGTGTGTGTGTGTGTGTGTGTGTATGTCTCTATGTATAAATACGCATCACATTTTCCTTATCTATTCATCTGTCAGTGCACATTTGGGTTGCTTCCATAATTTGGCTCTTATAAATAGTGCTGCAGTAAACATAGGGGGCATAGATCTTTTCAAATTAGTGTGTTTGTATTCTTCGGGTAAATGCCCAGTAGTGTGATTACTGAAACATATAGTAATTCTATTTTTAATTTTTTTAGTAACCACCATACTGTCTTTCACAGTGGCTGAACCAATTTTCATTTCCACCAACAGAGTACCATGGTTCCTTTTTCTCTACATCCTCACCTTGTTTCTTGTGTTTTTAATTTTAATTTTTGATTTTTTTAAATGTTTGTTTATTCTTTGAGAGAGAGAGCAAGCAGGGTAGAGGCAGAGAGAGAGGGAGACAGAATCCCAAGCAGATTCCTCTCCATCAGCACAGAGGCCATTGTGGGGCTTGAACCCATAAACCACGAGATCATGACCTGAGTGGAAACCAAGAGTTGGAGGCTTGACTGACTGAGCCACACAGGCACCCCTTGTGTTTTTTATTTTAAAACACTGACAGGTGTGAGGCGACATCTCATTGTGATTTTGATTTGCCTTTCTCTGATGATGAGTGATGTTGAGTAACTTTTCATGTGTCCTTTGGCCATCTGTATGTCTTCTTTAGAGACTTGTTTGTTCATGTCTTCTCACTTTTAATTGGATTATTCCAGGTATTTTTTTTTTTTGGTGTTAAGTTATGTATAAGTTCTTTATATATTTTGAATACAAGCACTTTATCAGATATATCATTTGCAAATATCTTCTCCCATTTAGTAGGATGTCTTTTTGGTTTTGGTTGTTTCTTCTGTGCAAAAGCTTTTTATTTTGATGTAGTCTCAATAGTTTATTTTTGCTTGTTTCCCTTGCCTCAGGAGACAGATCTAGACATATCTTGCTACGGCCAGTGTCCAATTATTCCCTTTGCTCTTTCCTAGGATTTTTGGTGTCAGGTCTCCCATTTAGGTTCCTTAATTCATTTTGAGTTTATTTTTATGTATGGTGTGAGAAAGTGGTCCAGTTTTCCCAACACCGTTTGTTGAAGAAACTTTTTTCCCATTGAATATTCTTGCCTCCTTTGCTGAAGATTAATTGACCATATAATCATGGGTTTATTTCTGGGTTCTCTGTTCCATTGATCTATGTATCTATTTTTGTACAAGTACCATACTTCTTTGATTACTAGAGCTTGGAAATGTACCTGGAAATCTAGGATTGTGATAACCTCCAGGACTGTCCTTTTTCCAGATTACTTTGGCTATTTATGGTCTTTTGTGGTCACATACAAATTTTAGGATTAATTGCTCTAATTAAAATTAATTGCTCATTTTTCTTTGAAAAATGCTGTTGGTATTTTGATAGGGATTGCATTAAATTTGGAAATTGCTGAGTATTATGGTCATTTTAACAATATTCTACAAATCCATGAGCATGGAATATCTTTCCATTTGTTTGTGTCATCTTCATTTTCTTTCATCAGCATTTTATAGTTTTCAGAGTATAGGTCTTTCATCTCTGTGGTTAAGTTTAGTCCTAGGTATTTTATTACTTTTTGGTGCAATTGTAAATGGGATTGTTTTCTTAATTTCTCTATCTACTCAATATCAGTGTATAGAAATGCAGTGGATTTCTGCATTTTGTGTCATGCAACCTTAATCATGATTTTGTATCATGTAGCCTTACTGAATTCATTTATCAGCTCTAGGAATTTTTGCTGGAGTCTCTTCATTAAGTTTATGGTCACTTAAGTTTAAACCATACTAAAACCATTAAATTTATACTCCTCTCCATACAACATTTTAGGTATATGGTGTCATAATTTACATCCTTTTATTTTGTGAATCCCTTGACTGATTTTTATAGATGTGCTCTATTTTATTGCTTTTGTGGTTCCTACATTCCTTATTCCTGCTATGGTCTTTCCACTCAGTGAAACACCTTTAACATTTCTTGTAAGACTGGTTTAGTGGTGATGAATTCCTTTAACTTGTGTTTGGGAAACTCTCCTATTTTGAATGGTAGCTTTGCTGGATAGAGCATTCTTGGTTGCAGGTTTTCTTTCAGCATTTTGAATATATCATGCCACTTCCTTCTGGCCTGCAAAGTTTCTGCTGAATAACCAACTAATAGTCTTAATTGGGTTTCTCTTGTGTGTAACTGTTTTCTTTTTCCTTGCTACTTTAAAAAAAATTTTTTTTTAATGTTTATGTTTGAGAGGGAGAGAGAAAGACTGAGTGTGAGTGGGACAGGGGCAGAGAGAGAGGGAGACACAGAATCCAAAGCAGGCTCCAGGCTCTGAGCTGTCAGCACAGAGCCCGACGCAGGGCTCAAACTCACAAACCACAAGATCATGACCTAAGCCGAAGTTGGACGCTTAACCAACTGATCCTCCCAGGTGCCCCTTCCCTTGCTTTTTTTTTTTTTTTTAAAACGTTTATTTATTTTTGAGACAGAGACAGAGCTTGAGGTGGTGAGGGGCAGAGAGAGAGGGAGACACAGAATTCGAAGTAGCTCCAGGCTCCGAGCTGTCAGCCCAGAGCCCAGTGCGGGGCTTGAACCCACGAACTGTGAGATCATGACCTGAGCTGAAGTTGGACACTTAACCGACTGAGCCACCCAGGCACTCTCCTCTTGCTACTTTAAAATTCTCTCTTAATCTGTACGTTTTGCCATTTTAATTACTATATATCTTAACGACAAAAAAAAAAAATCGAAGCTAGATCCTAGGCGCATTCCAGTCTACTTGCTGAGAGAAGCTTGATAGAAAAGAGAGAAAAAAATTTTTTTTAATTAAAATTAAAAAAATTTAAATAAGAAAATAGAATAAAAAATTGTTTAATATTTTTAAAATTATGCTCTTTCTGTATCCAAGAGAAAAGAAAGAAAAAGAAAAACAACATAAGCAAAAACAAAGAAAACAAACCAACAAACAGCATGAGACCCAAATGAAGTTACATCCAGTTTCTCCTAGAATTGAAACATAGTCCATAGACTAAGCAGTTGGAAGGGATTTGTGCTGGTCTTCTGGGGGATGTGGCTGGAGGGCACAGGTAGGCAGGGCTTGGTGTAACAGCTCTGTTCTCCACTTGGTGGCTCTGCTTAGCTCAGTGGGATCGATCTCTGTATGTACACACACCCGCTAGAGGTGAAAATGGCTTCACCCAGCTCTCTAATCTCTGGTGCAGAATTTTGTGCTCTCACAAACGTGCAATTGAACACCCCTCCTTTTTTCTTAGCCTTCCGTCCACTCCGCACCTCTACCCTGTGTTCAAGCTGTCTGTCTACCAGGTGGCACCTCCCTCCAGAGTTTCATCTCAGATGGGGCTGTGTTTCAAAACCCCACACTTCAGAGACCCCTGCGGTTTAGACCTGCACTTATTCTCTGGGGGAAGATCTCACTGCACAGTGGCTGGGTGCTGGCTTGTCCCAGAAAATGTTCATGTGCTCCCATAGCAGCAGAGGCTCAGAGTTCATGGTAAATCACCACACACAGCTGGCACCAGGTTTTGCTGCACTCTGGTGTCTTTGTTCCAATTTCAGTAAATGTGGCAGCTCTCCAAGGTCTGGTGGGACTTTTCCCCCTGGGAGACCTCTACCAAATGCATTCCTAGCAGGGGAATAATTTCTTCTCGTATGGCACACGGACATTTCAGAGTACTGCTCCTGGGGGCTTGCCCCACTTCCTCACTGGAGCACTGCCAGGCACTGCACTCTGAAACTTTTAGACTGTGCTCCGTGGTTTATAGAATCCTGGCAATATTGGAACCCTCTCCTTTCACTCTGTAATAATTTGGGGGAACAGTTTTCTTGCCCAGTCCCCAGACTGTTTTCACTCTTTTTCTTTCTCTTTTTCTCCAGCTACTTTTGGGGGGAGTGCTTTTCTTACATGCTCCTCATCTGTTGCACTCTTCCCCTTTCTCTATCTCTCTCTGTCCTCTCTCTGCAAAAATGGCTCCCTATTCTCCATGGCTCCATGGCTTTTTGGTCCCCCAATTTGCCCCTCCACACCACATACCTGCCAAGTCCTCTAGCTAAAATTACGCAGATTATTGCATTAGTCCTCAGATCAATTTCCTCGGTGTTCAAAACAGTTTGATCCTGACCTAGCTGTATTTCAGGGAGGTGACAAGCTCAGGGTCCCCATACTACTCCACCATCTTAACTTCATCTCTCAATTGCTATGTATCTTGGTGTGGACCTCCTTGGATTGATTTTTATTGAGAGCCATTCATGCCTCCTGATCTGGATTTCTATTACCTTCCCCAGATTAGGGAAGTTTTTAGCTATTATTTTTTCAGATAAATTTTCTGCCCTCTTTTTTCTCTCTCTCCTCTTTCTAAGGTCCTTAGAATATTATTATGCATGATGGTGTTGCTGAGTTCCCTTAATCTATTTTCATTTACTGTTTTTCTCTTTCTTATTCAGCTTCTTGCTTTCCATTACTCTGTCCTCCAGGTCACTGATCCATTCTTCTGCTTCCTCTCCTATATATTTCCACTAGTGTATTTTTCATATCAGTTATTGAGTTCTTTATCTATGATTGGTTCTTTATGTTTTCTTTTGGTTGAGGGTCTCACTGAAATCTTCCACTCTTTTCTCAAGTCCATGAGTATCTCTGTGACTATTACTTTAAATTCTCTGTGAGGCATATTGCATAGACAGTTTCATTTAGCTCTTTTGCAGGGATATTGTCCTCTTCTTTCATTTGGGAGATATTCCTCTATCTCCTCATTTTTTCTAACTCTCCTGGGTCTGTTTCTTTGTCTTAGTAAAGTCAGCTACATCTCCTGCTCTTGAGAGTAGTGGCCTTATGAAGAAGAGGTTTTATAGTGCTGTGTAATTGGGGTGGAGCATATGGTGCCAGCAAGATCCACCGAGGTCTGCTGCTGGAGGGGACCTGCGGCCATCCGGGGAAACTTCTGTGGAGGCCAGGATGGAGGGGTGGATCCACAGGAGAATACAGCTTCGCAAGCTGCGCAAAGACGTGCTATATGAGCGAACCTATAGCTGCTTTGGAGAGCTCCTGCTGAGGGTGGGCTGGAGAGGGCAGGGTGCACTTAGCAAGCCAGGTGGAGAGTATTTGTTCTGGCCCGCATGTGTCCATGTATCTAGGCTGTGGTGGAGAGAGGGATGGCGCCCATCAGCTCTTCTGTTCTCAGAGAAGTCTTCTGAAGATCCTTGTCCTTCCAGCACACATGCTGGCTCCTTCCCATATACCCCAGTGCTGTTTCTATGCTGCACCTAAGGGGGGCTGTTTGGTATGCTTTCTCTTTAAGATTAGGGACTCAGCTTCCTATTGCCCTCCAGCTCTCCACACCAGAGCTTCATGATTTTTAAAGTTCCAGGTGTTCAAGCCCCACTGACTGTAAGAACTCGTGAAGTTAAGCCCCTCTGGCTTTCAAAGCCAAATGTTAAGAGATTTGTCTTTGCAGTGCAGGTTCCCTATGTCTAGGGCGTCAGATGTGGGGTCTCTTCCTCTCCCTTCACTCTGCTTTACAGTGACCCTCTATCCCTTCTCTATGCTTACTGTGTTCCTCTCTCCTGAGGACAGTCTCCTGGGTCAGTTTGGTTTCCAACCAGATCTCTGCCCTTTCTACCCTTTCCAGTGTGGCCTCTCCTCTACATTTAGCTGTGGAGAGTCTGTTCTGCTAGTCTTCACATTTCTGGGTTATTTATACTCATGTAGGTGTTAATAACTAGGTCCATCTTGGGACAAGGTGAGCCTTGGATCCTCCTACTCTGCCATCTTCCCTGGAAGTCCTACCGCATTGGGGTTTTGATTTGCATTTCCCTGATAATTAAGATGTTGAGCATCTTTTCATGTGCTTTCATGGTCCTTTGTTTATTTTCTGTGGATAATTGTCTATTTAGACCCTTAGTCCATTTTTTATTGGGTTACTTGTCTTTATTATTGAGTTGTAAGAGTTCTTTGTATGTTCTAGTTACAAATCT
Organism: Cryptoprocta ferox; assembly: GCA_028646485.1. Classification (NCBI taxonomy): domain Eukaryota; kingdom Metazoa; phylum Chordata; class Mammalia; order Carnivora; family Eupleridae; genus Cryptoprocta; species Cryptoprocta ferox. The sequence goes on along the minus strand of CM053559.1, from coordinate 60,979,228 downwards.
TTTGTTAGATACAGGATTTACAGATATTTTCTCCCATTCTGTGGAGGAAAAATAGCTATAAGGAAAATATTACTTATAGCCATTTTTTTTTTTTAAATCTAGATCCAGTCAGGGCCCATGCATTATTTTTGGTAGTTATGCCTCCTCAGTTTCCTTTAATATGGAAAAACAAAAAAACCTTTTTTGTTTTTTGTGATACTTTTTTTTTTTTTTTTAAGTCCAGGCTCTTGTTCTTATAGAATGTCACAATCTGGATGTGCTCGATTGATTGTTCATGATTGAATTCCGGGTAAGCACGTTTGGCAAAAATACGACATAACTGATACTAGATCGCACAGCAGGAGCCACCTAGTGCCAGGTTGTCTCATCATTATAGACGCTGACTTTGATCCTTGTTGTAGCTCCCTTCCTAAAAATATATTGACCTTTTTTCTAATAAGTGATCTGTGAGGTGGTAGATACTGTGTGACTATCCTGTTTCCCAGCAGTTTCATGTCATGGATTTAGCATCCATCAGTAATCCTTGCTTGTGTGTTTCACTAGAGAGTGCTAGCACTTTATTATTTATATGATTTGTCTAAAGAAAATAAAGGCCAGGAGTACAGTCGCAGTGCATATTGATACTCACATTCACAGAGTTCTGGTGCTAAGTGAAGTATGCTCCTGTAATAGAAACTTTCAAAGTTTTTGTCCGCTTTGAGACTTCAGATTGCCCACAGAGATTTTGGTGGGGCTTTTTTGTTTTATGAAATAATAAGTAAATTATAAGTCAATACAAAAATGCTTTTGAGAAAAGGATAGGAACTAGGAAATGTTCATTTAAAAGTCATTTTGACTTTAAGATTCTATCAAAAACTTCTAAAAGTTTTTAAAACTGTTTAGAGCTTGGAAATACTTACCCTAGTGTGTGACGGTTATTATATGTTACCAGCTCAGTCCACATTAACAACTACCTGTGATGTACTTGTATGAAAGTGTGGTGCCTGGGAGCCAGGACCAGACAAGCAGCAGAGAAGAGGAAAACATCTGTCCCCTGCCTTTCATGTTGCAAAGCCCTTCTAGGCTCAGTTTCAGATCAAAAGTGTGTCTGTCATTTCCCATCTCCTTTTTATATCAGCTTGTCTGTATTTTAGTGCTCTGTACCCAGAACTTTCATTTTGCACATCATGTTAGGCTAGTCCTTTTTTCTGCACATGGTTTTAAGAAAACTTTTTATTATTAAAAATTTCAAAAGTGATTAATATGATGTGCCCTCATAAACACAACAATCTTAGTAATTTATCAACATTTCCTAGCTGTAGGAGATGTTATAGGAAAAATGTAGGAAACTTTTTTCTAACTGTGGTTCTTCTATTCTTCTAAGTTCCTGTTTTCCTATAATATTTTAAAGGCAATTCCAGACATCAAGTCCTTTCATGCATAAGTACTTCCATATGTATCTCTAATAAGAGTTTTGTTCCTACTGAAAAGTAGGAACAGCTCATGAAATATGAGCCTAGTTTAAAAAATGGCCCACTTTTTGTCCATAATTCCTATGCTTATTAGCATACCTAAAAAAAGTAATACTTTCTTAATGTATGACTTAATGTATGATAGAATTTTAGTCCATATTTTAATAGAGCAAAATTTTCTCCTATCATGACATAACTTTTCTTTGTAATTGGAACACTTTTTTTAGCTAGTCTCAGTTCTCGTGGGCTGTTCCTACTTTCCATGTCTTCATATTTTCTTCTGTTTTTAAGTATCCATGTTAAAATCCAGTCCTAATTCTTATTTTCATATGGAGGAATATTATCAACATTACCTATAGCTGTTTTTAATGGAGTAAGGAGTGGTATTTTTAAAAACCAGGCGCTTCCGAGACCCCATGTCCCCACATTGCCTTTGAGATTTACTGCTTTGTAGCTATCCTCCCACCGACTCAAGTGCCTCTGTGAAAATGGGAGTTAGGGTTATGATCAAAATGTGGGTGACATATTTGTAAGAGTCCTATATTTTAAATTACCTGTGTTTCCTTATAGCTGGAAGAAATGCTGTTTTAATTATGGGAGTGGGGATCTGGGGAGAAAAAGTACTTAAAGGGAAGCTACCAGTCTGCACAGTTTCCTGGTGCTTCCCAAGACCTTGCATTTTATGTTATGAGGACCGTTAATTCTAATTTGCCATGTATATTTTCACTCAGGACTCATTCCTACAGTAAAGGGAATGGGTTAGTATCTGATTACTTAGTAATTTTATTAAACGTCAGAAAATAAAAGCTATTGTGGTTCCTCCAGGGTGCTTCAGTAAAGACCAGGTATACTTGGATGGCATCCTGCAAATCCTCCGATACAGAGAAACCATTGACTTTCATCTGCTGACTGCCTTGGGGAAGGTGAGTGAAATCAGTGGCATGTAGTCCCCAACACACCAGGTCATCATTTCCTTCAGCTCAATTTAATGATTAAGTACGATTCAGGTTCAAATTGTTTTTATACTTTGTGTTGGAGTAAGTTTCCTTTTGTGATAACTGGAGGGAAGAAATAGGATTCTGTTACAAAACCAAACTTCAGAATTTCTTTATGGACAGTAAGAGGTAAATGAAGGGAAAAAGAAATTTGGCAGCATATGATTTTATTTTTAATGTACATCTTTTTCTAAAGCATTTTAAAGTGAGCTGCAAGTGTAACACTTTCCCCTTTATCTCCCAAATATTCTGACATGACCAAGTGATTTTTTAAGAAATGTATCACTGATTCAATACAATATCTAAAAAACCGTCTACTTCATATTATCCCCAAAATGTCCTTTGTACTCTTTTTTTGTGAGCCAGGATCCAATCAGGATTGGATCCTGCATTTGGTTATAATATTTAGTCTGTCTTAATCTGTACACTAAGTCTTTTTTGTTTTTCCTGACATTTTTAAGAATCCAGGACAGTTTTTTTGAAAATTCCTACAATCTGGATTAACAAATTGTTTTCTTGTGATTAGATTCAAGTTAAACATTTTTACCAAGAATACAGTACCTCAGTGACTTACTTGTATATTTTACAGTGCATCACACTAGAAAGCACATATGTGACTTTGTTCCATTATCAGTGATGCTGTGTTTGATCACTTGGGTAAGTTAGTTTCTGCCAGAACACTCCATTATAAAGGTATCTGTCTTTTTTCTGTTAAATAAGTAATCAGCGGGGTGATACCTATGAATGTACTGTTCCTTAAACCTTTCAAGGGTTCTTTGCCCAAATCAGTTAACTACACTAGTGGTATCAAAATAGAGATGTTCGGATTCTGTTATATTTCACTCTTTTCTGTAGTAATATTATGGACTTAAAAAAAATATTTTGGGAGAGCATGAGCAAGGGAAGGGCAGAGGAGAGGAAGAGACAGAAACCCAAGCAGGCTCTGCACTGTCAGCGCAGAGCTTGACGTGGGACTCAATCTCACAAACCGCAAAATCATGACCTGAGCCAAAATGTAAAGTGTGAGACACTGAACCGACTGAGCCACCCAGGAACCCCTGCACTTACTCTTTTTTATTCAGCCCTTCCAGTGGCTACTCCTTTGTTTTTAAAAACATGTCATCATGTTTGCTGGCAAAATGTTCTGGGCTCATCTTAGACTTTTTCTACCCAAATCTCAGATGAGATGTTTTTCTAAGGAAGCCTTGATTTCTCTTAGTGGGAAATAGTATTTAGAAAACAAGGTGGGTGTACTCATTGCTACTGGAGTACTCATGCTTCTAGACCTTTTCAGTGAACAAATCATCTATATTTGTTTTATGCCTCCCTTCCCATTCATTTGTGTATCTCCTTCCTCTTTAAACTGCAGGGTTATATTAATTGTATTTACTCATCCTTTCCTATAATGAACTCAGGATGGCTTAAGAATTACTGCTATTAAACAGTGGGTATACAAAGAAAGAGGGAAGTTTATAGTGATACAGGCCTACTTCAAGAAACAAAATCTCAAACCTAACCTTATACTTAAAGAAACTAGAAAAGAACCAACCCCAAAGCTAGTAGAAGAAAGAAAATAGTAAAGAACAGAGCAGAAATAAATGAAATAGAGACCAAAAAAATAAAATAAAATAGGAAAGATGAATGAAGCCAGGATCTGGTGTTCTGAAAGATAAAGTTGATAATCCTTTAGCCAAATTCATCAAGAAGAGAGGACTCAGAGTCAGAAATGAAGGAGTAACAACAGACACCATAGAAATAAAGAAAATGCTACTAAAAATTATATGCCAACAAATTGGACAACCTAGAAGAAATGGATAAATTCCTAGAAACATACAATCTTCCAAATCTGAATCAGGAAGAAGTTGAGAATTTGATCACTGAAAAGATCATTCACTAATTTCAGGTGGGATTTATTACTGGGATGCAAGTGTGGTTCAATATATGCAAATCAGTCATGATACATCATATCAGTTAGAGAAATGATAGAAACCATATCATCATTTTAGTAGATGCAGAAAAAGCATTTGACAAAGTGTAACATCCATTCATGATAAAATTCCTTGTAGGGAACATACCTCAACATAGCCAACATGATCACCAACAGTGAAAAACTGAAAGCTTTTCCCCTAAGGTCAGGAATAAGACAAGAAGGTCCATTCTTACGAGTTTTATTCAACATAGTACTAGAAGTTCTAGCTGCAGCAGTCAGAAAAGAAAAAGAAAGAAAAGGTATCCACGTTGGTAAGAAAGAAGTAAAACCGTCACTGTTAACAGATGACATGATACTATATATAGAAAACCCTAAGGACTCCACCAAAAAATACACAGGAATCTGTTGCATTTCTACATACTAATAACAGCAGAAAGAGAAATTAAGAAAATAGTCCCATTTATTTATAATCGTACCAAAAGGATAAAATACCTAGAAATGAAGATGACACAAACAAGTAGAAGGATATACTGTGCCCTTGGATCGGAAGAATTCATACTGTTAAAATGAATTCTACGTTTCATTTCAAAGCAATCTACAGATTCAGTACAATCTCTATCAAAATACCAGTAGCATTTTTCACAGAACTAGAATCCTAGAAGTTGTATAAAACCACAAACAACCTCGAAAAGCAAAGCCATCTTAATAAAGAAAAACCAAGCTGAATGCAGAAGAATCCCAGATTTCAAGGCACACTACAAGGCTATAGTGATCAAAACAGTATGGCATTAATACAAAAACAGATACATAGATTCATGGAACACAATAGCCCAGAAATAAACTCGTGCCTATATCAATTAATCTATGACCGAGGCAAGAATATACAGTGGAGAAAAGACACTTCCCTCAGTAGATAGTGCTGGGAAAACTGGACAGCTACATGCAAAAGAATGAAACTGGACTGCTTTCTTACACCATAGACAAAAATAAACTCAAAATGGATTAAACACCAAAAACCTAAAAGGAAACATACCCAGTAATTTCTTGGACATTGGCTTTAGCAACATAGTTATGGCTGTGTCTCCTCAGTGAAGGAAGGAAGAAAAAGTTACTAAACCACACCAGGATCAACAACAAACCCATTTTCATTACACTTAGTGGTGTAAGTACTCAATAAAATAACTTCAATAACTTAAAAATTAAAACTTCATAAAATACAATATAAACGTGATTATTTATAGCCTTTCTCCTGAATCAGGAAGAGTGTTGATCAGAAGACAGTTTTTAAAGCCAGCCATATTTTAGAATTTAAAGTTTTTGTTTGTCATTTGTAATGACAGTTTCTAGAACTTAAAAAGTTTTACCCATAAATTCAGTATAAATACCAAAGATTGGCTTCTTCCGTAAGTAAATCAAAAACATGTGAAACTGTATAAAATACTTGATTACAGAAATTCAAAATAAAAGCAAAATAATTCAACATTAAACAATTTTACTTCTGAAAGTAAATAGAAATAGGAATTCAATATATAATTGTGCTGATTTTCCTAATTCCATAACATGGCATTTATATTCTAGCTATTTCCTGGGTTCTTTTATTTAGATTTAGGACATTTGTTTAGATTTAGAGTCTCTCATACACATGTATTGCATTTAGTTGTGTAATTTCTAGACAAACTGAGGATAAGTCCAAGATAGAGTGTTGTTAAATCAGTATTATTGATTTTTTTAAAAATATGGTCCTAGGATGAGCAGGCAGATAAACACATTCTTATTTAATACGGTAAAAGAAGCCACTGAGTTTTGTTATTTTGCAGGTATTAAATTACTTTGAAAAGCAGTCCACATAAAGTTTCACTTAGGGAAGAAGTTACTTACATTTAAAAACCATCTTCTTTTTTTTCAGGTCTCTTATGAAGATGTGGATCGCTTAAAAGGATTGGCAGTTATTGAAAACATGAGGGTTCCTCATTTTCTGCAGGACCATGGCCGATACATGGAACATTTAGAGAAGATCATGGAAGTGAATGAACTGACTGACAGGGAACTGAAAGATCTTATATATTAATCAGCATTTTTGCAGACATAGTGAAGCTATACATACTCTGTGTATATTACCAGTTAGGTGCAGTTAGCACCAGCATATTTATAAAAGATGAATGACTGTTTACATGAATTTTCTGAAGAATGATCTGCAGTATTCAGCCGAATTTTTAAAAGGTTAAGTACAAACCTTAAACTGTTTCCCTAACATGTTTCTATAGGCTGCAGGGGAAAGTTCCTCCTGTTTTCATCTGGATCTCAACAGAGTCCGATGAAAATACTACTGGTGGGTGTTTTTGAAGAATCGTGGTCAAACCAAGTAATGAGCATCTGCCTGAGCACCGAGACCAGCCCTGGCTAGAGACTGAATTCCAGTCTTGTTTTAAGTACAAGATTATATTTTACTTGATAAATAAATAATGGTAATTCTTTGAGAAAGTAGTTCTGTTATGCTCCACACACTTAGCTGTAGCTAATTTATTTCTTACATATTAGATAATGTTAGAGGGGAAAAGCAGTTTGAAAAGTTTTCATTAGTTATTTTACACATTGTTTGACCTTATCAGTTTATAGGAACTACATTAGAGAATTACCTCATTTGTCTATTTCCTAACTAAACTTTGTTTGCTGAAACAAACTGTATCCCGTCAAGATTTTAAATAAGTACAAGTGGTGTTGTCTACATAGACTAAAGTAGTTGGGGAAGAGAGAAGCTACTCACCTTTTTATTAAATGGAGCGACCAGCAAGACACAGAGACTAATGTAGTTTCTGGAGGAGCTGGATGTTGACTAGGTAGTATCTGCCATAAACTTGACCATGCCCTGAAAAATGGAATTCCTGGACATTGCCATTTGATAAACTGGTCTTGTGATATTGGCTTAGCAAGTTTTATCAAAATATTTGATTTCATCAAGCCAATAATGATAGTTTGACTTTCAAAAATGAGAGTTCTGTTTTGCTACATTTCCTCTGCTAAAAGCTTATACACTTAGCTTTGTATAATTGATCGATTTCAATACATACTTGGGTATATACTTGGAATCAAATAGTTCTTCAAACAACTTATTTTAATGATCAGGAAGAATACTGCTGTAAATACCCCAGTCAAAATTGCTACTGTAAGTTTTACCCAGAGCTATCTGAGAGTTTATCTTTACCTCATTTCAGGCTTAAATATGGTGCTAATACTGGTAGATGGATACTGCAAAGCCTGGTCCACATTCCTGCTAGGAAATTATTTTGGGAAATCTTATGCACACTAGGTTATGTGATTTTCTCATTCACATATCCAGAAGAGCTTGCCTCAAAGAAGAATGTTGCAGCAAACAGGATGTATTCTAACTGTGGTTCTTACAGAGCCACACATGTCACCTTTGGCAAGTAGCAGGCCAGGCCCTTTGGCGCATTAAACGTACCCACACATGTGCCATGATGGCTGGAGTGTGGCCTGCACATTTCTGTGCAGACCTGGGGCATACACTGTGCCAACACTGACCAGATACTGGAAAACCACTCGACCCCTCGAGCATATTTCCTTGTAGCATAGTCCTCCCGTTTCAGCTTTGGTGTAGCATTTTCTAACTTTGTCTTCAAACTTCTCAAAGGTGATTGTGAAAACTGTGTATTATTGAAGTAAAGACAAATGGCAATATTTATGTCCTGTGATTTAAGCCCAAATGATTATAAATTCAACATTTGTAGGCAATAACTGCTAATCATATGTTACAGTTTTAAATGTAAAGGAAAATCACAACAGCCTTAATATCCTGTTGGTCATAGGATTATTTACAGTGATTCTAGTCCCTGAATCTTAAAATGGATATCCTCTATCTGATTTTGAAAAGGAAACACTTTCTTGCCTTACTGCTTCAGTATAAAGACAAAAAAAAAACCCACAAAAAAACAGTGCTATCCAGACAAAAAAATGACCTTAAATCACATTGATTGTCTTAAGATATTTTAAAAGTTAGCAGTGAACCAAAAAGAGTTTTAGATTAGCAGAATACTTAAAGAGCTCTAAGCTTTAAAAGTTGGGATTGAAGATTTAATTAATGTTTATTCTCTTTCCTGAAATAGCACTAAGGTCCCTTTTGCTTTCTAAAATTGAAGTTTTAATAAATAGAAAATTTATAGCAGCAGTACTTAGGAGAATAGTTGAAGGTTGTGTTAATTTTAATAGTCATTTGCTATAAGGCTCCTGAGGATTAGAATTTCATCAATTTTGTCCACTGTAATTCTAACATATAATTGTATCAAATACAGTTAGGTTTTCATGTCAGATGGGATTCAGAGTAGATTGTTTATATACATCCATAATGTCCATTTCTTTATATATTCACCTTTGTAAAACTGTTTAAAATCTGTATTGTTTGTATATATTTGGGCATCTTATGTGTAGCTATAATAGAAATAAATAGCACTGAGGTTCTCAAATGACATATTTGAGTATATATGCATGCACACTTCTGTTCTTTGAAAATTATATTTTTGTGCTATTTCTGGGTTTTATATTGTGTGGTAATTCCTGAGGGCACCACTGGAGCTGTTCACAGTCCAGTGAGGAAGACTGGCACAGAACCACCTTACAGCATGGCCAGTCTCATACCCAGAAGTGCTACCAAATAGAACATAAACTGTAATAAATGGGCCTGCTCGTGTATTTGAAGCACGTAAAGATCACTTGCAGAGTGGTTAGCGTCCACAATATTTTATTGCCGCTGTCTGCGAGGCTTGTGTTTGGATTCTGAGCAGCTTTAGCCCAGGAGGAGTAGACCGCGAGTACAGCTGCTTGGGTCAGGGGCCTGGAGGAGACCCCTTGAGACCTCCAGCAGGTGCCCAACGGAACCAGTGCTTTACCCTTAAGCTTAGTAGTTGTCTTTGAATTTAAATCTTTACTTGTGAAACACTGTCAGCTAGCTTTGACATCCATTTTTCTTCACTGATTCTATGTCTTAAAACTGCCAGGATGTGAAATACTGATGTCTGTCAGCTAGCTATGAAGAGCTTTAAGAATACATAGAATTTTAAGAGCCCAGAGAGCAAGAAGGTGGCCATCTGCAAGCCAAAGAGAGATACCTAAACAGACCTTTCTCTTATGGCCCTCAGGAGAAACCAAACCTGCCAATACCTGGGTCTTGAACTTCTAGCCTTCATAACTGAAAGAAATTGCACTTAGAGAAAGAGGACAAAGCAAATAGAGAACAGAAATTTGACCACTGATGAGAGACAACTGAATATTCCACTTCTTCCCAGCCATCCAGTTACCCTGACTAAAGACAACCGACTTCAGACAGTGATGTGAATAACATGTCCTCATTTGTGCCCCTTCCCCAACGTCCCAATAATTTGGCATCCATCCGGAGGCAAAAATGCCTTTGTGGGAGCTTTGGTATCCAGCAACATACACAAGCAACCCAGGAGGAATCTTGCCCACCCATGCATTGGGTAATAAACAGACCAAGGTGCTGGTTTGGACCTAGCAGTGGCCTGTGAACAAGCTTTAACCCCTCTCAACTGAAGTCTGCAAACCCCTGGGAAACACTAAATCTTAGTAACCCATGGACAAGGGAGGCTTTGTGTAAGTCAAAGTTACCAGCAGAAAAGTTTCAGCACACCATTGGAGCAAAAAATATGTTTAGATGCATTGAAGAGGAATAGTTTAGCCTCATCACTTCTCACCCAAGGTGGAGCAACTTCGGGCCAAGAGAGATCTCAGCTTGTGATTTCTCCTGTGGGGGGAAGTGAGAGAGTGAGTGTCCAGCTTCCCCACCTTTGCAGAATGCTGCCAAAGAGGCCCATTTCACTCATCCCAATCAGAGTACTGAATCAGGAGCTGTGTGACTAGGGCTTGGGAGGAAGCTGGGAGGGTGGCAGATATGACTTTGGGAGGTCATTAAAGGGATATATAGTCTACTAACTACATCACAGTCTCCACTAAGAAGCTGGCTCATGAGCTGCTGGGGATGCCTTACCCATGGGTCTCCCTGACCAGCCCACGGGAAACCCCCAGTGCTCCATGCATCTCATACACACATACATACACAACCTGTGGCTGGCTCTCTGTGTGTACTCCCAACAGCATTGAGAGCATCCTTTGGCAGTCAGCTAGCGAGCATGTACAAAAAGCCTGCCCAAATTCTTGGGCCAGAGAGGCCACAAACTTGAGCTTTAGCCCTACCCTTGGGAAAGCAAAAAGACTGTCCACACCAAGGCTTGTCCATTGCAAAATCAAGAAGGCATACAAACTTAAGAATTCTACCACAAAAGGGGTGCATGTGTGGCTCAATTGGCTAAGCATCCTACTTTGCCTCAGGTCATGATCTCGAAGTTTGTGGCTTCAAGCCCCGCATCAGGCTCTGTGCTCAGAGCCTGGAGCCTGCTTCAGATTTTGTCTCCCCGCTCTCTGTCCTTCCCCTGCTTGTATGCTTGCTCTCAAAACTAAATTTATAATTCTACCACAGGAGACAGCAAGAAGGATGGAGCAGTCATAACCATAGACAGTCTGACAGTCTCAGATTCTCTACCAGAGGTGACCAAAGGTATTTCCCCAAAACAGTCAAGATCGGTGGAGGTGACTGCTTCTTCAAATACAAAGACAATGCAAAAATTAAGGAACATGAGAAATCAAGGAAATAGGACACCACTAAAAGATTATGATAATCCTCCAGTAACTGAACCCAAAGAGATGGAGACCTGTGATTTACCTGAGTTAAAAGATGGGAACTGATTTATCTGTGAGTTAGCAGATGGGAACTCTGAAATTATCCAGTCAGGTGAGAACAAAGAAAAAAGAATGAAAAAGTTTGATGAAAGCCTATGTGATCTATGGGATAACCTCAAAAGAAACAATTCACAAATTATTGGAGTTGCAGGAGGAGAAGAGGC
>CM053559.1:60941242-60967823 GCA_028646485.1 Cryptoprocta ferox | reverse complement strand
CCCCCCCGCCCCGGCCAATGCCACAAAAACGCACTACCCCACTGCTGGTCGTGACTTCCCTGGCCCCCTTCTGTAGGGACCAGGGAACCTCACCCAAGAGCGCTCCCAATAAAGACTTTTTTACTTCCATATCTGGCCTTGGTTTCTGCATCGCGTTTGCTATGTGTTACATTTGGTGCCGAAACCCAGGAGGAGTTTTGAGTCCCCAACCTCGGTCGGGGGCCACTCCTCTCCCTCAACAAGGACCTCACCTCTCCAAATATTTTAACAGGGTAAGAGCTTGTATGAACGGCATGATGTGTATGTGTGACTCCACCGGATTTTCTCCTACAGAGTCTGGGCCCCAACCTGCGGTTCCGTGGTGACCTCATAAGACTCAAGGCAGAATCAGGCCCAGGGCCTGATCTGTGTTGGGGGCTTATACCGACCTGCCAAAGCCAAGAGGCAACTAATTCCCCGCAAGGGGAGCAGCACCAGCGGGTGGGCAATCTGATTGACCCCTTCTCCTTCCTTGTTCATCTGTCCTCCCTGTTTTAAAGGGACAGTTGGCTGATTTCTTCCCAGGTCTCCCACCTTCTCCTGGGGCCCCTGTCTGCAAGTGCGGCCTCGTCAGGGATATCCCCCATCATTTTTGACTCAGGGCCTGGTCGACTGGGGAGACGTCCTTAGTCCTCCATTGCGCTCTCCTCCATCCACAAACGGAGTCACAGACTCAGGGATGCCTGTCATCTGTCTCCGTTTGCTGGGTGAAAAGACCATGGTAACAACTCATTCTAATTCGACCCAAAGACCCCCTTGGGTTGCCTTCTTGTTAATTTTGACCGGTTGGGATTTTTGCAGGATTTTAGGCATAAACGCCTCATCTTTTTCTCCACTGAGGCCTGGCCCCAGTACAAGACAACTAGACAACCAGTCTCAATGGCAACCCGAGGGGACCTTCAACTTCCAAATTTTAACGGATCTGGACAATTTTTGTCAGAGGACAGCTAAATGGCCTGAGGTCCCATATATTCAGGTCTTTTGGGATCTACGCTCTCGCCGCCCCCCCTCTGCTCCTTGTGCTCCACAACCCAAGTTCTCTTGGCCAGAACTCCTCAATCCCCTACCAGAGAGGCCAAAACCACTCCATCACCTCTCTCCGACTCTCCTGAAATTCTGTCACTTCCCCTCCTCTGCCCTACGCCACCCCCATACCCTGGTCCTGATCCCCACCTCCTTCGGTCCCCCCCCCTACAACCTGCCCCACCACTACCTACACCACCCACCTCCATACCCCCTCACTCCTCTACCGGCCCCACTACAACTCCTGACTCCCCACCCATGGCCACGTGGACCGCTCCCAAATGACCCCAGACCTTAACCTCCTCTGCCCTCTTAAGGAGGTTGCTGGGGCTGAAGGCGTGATCCGGGTCCATGTTCCTTTCTCTCTCCAAACCCTGCTATTTTTCTCAACTGCTTCACTGAGGCACTCGCTCAATACACCCGCCTTGACCCCTCCTGGAGCCACAGTTCTCACTACCCACTTCATTACCCAGTCAGTTCCAGACATCCATAAAAATCTAAAAAAGGCAGAAGGCCCCCAAACCCCAATACAGGACTTGGTGAAAATGGCATTTAAAGTCTTTAATGCTCGGGGGGAGATGGCTGAAGCCTGTCGCCAGGCTCACATAAAGCAGAAGGTAGCACTTCAAACCCAGGCTTTGGTGGCAACCCTGAGGCTGGCAGGCCCCAGGGGCTGACAAATGGGGGTCCCCACAAAGTCCACTCCGCCAGGGGCTTGCTTCAAATGTGGTACCGAGGGCCACTGGGCCCGCCAATGCCCCAACCCAGGGACCCCAAACAGGCCCTGCCATGCCTGCGAACAGATGGGGCACTGGAAGTCAGATTGTCCTTTAGTCAAATCATCTTCAGCACCTCCACGCAGGGGACCATCTGACCAGACAATCCCCTCACTCGAACTCTTCAGGTTGGAGGACGACTGACAAAGCCCGGACTTGGAGACCCCCCTCACTCTTGCCGAGCCCAGGGTAACGGCTCCAGGTAGTGGGTAAGTCCATTTCCTTTCTTGTGGACACGGGGGCTACCTTTTTCTGTTCTGCCTTCTCACTGGGACCCTACTCTCCCTTCACCACAGTCTTAGTAGTGGGGATTGATGGCACCTCCTCTTGCCCAGTTAAAACCCTTCCACTCTCATGCTCACTCGATGGATTCCCCTTCTCTCACTCCTTCCTTGTTATTCTGTCATGTCCCGTTCCTCTCCTGGGATGTGATCTCCTCCAAAAACTGGGGGCCTCCATTTGTATCCACCCCCTTTCTGCTCAAACCACTCTTTTACTGATGCCTCTTCTCTCTCCGAATCCCGACTCACATCCCTTCCCTCCCCGACCCTGTCAACCTGTTTGGGACACTTCCAAACCAGTGGTCGCCACTCATCACCAACCCATCCACGTTCGCCTTAAACAGGGAGCTGGCTTTCCCTCATGGGCCCAATTCCCGATATCAGAAGCCCATAGACGGGGCGTTAAGCCTATCATTACCCACCTATTAAAACAGGGGCTCCTTATTCCTACTAACTCCCCTTGAAATACCCCCATTCTCCCTGTTTGCAAACCCTCAGGGGCCTACCGGCTGGTCCAGGACCTCCGCCTCATAAATGAGGCAGTAGTGCCCCTACACCCAGTAGTCCCCAATCCTTATACCCTTCTCTCTCACACTCCCCCTTCCACCACACACTTTACCGTCCTTGATCTCAAAGATGCCTCCTTCACAGTGCCTCTACACCCAGACTCCTACTTTCTGTTTGCCTTCACTTGGGAGGACCCTGACACCCACACCTCCGGTCAGCTTACTTGGATGGTCCTTCCACAGGGTTTTAGAGATAGCCCCCACATGTTTGTACAGGCCCTCGCCAGAGACCTCACGTCCTGCGATCTAGAGCCCAATACCCTCCTCCAGTATGTGGATAACCTCTTACTTTGTAGCCCTTCTCTTCATCACTCTCAAAAAGGGACCGCCACTCTCCTAAACTTTTTGGGCGCACGGGGCCACCGCGTTTCTCCATCTAAGACACAACTATGTACTCCCACTGTCACATGCCTAGGAATTTCCCTAAGCCCCACCTCCAAGGGACTCACCACCAATCGCATCCAACTTCTGCAGGATCTCCAACCGCCCCAGACCGCAGATCAGATCCTTTCCTTTCTGGGACTGGTAGGGTTCTTTCGACACTGGATTCCCAATTTTGCCATCCTGGCCAAACCCTTATACCAGGCTGCCAAAGAGACCCCCACAGGGCCACTCACATCCCCAACCTTAATTAGACAGCATTTTTCCAAACTCTGAGATACCCTAACTACTGTCCCTACTCTTACTCTCCCCAACCCCTCCAGTCCCTTCCACCTATTCACAGATGAGCGCACAGGAATAGCTACAGGTCTCCTGGCTCAACCACTAGGCCCCATCTACCGTGCTGTTGCCTAGCTTTCAAAAACCACTAGATCCTACGGTTAGAGGGTGGCAGCCTTGCCTCTGTGCTTTGGCAGCGGCCGCCAAACTCACAAAAGAGGCCCTCAAGCTCACTCTGGGACAACCCCTAATGGTCTTTTCCTCCCATCGCCTCACTGAACTCCTAGGCCATAAATCCCTAGCCCACCTCAGACTTTCTCGAGTCCAACTGTTCCATCTTCTCTTTATCGAAAACCCACATATCACTCTACTGCCTTCCCCTGCACTTAACCCAGCCACTCTCTTACCCACTCCCACCTCCCAGCCTTCTCCCTCGCATTCTTGCCCCCAACTCGTAGAGGCCCTTACCTCCCCTCGCCCTGGTCTCCACGACCAGCCTTTACCACATGCAGATCGTATCCTTTTTTGTGGATGGCAGTTCTGTGCTTCGACCCGACGGCTGGTGATGAGCAGCTTATGCAGTGGTAACTTTAACCAACACTGTTGAGGCGGCTTCACTCCCAAAGGGAACCACCTCCCAAAAGGCTGAGCTAATAGCTCTCACTAGGGCCCTTCAACTCTCCAAGGGACAGAAGGTTACCATCTACAGTGACTCCAGATATGCTTTTCTCATTGCCCACACACACTCAACTCTCTGTCAAGAGCGAGGCTTCCTCACCACTAAGGGAAACCCAATGATTAATGGCCCCCTCATCATGAAATTTTAGAGGCACTCCAACTCCCCAAAGAGGTGGCCATTGTTCACTGTCAGGGCCACCAGTCCCCCACAGACCCTGTTGCTCAAGGAAACTCGAGAGCCAATTCGACGGCCTGAGGGCTCACCACTGGCCCTCCGCCAGCCCCAATAATGTTCCTGTCTACCCCACATCAACCGTGCTATGAGCCGGCTGAATGAGCCACCTTAATATCCATGGGAGGTACAGAAGCAGACAAAGGTTGGATATTTGTGGAAAATAAACTGGCTCTTCCCCGGAACCTGGCACCCACCATAATTGCTGATGTGCATCAGTCCCTCCACATAGGCCTCAAGGCTCTTTATCAGTTCTTAGAACCTTTATTTCACTTTCCGGGTCCCCGAGAGATCATACAACAAGTACACACCGCCTGCTCCATTTTCTCAGCAGTAAATCCCCAAGGGGGAACTCGTTCCCGTACTCCCACACACCAACTCCAAGGCCACAAGCCTGGAGAGGACTGGCAAATTGACTTTACCCACATGTCCCACCATAAGTCTCTCTGGTACTTCCTCACCCTTGTTGACATTTTTACAGGATGGGTAGAAGCATATCCCACCTCCCATGAGACGGCCAATGTAGTGGCCTCTATACTCCTGGAACCCATCATCCCTAGATTCGGCCTCCCATGGACCATCCAATCTGACAACGGAGCAGCCTTCATCTCCAAGGTGATCCAACTAGTCTCTGAGACACTCCAGATCTCCTGGAAATATCACATCCCTTACCGCCCACAATCCTCGGGTAAGGTTGAGTGGGCCAACAGCCTACTCAAAGATCATCTCACCAAACTCACCCTCGAGACCTGCATCTCATGGCCCTCTCTACTCCCACTGGCCCTTACCCGACTCCGTGCCACTCCCCATACTCCGTCAGGCCTCAGCCCCTTTGAACTCCTCTACGGCAGGCCCTTTCTTCTCAGCCACGATCTCCCCGTTAACACCCCTCCCCTTATAAGCTACCTACTCTACCTATCCCTCCTTCAAAACTCCTTAGGCAGCACGCGGACAACTGTCTGCCAACCCCAGACAGCAAGGAGGACCCACTTTCTGAAGCCCCCTTAATGCCAGGAAATCGCGTTCTCCTTAAAAAACTCCAACCACACACACTCAACCCTTGGTGGACCGGGCCACATACTATAATACCACCCCTTCCGCAGCCAAACTTCCGGGTCATACCTGCTGGTACCACCTGTCTCGACTCAAACGGGCACCCCCTCAAGATGAACGGTCTGCCCAACCCCTGGGGCCTACTAAACTGCGTATTCGCCATGGCCCTCCTTCTCAATCTCCTAACCCTACCCCCAACAACCCCCAAACCTCCTAACCCCTTCCGCTGGCATTTCCATTTACAGGAGACATGGTCCCAAAACAAAACTACCTTTACTAAACTCTTAACCCATGCAGATTGCCAACGTGAGAGTTGCCAAACTACCATCTCCCCTAAAGTTTTCTGCTTTCCACTCGACCACCCGGGGGTGGTCCAACACGGCAATCTGTTTCACTTATGATCAGACTGACCAGTCTTGTCACACCAAGTGGGTCCAGACAAATGGCGGCTGCCCCTACATTTATTGTAAGATCCACATAGTCCAATTAGACACCCGGGGCATTCTCCACCATCAACAGCGGCTCACCACCAACGGCAGATCAGAATACTACCTAAACATCCTGGGAGGACAGGTGGGTTAAGGGGGTTGAGGGAAAAATATACAGGTGGAGCACCAACTCCTATCCCACAGACTCTCTCAAAATTTTCTATACATACACTCGTGTTATCCCTGAAGTCCTTTCCTCCCTCAATACCCAATCCGAGGCCATCCACCATCAGGAAAAGGCCTTATTAACCAATCTACAGCCTCGTCCCCCTCCCCAAAGAGACCCCTTCTCTTGGCTTGCCTTAGTTCGCCAGGGAACCCAATTAGCCAATATCACAGGCATAACAAACCTTTCCAACTGTTTTATGTGTGTTGCTTTAAATCGCTCTCCTTTAATTGCGGTCCCCCTGCCCGTGCTCTTTAACTCCATTTCTCCAGCGCCCACCTCTATGCCATCTCAAACTAGCCTTCACAACATCCCCTTACTCCAGGACCCCCTAGCTCTACAGTTTCCTGTCTGCTACTCGACCCCCAACCCAGCCATCTGCAACACCACCCTCGCCAACCCTGCCCCCAACTATGCTTCTCCCGGCGGGTTCTTTTGGTGTAACGGCACCTTTCCAAAATGCTCAACTCAAATCAAACTCTCTTGTGTGTTCCTGTCTCCCTGGTTCCCCAACTCACTCTATATGGCAAAGCTGAATTTCTCCTCCTCTCCTCACCACACCCAGCCCCAACTCGATCCAGTTTTCCTACCCCTCGTTGTAGGGGTTTCCCTGGCTTCATCTCTGGTGGCTGGAGGGGTGGGTAGTGGGGCTCTCGTTCATTCTACCAGCACCTCTAGGGACCTTGCTAAAAAACTTCAGCAGGCAGTTGAGGCCTCAGCAAAGTCCTTGGTGTCCCTCCAACACCAGATCACCTCTGTCGCTCAAGTGGCCCTCCAAAATCGCCATGCCCTTGATCTTCTCACTGCAGACAAAGGGGGAACCTGCCTTCTTCTCCGGGAAGAATGTTGCTACTACATCGACGAATCTGGGATGGTCAAAACCAACATCGATGCCCTCACAACACTCAAGGAGGACCTCCAACGTCACCAACAGCAGCCAAACCCCATAACTAACTGGTGGCACTGCACTCTCCTAACCTGGTTAGTGCCAATTCTAGGGCCCCTCCTAATCCTTTGCCTTTTATTAATGCTGGCTCCTTGCATTTTAAAGTTTCTCCAGGAACAGATCTGTGAGGTCTCCTGGGTCACAGTCAATCAGCTCCTACTGCACCATTATACCTACCTCCTAACCGAAATCCCAACCGCCGATGAGACCCCACACTGCCCCTCTCCAGCAGGAAGTAGCCAGATTTGAGTCAGTGCCCATCATACCAAAAAGGTCAGGATGTTTGGCCCCGGAGGCAGGTATGACCTTCAGGCGCCCAGATAACAAGAAACCACTCACTACCTCAACACTCCTCCACCCGGAGACCTTCAAGGGAACCATTCATCAAACCTTTCCGCCCTAAACAACGGACACGTCCTCCCTGGAACAAGAAACAGCTACCAACAAATCACCTTACATAAACATGTCAGTACTTCATACCCCCCCCAGCCAACGCCATAAAAACGTACTACCCCACTGCCAGGCGCGACTTCCCTGGCCCCTTTCTGTATGGACCAGGGAACCTTGCCTGAGAGTACTCCCAATAAAGACTTTTTTACTTCCATATCTGGCCTTGGTTTTTGCATTGCGTTCACTACATTACAGACATGTTATAATAAAACTACCAAAGGGCAAAGAATCTTAAAAGCAGCAAGAGCAAAGAAGTTTGTAACTTAAAAGGTAATCCCATCTTGTTTTCAGATTTCTCAGCAGAAATCTTATAGGCCAGGAGAGAGTGGAATGATGTATTCCCAAAGTGCTGAAAGAAAGAAGCTGCCAAGAGTCAGCTGGCAAGTTAGCCAAATAGGAGGACCCTCAGCTCACCTTGTCCCACACATACAACTAGATATCATTCATAACAGTGTGAATAACCTAGAAAACGATCCAAAGACTAGCAGAACAAATTCTACAACTAAAGCCTGGGAAGAGGCCACTCGGAAGAAGGTGGGAAAGGCAACCACACAGTCTGGGAGCCAAACAAGCCATGGCCAACCACTGTGGGGAGGGAGTTGGTGGCATGAAGGGTGAAAAACAGATTTTCACACTGGGGATCCCACAACTGGGGAGGACTAATCTCCATAATATTTGCATTTGAAAGTAAGAAGGACTGCATTTCAGGAGTTCTTAAAACCAGTGACTTAAAGCCTGGAATTTAAAAGTTCTGTGGCCTCAGCTCTGGTAGAGCCCTGAGGGCATCAGAAGCTGAGTGCCTGTCCTTAAGGAGACAGCTCAACAAATGGGACATGTGGATACAGCATAAAACCAGTAGTTTGAAAAATGTTGGAGTCAGACAGAAGGGAGAGTGATTTACTGATTGCAGAGGATGGCCAGACAGGTGGTTCATGGGGACACTCTTGCAGGAGTCAGGGACAAAGGATCTGGCAGGTGCCATTCTCTATTCCATTCTGCAGCATAAACAATGGGCAACTAGTGCAGCACCAATACTCCTTACTAATTTAGTTGCATCAAGCCCCACCACTCATGCTTCGGCAGATCTGCCCTTCTGAGTCTAACTCATCTTGATTCTTAAACTGTGGGTCCCCTGGAAGACCCATGCAAACTCTGCCAACAGTGTATCTCCAGAACCGGACATCTTGTGGGACCTCGGTTCTTGCAGTGCTGAGGTCAGGTGTCATTTCACAAGTAGATCACTGCATTAAAATGTTAAATGTTAAAACATGCCCCACCAAACACGGCCTACAATAGGCAAAGAGAGCGTCTGCAGACAACTGGACTGAAGGAAAAAGAAGCCAACACTCAACAGCAGAGCACATACAACATATATAGAAACAATCTCTGAGGCACTAGGCACTAGGCCCTGGGGAAATGGGACATTGCACTCTAGGACCTCTTCTTCATAAGGCTGTTATCATTAAGAGCAAGAGAAGTAGCTGACTTACCTAACACAGAAAATCAGACAAAATGAAGAGACTGAGAAACATCTCACAAATGGAAGAACAGAACCAAACCACAGCAAGAGATCAAAGCAAAATAGATACAAGTAATATGCCTGATAGAGAATTTAATGATCACAAAGACACTCAGTGGACTGGAGAAAAGAATGGAGGACATCAGTGATACCCTTAACACAGCGATAAAAACCGGAGATCAAGAACACAATAAATGAAATTTAAAAATACTTGATGGAATAAATAGGCTAGATGAAGCAGAGGAACAATTTAACAACCTTGAAGACAGAGTAATGGAAAGTAACTAAGTTGAGCAAAGAAGAGGAAAGAAAATTATGCAAATTGGTAATAGTCATAGGGACAGTGACTCAAACAAGCATAAGAGTATCTACATTATGGGGATCTCCAAAGAAGAGTGGGATAAGGGGGCAGAAACTTTATTTGAAAAAATAATAGCTAAAAATCTCCCAAATCTGGGGAAGGAAACAGATCCAGATATAGAAGCCAAGAAATTTCCCCAAAATTCAACCCAAGAAGGTCCACACCAAGACACACAGTAATTAAAATAGCAAAAAGTAGTGATAAAGAAAAAAATTTTTAAGCAGCAAGGGAAAAGACAGTTACATACAAGAGAAACCCCATAAGGCTACAAGCTGATTTTTCAGCAGAAACTTGCAGGCCAGAGGGGAGTGGCATGATATATTCAAAGTACTGAAATGGAAAAAAAAAATCTGCATCCAAGAATACTGTATCCAGCAAGGCTATCATTCAGAATAGAAGTAGAGATAAAGAGTTTCTCAAACAAAAACTAAAGGAATTCATGACCACGAAAGCAGCCCTACCAGAAATACTAAAGGGGACTTTTTGAGTGGAAAGAAAGATCGTAAGTTAGATATGAAAAGTAAAAAACACAAAGTAGTAAAAATAAATATTTCCATAAAAATTAGTCAAGGGATCCATAAAATAAAAGGATGTAAACTATGACACCACATACCTAAAACATGGGGTCAGGAAGATAGGAGTAAAGAATGGGTTTAAACTTAAGTGACCATCAACTTAATATAGACTGTTATATGCAGAAGATCTTATATACAAACCCAGTGGTAACCACAAATCAAAAAACCATTAATAGATATGCAAAAAATAAAAAGAAAGGAATCCAAGCATACCACTAAAGAAAGCCAACAAACCATGAAAGAGAGCAAGAAAGGGTCAGAGAAAATCTATAGAAACAAAAGCACAAGTAACAAAACAGCAATAAATACATATGTATCAATAATTAATTTGAACGTAAATGGACTAAATGCTCAAATCAGACACAGGGTGACCTAGTGGATAAAAAAATAAGACCCATCTATATGCTGTCTATAAGACACTAATTGCAGACCTAAAGACACTTGAAGATTGAAAGTGAGGGGATGGAGAAACATTTATCATGCACATAGATGCTAAATGAAAGCTCGGGTAGCAATACTTATATCAGATAAAATAGACAAATTCAAGAGACAAAGACGGACACTTATATAATAAAGGGACAATCCAACAAGAGTATACAAATAATCGTAAATATTTATGTACCCAGTGTGAAAGTACCCGAATACATAAAATAATTAATAACAAATATAAAAGAAATACTTGATAGTAATACAATAATAGTAGGGGGCTTTTAACACCCCATCTCTACATCAGTGGACAGATCATCTGAACAGAACATCAACAAGGAAACAGTAGCTTTGAATGATACACTGGACCAGATGGATTTAACAGACATATTCAGAACATTCCACCGTACAACAGCAGAACACACATTCTTTTCAAGTGCACATGGAACATTCTCCAGAATAGATCATATATTAAGCCACAAAACAAATTTCAACAAATTCAAAAAAACTGAAAGTTATACCACGTATCTTTTCTGACCACAACACTATGAAACTAGAAATCAACTACAAGAAAAAATCCTGAAAGAGAAAAAAAAAAAATACACGGAGGTTAAGTAACATGCTATTAAATAACGAGGTCAACCAAGTAAAGAAGAAATCAAAGATTACATGAAAACAGGGTTGGTTAAGATGGTGGAGGAGTAAGGCGACCCTACACTTGCCCTTGAACCCAGCTAGATAAATATCATTCTGAACACCCAAGAAATTGATTTGAGGATGGAGAGAACAAAGCTGTGCATCTACAAGCAGAAAAAACAACAACCACATTGTGGAAGGTAGGAACTGTGGAGAGTAGATTTTGGGGAGAAAAGAGCCATGGGCTTTGCAAAGGGGAAGGAGCCCTGACCACTGAAAGAAGGGAAAGAAAGAGAGAAAGTGAAAAACGTAAAACATGTATAGGGGGTTTCACAGGAAAAACTCTTTCCCAAAACTACTGGGAAAAAATGAGAGGCTTTTTGTTGTTGTTGTTGTTTTGTTTTGTTTATAAACTGCAGAGCACAGAATCTAAAGCTTTGGAGATCAGTGTCATCACCAGAGACACACCCGACAGTGCTCCCCTCAGGTTGGAGGGCAGAGACCCAGTAGAAGGCAGCATGGTATAAGAATACCCTGGGGTGCACAGGGAGAACCACTTCCCCTTCAAGGAGTGTATTTGGTAGAGGTAATACCGCCTCTCCAGGGTCCCTATTTGCCAGCATAGGAACAAAGATGCTGGCTGAGGGCAGCAAATTTTAGCACTGGCTTTGTGTTATGATTTACCATAAACTCTGAACCATTGCATGATCATGCAACCATCTTCCTGGACAAGCTGGCATGAGCCACAGTGCAGAAAGACCCTAACGCAGAAAATCAGAGCAGGGCCACCCCATGGGAGTCTCAGTATTTGAAACACAGCCACACTTGAGATAAAACATAGAAGGCTGGTGTTGCCTGGCAAGTGGACAGCTCAGACACAGGATGAAGGCAGGGAGCTGACGGAAGCCTGGGACACAGGAGTGGTGATTATTTGCTTGTCTGCGAGGGCTTCCTGAGGAGTGGTAGGCACAAGCTCCCCATTCTGGAGATTAGAGAGCAGATCAAAGCCATTTTCACCCCTTGCCCACCAGCAGTGACCAACCTCAGTGAACTGAACAGTGCCACCAAGTGGAGATGGAAGCCATTACACCAAGCCCCCCCCCCACCCCCCGTGACCTGCAGGTGCGTATTCACTAGGGAAGTCCACATGAGAATCAGTGCAACAGGCCCCTCCCCCAGAAGACCAGCACAGACCACTTGTACACACCAAGTCCACTAATCATAGAGTGCTGCAAAGTTTCAGTTCTAGGGGAAATAGAATCTAGCTTCCTTTTAATATTTTTTTAATTTTTAATTTTTTAATGTTTATTTTAAAAATATTTTTATTTATAAATGATACATCTATTTTAATGGCTATTCTTTGGTTATGGCTATAGCTTCTTTTAACAAGCAGACCAAAACACACCTAGGATCTAGGGATTTTTATATATTTTGTTTTGTTTCTGGACAAAATGACAAGTTGGAGGAATTAACCCCAAAAGAAAGAACAGAAAGTAAAATTTATGGCCAGGAATTTCATCAAGGTAGATGTCTGAACTAGAATTTAAAAACAATTATAAGGATACTAGCTGGGCTTGAAAAAAGTATAGAAGACACTAGAGAATCCCTTAATGGAGAGTTAAAAACTAAAATCTAGTCAGGCCAAAATTTAAAATGCTATAATCAAGATGCAAACTCGAATGTATGCCATAACAGAGAGGATGGACAAAGCACAGGAACAAATCAGTGATCTAGAAGATAAAATTAGGGAATTAAGCTGGAGATAAAGATTAAATTACTGAAAAGAAGAAGGAAATAAAGGTATTGGATCATGAAGGCAGACTTAGGAAACTCAGCAATTTCTTAAATGTACATTTCTTAAAATGTAATAACATTTGTATCATAGGAGTTCCAGAAGATGGAGAGAAAAAGGGGGAGAAGATTTATCTGAGCAAATTATAGCTGAAAACTTCCCTAATCTGGGGAAGGACTCAGACATTGAAATCCATGAAGCACAGAGAACTCCCATAAAATTCTTCAAAAGCAGGCCATCACATAAACATATAGTCAAATCCACAAAATACACAGACAAGGAAAGAGTCCTGAAAGCAGCAAGGAAAAAAAAATGTCCTTAACCTATAAGGGAAGACCAATCAGATTCACAGATCTGTCCACAGAAACCTGGCAGACCAGAAGGGAATGGCAGGATATATTCAATGTGCTGAATGAGAAAAATATGCAGCCAAGAATACTTTATCCAGCAAGGCAGTCATTCACAATAGAAGGAGAGATAAAAAACTTTCCCAAACAAAAGCTAAAGGAGTCCATGACCACTAAACCACCTCTGCAAGAAATATTAAAGGGGACTCTGAGTGGAGAAAAAAAGATCAAAAGCAACAAACACCAGAAAGGAACAGAGATCACCACCAGAAACACCAAATTTACAGGTAACACAATGGCACTAAATTCATATCCTTCAATAATCACTCTGAATGTAAATGGACTAAATACTCCAATCAAAAGGGTATAAAAATGGATTAAAAAGTGAGACCCATCTATATGCTGTCTGCAAGAGACTCATTTTAGACCTAAAGACACCTGCACATTGAAAGTGGGGGGGATGGAGAGCCATCTATCATGTTAATGGACATGAAAACAAAGCTGGAGTAGCCATACTTCTATCAGACAGACTAGATTTTAAAACAAAGACTGTAACAAGAGAAAAAGAAATGCATTATATCATAAGTGGTCTATCCATCACTATCTAACAACTGTAAATATTTATGCCCCCAATGTGAAGTTCCCAAATATATAAATCAATTAATCACAAACATGAAGAAACCCATTGATAATAGTACAATAATTGGAGGGACTTTAATACCTCACTTACAGCAATGGACAGATATCTAAGCAGAAAATCAACAAGGAAACAATGGCTTTGAATGACACAGTGGACCAAATGCACTTAACAGATAGATATATTCAGAACATTCCATCCTACAGTATCAAAATACTCATTTTTGTGAGTGCACATGGAACATTCTGCAGCATAGAATACATACTGGGTTACAAATCAGCCCTCAATAAGTACAAAAAAGATCAAGATTATACCATACATATTTTCAGATCACAAAGCTATGAGACTTGAAGTAAACCACAAGAAAAACATTGCAAAGACAATATGAAGGTTAAAGAACATCCCACTAAAGAATGAATAGGTGGGGCGCTGAGGTGGGTCAGTTGGTTAAGCATCCAACTCTTGACTTTGGCTCAGGTCATGATCTCAAGGTCATGAGCTTGAGCCCCATGTTAGGCTCTGTGCTGAGCATGGAGCCTGCTTAAGATTCATTCTCTCCCTCTGCCCCTCTCCCCTGCTTGCACACTCTAGCTCAATCTCTCTCAAAATAAAGAAACATTAAAAAAAAATGAATGAGTTAACCAGGAAATTAAAGAAAAATAAAACAGTACAATGTAAGCAAATGAAAATAAAAACACAACAGTCCAAAACCTTTGGGATGCAGCAAAGGCAGTCCTAAGAGGGAAGTATATTGCCACACAGGCCTACTTCAAGAAGAAAAGTCTGAAATACACAACCTAACCTCACACCTTAAGGAGCTAGAAACGGAATGCAAATAAAGCTGAAAGCCAGCAGGAAAAGGGAAAAAATAAAGATTAGAGAAGAAATAATACAGAAACCAAACCTCCCAGTAGAATGGATCAACAAAACTAAGAGCTGGTTCTCTGAAAGAATTAATAAAATTGATAACCTTCCAGCCAGACTTAACAAAAAGAAAAGAGAAAGGACCAAATAAATAAATTCATGAATGAAAGAGGAGAAATAAAAACCAACACCACAGAAATACAAAGAATTATAAGAGAATATTATGAAAAACTATATGCCAACAAATTGGGCAATCTGGAAGAAATCGGTAAATACCTAGAAACATACAAACTACCAAAACTGAAACAGGAAGAAATAGAAAATATGAACAGACCCATAACCAGCAAAGAAATTGAATCAATAATAAAAAATCTCCCAACAAACAAAAGTCCAGGGCCAAATGGCTTCCCAGGGATAAAAAAGTTAATACCTATTATTCTCAAATTGTTCCAAAAACTACAAATGAAAGGCAAACCTACAAACTCCTTCTACAAGGCCAGCATTACCTTGATTCCAAAACCAGACAAAGACCCCACTAAAAAGGAGAATTACAGGCCAATATCCCTGATGAACATGGATGTGAAAATTCTCAACAAGATCCTAGCAAATCAACCCCAACAGTACATTAAAAGAATTATTCACCATGACCAAGTGGAATTTATTCTGGGACTGCAGGCTGATTCAATATCCACAAATCAATATGATACACCAAATTAATAAAAGAAAGGATAAGAGCCATATCATCCTGTCAATAGATACAGAAAAAGCATTTGACAAAATACACATCCATTCTTGATAAAAACTCTCAAAGTAGGGATAGATGGAACATATCTCAACATCATAAAGTCCAAATACAAAAGACCCACAGCTAATATTATCCCTGATGGGGAGAAACTGAGAGCTTTTCCTCTATGGTCAGGAACAAGACAAGGATGTCCACTATCACCATTACTATTTAACTTAGTACTGGAAGTCTTAGTTTCAGCAAGCAAACAACAAAAAGAAATAAAAGGCATCCAAATAGCAATGAAGAGGTCAAACTACACTATTTGCAGACATGATACTCTATGTAGATAACCTGAAAGACTCTACCAAAAAATTGCTAGAATACATGAATTCAGCAAAGTCACAGGATATAAAATCAACATACAGAAATCTGTCACATTTCTATACACCAACAATGAAGCAGCAAAAAAAGAAATGAAGGAATCAATTCCATTTACAATTGAACCAAAAAACATAAGATACCTATGAATAAACCTAACCAAAGAGATAAAAGATCTATATTCTGAAAACTATAGAACACTTATGAAAGAAATTGAAGAAGACACAAAGAAATGCAAAAACATTCCATGCTCATGTTCATGATTGGAAGAACATTGTTAAATAACTATACTACCCAAAGCTATCAACACATTTAATGCAATCCCTATCAAAATACCACCAGCATTTTTCACACAGCTATTACAGACAATCCTAAAATTTGTATGGAACTACAAAAGACCCTGAATAGCTTAAGTAACGCTGAAAAAGAAAAGCAAAACTGAAGGCATCATGATTCCAGACTTCAAGCTATATTACAAAGCTGTAGTCATCAATACAGTATGGTACTGGCACAAAAACAGACACTTAAATCAATAGAACAGAAAACCCAGAAATGGAAGCACAAATATACAGTCAACTAATCTCTGACAAAGCAGGAAAGAATATCCAATGGAAAAAAGACAGTTTCTTCAACAAATCGTGTTTGGAAAATTAGACAGCAACATGCAGAAGAATGAAACTGGACCATTTTCTTACACCATACACACACAAAAAATTCAAAATAAATGAAAAAGCTAAATGTGAGACAGGAAACCACCAAAATCCTAGAGGAAAACACAGGCAGCAACCTCTTCAACCTACTAGACATGTCTTGAAGGCAAGGGAAACAAAGGCAAAAATGAACTACTGGGACCTCATCAAGATAAAAAGCTTCAGCACAACAAAGGAAACAAACAACAAAACTTAAATTCAGCCCAGGAATGGGAGAAGATATTTGCAAGCAATATATTAGATAAAGGGTAAGTATCCAAAGTCTATGAAGAAATTACCAAACTCAACACCCAAAATCGTAATCATAATCATAATCATAATCTAGTTAGGAAATAGGCAAAGGACATGAATAGATACTTTTCCAAAGGAGACATCCAGATGGCTAACAGACACATTAAAAGATGCTCAACATCATTCATCATCAGGGAAATACAAATCAAAACCACAATGAGGTACCACCTCACACCTCTCAGAATGGCTAAAATTAACAACACAAGAAACAACAGGTGTTGGCAAGGGTGTGAAAAAGGGGAACCCTCTTGCACTGCTGGTGGGAATGCAAACTGGTGCAGCCACTCTGGAAAACAATGTAGAAGTTCCTCAAAAAATTAAAAATAGAACTACCCTATGACCCAGCAATTGCACTAGTAAGTATTTATCCAAAGGATACAAAAATGCTATTTCAAAGGGGCACATGCACTCCAATATTTATAGCAGCATTAGCAATAATAGCCAAATTGGGGAAAGAGCCCAAATGTCCATTGACTGATGAGTGGATAAAGAATATATATATATATATATATATATATATATATATAGTCATCAAAAAGAACAAAATCTTCCCATTTGTAATGGAGCTAGAGTGTATTATGCTAAGTGAAATAAGTCAGTCAGAGGAAGACAAATACCATATGATTTCACTCATATGTGAAATTAGGAAACAAAACAGATGAACATATGAGAAGGGGAAAAGAAAAAAAAAAGAGAGGGAAACAAACCACAAGAGACTCTTAGAGAACAAACCAAGAGTCGATGGAGGAAGGTGGTTGGGAGATGTGTTAGATGGGTGATGGGTATTAAGGAGGGCACTTTTTATGATAAGCACTGGGTTTTGTATGTAAGTGATAAATCACTGAATTCTACTCCTGAAACAAATATTGCAGTGCATGTCAACTGGAATTTAAATAAAAAATTGAAAAAAAATAAAAATAGAAAAAAAATACATGAAGACAAATGAAAATGAAAACACAATAATCCAAAATCTTTGTGATACAGCAAAAGTGGTTCTAAGGGGAAGTTCAAAGCAATACAGGTCTGTATCAAAAAGCATGAAAAATCTAAAACAACCTACCCTTAAATCTAAAGGAGCTAGAAAAGAAAAACCAACAAAATCCAAACTTAGCAGAAGGAAGAAAATAATAAAGATCAGAGAAGAAATAAATGATATAGAAGCTTAAAACAAACAAACAAACAAACAAACAAACAGTAGAAGAGATGGATAAAGCCAGGAGCTGGTTCTTTGGTAAGATCAACAAAATTGATAAACCTCTGGAAAGACTCATGAAAACGAAAGAGGACCCAAATAAATAAAATTACGAAAGCAAGATGAAAAACAACCAAAAACAAAGAAATACAAACAATTGTAACAGAATATTATGAAACACCTATATGCCAACAAATTGGACAACTTAGAAGAAATGGATAAATTCCTAAACATATAACCTACCAAAACTAAAGCAGGAAGAAATAGAAAATTTGAACAGACCAATTACCAGCAACAAAATTGAATCAGTTATCAAAAAACTCCCAAAAAACCAAAGTCCAGGACCAGATGGCTTCACAGGCAAATGCTACCAAACATTTTAAGAAGACTTAATATCCATTTATCTCAAACTAATCCAAAAAATACAAGAAGGAAAATTTTAATTGAAATTTGAGGACAGTATCACTTGATACCAAAACCAGATAAAGACACCATAAAAAAGAGAACACACACCAATTTCTCTCATGAATATAGATACAAAAATCCTTAACAAAATATTGGCAAACCGAATCCAACAAAACATTAAAGAAATCATATGCCATAATCATCTTGGATTTATTCCCAGGATGCAAGTGTAGTTCAGTATTCCCAAAACAATCAATGTGATACATCACATAAATAAGAGAAAGGTTAAAAACCATACGATCATTTGAATAGATGCAGAAAAAGCATTTGACCAAGTACAACATCCATTTGTAATACTCCCCTCCCCCGCAAAGTTTACACAGAGGAATCATATCTTAACATAATGAAGGTTTTATATGAAAAACCCATGGCCAACATCATACTAAACAAAGAGAACTGAGAACTACAGCCCCCTCTTCTTAAATCAGGAACAAGACAAGGATGTCTACTCTCACCACTTTTGTTCAACATAGTACTAGAAGTCCTAGTCATAGCAATCAGACAAGAAAAAGAAATCAAAGACATCCATATTGATAAAGAAGAAGTACAACTTTCACTGTTTGTAGATGATATGATGCTGTATATAGAAAACCTTTAAAACTCCACCAAAAAAAATCTAGTAAAACTGATAAATGAATTCGGTAAACTCACAGGATACAAATCAATGTACAGAAATATGTTGCATTTCTATACACTAATAATGAAACAGCATAAAGTGAAATTAAGAAAACAATCCCATTTATAATTGCATCAAAAACAATAATGTCGGAATAAACTTAACCAAAGAGGTGAAAGACCTATACTCTGAAAACCATAAAACACTGATGAAAGAAATTGAAGATGACACACCTGGGGGCCTCAGTCAGTTACGTGTCTGATTTCAGCTCAGGTCATGATCTCATGGTTCGTGAGTTTGAGTCCCATGAAGGGCTCTGCGCAGAACCTGCCTGGGATTCTTTCTCTCTCTCTGCTCCTCCCCACACTACCTCTCAAAAAATAAATAAACATTTTTAAAAAGGAAGAAGAAACATTGTTACAATGTCTATACTACCCAAAGTAACCTACAGATTTAATATAATTCCTATCAAAATACCAATAGCATTTTTCACAGAACTAGAACAGATAATCCTAAACTTGCATGGAACCACCAAAGACCCTGAATAGCAAAAGCAATTTTGAAAAAGAAAAACAAAACTGGAGGTATCACAATTCCAGATTTCAAATTACATAGCAAAGCAGTAGTGATTAAAACACTATGATGGGGTGCCTGACTGGCTCAGTTGGAAGAGCATGTGACTCCTGATCTTGGAGTCATGAGTTTGAGCCCCACAGTGGGTGTCAAGATTACTAAATAATAATTAATAATAACAATAATAATAAACAACTTTAAACAATAATAACAAACACTCTGGTAGTGGCATAAAAATAGATACATAGATCAATGTACTAGAACAGAAAGCCCAAAAATAAACCCACAATTATATGGCCAATTAATTTTTGACAAAGGAGGCAAGAATATACAATGGGAAAAAGACAAATGGTGTTGGCAAAACTGGACAGCCACTTGCAAAAGAATGAAACTGGACCACTTTCTCTCACCATACACAAAAATTAACTCAAAATGATTTAAAGACCTGGATGTAAGAACCTGAAACCATAAAAATCCTTGAAGAGAGCATAGGCAGTAATATCTCTGACATGGTCATAGCAACATCTTCCTAGATATGTCTCCTCAGGTAAGAGAAATAAAAGCAAAAATAAACTATTGGGACTATATAAAAATAAAAAGTTTCTGCACAGTGAAGGAAACCATGAACAAAACTAAAAGGAAACCTACTGAATTGGATGGAAGAGATATTTGCAAATGATATATCCAACAAAGGATTAGTTTCCAAAAAATATAAAGAACTTATACAACTCAATACCCAAAAAACAAATAATCCAATTAAAAATGGACAGAAGACATGAACAGACATTTTTCCAAAGATGGCAAACAAATGGACAACAGACACATGAAAAAATGCTCAACATCACTCATTATCAGGGAAATACAAATCAAAGTATGATGAGATATCACCACATTGTCAGAATGGCTAGAATCAAAAACACAGGAAATAAGTGTTGATGAGAATGTGGAGAAAAAGGAATACTATTGCACTACTGGTGGGAATGCAAACTGGGGCACCCAGTCTGGAAAACAGTATGGAGTTTCCTCAAAAAATTTAAAATAGAACTACCCTACAATCCAGGAATCGCACTACTGGGTATTTACCCAAAAAATACAAAAACACTAATTCAAAGGGATATATATTACCTATGTTTATTGAAGCATTATTTACAATAGCGAAACTATGGAAGCACCCCAAATGCCCACTGATAGACAATGTGGCATATATATATATATGTATGTATATATATGTATACATATATATATGTATAATGGAATATTATTCTTATTTCATAAGAAAAGATGACATCTTACCATTGGCAATGCCATCAATAGAACTAGAGAGTATAATGCTAAGTAGAATAAGTCAGAGAAAGACAAATATCATATGATCTCACTTGTATGTGGAATTTAAGAAACAATATGAATAAGTAAAGAGAAAAAAAGAGAGACAAACCAAGAAACAGACTCTTAACTTTAGAGAACTGGTGACCATAGGAGAGGTGGGTGGCAGCATGGGGGAAGTAGGAAATGGAGATAAAAGAGTAAACATATCATGATGAATAAAAGGAAAGAAAAGAAAAGAAAAGAAAAGAAAAGAAATAAATGAAATAAATAAAAAATAAAATAAAATAAAATGATTTTTTTATTAAAGAAAGACACCTGCCAACCAGGAATACTACCTGGCAAAGTTGTTCTTCAGCTACAAAAGAGAGATAAAGACTTTCCCAGACAAAAACTGAGGGAGTTCATTGCCCCTAGCCGTGCCTTACAAGAAATGCTTTCAATTACAATCCCAAGAGGATGTTTTGATACTTGATTCTAGAGCTCTGTTAGAAAATACATGAAGGTATTCAGAACATATACACTTTGACCCAAAAGTTCCACATCAGGAATTTATCTAATGTATATGCTATCACATACACATGTCAATCACACGTATATTGCATGTATGTACAAGGATATGCAATGCAACACTGTAGTAACAATAGAGTAAAAAATAACCATAAAATTCATTATCAAGTTAAATGACAATTTATGTGTTAACAGTATATAGCCTATTTAAAAATTATGTAGACTGATAAGTATTGATGCAGAGTTTACATCATTGTAGAGCAATCTCCAAAGTCTATTTTTAAGTAAAGAGCATGTTTGCAGAACAGTGTTTATAGTCTGTTTCTATTTTTAAAAACAAGGTAGATACACACTTGCATAGTCACACAGTATCTCTGGTAGGCTACACAAGAAACTGGTAAGAGTGGTGACATCTGAAGGACTGGGGATCAGGAGTGAAAGAGAGACTAAGTTTTATTACATACTCTTGCATTGTCTGGATTTTTCTGCCATATACACATAATTTTTCTTGCCTTTTTGAGGGGATACTGTTTTATTCAGTATAAATATTAGAATCCTAAGTTTATTTAATCACTGTAGTTTTAAATTGTTTTGCACAGTCAATATTTTAATTTTATTCAAAAATTAAATAAAAAAGGTATACAGCAAAGTCTCCTTCCTACCCATGACTTCCATCCCTGTAGATCTCCCCCACCAGAGAGAACGATTTTCAGTTTCTTATATACCAGTTTATACATATATAAGCAAAGACAAACAAATAAATATATATTCTCCTTGTCCATTCATTTTTACAAAGACAAATTACTATTATATAAACATTCTGCACACATGTCTATTTTTACTTAGTAACATACCTTAGAACCAAAATTACAACCCACAAAAGAAAATGTAGCCTAGACATCTTAAAAACTAAATACTCTTGTGCTTCAAAGGATGCCACGAAGAAAGTGAAACGACAACCCACAGAATGGGAGAAAATTTTTTGCAAGTCATAAATCTGATAAAGAGATGTGTACCTGGAATATACAAAGACCTCTTAAAATTCAATAATAAAAATTTTTCTGACTTCCAGACAAGATGGTGAGTAGGAGGATCCCAACCTTACCTCCTCCCAGGATTACACCAAATAACAGCCATATCAGAGGAAATAAACCAAAAAACACCCTGAAGACTTGCAAAACTGACTCTCTACAGCTAAATGTAAAGAGGCCACATCAAAGACAGTAGGAACGGTAGAGATATAGTCAGAAGCCAATCTGACCTATGGGACTGTCCACTGGTGAGAGGGATACCCTGAGTGTGGAGAGGGGGAGAGGACCAGATTCCACACCAGTCACCCCGGACACAAGGAAGCCATACTGGAAGATGAATCCCAGTAACTTTTGTCATTGAAAACCAGAGGGGCCTAACTTTGTGAGTTCTTATAATCAGTGGGACCTCACACCTCACTACTGGTCACTACTCTCATGGACAGGAGATGTAATTGACTTTTCTAACACAGAGAAACAGAGACTTGACTTAGACAAAATGAGGAGACAGAGGAATATGTCCCAAATAAAAGAATAGGAACAAATCACAGCAAGATAGCTAAACAAAATGGAGATAAGCAATATGCCTGATAGAGAATTTAAAGTAATGGTCATGAAAATTCTCACTGGCCTTGAGAACAGAGCAGAGGATCTCAGTGAGACCCTCAGCAAAGAGAAAACAAAGAATCAATCAGAGATTAAGAGCTCAATAACTCATATTAAAAATAAACTAGAGGAAACAAATAGTAGACTAGAGGAAGAAGACTAGATCAGTGACCTGAAGGGCAGAGTAATGGGAAGTAAGTGAAGTGAACAGGAGAGAGAAAAAAAATGAAAACAGATTAAAGGAACCAGTTTAACCATGTTATTATCATGCATAATAACATTCTCCTTGTAGGGATCCTAGAAAAAGAGCGAGATAAGGGGGTGGAAAGTTTATTTGAAGAAATGGTAGCTGAAAAGTTCATGAATCTGGGGGAGAAAACAGAAATCCAGATCCAGAAGGCAAGGAAAGCCTCCAATAAAACAAACCCAAAGAGGTTCACACTAAAACACATAGTAATTAAAATGACAAAAAGTAGAGATCAAGAGCAAATTTTAAAAACAGTAAGAGAAAAAAAAAAGCAGTTACATACATGGGAAACCCTGTAAGATTATGAGATGATTTTGTAGCAGAAACGTTGCAAGTGAGAAAGGAGGGGAATGATGATATATTCAAAATGCTGAAAGAAAACCTGCAACCAGAATACCCTATCCAGCAAGGTATCACTCAGAATAGATGGAGAATTTCCCAAACACAAGTTAAAGGAATTCATCACCACTAAACCAGCCTTCCAAGAAATGTTAAAGGGGACTCTGAATGGAAAGGAAAGACCATAAACAGGAAAAGAGAAAAGTGGGAAGCACTAAAAGCAGTAAAAATAAGTATATTTGTAAAAATCAGTCAAGGGATTCACAAAATAAAAGAATGTAAAGTGTGATACCATATACCTAAAATGTGGAGGGGTAGGGAGAAGAGTAAACATTTAATGCTTTTAGAATGGGTTCAAGCTTAAGTGGCCATCAACTTAATATAGACTGCTATGTGCATAAGATGTTATATATAAACCCACTGGTAACCACAAATCAAAACCTGGAACAGATATGCAAAAAATAAAGAGAAAGGAATCCAAGTATATCACTGAAGAATGCCAACAAACAGTGAGAAGAGAGCAAGAGAAGAAAGTAACAGAGAAGAACTACAAAAACAACCATAAAACAAGTAACAACATGGCAATAAATGCATACTCTCAGTAGCCAAATATGGAAGCAAGCAACCCAAGTGTCCATTGATAGATGAATGGATAAAGAAGATGTGAGATATATACACATACACATTCACACACACACACACACGCGTACGCGCGCGTGCGTGCGCATTGGAATATTACTCAGCCATCAAAAGAATGAAATCTTTCCATTTGCAACAACATGGATGGATTTAGAGAATATAATGCTAAGTGAAATCAGTCAGAGAAAGACAAATATCATATGACTTCACTCACATGTGGAATTTAAGAAACAAAAGAGACAAACCAAAACAAGACTTTTAAATATGGAGGACAAGCTGATGGTTACCAGAGAAGAGTTGGGAGAGGGGAATGAGTGAAATAGGCAAAGGGGATTAAGAGTACTCTTTACCACGATGAGCACCGAGTAATACATAGAATTGTTGAATCACCATATTGTGCACCTAAACCTAATATACCACTGTATGCTAAGTATACTGGAATTAAAATTTTTTAAAAGTGAGTAGGAATGTGGAAGGACTTTTGAAGGTCCGCCAAGTTCAATAATCTTATCTTAGATTTAGGAGGGATCCTTTGTAGTTTTCTGAACTAAGGAATGAGAAATGAAAGCTGCGCTCCAAGAAAACTTCCATGGAAATTGAACTGAGAGATTTCATTTGATCCCACTGGGACTCGGTGAGTCAGATTATACCAAGTATCATACATGACACAATTGTGCAACGTAGAGAACAATTCCTGTCCCAAGGAACTTAGGCTGGTGGAATCAAGAAACTGATTTTTCAAAGTCTGACTCAGTAAAATGTTAATAGCAGAGTTGGTCTCAACTTACATTACTATGGAGTAGCTGTTCTATGCTGCCAGTGTAGTTCCACCATAGTAAGAGATGGAGTCTGTCATGATTTTATACCACTAAGGTGGGTTCTGTGATTCACACAGGATGCTTTAAAGTCTATCCCCAATCACTGGAATCCTGTTGTATCATATATAAATTTAGATGAATTTTATATTTTTAATGTTACTTATTTTGAGAGAGAGAGCACGTGCATGAGGGCTCACCTAGCATAAGCACAAGAGCAGGGAAGGGGCAGAGAGAGGGAGAGAGAGAGAATCCCAAGAATGCTTCATGCTGTCAGCGAGTGCAGAGCCTGAAGCGGGACTCGATCTCACAACCATGAGATCATGACCTGAGCCAGAATCAAGGGTCAGGTGCTTAACTGACTGAGCTACCCAGGCACCCCTAGATGAATTTTAAACAGCAGCATCTCTATTTCATTTTTTGCATTGGTTCCCCTCTGGAGGATTAGATTTCCATCCATTCTCATGAAGGCTCACCCCCTTCTACTGCACTCTTACCGCTCCACATCTTCTCCTAATTATACCCACCTGGTGGCTCCTTCTCTAAAATGCTTTAATTCCTTTGTCATCCATGTCCCTGGCACTTTGCTCTGCAGTTCTTTCTATATCAGGCTTGCTTAATCAAAATTATAGTCTACTTGAAGACATAAAAAATAATTTAAAAAATAAAAAAATTGTAAATGCTGAAAGAAGTTTAAGCTGAAATAAAAGTAATTAGTAACACACTAGTAAAAGTAAGTATATAGCCAAATTCAGAATACTCTTATTGTAATATGGTTGTGTATTAATCACATAAGACTAGTATAAAGTTTAAAGGACAAGAGTATTAAAAGTAACTATAACTTATTAATAAATACACAAAATAAAAGGAGGTAAATTGTGACATCAAAAACTCAAAAGTGGAAGAAAAAAAGTATAGAGTTTTTGCATGCAATTGAAGTTATCAGCATAGACTGTTTTTATCTATGTTTTATATAAGCCTTATGGTAACCACAAGCACAAGCCTACAGAAGATTTACAAAAGATAGAGAAGTGAATCAATGCATATCTCTATGGGAAATTATCAATTTACAAAGGAAGGAGCAAGAGAGGAAATAAGAAATAAGGAAAATACAAAATAGCTAAAAAACATTAAGATGACATTAATAAATCCTTACCTATCAATAATTACACCAAAAAAAGGCATAGACTGCCAGGATAGATTAAAACAAACAACATCCAGATATTGCTGCCTACAAGAGAAATCAAGAAACTGATCCCATTCACAATTGCATGAACAGCCATAAAATACCTAGGAATAAACCTAACCAAAGATGTAAAAGACCTGTACGATGAAAACTATAGAAAGCTTATGAAAGAAATTGAAGAAGACACAAAGAAATGGAAAAGCATTCCATGCTCATGAATCGGAAGAATAAACATCATTAAAATGTCATTATTACCCAAAGCAATCTACACATCCAATGCAATACCAATTAAAATTGCACCAGCATTCTTCTCAAAGCTGGAATAAACTATCCGAAAATTCATATGGAACCACAAAAACCCCAGAATAGCCAAAGTTATACTGAAGAAGAAAACCAAAATGGGAGGCATCACAATCCCAGA
>CM053559.1:60737989-60940742 GCA_028646485.1 Cryptoprocta ferox | reverse complement strand
GTAGCACTGCTGGGGATTTACCCACAGGATACAGAAATGCTGATGCATAGGGGCACATGGACCCCAATGTTCGTAGCGGCACTTTCAACAATAGCCAAATCATGGAAAGAGCCTAAATGTCCATCAACTGATGAATGGATTAGGAAGATGTGGTTCATCTATACAATGGAATACTACATGGCAATGAGAAAGAATGAAATCTGGCTATTCGTAGCAAAGTGGATGGACCTCGAGGGTGTCATGCTAAGTGAAATAAGTCAGGTGGAGAAGGACAGATACCATATGTTTGCACTCATAGGTCTAACAGGAGAAGCCTAACAGAGGACCATGGGAGGGGAAGGAGGAAAAGAGTTAGGGAGAGGGAGGGAGACAAAACACATGAGACTCTTGAATACTGAAAACAAACTGAGGGCGGAAGGGGGAGGGGGAAAGGGGAAGGGGGGTGATGGTCATGGTGGAGGACGCTTACGGGGAAGAGCACTGGGTGTTATATGGAAACCAACTTGACAATAAACTATAAATTAAAAAAAAAAAGGAATGCACATAGGCTTGAAGTGAAGATAAGGAAAAAGATATTCCATATAACTGTAAACCAAAAGAGAACAGAGGTAACTAATATCAGACGAAATAGACTTTAAGCCCAAAATGGTAATGACACAAAGAAGACCATCATATATTGATAAAGGGGTCAATTCAGGAGGACATAACAGTCATAACTCAACATTGAAGCACCTAAATATATTAGGCAAATACACACATGAATAGAGAAACAGACAACAATACAGTAACAGTAGGGGACTTTCAATATTTCACTCTCAACCATGGATAGATCACCCAGACAGAAAATATATAAGGAAATGTTGGACTTGAACTACACCTTAGAGAGAACTGGCCTAACGGATATATACAGAACGTTCCATCCAACAACAATAGAATACACATTCTTCTCAAGTGCACATAGAACATTCTTCAGGGTAGATCATATAATAAATAGGTCACGAAACAGGTCTTAGCAGAACATTGATGTCATACCAAGTATCTTTGCTAACCAAAATGGTATGAAACTAGAAATTAATATGAGGAGGAAAGCTGGAAAATTCACAAGTATGTGGAAATTCAACAACCAATGGGTCAAAGAAATCAAAGGGAAATTAAAAAAATACTTTTGAAACAAATGAAAATGGGAATACAACATACCAAAATTTATGGGATACAGCAAAAGTAGTTCTAGGAAAGATGTTTATAATGATAAATGCTTATGTTAATAAAAAACAAATCTTGAGCAATCTAACTTTCCACCTCAAGCAACTAGAAAAACAACAGACTAAGCTCAAAGTTAACAAAAGGAAAGAAATAACAAAGATCAGAGCAGAAATAAATTAGAGACCAAAAAAACAATAGAAAAAACAAAACTAAGAGCTGGGGTTTTGAAAAGATAAACAAAATTGACAAACTTTTAGCTAGACTAAGAAAAAAGAAGAATCAAAGGAAATCAGAAATGAAAGCCACATAATTGATATGACAGAAACACAAAGTATCATAGAAGACTGCTATGAACTACTATACACCAACAGATTGGATAACCTAGAAGAAATGGATAAATTCCTAGAAACATACAACCTACCAAGACTGAATAAGCAAGAAATGGAAAATCTGATATAGACCAATAAGTAAGGAGATTGAATAAGTAATCAAAAATCTAACAAAGAAAAGCCCAGGACCACATCATTTTCCTGGTGAATTCCACCAGACACTTACAGAATTAATGCCATTCCTTCTCAAACTCTTCTAAAAAATTGAAGAGAGAACATCATTCTGAGAGGCTAGTATTACTCTGCTAGCAAAACCAGATAAGGACACTCTAAGAACAAAACTACAGGCCAATCTCCCTGATGAGTACAGCTGCAAAAATTCTCATTAAAACATTAGCAAAGAAAATTCAACAGAACATTAAAAGGATCGTATATCATGATCTGGTGGGATTTATTCCTGAAAAACAAGGATGGTTCAACACATACAAATTAATAATTGTGATATACCAAATTAATAAATGTGATATACCAAATTAATAGAATACAAGATAAAAATCATGATCATCTCAATAGATGCAGAAAAAATATCTGACAAACTTCAACATCCTTTGTGATAAAAAACTGTCAAAAAATTGGGTATAGAAAGAATGAACCTCAACATTATAAAGGCCACATATGAGAAGCCCAAAGCCAACATTATACTCCATGGGAAAGTTCAAAAGCTTATCGTCTGAGGAGGCACCTGTGTGCCGCAGTCAGTTAAGCATCTGACTTCGGCTCAGGTCATGATCTCATAGTTTGTGAGTTCAAGCCCTGCATCAGGCTCTGTGCTGACAGCTCAGAGCCTGGCGCCTGCTTCTGATTCTGTGTCTCTCTCGCTCTGCCTCTCCCCCACTCATGCTGTCTGTGTGTGTGTCTCTCTCTCTCAAAAATAAACATTAAAAGTTTTTTTTAAAAAACCTTATCCTCTAAGATCAGGAACAAGAATGTCCAGTTTCACCACTCCCATTCAACATAGTACTGGAAGTCTAGCCAGATTAATCAGGCAAGAAAAATTAAAAAGCATCCAGATTGGAAATGAAGAAGTAAAACTGTCTTTATTTGTAGATATGATCTTATATACAGAAAATCCCAAAGACTCCACCAGAAAAACTATTATAACATAAAGTTGCAAGATATCAGAAACCAGTTGTGTCTCTATACACTAACAATGAAATATCTGAAAAAGCAATCCCATTCACAATATTGTCAGAATGACAAAATACTTAGGAATAGATTAACCACGGAGTTCTATATACCTAAAACTGTAAGACTGTCATGAAAGAAATTGAAGAGACACAAATAAATGGAAAAATAGCTCGTGTTTATTGATCATAAAAATTTATATTGTTAAAATGTCCATATTACTCAAAGCCATCTATAGATTCAATGTAATCCCTATCGAAATTCCAGTATGAAAAGCCCAGGACCCAGGGTATTTTTTCCCCCACAGAATTAGAAAAAAAATCCTAAAATTCATGTAGAACAACAAAAGACCCTGAATAGCCAAACAAATCCTGAGGAAGAACAAAAAGCCAGAAGTATCACACTTCCTGATTTCAAACTATACTACAGAGCTATAGTAATCAAAACTGTATGGTATTGGCATAAAAATAGACACATGGACCAATAGAAGAGAATGGAGAGCCCAGAATATTCAATGGGAAAAGGGTGGTCTCTTCAATAAACAGTGTTGGCAAAACTGGATATCCACATGCAGAAGAATAAAATTGGATATCTTTTAGACCGCTTCCAAAAATTAACAAAATGGATTAAACACTTAAACATAAGACTTGATACCAAAAAAATTCTAAAAGAAAATGTAGGGAAAAAGTTCCTTGACACTGGTCTTGACAACAATTTTTTTAGATATGACATCAAAAGTAGAAACAAGAGCAAAAATAAATAAGCGGGGCTACATCAAACTGAAAAGCTCCTACACAGCAAGAGACAATGAAATGAAATGGTAACACATGGAATGGGAGAAAATATGTGCAAATTATTTACCTGGTAAGTGGATAGTGTCCAAAATATACAAGGAGCTCACACAACTCAGTAGCGAAAAATACAATCTGATTTTAAAATGAGCAAAAGAACTATACATTTTTTCCCAAAGACGACATACAAATTGCCAAATGTAAATGAAAAGACCCTCAACATCACTAATCATCAGGGAAATGCAAATCAAAGCCACAATGAGATACCACCTCCTACCTGTTAGAATGATTGTTATCAGAAAGACAAGAGGTAACATGTATTGGCAAGGATATGGAGAAGAGTGACTTGTACACTGTTAGTGAGAATATAAATCAGTACAGCAAGTACTGCAACATTTTTCACAATAGCCAAGATATGGAAATAACCTAAGTGTCTGTCAAAAGATGAATGAATAAAGATGTGATACACACACACACACACACACACACACACACACACACACACAGGAATATTATTCAGCTAGGAGAAAGAAAAAAATCCCGTCACTTGCAACAACATGGATGGGCCTTGAGGGCATTGTGCCAAGTGAAATAAGGCAGAGAAAGAAAATATTGTATGATTTTCACTTATATGTGGAATCTAAAAGAGCTAACTCATGGAAACAGAACAGAACGATGGTTACCAGGAATGGGAGTGGGGAGATGTTATTGAAGGATACAAACTTCCAGTTACTTATGAAAGATCGAATGTACAGCATGGTGATTATAGTTAACAATACTGTATACTTGAAAGGTGCTAAGAGAATAGGTCTTAAATGTTCTCACCACAAAAAAGGACATTGTAATTATGTGAGGTGGTGGAGGTGTTAACTACTCTTACTGTGGTAATTATTTCATAATATATAAATGTATCAAGTCATCAATCACACCATACACCTCAATGTTATATAACTTCACTAATTTGTGTGTGTGTGTGTGTGTGTGTGTGTGTTGTGTCCCAGAGGTATTTTATGCATATCAATCAACTTTGATACCAAATATGTAAAAACTACTTTGCCTTATCTTTTAGCACAAATGGTAAATTACTACATATATTTTTCCTTATTTTGATTTTTCCATTTTATATATATCAGCTTATTCTAAGATAGGAACTCTTTAAATGAACTTTGGGGGGTTTGTTCTTTTAAAAAAACAGGTGGAATTTCACTGGGTGATAACTTCAAGAGATTGTGGAATGCTGGAGATTATTTTTTCCAATATGGGGATGAGATAAACCTGAAAAAAATCCCAAACACCATTTATATCAAAGTTCTTAACAGCAGCAAGTATGTGGTTATCTCAAGTGTAAATATCTCCAATTTAGATAAACCAGATGTTTGTTTCTCTTGCTTTTTAAAAATAACCTCTATCAGGGCACAGGGGTGGCTCAGTTGGTTAAGCGGTCCAACTTTGGCTAGGGTCATGATCTCACAGTTTGTGAGATCGAGCCCCGTCATCGGGCTCAGTGCTGACAGCTAAGAGCCTGTAGCCTACTTTGGATTCTCTCTCTTTCTCTCTCTGCCCCTCCCCTGCTCACCCTCTATCTCTCTTTGTCTGTCTCAAAAATAAATAAACATTTAAAAAATAACCTCTATCGTATTTACTATGCTTCCTTGGTTAATTACTGTATTATCTCCCAGGAAATTAAGGTTCCTGGATCTTACAGGTAAACAGGTCTTTAGGAAGACTGTAATTCTTTTTTATGTTGGAAGACCTAATTCTCTCTATAGTGAGTTATTCAAGCGCTATGGGGAGTAGTGAAATTTGATAGCCACTCCACAACTGTCCGCTAGAGGGAGGATGAGCCCTTTCCCCTTCTCTTCTGGCTCTTCTTCCTTTCCTTATTTATTTCAGGCCGGAGGCCCGCTAGATGATTAATTTTGCTGGTTAACCCTCAAAGTTAAGCCCAGACCTACACTCTAAGCAGGCATAATTCTTCTAGGAAATATTTGCATATCCTTTTAAAGAGCTCAAGAGAAAGAGTTACTGAAGTCTCCTGCAGGCCTATTCCAAAATCAGGTGTCCTCTTCTGTCCAATTTGAATCTCTAATAAGTTTTCATAAAAATTCCTTGAGTTGGGCTAAAAGCCAATATTTATACTCTGTGTATAAATATACGGTGTATTACATGCTAAAGTATATTAAATACTATTTATAGTCGAGAGATATCTTCAATTATATTTTAATATGTCTATTTAAAAGAACATCTGAGATGAGAGCAATTTGAAATTCAGATGCTATTTTACCTTATCACAGATTCCTAACACAAATACCTCAGACACTTCTTAGAAAAACCAGTGTTTTCCTTTTAGACAAATGGGAGAGAAGATACCAGATCCTCTGGCCAAAGAGATTTCTCAGCTCAACAGCTAACAATGGTCCACAAACTGAGGTCCCCATTGTTTCCAGATCACAGGCAAGGCTAGGGAATTCACGAATTCTGACCTCAAGCCCCACCTTGCTTTGATGCACCACACCTCTGTGGCATCTTTAGGTCTTCTGTCCCCGACCCCAGATACGCGGTAACAATGCACTCTTCAAAACCTTTAAGCTTCTGCACTGTCTTCAAATGAAACAGTGGAAAGCAGACAAAGACCTTCTCCTCCATAACTCTGTACACCCAGGTAAACAGAGTCCTGCAAACTGGGATTCCGGAGGGCCTGTGGGCAGGCATCTGAGGTGTTTAGGGGTTACCTAAGTGACTAAGTTTGTCGGGGACAAGCCTAGGCTTTGAAAACATGAGCACACTGTATGTTGAGGATAGGAAGTGGGGCCCTTGTCTCTAGGGTCCGTCGGGAAGCTGCCTGCAAAGGCTTTTGGGTCTGATCCTATACATTCGCTGGGTCTAGCTGGCATCAACACCAAAACTACTCAGTCCAACTACTGCTTGCATGTGGGCCCGTGAGACCCCTCTGTGTGATAAACACGAAGAGATCAGACTTCTAAAAATTCTCTGGTCATTTAAACTTGGATAAGTAAGTGATGAAGAATGATGTTCAGAAAAATTCAGAAGGAAAGTTAAATTCCTAGAGCTCCAGTTGTTTTCCAGTTCTACAAGTAGTGGGCATTTACGCAACATCAATTTTTGAAACCTGGCCTTGCATTTGGTAAGTAAAGTAATGAAGAGACCTGGTCAGCATCAGCAAGCTGAG
Source organism: Cryptoprocta ferox (assembly GCA_028646485.1). Taxonomy (NCBI): domain Eukaryota; kingdom Metazoa; phylum Chordata; class Mammalia; order Carnivora; family Eupleridae; genus Cryptoprocta; species Cryptoprocta ferox. The sequence continues at coordinate 60,934,044 of CM053559.1, read as the reverse complement.
GGCTCAGACACTGAATCTGGCAGTCACGGTAATCATGCTTCTGCCGCCCGTCAACTTTGATCCTTCACTTGTTCAGTAACCTGTTGACCTTCGACATAGATTCGGGGACTATTCATAGTTACCGTCCCGTCCCCACTGAAGGAATCTCTTACCTCGTCATTAGAAACCACACTAAAATTCTAATAAACTACCACATTCCTTCTTGATGCTTTAGTCACCCCCATCGCTAGCTCTAGTATTTACAGAAGGCTCAGCTGTGTTTCTAGGCACTTAAAGACCCTCCCACATTGCTATTTCTTAAAGTGGGAGTCTCAGGGAACCTTCATCTATCCTGCTGGGCCACAGGCCAGACCTAATCAGTGCTCTATCTTCAGACTCTCTGGACTAGGGCCTAGGAACCTGCTTGCCAGAAAGCTCCTGGGCGCCTCTTCCATGCACGAGAGTGGGAGGCCCACTGCCCCGCAAAGACATTCTCCTTGCTTGATAGCTTGGTCAGACATAACAGTTTAGAGAAAAAGGTAAGGTGACAGCCTGGGAAATGCAGTTCACCGTGTGCCCACCAGCTCCCGGCAAATCTGTGCTTGTAGCTGGCCTCATCCTGGCATTTCCTCACTCCCTGGTCTTGGGCTTTGAAAGTTTGTGAATGGGGTGAGGGTGGGGTGGGGAAGGATGGTTAGCCAGGATTCATTAGCCATAGGATTCCTTAAAGCAAGGAATAGGGATAGTGCCCTGTTGGCCCTTTCCTTAAAGCAAAGAATAGGGATAGTGCCCTGTTGGCCCTTCTTTCCAGCGAAAGCCCTCTCTGGAATCTGTTTAAAAATGCCCCCTCAGCACATCTCAGAACCCAGAAGAAAGCAACGACCACAGGAAATGCAACGGGCCTGAGCCCAGTAGCCTGACACCGTCCTTCAGCTGCCAAGGCCACTGGTTCTGACGCTATCACACAACGCGGGCCAATTGCACTCACTCATCACAGTAAAACCTGAGTGCTTTCTGCTCCCCGCCCTCCACAATCATCATTTAATTAAATAATTCATCATAATGCAAGTCAGCATGGCGCCCGGGCAAGTCCATCTTCCAACACTGACTATTGATCGGAACCCAGCTTGCTCAGCAGACACTATTTTTTTTAAGTTTATTTACTTAGAGAGAGAGAGAGAGAGAGAGAGAGAGCACGTGAGAGAGCAAGTGAGTAAGCACAAGCAGGAGAGGGGCAGACAGAGAGGGAGAGAGAGAATCCCAAGCAGGCTCCATGTTGTCAGCTTAGAGCCCACCTGGAGGCATAAACTCACAAACCACGAGATCATGACCTGAGCTGAAGCCAAGAATTGGCTGCTTAACCGACTCAGCCAGATGCCCCAGCAGACACTATTAAGCATTCCCACAACCCAAAGCGGCAAGCAAAGCCTGCCTCAAGTGGTTTGACCCCAAACTCAGGAAAACACAAGCAGACGGGAAAGGTCTGAGGCTGTCTCTCTGTCCTTCTTCTCCGTCCTTCCCCGGACACCGGGAGCCACTGCCACACAAGGACAGGGCTCTCCAGAGACAAGGCGACACACACTTTTTCCCTGCAGCTCTTTCTAGGCCTTTGAACTTAACTGCTCCTATGGGCCTGAACTTTCCAGGTTTCCAAGCCCACGCTGGCCACCCAGGCACTTAGATCAGAGGAAAAGGAAGGAGCTGGAGACACCCCAGGGTGCCCCCAGACCACACCTCAGAGACTGTCCTTGCTGTGTGGGGCCAAGACGGCTCTTTCTCACCTGCTTTCCTCGGTCTGTGTGCTGCTGGGGCAAGACCAACGCCCACGTCACTCCTGGCTACTCGGCCTCCCAAGCAGGTTCTGGAAAGCAAGAAGCCACAGCAGAAGCCCCCTGGCCTGTCTCTCTTGCATGAGTTCAACCTGCCTTTGTCAGGGCCACATGTTTTCCATAATCTTCCATGTCTGCTTGACATGTCCAACCGTACTCCTTAATCACTGTGAAACCAGAGTCCCTTGTCTCTTACCTACTCTGTGCCTCAGTTTCTTCATCTGTAAAAGAACACGCAAACAATAGTACCAACTTTGCTGGGCTCTTCTGAGGAATAAAGCAGTTAAAAGTGTAAAGTGCTTACGACAGAAAGGAGCCAATAAGTGCAAGCAAGGATTATTTAAGGTAAGTAGTGGTGCTGAAGCCATTAATTCTTTTCCTTTGAAAGCAAACCCTGTGACAGTCTCATGGGACGCGCACTTACCTCCCATCCCACAGATGGTGGACACGTATGCCAGGCTGGGCTCTTCCTCACTCGAGTGGGATGGTGTCTGCGTGGGAGCAGGGGAGGAGAACTCCAACCATTAGATCCAAAGAAACACAAAGAAGAAAACCGCCTCCCTCTGGCTTTGGAAGAATGCAGCCCTCTCTTGAGGGCCATGCCCTTTTTGCTTCCCTTGACATCTTCCAAGCCGACATCTTCTAAGCTGTAGTGAGGGAGTCATAGCTTGGGCCCAATTATTTGCGGCCCTGGAGGGCTTCTGGCTAGCCTCCGAGTCAGCCCTGCTAAGTCTGAACAGAACTGAGAGAGATGGCCACAGGCCCTACTCACTGGCTCCTGCACAGAGAGGAGGAGAGCTCTCAGATCACAGGACCTCTTGTGGGACAGTGGTCAGGGAGGAAGGTTCCATTGGGGCAGCAGGGAAGGGGCTCTGGTCGCCTGCGGTGCTGCACAAGCAAGAGGCCCAGGGAGGACGCCAGGGCTTCCGCTTGGTGCCTGGGGCTCTCCAGTCGCCTAGTGTTTAATCCTCTTAAAAAATCCTCTTGGCTTTTCCAACGAAGTGGCTTTGCAGTGGAGCCTCTTCTTGAATGATCCTGGAAGGTAGGTAGGTAGGAGAAGGAAGAAAAGAATGGGGAGGGAAGGAAGGGAAGAATCTGATGGAGATGTCACATTTGTGCACAGAGCTGGGGCTGGGGTGGGAGGAAGCTCTGGAGAAGGGTAGGGCTTAGTAACAATCCACGAGGGCGGTGGCAGGGCAGATAAATCCCATCCAACGGGCTATCATTCAGCAGTAACAAGAAATGAGCTGTCAGGCCATGAGAAGACACAGAGGAAATTTAAACACAGGTTGTTAAGAGAAGAAGCCAACCCGATAAAGCTACAGACTGTATGACTCCAAATATATGGTGTCTGGAAAAGGCAAAACTGTGGAGACAGTAGAAAGACCAGTTGTTGCAGGGGGAGGGGATGAAAAGGCAGAACACAGAGGAGTTTTAGATTGGAGAGAAGTAGACATATGTCTTTACACATTTGTTAAAACCCATGCAATGTACAAAGAGTGAACCCTAATGTAAACTATGGACCTCAGTTAATAATAACGTACCAATATTGGGGCACCTGGGTGGCTCAACGGTTAAGCGTCCGACTTTGGCTCAGGTCATGATCTCACAGTTCTTGGGTTCGAGCCCCGCGTCAGGCTCTGTGCTGACCGCTAGCTCAGAGCCTGGAGCCTGTCTTCGGATTCTGTGTCTCCCTCTCTCTCTGACCCTCCCCTGCTCACGGTGTGTGTGTGTGTGTGTGTGTGTGTCTCTCTCTCTCAAAAGTAAAAACATTAAAAAAATAAAAATAATAAAAAATAATAATGTACCAATATTGGTTCATCAGTGGTAACAAATATACCACAGTAATGTTAACAATGTGGGAAACTCTACAGGGGAGTATGCCTGTGCTTTCTGCTCTGGTTTCCTACAAACCTAAGACTACTCTTAAAAATAAAATGTATTGGGGCACCTGGATGGCTCAGTTGGTTAAGCATCTGACTCTTGGTTTCGGCTCAGGTCATGATCTCACGGTTCATGGGTTCTAGCCCTGTATAGAGCTCTGCGCTGATGGTGTAGAGTCTGCTTATGATTCTGTCTTCCTCTCTCTGCCTCTCCCCTGCTCGCTCTTGCTCTGTCTCTCAAAATAAACATTAAAAAAATTAAAAAATAAAATAAAAATAAAATCTATTAAAGACAGCAAAAATGAGAAGAAAGAAACAAAGCAAAACAAAACCCAAGTCCAAACCATCCCCCCAAAGCAAAACTCAGGAGGGCTGGGTCTTGAACTTGAAGAGCTGCCTCGGCACACAAGCTTCTCCTTGAGCAACTGCCTGGATGTTAGGAGCCGAAGCTGAGGCCACTCTGCACATGAGGTGCGGCTGCTGAACCTGCCTCCGGCTCAAACAGAATCACCTTCATCAAGGTCCTTTAACTGGCTTTCTTTTCCCTTCCTCTCATTTAAGAAGCCTTTTCTTTCCATAGTTTTGGTGCAACACTCAACCTGGCTAAAAGGATTGGGGCAGCTGGCTGGCAAATGCTGGTGGAGGTTTGCTCCTCAGATGAGGCACCAAACAAGGTTCCTCAGCTGGGAAGCTGAGCTTACTATTCCCTTCCTGCCATGCTGTTTCCTTCTAACCCAAGAGCTTTTGGTCAAGGCTCAGCCATCACAGACTCCATGCCTCCAATGGTCCAGTCTGAGCCCAAGGGAGAGGCCCTACTCACCCTCCCACTGGAGAGACGGTCTCTCAGAGCGGGCACGGCAGATGCCCAGGCATCCTCAGAGCCCCAAGGAAGGCCTTCCTTCCTGGGCCCATGATCGGTGACACTCCTTGGAGCTGGGCGGTCCAAAAGATGGTCTTCGGCGGAAAATGGGCCTCTTTCACTGCATCCGGTCCCAGACCCAAGTTACAGGGTTCACACTGTGCGGGGACAACAGTTTCTGGGGACTGGTCCGCATCAGGTTTTCAGTGTGGAAGAAGAATAAGCCCTCAGCTCCCATGGTGACCTGGAATACCCCAGGTGATCCAGGCTCACGACTCACACATCCACTATCAGCGATGCTACTTACACAGCACTGCTGTTGGCAAGTGGAGAGTTGATACTTTGGGCTGGGTTTGGATTCCATCTATTTACTTACCGTTCAGCTCTCTAAGCCTTCATTTCTTTGGCTGCGAAATGGGTGTTATAATCCTCGTCTCACGAGAGCTCTCAGGGAGAACCACGCCATCTAAGGGGAGGGTGCCTGGTGGTCGTTAGTTAACATGTGTTTGTCCCCCTGCCTAACTGCTCCCCAAAATAGATCCTCCTTCAATACTCCCAGGCTGAGCCAGAATCAAGAAATATTCCTCAGAAGCACTACAAGGCAGCTCTGGGCTAGGGACCTGACTGAAAAGTGAAGAAGGTGGGGAGGGAGGGAAGAGAGAATATCATTCTGACAGAATTCTCGTCCAGCACGAGAACCTCTGCCAGAGGCACAAATGGCACTCAGCGTACAGGACAGTCTAGCCAACGGCTCAGAAGACGAAGGGTGGGAGGGAGAAGGTCACATAATGATTTTATAGTGACCTCAGGGGTCGACAGGGATGTGAGAGGCATCGCTGTAACGTGGGGCATACAGGAGCAGGCTCCCTGGACCACAGCCTCACAGAGGCACAGGAAGTAGGCACAAAACACCTGGGCCAGGGAGCACCCACCCCCTCCCCCAGGACTCTCACTGCAACCAGGCAGGTTCATCTCTGTTTATTTTTTCAAAACAAAACTAAAAATCACCACTCAAAATATCTGAGGAGAGCGCTCAGCTCCATCACAGTTAAAAGCTTTATGTAATTTGCAGCCAGAGCATCGTGGACTGGTGGGCAGAAGCCAGAGCTCCTGGCGTTGCTTGGACGGGGCCTGGCAGCCTGAGACGGCCCCATCTGGCCCCGTCAGCCCCACCCCGGTTCTCTATACGCTGCCAGCCAGGGCGGCAGGCGGCCAGCCCGAGGCTGCTGAGGCGGACGGCATCCACACGTTAGAAGACATCTCAGTTCCCCTCTGTGCTTCTGATTTGACCATCCGGTGCCTCCATCCCCCCATGAGGAGTCCAAAAACGTCCACAAAGAAGGCAGGCCGAGGCCTAGGTGCTAGTGTTGTCAGGATGGAGACCGAAATGCAGTGCTGACTCCTCATCGTCACCCGGAGGGGCAGACTCCCTGCCCGGGCCCTCCAGGGTCAGAGGTGGCAAAACAGATTGGGTGCCATCATCGTTCGTGTTTAATGTTGGCTTCGCTTCGCTCCAAGGTGACCCCATTGCCATTCCGAGGGCCTTCCTTCTTGTTCCAATCCTTTTCAGTGTAAAATTCGGCTAGCACGGGGCAGTGCTCAGAAGCCACTCCTCCCCAGGACCAGTTATCTGGAATCCAAGGGTTCGTGAGTCCCTCTCTCACGACAGCCCAGTGACCTGGAGAGACACAGGGAAAAGAGACCCAGAGATCAGGCCATGGGCTGGCAGGAAGAGGCCTCTGTTACATGTCTAAGCCAGAATTCCCTTCCATACTCCTCAGATATCCAGCTTGCCTGTGCAAACAAAATGTCTAGCCCATTTGGTTTGTCCAGCCCATTTGGTTTCCTGGACAAGTGCGGGTTTACCATATAGGCACTGAAACCCCACTCCCACCCTGCCCGAGTCTAGGCCTCCCACCATTCACATATCCATCCGCCTATGGTTGACCTCCTCCTCACTATACACCTCTTCTAGTCTGACCAGCAAGAGTAGATATATTTGATGTAAAGTCAAATGTTCCTCAAAGATGTCCAAAGTGAAAGTTTTATTTCACAAAGCAAAGGCAGTAAGCAGGGGAGGGAGGTTAAGAGGTTCTATAAGAAAGAGTAAAAAGGAGAAAGCTCTTATAGAGGCTTATGAGAAACTAAAGGTATTTTAAAATAATGCTTTAGTGGGCACCTGGGTGGCTCAGTCGGTTAAGCGTCGGACTTCAGTTCAGGTCATTATTTCAAGGCAGTTTGTGAGTTCGAGCTGTGCTGATAGCTCGGAGCCTGGAGCCTGCTTTGGATTCTGTGTCTCCCTCTCTCCCTGCCCCTCCCCTGCTCGTGCTCTTTTTTTCTCTCTCAAAAAGAAACATTTAAAAAAATACTAAAAAAAAAAAAAAAAAAAAAAGGAAAACAGTGAACTAAATAGTTACCAAAGCGAGTGTAGAGTAGTCAGGAAGCACAGCTGGAGGCCCCCAGTGAGAAGCAATGTCACGTTAGTGGACATGCGAGCAGGTCTGGGCTGAGCCGTGGCCTGCCCACGTGACAGTTCCGTGATGGTGGCCACTCCTCCCTGTACCTTCGTTTCTATAACTTCGCAGCAAGGGGATGGATGAAATGATTCCTAACTTCCTTCTAGCCCTGTGTTCTCCACCCTCCAGCTCTCCTGATGAGAGCCGCTCTCTGCAGGCTGCGACCGCTCTCTGGCTGCCTGTGCATTTTCTGCAAACTGCATGTCCCCTGATTTGATGATGGTCCCTCCCCATGAGACCCACTTCCTTCATCCTTCAGGTCTTCCCAGGTCCAACAGGTAACTGGCACCCCAAGAGAGGTAGAAGCTGGTGACACAGTCTGGACTGGAGAGAAGACCTCAGCCTTGGCTGCCCGTTAGGCTTTTATTGGGGGGGGGGGGTCCAGAAGTGCCTTTTTGGAAATGTTCAGTGTCTCACTGAAGTGTAATATGTATAACACGTTGGGACTTAGTGAAACAACCAGGCAGGATTGAGAACCACTGTTCTTGTCATTCATCAAAGAAGCTTACTGTTGCTGTCATATTTCCAACTAATTGCTTCCTGACCGGAAGTCTGCTCAGCAGACTCAGTCAGGAGCTGCGTTGTGGCACTGAGATTACCCTCCACACCCTGGTCCTCATACAGTCCGTGAGAGGCATGTCCCCCATCCTACCTTGATGCCCTGAGACATGTCTGCTCATCCTCAGAGGCTGTCCCTCGGGGCACGGACAGTGTGTCAGAAAGCCTCAGGCCACAGTACTGGTGCCTGAATGTTACGGGGCTTGAGGTGTATCTGCTAAATGACTAAGTGTCCTTAAAATTAGTGTAGGCTATCAGCTCATCTCTGAGTTGGTACTCTGCTGGCCTAGAACCGGTCAGCTTGCCGCTGCTGAAGATCAATGAATGCCTTTTAATTATTTTGCACAGTTCCCCCCTTAACCCTTAAGTGACTCTGTTTGAATGATCATTATATAGACACCTAGACAATATATAATCCTGTCAATGCCTGCAAAGGAGGCAAGAACTCCTGACGAGAGTTATCAAACCAAAGGATCTGTAAGCATCAGTTCAGACAGGTCTCTCTTACTCCATTTCTGAACAGGAGAAAGAAGGAGTGACTCTGCTTTACCTGTAAAAACCTTCTTTACGCTTTTACTGATCCAGATGTTGTCCAGAGACTTCGAGCCTTGGGGGTTCTTGGTGCTGATGTTAGTGAAGGTGTGTGCAGGAACCAGGGGGTAGAATTTTTCTTTCCTTAAGATATCATAGTCACTGCTGTCAGGTCCCTGGCCAAAATCTCCTAAGACAATCATGTCTTTTTCTCCTGGAGGTGGAAGAAAGAAAATCAGGTATTTAAGAGGTGGTGGGAGGTAAACCAAATGCTCACCATCACCCACTAAGTGGGATCTCGATTCTCTGATTGGACTCCCCAGGGTTAGGAATGCATATGGTTTTCATTCTTCCGATTTTTCCAAATACCTTGTAAAACAAACAAACAGAAAACCAAAATACACACAAAACTTTAAGAGTAGGTTTGTAACCCATTTGGAAAAGGAAAGATATGTGAAGCAGAGATCACCTCTGCTCCAGGTCAGGGGCTCCAAATCTCATGGCAGAAAAAAGCCTGAGGGTCTTGTCCAGATATTTAACAGAAGCTGGACAAATATTAATTGGGCATGGTGGGGGAAAATATGCAAAGATACAAGAGGGTGGCCATCCATAAGTCAAGGAAACCATCCCTTCTGACACCTTGATCTCAGACTTCCTATTGTCTAAGCCACCCAGAATGTAGTATTTTGTCATGGCAGCTCTAGCAGACTAATACAGGGCAAGAGTGAAAGGTTTTTACCCTTATTTTCAACATTTCTACCATTGTTTGATGTTCACTAGAGTAACTGTAGTCATCACAAAGTATTTCTCAGAGGGAGCAGACATTCTGAGAGGACAGTGGACCCCAGTTAGTCTCTGGGATTCCCATCATCTCTGTCTGACTGTCACTTCCCATCTCAAGGTTCCCTCCAGGGAAGCCACATGATTGCAGCTAGAAGGGTTTCTGTCCTAACTTTAAGGGGAGGCTTTAAGGAAAGCGGCTCACAAACGAGAGCCAAATGTATCTGAGACACTCAACAAATCTTTCTCCGGGACAGCATTATATTTCAGCAATAATGGTGAGAGGCAGAGATCTAAAATGAAATGACAAAAGCCACCAGCAGAGGGCACACATGCACTGCAAATGACACATTGCTCTGGTGTCATCTCCTGGGGTTCCACCATGTGGCCTACAGAGATGTAATGGTACCCCAAGGTTGTATCTCAACAATATCTCAACATGTCTTGAGAAGTCAGCGCCAACTTCAACAGGAAAGCAGACTTGAGAATAATATGAACAACTCCTACCTGGCCGGTGCTAATGACCATCCATGAGCCCTCACCTGGTATTGGGCCTTCTCCACAGGTAAGAAGCTAAGTCGCCAATGGGCTGAATGGCTTGCCAGCCCTCAAGCCTAGGGCTCTTCATAAAGGGCTAGAATGGACACGGGCGGCTGTTCATCACAAAATCCCGTGTGCCTGGAACATGGCCTGTTGCATGGCAGACACTCGGTAAACATGTATGGAATAAATAGGTGAACGAGGCATGAGGAAAACCCCCAGAATTCAGGTGTAATTTTTGAAAGGAAAAAAGACAAAGATGCTACATGTATTAAATAACAAGAAAAACCGAAGGTTAGGAGACATGAGGCAGAAGATTCCCATATAAGGAGACATGTTTTCACTGGGATGCAGACCTGAAACAGTTCGGGCCAAAAAGAATCCTGAAACCAGGAGAGATGCTGGTGTCAAAGGTCAACAAACCCATGTAACTTCGAGAATGACAAACAACAGCCCTTTCTGAATGCGCAGGTCCAGGTCTCCTACATTTCCTCTGCTTGTCGTTAAATTGCTCTCGGTGATGGCGCATCTGGGTGGCTCAGACAGTGACATGTCTGACTCTTGGGTTTTGGCTCAGGTCTCGCGGCTTTGTGGGTTCAAGCCCCACATTGGGCTCCGGGCTGGCAGCAAACACAGTCCTTGCCTCTGAGAATCCACAGGTGCACAGAGGCCTGAATTCTCCTAAAAAGCCATCCACCTGGGATGGGCTCCTTAGTTCCCAGGAGTGGCAGGGAGAATGCTGGGGGCTGACTTCCTCAGATAGTCCCTAGATTATCAGAATGCCAGTGACCACAGCAGGAGCTGGTCCCCACTGAGGGATAGCCCTACCCAGATGCCAAGCTGTACTATGCACCCTGTTTTGCACTAGCTGAGTTCACAGAGAGAGCCCCAGTGGGGTCTGAAAGAAGGCCATCCCATCAGAGGACTGGCACACCACACGTTGACATCAACCCAGATGGGTATTCCAGACAAAGGCAGAAAGGACCAGAGTTTGCTAATCAGTTCAGTTCTGTTTGCTCTGTAGCTGTGGAAGAAAAGCTTAGTCTTTGTTTTAGCTCAACCACCTCTGCTAATAATCAATTTGCCCTTGCACCTCAGGCATGCCGGGGCACTTCCTGAATCCTTGGGACTGCTGTGTCACCAGTTAACAACTGGATATTAGTTATAAGCACAAGGGTACAGGGAAAATGAGTCACTGTCCATACGTGGACAAGTCAAGGCGAGCCAGGCTATGGGTCAATAGTCCCTTGGCAACCCGGAATGAAAACCTGACCACTCTTTGGATGTCAGAAAAAACAGTGAGAAGTCATCAGAGAAGTTATGGATGGGCATCTTCTTTTCCCGCTTCTGTGTATAGACAAGGAAAAGCTTGAGGTTGAGAACAATAGAAATGTCCACAGATTTTAAATGCTATCAAGTTATCCTTTTTAATAGGTTAGAGACTAGCTGTGGGTGAACAATTTCCCACAGAGCTGCTTCCTGTATGGAGTATGTGATCAGCTTAGACATCTTTCTGACTTCTTTTTAGCCCAAAGACCCCTGACTTAGGTAGAATGCTAGTCACAGCACATCCTGGTTCACAATGTAAGTTGCATATCAATATCCACAGCGGCAGCATTCACAACAGCCAAAGATAGAAACCAGGTATTCATCACCCAATGAATGGAGAAACCAAATGCGGTATATACATACAACAGAATAGTATTTGGCCTTAAAAAGGAAGGAATTTTTTTTTTTTGAGAGAGAGAGAGAGTGAGTGAGCATGCGCATGTGAGCAAGGGGCAGAGAGAGAGAGAGAATTCCAGGAGGGGCAGAGAGAGAGAAAGGAAGAGAAGAGAAGAAGAGAAAGAGAAAGAGGAGAGAGAGAGAGAGAGAGAGAGAGAGAAATTTCTATTAGGGGCCCACCTGAAGTGAGACTCATGCTGACCTGATGTGGGGCTCAAACTCACGAACAGTGAGATCATGACCTGAGCCAAAGTCAGATACTTAATGACTGAGCCCCCCCAGGTGCCCAAAAAGGAAGGAAATTCTGACACATACTGCAGCATGGATGAGCTGTAAAGACACGATGTAAGTGAAGTAAGCCAGCCACAAAAGGACAAATACTGCCTGGTTCTGTTTGTACGAGGTACCCGGTGTGCTCAAATTCATAGAGATGGAAAGTAGAAGGGTGGTCGCTGGGGGCTGGGGAAGGAAGCAGTGGGGAGCTCGTGTTGAATGGGCACAGAGTTCCAGTTTGGGAAGATGAAGAAGTCCTGCAGATAGATGGACTACATGGTTGTAAAACCATGTAAATGTACGTAATGCCACCGAACACTTAAAAATGGTTAAGATGGTAAATGTCATGTTATGTATGTTTTACAATAAAAAAAATCATTTTAAAATGTAAATCTATAATTTGACTACATTATTTTTATAGCCGAATTCTCACGAATCACCCCTGTGAGGGGCCGATCTAACATGGACGAGGCTTAGAAAACTAGAGACTATTGGTGAAGACTCAAGAACACAAAAGACAATTCTGGGCCTCCAGCTATAAACGCTCACCTACAGAAGGCTCTGAAATGCCCAGCCTCATTGAAAATATCCCAGTGTTTATAGCAGTATTAACTCTTCCTTCTGGTCAACCCCACACACGGAAAACTTTCTGTATTGCTGGGGCAGAGCCTGGAAACAGAAAGCCAACTTCCTCCTGAAGCTCTTCTCAACACAATGTTCTCTTAATTCCTCCAGTATGTTTTGAGTCAGCTCATGTCTGCTGAGCCCTTACTGCAGCCTGGGACAACCGCAGACCAGTGCCAAGCCCCCTAGGAACCCCTGTTGAGGTGAGCACTGGCCATTCCCGGACCAGATGGGCTAGAAGTGGTGTGGGGACTTCCCTGCGGCCTTACAGCAACTGAAGGAGCCAAGATTAAATGTAGGTTTTCTGAGAGCTCCGGGGTGATCTGCATCCCATCAGGGAGAAAACTACCTTGTGCTAATCAGGACTTTCCCCGTCACCAACTGTCTCTCTTTCACAAGATGAGCACGTGCCAGTCTGCAGGTGGCATCGCCACAGTGGCAGTTGAACACAGGAGGACTTGTCACAGGGGACGGTGTTATCACTTTTTCCCCCTTAATCTTTTCCATCAAAGAGAGGCTGAAAAGCCCCCAAGCCAACACTGTGGAACATGCATGGCAGGCCCAGAGACAAAGGGGTCACCACGCACAAGGGCAACTGGGCTCCACAAGATTTGGGGCTGGGACGGTCCTCTGTGCCCCCAGCACGCCTGCTGCTGACAGCCTAGTTGGCCCAAGGGATCAGAGGTATGCTCCAAAGAGGCGGCCCCCTGCCTTCCTCCTGCAGAAGTAGGAGCTATGGGCCCAGCTGCGGAGAAAGACAGTCTCCTACCTTTCAGGGTTTCCTGCAAGGTCTGTGCAAAGGTAGCCAAGCGGTGGCTGTCACTGTGATTCCTGCTGGGATTGTCACCCCCAGGGAGGACCACGGTGGCCAGGTGAAGGTTCACAAGGGTCAAGTCATTGCCTCCAACCTAGGCAAGAGGAAACAAAGCAACAGGGACAGGCTGAGACGTTCCTATTTCCTGTATCATTATTTCCGACTTAGGAGCAGCTTCCTGCGCGATGCTGACAACAGGGAGCACAAATGAGGCAAGCTCACACTCCAAGAGTAATGCAAGACGGATCTCGGTTGGATTCTTTTGAGGCCCCCGGAGGACCTCACACCCCCCTAATCCAACGTAGGGCCTGGAAAACCAGGCGCATCTGGAAATGTCAGGTTTTGTTTCTTGTTTTTTTCCTTGTAAGCGACCACAAAACAGGAGAAGGTGGCTTCCGCAGCCGGATGTTAAGCAAGACTGGGGGCCTACCCTCTAGGGCCAGCCCGTGACCCCTCTGCTGAAACCCACTGCTGGGACCCGCTGCCTCCCCCACCCCACACACATCCCACGCCTCTGCCCCCTTTGCGTCCCATTCTCTCTGGAGACCACCGTGCCCTGCTGCTCACTTTCGCCAGATTTCAAACGTGTCCAACAGGAAAGCTGCCTGAGCCCTGGCAGCACAGGATTCATCACAGCCTGAGTCCCCAGGGCAGGTGATGTGGAGGGCAGGTGCAGAACACGCAGAGCTAGTCTCCTGGGCACGGAGCACTGCTCAGCTGCCTGGGCTTTGCCAATCCTGCCCTTCTGTTTGTCATGGTAACAGACACTAAACGCTGCCGGGAAGGATGGGGGTGCAGGGGGAGCCCCCAGGAAGTGGAAGCTACCGGTTCACCATCACCACTCCCCCGCCCAGAGAGCTCTCTGCAGCTGTGGCTCTGACCACAGAGAAACCACCTTAAGGCCACAGGCAGGAAAACCCTGCTTGAGGGGCTGGAGAGGTCATTTGCATCTCCATGCCACAGAACTTGCTGGCTGAGACTGTGATGTGCGGAACAGGGCTGAGTGCCTGTCTGTGCACTTTATTTAGAGAACTGGGCCAATAATTCATGACACCATAGCATTTTCTTATCAGCCACTAAAAACAGCCAGACCACGGGATGCCTGGATGGCTTAGTCAGTTGAGTGTCCAATCTCAGCTCAGGTCATGATCTCACAGTCCATAGTCTGTGGGTTCGAGCCCCATGTCAGGCTCTGTGCTGGCAGCTCAGAGCCTGGAGCCTGCTTCAAATTCTGTGTCTCCCTCTCTCTCTGCCCCTCCCCTGCTCGTACTCTCTCTCAAAAATAAACATTAAAAATTAAAAAACAGCCAGACCGTTATGGGATACCTAGGTGGCTCAGTTGTTTAAGTGTCCAGCTTCGGATCAGGTTTAGATCTCATAGTTCATGGGTTTGAGCCCTGCGTCAGGCTCGGTGCTGACAGCTCAGAGCCTGGAGCCTGCTTCGGATTCTGTGTCTCCCTCTCTCTCTGCCCCTCCCCTGCTCGTACTCTCTCTCTCTCTCTCTCTCAAAAATAAACATTAAAAATTAAAAAACAGCCAGACCATTATGGGATACTTAGGTGGCTCAGTTGTTTAAGTGTCCAACTTCGGATCAGGTTTAGATCTCATAGTTCATGGGTGTGAGCCCTGCGTCGGGCTCGGTGCTGACAGCTCAGAGCCTGGAGCCTGCTTCGGATTCTGTGTCTTCCTCTTTCTCTGCCCCTCCCCCACTCATGCTCTGTCTCTGTCTCTCAAAAATAAACATTAAAATAAATAAAATTAAAAAACCCCAAACAGCCAGATCATTAGAGACACTGGTTGGCCTGGCTGTTGCCCTGCTAGGTCAAAGCAAGTATGACCACTTTACATAAAACAGAAATCCAGTGTGGCATTAGGAGGTATTAAAGGTGGCAACTGGTGGGTTTTACACATCAGCCTCCTAAGCACAACCACAGGCACCCCCAGGTGTGCGTGTGCACATAGAACCCCAGTAACTTCGCAGCCGGAGGCGGGAGCCTGGTCCAGATCCTGGCCAGAACCAACCCTCCCCCAGCACAGAGGCTGCCCGGCCAGGTGCCTCCAGAGACCGTGCTTGGAGGCAACTCTCAGGCTCCAGACGTGCTCTGGAGCACACTGTATGCTGGGGGTTGGGGGGCCCTCAGACACCCAGCAGGTAGCTTGCTAGGCTCTGTGGCAAGGGACCACTCTTGCCTGACCGTGGGATTTCACAGGTAAGGGCCATGGGGACAAGGTCAACTGAGTGCCGACTGGGTGATCTATTTTGGCTGCGGGCTTATTTTTTCCTCCTAAAGCCCAGCTTCTGATTGTTGGTTGTTCATGATGGTACTCCAGGTGCATCCGGGGGAATCAAAGGGACAGATCAGTCCACCCACTCATATCGATGCTCATGTGGGGGAGGGCTCGTCTGGAGAGGTCAGTGGTGGGGCTGCCCTGAACCCATGACCCAGAAGCTCCCTTGAACCCCTCTGAACCCAGATGACCCCTTGAGAGTCTTTCCCTCCCTCTGGTAAGGAGAAGGGTGTCCTCAGAACCAGTTCTGCTGTCCTCTAATCCCATGATCTCCAAATGCCAGGGGGATGAAGAAGTGCTGAAGGTGCCTTTGAGAAATAGGCAGTCCTGGGCCCTGTCCCAGAAATTCTGTGTGTGTGTTGGGGGGGGGGGATGGTCCAGGAATCCCTGATTTTAAGAAAAGATCCCCAGGTGATTCTGATGCGTGTTAGGTTTGGGAGCCAGCTGTTTGATCCCCTTCCTGCCCAGATGCCAGAGTTATCAGAGCTAGAGTCCCCCCACCCAGATCCCTCTCAGTCCTGTCCTGGACAAGTTCACTGGCCAAGGGAACCCCAGGAGTACAGGCTGACCTGGCCCTGAAAGAGAATAACATCAAGACAAAAAGACGAGGCCACCCTGGATCGCAGTTTAGAAAGGGACCCCTCCCCCAACCCCACTATTAGAAGAACTAGACCTTCACAGCAACATGGAATGCTACCTTGAACCTCGCAAGGTATGGGCTGGGGCCCGTGGGCCTCCCGTGTCCATTGCCGGGCGAACTCTCCTGCGAGGTAGTGTCTCTCAGCTCCACCCCGGCTGCAGTGTCCCACAGGAATCCCGAGAATCCAGCCCCCTGTGGGAGAAGAGTGGTCATCGGTTAGGCAGGATTCAGCCCCACGCTGGGGCAAGAAGCAGGAGAAGCCAGGAGGCGATGGGAGTCAGGGGTGGGGAGGGGGGTGGTTCTGCACTGGGTCCCGAAATCACATGCACAGGGACTATTACGGAAACAAAAGTACACCTCCAAAGCCACAGCACACTCCTCCTTGCCCCCTGCCCCTAATTTCCCACACTACCAATTGCAGAGTTTTATGTGCAGCCAGAGGGGCCTAGGCTGTTATCTTTTTGGGGGTGAAGGGAAGCTCCAACTAAGCACAAAGTTATCTTTTTAATCATCACATCCTGCGAGCCAGACACTCATATCCCTATGCACCAGGCAATGGCTCAGCTGCTCAGAGAGGTCAAGTAACTTCCTAAAATCCCACAGCTGGTAAGCAGTAATGCTGAGAATCAAATAGAAGGTTCTAAGGGGTAGGTTTTGCTTACTAATTAGTGGCTGCGTACAACGATCAGTACCTAGCACCCCGTAAACTCTCGATAAATATTTGCTGGATGAATGGGGGTCAGTGCTAATAGTCACAATGGTTTAGAGGTGGTCAAGGGCCCTGCAGGGCCCACACAGGGGTCTGCAGCCCTGGTGCAGGGCTCTGTGAGGGCCAGCGGGTGGTGTCAGGAGCATCCCGTGGCTCCGTGCTAAATGCTGACATCTCTGGCTTCAGAATCTGCCAGCTTCTCACCACTATCCCTGGGGGCCTTCTGGAAAGAGGAAAAGCTTCCTCTCCCACCCCAGCCCAGCATCTGGAGGCTCTGCTGTCTGAGATCGGCAGCGGAATCTGTGGCATCACTGAAGGGGTCGGCGATGCTCATTGCGAAAGGAGAGGAAGGGATTCTGCAAACCCAAGTGGCCTCTGCCGAGTTCCCAACATCCGCTGGATCCCAGCCCCACGCCTTGCTGGGCTCAGCGCCTCAACAGACCAACTTGTGTTGAGGAGGAGGGAAGGGGCGAGGAGGGAACTGTGTTCTCATGCTGTGCGCTTTGATATTTATAGAACCACAGGCCTGCCGGCCCACTGGAGAGAGCATCAGCCTAAGAATTGGAAGAGCTGGATCTCAGGGCCACCTGTGTCACTCAGCTGTGGGACTACGGGGGCCCTCCACTCTTCTAAGCCTGTTTCCTTGGGTATAAAGTGAGGGAAATGGGATTTGCCCTTGTGGTTTTGGAGGGTTATCCCCCTTTTACTGTTTCTCAAGCAGCGGTGCCAGAGTAGCCTTTCGGAAGGACCGTTCAGCGGGTCAGCTATACTGAAAAGCCTTCAGTGCCTCCACAGTGTGCCCGACCCACCGCCCAGGGAGCCCTCCTGGCAGTGCCTCCCTTTACACCTGCTCACCCATGTTCCCAGCAGGACTGGGCATTCCTGGGAGGGTCTCCCAGTCCCCTGGACCCGGGATGCCCCACCTCTAGAACTGCTGTGCCTCTATGCAGGACCATGGGAGAGCAGGTGTGAGAGCCAGAGCCCTAACGGGGTGCAGGGCTGACTCCACCAGGCAGCGGCCAGAGGCCTTTGGGGCAGCTGCCCCTCCAGCTGTGGGCGAGGACCTGAGAACTAAAGAGAGGCGCCTGGATGTCACTGCAGGCATGGGGGAGACAGCGTGTCAGCTACCACTCTCCCATCTCCATCTTGGGGAGAGATCGAACTTGCGCGGCTTGCAGATATAATTTATTAAACAGTGTTTGAAGAAGTTTTAGGTTATCTGTCCATATTTAGAATTCAGGAAATGTCACATTAGAATCCAGATATGTGCGTCTTTTGAGAGACCAGGAGATCTGTCCACATGAGGCCCACAACCCTCCATGGCAACAAGTGCATGGACCTGGCTGCAGCCTGAGATGGGCACAGACTTCCAGCCCCGCACAGCCCGGCCGGCCTGCTGCCTCACGTGGACCCCGCCAGGCCCTGGCCTGGGTGCGGTTAGTGAAGCATTTCAATGCACATTATCTTTTTAAATCCTACAGCCACCTACTGCTCCCATTTTAGAAATGAAGAAATTGAGGCTGAGAAGTTAACTCGGGTCTCCCTGCAGTTGCACACTGTTCTCCAATGGCCTCAATGCCCCAAGCTGGAGTAGGGTTTCCTGCCTTGTCCCTCCAACAGGCTGTGAGCTCCCAGAGGGAGGGGCTCCCATCAGCTCAGGTTGAATCCCTGCCCTGGGCTCGCAGCGAGTGAAAACAGGCAGGGCTGGGTCACTAGGTCTGTTTTTCTTACCCATGTCTATCTGGCATGTAGCACAGTGTGAGGCATGCAGTAACTTTTCTAATTTTTCAGTGGACAAATAGTGTTTAATGGACTATAAGAGCCTAATGAACCCACCTATAAAATACTATTTAAAAAAAAAAGGCAAGGTGGGGGGCATACCTGGGTGGCTCAGTCGGTTAAGCGTCTGACTCTTGGTTTCAGCTCAGGTTGTGATCTCACGGTTTCATGAGTTCAAGTCACGCATCAGGCTCTGTGCTGACAGTGCGGAGCCTGCTTGCGATTCTCTCTCTCCCTCTCTCTCTGCCCCTCCCCAGCTCGTGGTCGCTTTTTCGCTCTCTCTCTCTCCCTCAAGTTAAATAAATAAACATTAAAGAAAAATGCAAGGTGGCAGTGTTATTTCTATGTGGAATGAAGGAACAACCATGGGCTACAGAGGTAAAGACTAGATACATTCCAAGTTGGCTTAATTTCTAGCCTTTGGGGAATGTACACTGGCTGTCACCTATAGTAACCATTTACACTCCAAAACATAAAACCCAGAGAAATAAGATTTATATCACATTTTTAAGTAGTATCTAAAAAAGAGAGCTTATTGTCAATAAATGACTGGATACCTTTAAGCCCGTATATATTTATAATTTAAAAGCCCCAAATCTCAATATCACTCATGTAAATGCTATTTGCGTGTGTTTATAAACATATTGGGTCTACTAGGGAGAAAAAAAATCACAACATCTACATTTATAGAAAAACTATGTAATGACACAGTTTCTGACTCAAGATACACTACCAGAAGTCTATTTTAAAATCTAAAACCCCACTAATAGCAAACATTCCAAATGAGTAAAAACCTCCATCTTGAATAGATTTGTCAGAGTGAAAATGTACCCTTATAGTGATTTACCCACAGCCACAGGGGAAACACCAACAAAGGAAAACTCAAAATTAAAATCTGCTCAAAATGTCCACAGAACATTTACACGTGCACAGTTTCTACCACTGAAAGCAAATGCTTCGCCTAGGAATTAAGTGAATCTGAAGTTTTCAGTTAATGAACAATGGGCTCTCCACAAACTTGGCAGAGCATGGAACTGTGGAGACAGGATTAAGAAGACAAAGGACAGAAATACCCCATTTGCAGCCTTGGCTCCAGACAGGATTTCTCCTCTCCTCCCAAAACCCCACACCCCCGTTTCCGTCTGGGCAGCAGTCCATTCCCAATCTATACATGAAGCAAGAATCAGGGCATTTTGAGATGAATGGCAAAGAGCTAAGAAATGTGCAGAAATACAAAACTGCAAGGATGTTGGCAAAGGAAAGTTTTAAATGTCTGTGATTAGGGAAAAAAAAGGTTTCGATAAAATGGAGATACAATCCAAGCTTTGCCGATGAAGGTACCTTCTGCAGCAGAGTGGAGGGCATCTCAGCAACAACAGCCTTCCAGCATCCCCGGGGCCCCTTCCACTTGCGGATGTTGGGCAGGATAGGCTGGTTTAGCTCCGTACAGAACTGCAAAGACAGAGCACAAGTTGGTGTGTGTTCCTGCCTGAAGCACCCCCAGCTGGTGGCAGCCGGAGGAGCCAGGAAATGCCTGACCCTGACTCATCAGCCTTATTCCGAGGCTTGTCGGACTACATCTCTGTTCTTAGGGTTTGTGAAGATGCAGAGACTAAAAAAGCCCCACAAATTAAAAAGCAAACTACCTATAAACCGCACAATTATCACCTTGGGGGTGGGGGGGGTCTCTCAGTGAATAGAAATCAATTCCCTGTGTAGCATTCTAGCACAGAGAGCTCAAAATGAACTGTCAGAATCCTTCTGATCCTTGTACAACCAGTGGTTGCGAGGTCCCAGGAGGGTCTAGCTCAGTGTCAAATGTGGAGGGAGGAAGAGGAATGCATGGCGTGTTTTCTCCCCAGAGCCTAGCTTACAGGTGGAAAAACTGTGCCCAGCTCCATCTAGAACCACCATATTGTTCTCTGTGATGCTCCTCTGAGAAGAAAGCCCAGCTGTCATGGCTCCAACCCCCCATGTGTGTTTACAGGGCATGTTTCTTTTCGCTTATTCTGTTCCTCCCAACTGACATGGGAACCGCAGAGGGACTTTATCACCAAGGCAAAAGAAAATTGCACTGGCCAAGTAAATGAAGAGTTCAAAAACTATGGGCTCCAAAATAGGGAGACCAGCTCTTCCAACTCACTCCTCAGTCACAACCCAGCCTCTCGAGAATGGTTCTTTGGAGGGGGTCCCCCGAGTTTGCCATATTTGGGCTTAGTTTTTGAGATGCTCCAACATCTGATTCTGCCCCTTCTTGGTGACGTCGTGTGTGTCCCTTTGCTTCATGCGCCTCAGCATGCCACTCACCTGCTTCTGCACCCGGCCCTACAAAGTGAGTCTTCTGGCTTCCCCTGGGCACCTCACCACCCTCTCTCCCATGTGCTGTCCTTAATGCTTCGCTCCATAACTTCAGCTCACACCTGCCCCGAAGGCCCCCGAACCTGTACCTGCCGTTCAGGTTTCTCTCCCACGGTGTGAACGGCATTTCGACAACCTTTTTAACATTTCTACCTGAAAGTCCACAGAGCACCACAAGCCCAACAGGGTCACAAAGAGACCTGCCATTCCCCTCTCCCACCCCCGTGTTGATCTCCGTTCCTGGCCTTTCCATCCTTCCGGCTGCTCTGACTCTTCCCTCTCCTCCCAGGCCCCGTCTCTCACCTGACCGGCCCCACTGATTCTACTATCACATGTGTCTGGAGCCCCCTCTTCTTGTTCTCTAGTCCCATGGCCGTGGCCTGTTTCAGAGTGCCGCCTTCTCTCACCTGGGTCACCAGCATCACTGCGAAGTTTTCCTGCCTGTCATTCAGTCACCCTCCATGTGTCCTCTGGGTAAGTGGTGATGACGCGCTACCCCTGTGGTTCCTAAAGTGTGGCCCGGGGCCCAGGAGCTGGAGCATTACCTGGGAGACTGTTAGAAACCCTCCGGCCCCATCCTCCACTGACTGGATCAGAAATGAGAGTGAGGCCCAGTGATCTGCTATTAACAAGCCTGCCCCGCAGGTGATTCTGACCCCTGCGAAGGTTGGGGAACTGCAGCTGGCCAGCCCCTCAGAAGCCTCTGCCCCACAGGCAGGCAGTGCTATGGGCAAACAGCTGTCAGCTGTCCACCCCTGCAGAGAGCTGCATTCTGGCCCCTCCCGGGGTGGGCCTCATACTGCTTATGCTGAAAGAGGGAAGATGAGGCATCCCTCCCTGGGCAAGGGAGGAAGCATGACAGGAGGTCTGCTTTAGATATGCGCTGTTCTCTCTCTCTCAAAATAAATGAAGGGAAAAAAAAAAAAGAAGAGCAGGGGCGCCTGGGTGGCTCAGTTGGTGAAGTGTCCTACTCTTGATTTCAGCTCAGGTCATGATCTCATGGTTTGTGAGATCAAGCCCCACATGGGGCTCCGTGGTGACAGTGCGGAGCCTGCTTGAGATTCTCTGTCTCTCCCTCCCCCTCTGCCCCTCCCCATATCGTGTTTGTGCACTCTATCTCAAAATAAACTTTTAAAAATTTTAAAAAAAGAAAAAAGAGATGTGCTGTTCTTGGGGTTCTGCTTTTAGATGATTAAGTGTCTGCCTTTCCCTGAGAGCAGACAACATAAAAGGCAGAGACTGTACCCAAGTCACCTTAAAAACATTTTTTTAATTAAGTTTATTTATTTTGAGAAAGAGACAATCCCAAGCAGGCTACGCAATGTCAGCGCAGAGCCTGATACAGAGATCAACTCACGAACCGTGAGGTCATGACCTGAGCCAAAATCAAAAGTCGAACCCTCAACCGACAGAGCCACCCAGGTGCCTCCCCAAAGTCACCTTTATAAAGCTCACCTGCCACCGAGCATGGTGCCCATTGACACTCACCAAGCATCTGCTGGTGACCCAGGAAACTCCGGGAAAGACTGAACTCCCCAATCTGTGTATGACACACAGAGTTGGAGTGGGAGGAATCTCCTTGCAGCTGATCATCTAAATAACTGCTTCAATTTTAACCTCACTTTGAGTTTGCCTGAGAAGTGTTCTCTTTGGGATTTGATCATCAGGGCTTTTATCATTTCCCACCTGTGGACAGTGCTATTCCTAATGGAGGCCTTCACCCCAGATGAATCCCCTTGGCCAGACGGTCTTGGCTGGAAGCCATCCTTGGATGGGAAATGAAACACTTTGGAAAATGCAGCCGGAATGTATTGACTATAACTTTAGGGAATCTAGCGAGGAAATGGATTCCACAAAGGGTCCAATTTCCTGTCGGGGAATCATTTGCTTGCTGAGTGATCATTAGAGCTGAATCGGAGAATCATTAAAAAGGAGAGAAGCTCCGAATGCCCATCTGGTGCCTCGCTCTTCTCCACGCAGGGAGTCCCACACCTGCCTGCTCACCCAAATCTCCTAGGAGGCACTGGGGGGGGGGCTGTATTTTTAAATACTCCCCTCTGGTGATTAGCCAGACACCCAGATTAGAGAGCTCCAGTCTTTGGAGGACCCTGCTGTGCTGGGAAGAGCTACATGAGGAGCCACAAATTTCATCTTTCCTAACCCTCAGAGAGCCTTCAGATACCTAAAGACAGGTGAATCTCCCGTTCACGCTGTAAACGCCAGCCCCGCTTAAACACTCCCATTCCAGGCAATCCCACTGTGATCAGAAGGGTTAGAACGTGAATGAAGAAGAAGCGACACAGGCTTCCATTGCTCTCCAGGCTTATGACTCTCAGAGAAGGCCTTTGGAGCCTAAAGTCGGCTAGTCAAAGTGTGATAATTGGTATCATCTGGGAATTCATGAAACATGCAAATTCTCAGGTTCCCCCTCAACCTACTGAGTTAGAAACTCCAGGCTGGGGCCAGGTGATCTGTATGTTAACGGCCCCTCCAGGTGACGCGGATACAAGTTTAAAGTTGGTGTTAGCAGATGTGGGAAAGACAGTCTCCTTTTGTTTTCTATCTAAAAAGCCTTTCGTTCATGGGTAAACTCTAGGAGATTTAAGGAACCATAATTCCTGACCTTTAAGAGCTACTTATATTTTGTACCTCTGAAGCTTTGCTCTTGATAACAACCTCTCTTGGCCGACAGAGTAGATGACCCCCCACTATGCCCTCTTCTCCAGCATCTCTTATGTTATCAGAGACAATTAATAGTTTAAGGGACCAGGGGAAAATTATTTATGGCTAGAAGCATTCTGTGTTCACATCTGCACGCGGATACCTCAGCGCTAGGTAAGGGGTAGGACTGTCTTCTATTTCTAGGGCTGAAAGAAAGAATGGCCAGTTTGTCAACTTAGTTGACCGCACTACCAGTTCACAACAAAACTGAAGAGCACCTTTTAGATTCTTGCTACTCAGAGTGTGGTCCATGGACCGGCAGCACTGACCTCACCTGGGAGTCTGTTAGAAACACAAAGTCTCAGGCTCACCTCAGACCTACTGTCTTGAAATCAGCATTTTCTCAGGACCCCCGAGTGATTTACAAGGTTGGTAAGTTTGAGAAGCCTGCTTTGGAGCCTTCCTTATTTTGTGTACATCATCCCCATTGTCCCCCGGAGCCTACCCACATGAGGAGGACACCCTATCAGTTATTTGTGAGTGAACTACAGCACAGAAAGGTTAAGCCACATGTGAGTTTCCAGTCAAGATCACACAGTGCAGAAGTGTTAGAGGAGGGTCTGAACTGAGGTCTGTCTCCCGCTGCTCTACCTCCTGGCTGGGCAGGTAGAAGAGGCAGGGCAGGCCCCCAGAAGAGGCCAGGCCACCTTACTGGATGGATCCTTAGGTCCTTTCTCCTAAAAAATCTCACAGGAAAACAAAATCAACCTCTGAGAGCCCTCAATCTGAACTCCGCCTAAAAATTGTTTTATTTAGGACAGCTGGTTCTCAAATTTTCTGCTTCATATCAGCAGGCAGAAATAATACTCTCTCCTAAGTAGAAGAGGCTCACCGGGGCAGGAAGGGTGGAAATGGGAGATGTGTAGGGTTGGGACAAAGTCTCCCAGGGAGCTGAGCTACACAACCCGAAACTACGACCCCACAGGCGTGTTTCTAGAATCCTGGGGTTCACCCATCATCTGCGTCCATCAAAATCACGCTGGTTCTTGTTTTTAAAAGCAAGATTTGTGAGCCCCATCCCTTGCTGAATCGGAACCTCTGAGGTTAGGGCCAATCTGTGCACTTCTCACAAGATCCCTGAGCAGCTTTAAAGCATGAGAAGCTCAGACAAGGGCTCAGCAATTGCTGATTTTGAACTCAGCCCTCATACTTTTCATACCTGTGGCTTGGAAAGATAATTTTCATTATTCAAAAAAAAAAAACAACAAAACACATCATTTCAGCTAACACCCCCAAACCATGCAAGCATCTGACTGGGCCTCTTCTCAGATAATCCCATGAGGTAACACATGAAGGGAGCCTACCCACAGCACAGGGCACGGGAGGCATTGACAGATACTCACTGAATGGAAGAATCAGAGAGGTCTCCTGAGGATCCCACCTTATGGCTTCTCTCCCCCAGGATGAGTTACAAGAACCACCATAGGCTGGACTTGTTTCTCTAGCTTCAGACCAAACATGGGTGATACCATTATTCTTTCGCACCCATCCCACGATCAGCTTCATCAACACCAAATCCACTCTACCCTTTGGCTCAGCAATCTGGGGGCTCAGTGCCAGAGATTTTAACTCTAATCTACAAGATGCCAAAGGCACTGGCATTCAGGAACGCCAAGTCCTAAGAGAAAAGACCCTTGGCTATGTTTCAGATGCGCTGCACCCCGGGTCTGCCTGGGATCAGCTGACACGGCTTGTCTCTGCAGTGACAGGAGGGTTCCATGACTTGAGACCAACCGTGTTTTGTTTGTGGACCTTTGGACTTTTTCTTTCTTTCTTTCTTTCTAACTACTCCCCATTCCCGAAACAAATATTCCTTGCTCCTCTGGTTCTGAGTGAGAAACATAATAGGAAAAGCAATCTAATTTCACTCTGTGGCCTGTCCAGCCACCACCAACCTCAGTGGTCCTTTCATCTTCCCCGTTCAGTTAACTTAAAATACCTGTGAGCTAGGTATTAAGCTGTGTTACAGTGGGGCCTGCAGAGTTAGCTGGTGACAAACTATCAGGACTACCAGCATGCATTTCAAAAGCAAATTCCAAATAGCCACCCTTATCCTGCTTCCTGGACGGTGGGGGAAGGGTGTTTTCACTTGGAAGCCTCTGGGTCAAATTTCCAGATAAAGTTGCTTTGCTTTGAGTTGGTTGTGTTTGCTTGCTTTTTGGATTCTGTAAGTTACTTCCCCCGGACAGGGAGTTTTCCACATGTGAACCACCAATTCTCCCTGAGCCCTCAGGGGCAGCTATTGAAAACGCAGTAGATGATGGATAAAGCAGCACAGGTGAGCGCTCCTTAAAAAAGATACATGGCCATCATAAAATGAAGACGTCCCTGACTCAGACCATGCAAGGTCAAGAGACCGAACTTTCGTTTGGATACTACAGGCATGGGAGCCAGTGACGGAGACAACGGTTTTTGTAACGTTAATTGTAAGCAAGGGCTTATTTTGCCAGCATCTCCAAGGGTGGAAATGCCATGGACAATAATAGAAGTGAGCAAATTTATGGGTGTCTGTAAATGATCCCATTTAGAGTGAAACGAAAGAATGGTTAAGGTCATTAAATAACGTCAGTGTACTCTAAAACACTCATGCGAAAGCAAATTACATCTAAGTGTCAACCCAATATGAACCATGTTTGGCCTTCTAAGTATAACAAGCCTATTACAAAGTTTTCCTGGGATATTTATTTAGCCTTTAGAATGTTGATATTTTGAAGGTCGACGGGGCAGCCGTGTACTCGGTTACGTTGCTTGGTTCTCCTAGGAGCTAAGTGCCTGAACAGTTATCAGAGGACTTAAAGGCCCTGGTACGCCTTTTTGCAGAGCAAGGGCTCACACACACAATGTTAACACGGACATAAAGCAAAGGCGAAAAGTCTTTCAACCCCCCTTCTGTCTCAATCTGTCCAGAAGAGATAAAGTGTGCTCAGTGACGCATGCCCTGTGTTGCCAAAGAGCCAGGATCCTCATAGAAGAAAGAAGCCCCTGTCTTAGGTCAATGCAAACACAGGCACGTATCCCTGAGGGGAGACAGGTGCAATGTGGGACAGAGAGTGGTGTGGGCTGGGGGTTCTCCGGCGTGCTGAGCCCCTCTCACATTACTGCTACAGCACTGCCTACACGTCCTTCCCTACAAGGCCAGGGGTCCGTGGAGGTCAGAGAGCCCGTCATTCTTTCTGCTCCTTGCGGGCTCACTGAGGAACTACCACTTTCCGTATTAAAAGAAAGAATTGGGCTTGGGGCTTGTTTCCTTCTGGCTTTGCAAATTTCCTCAGTGGGCCACCTTCCTGGGCTGGAAGAAGAGGAGGAAGAGCTTTGGGACCCTGGGTCTCGGTCTCCCCATCCAGAAAGTGTAGGCATGGGAGGAGATGACCACGTCCAAGGGCATTTCTAGCTCCAAAACCATCATTCTGGAATTCTAGGAGGAGAGGGTGAGAAAAGAGGGAAAGACAGAGGGGGGAGGGGTGAAGGAACTGTAAAGACGGGAGAGGAAATACAAGATTCTCATAAACACTGAAACTCCTCTCTCCCTCTTTCTCTGTGATAATCGCCGTATGAACTCCATGGAGAAGCTGATTGCACTGACAGGACATTGGGTGCACTTTCCAAAGGCTTTTCCCCCAAACCGTGAGAGTGGATTCCATTCTTCCAAAGAACGGCATTGGCTGTCTTTCATGGCCCTTAGGCTCCACCCAGAAGACCTCTTGCTGAACTACCCAGAGTAAGAGCATACTTTTAATAGGTAGTAATTCTAATAGGTTAAGTTTGGCTAAATCCAACAATACTAAGAAATACAGGCGGCCAGTAACCTACAATCAGGTCAGCTTCTGAAACCTGTAAAAAAGTAAGAGCCAGAGGGGAAAGGAATGGGGAAGGGAAGGGACCAACATTAATTAAGTGCCAATTATTTGGCAGACACTTCACAGATCATCACATTTAATCCTAATGATAACCCCGTGAGGCAGGTAATAATGCTCCCATTTGACACCTGGGGAAACCAGGCCTCAGAAAGGTAACGTGGCAAGGTCACTCACTGGCAGCAGGTGGGCCGGGCGGGATGGGAACCCGGGTTTGGCCAGCTCTAATGCCGCAACCCACAGAGGAGAGAAAGCTCCGGAAACACAAACCTACCAACTGAGTCTTGTGACGGTGTGTGTGGGGATGTGCCACACCCGTCCCAAATCTGGGGTTCTCTGGAACTAAGTCAGATTCATCATCCATGAACCTGGGATCCTGGGGATACTGCAGTTCTGGAGAGGTCACCACAGCAGACCACAGCCTACCACCTGGCAGAGATCAGGGACTGGTGGGACATGTCCATTCCTTAACCTAGAGCCCAGCACTCGGAGCTTCGTAAGGCAGCCCCTGCTCTAACGCTCAGGCCGCTTCCTTCCTCGTCTGCGGGGAGAGGCCAAGAGCTCACAGCGCCCTCGGCACTCTGCACAGGGGCCACTTCCAGATCAGCTCTGGGGACACGCTCTTTCCATGGGGACCCGAAAGGAATTCTGGGCAACTGTTCATCCTTGTTTAAACATTATCATTCTGAGGAAGATATAAAGCAAACAAAGAGACATTTCCTCAGCCTCCACAAACAACTAATCATTAGTTGCTTTTACAGAGTCAAGGGAAGAGACACCCACATGCGCTCCTGTCAACAGAACGGTTGCTGGTTCTGGTAACCTCTCTTCTGAGTTCCCCCAAGTCACTTATCACGGGTTTCCTGAAAGAGATGGTTAAAAATTACAAAGGGGGGGGGCGCCTGGGTGGCTCAGTCAGTTAAGCGTCCGACTTCAGCTCAGGTCATGATCTCACAGTTCGTGCATTGGAGCCCTGCCTTCGGGCTCTGTGCTGACAGCTCGGAGCCTGGAGCCGGCTTCGGATTCTGTGTCTCCCTCTCTCTCTGCGCCTCCCCGACTCATGCTCTTGCTTCTGTCTCTCAAAAAATAAACATTAAAAAAATTTTTTAAATAATAAAAAATAACAGAGGGGGGGAAAAGCCTTTCAAGGACAATTGAAACACTTTTCTGCAAGGGGAACTGTAAAATGGAGAGCAGAGAGAAGGGAAGATTTCGTGGAGGTGGAAGTTAGGAGGGGCAGAGCCACATGGGGCACGGGGATCCCACACTGCCACCACCTTGCCACCATCCTCATCATCCCTGTCACCCTTCAGGGATACTTCCAAAGGTCTTTTTATTCTCCAAAGGTCTTCGGATGTGAAGACTTCATCTCAGATGGGAGTGAAGACTGATAGTTCTGTGACTTTTTTTTTTCTTCTCTTTAAATTGAGTCTTATGTCTAGATATAAATGAACACGAGCTCATTATAGGATAATTTGTAAAGTAGAGAAACATAGAAAAATTTAAGCAGAATACCACTGGGCAGGAGGAGCATTGCCTACCTTTTGTGGATTTCCTTGCAATCTATTTCCTATGGAGTTCATTACTACATCAGTCTGTCCATATAGATGCACACGGTTTTGCATTCTGCTTTTCCTGCTTACCACTGTGCCACATGATTACAACCCCGTCTAAATTCATGTCATGGACCATCTGACATGCTATGATACGGACAGAGCATGCCATCCCACGGTGGTGGAGGTTTCGCCGGTTGGAAGAAATTTCTGCTTTTTGGAGGCTCATTTCATTTCACTATCTACATCTTAAAGTCACCTAACAAAGTAGTCATATGAACAATTCTACCCTCACCTGCTCAAAATGATTTCATCCACAGATTTAAATAAAAATCCTGAGTAAATTAGCATTTAAAATTATAGGGGCGCCTGGGTGGCTCAGTTGGTTAAGCGTCCGACTTCGGCTCGGGTTATGATCTCACAGTTTGTAAGTTTGAGCCCCGCATCGGGCTCTGTGCTGACAGCTCAGAGACTGGAGCCTGCTTCCGATTCTGTGTCTCATTTTCTCTCTGCCCCTCCCCCACTTGTGCTCTGTCTCTCTCTGTCTCTCAAAAATAAATAAATATAATAATTTTTTAAAAATTATACTGTGTTCATTTTTGAAAATACATCAGGAGGTCTTTGTTTATTTAAATATACATACCTGTGATAAAAGACAACAGTACAGGGCCCTAGCGTGTGAAGGACCAAAGACATTAAACCCCTGAAATGTACAATCAGAAGGGAAGTGATGCTTTCTTTTTTTAACTCATATAAGAGATGGGAGTCTTTATAAATATTTTAGTTTCTTTCGTCTCCAGATAAACAACTTTCACCTTTATTTTTTCCCTCTAGCTTTGTTTTTTAATAAAACGTCTCTTTAGAGATTTTGTCCTGCTGTCCATCTCTCTGTTAGGACCCCCAGGTGTGCACAAAAGTTGGGGGGATCACCAGGCCAGAACTCAGTGGGATATCTATTCTCTGCTGGTACCCTAAACTCAGCTGTGATGTTAAGTGGGGTCATGTTCATTATTCAAGGCTGAGGTTAGGAAGACAAACTCTAGAAAAAGCTTGCATAGATACAGAATTTGGCTCTGCCACTTACCAAGAGTTTTGACTTTGGGCAAATGACTACTCACCTGCTCCACACCTCAGTTTCCCCATCTGTAACAAGAGGACACAAATTGTTCCCACCTCACCAGTTTGCTATTTCTTCAACTTTTTTTTTAACGTTTATTCATTTTTGAGAGACAGAAAGAGAGACAGAGTGTGAGCTGGGGAGGGGCAGAGAGAGAGGCAGGCTCCAGGCTCTGAGCTGTCAGCACAGAGTCCAACATGGGGCTCGAACCCACAGACCGCGAGATCATGACCTGAGCTGAAGTCAGACATTTAACCGACTGAGCCAGCCAGGCGCCCCTGCTATTTCTGAAGCAGGCAGCACAGGGCTTGGCACACAGCAAGTCTCCTGTGTGTTCTTGTGGCTGTTCTAAAGACTGGGCCACTCCATCATGACACGGTCATGGAAAGAGGATCCCCGCCTTCAACTCTGCACACATGATGGCACAATTCCCAAAGCACACCTGCTGAGAAAGTGAGCAGGGACAGCGGCCGGGGCCAACATGTTGCAAGCTGGGACACAGAGACTCCTGAAATACAGCCTTGCAGATATGGACAAAAAGATGGCAATCTACTTGCTAATATTCTTCTCTGGTGAGGTGGAGAGAGGATTCATGCAAGCATTCAATGAAAGTTAACAAGCATTACCTATGTGGGTATCCTGGGTCAGGCTCTGGAGCTGTAATGGTGAGCATTAGAAACATGGCCCCCTGCCCTCCCTGAGCTTACAGTCTATGGATGAGGGGTGGGGGGGGTGATGTAAGCACACTTTTAAAACAATAATTATATTAATGATACTTTTATTGAGGTCATTCTAGTGCCAAGTACTTAACACACATGAATTCATTTCATTCTCACAATAGCTTCCTAAGGTAGGTGTTATTATGATCCTCATTTGATGGGTGAGAAAACAGAGGCACAGAGAGGCTAATTAAGTTGCCCAAGATCACGCAGCCAGTAAGAGGCAGTGCCAGCATTTGAACCCAGGCAATCCGACTCCAGAACACATGTTCTGTGTATAGCCTTCTTCTGTCTCTGTTGACACAGCTATTAATCAAATAATCATCCAAACACAAAACTGTGGCTGAGACTTAGGTCACAAAGGATTGGTTCTAGGAGCCTGTGGCACCCATGATAGTGGCAGTGGGGGTGGGGGTTAGGGGGATTTGACTTACTCAGGGAAGCCTTCCCTGAAAAGGTGATGCTTGACTCAGAACCCAAGGATGAGTCAGAGTTAACTGGGCAAAGAGGAGAGGAGAGCAAGCCAGACAGCCAGACAGCACATGCAAAGGTCCTGTGGTGGGACAGACATGGAGAATTTGTAGGACAGAAAGGTGAATGTGGCTACAGTACAGAAGGTGAAGGGCAGAATGATGAAAGGGATGTCAGAGGCCTGGCCATGCAGAGCCCTGACTTCCCTGAAAGGGGTTTGTTCCTCCTCTTATGAGCAATGCTAAAATCAATGGAGGGCAGAAACAACAGACCTGCATTTTTAAACAGCTGTAGAGCTGCAGTGTAGAGCGCAGGCTGGAGGAGGGCCAGACCAGTTAGGTGGTCCGATATGCAGTTAAGACACGGGGACGGCTTGACTAAAAGGAAAGTAAATCAAAGGTCTGAAAGATAATCAAGAAAGAAGCATGACTTGGCTTTAAAAAACTGAAAACAGGCACTCAAACCAATACGGGTATGCCAATGTTCACAACAGCACCATTCACAGTAGCCAAAAGATAGAATCAACTCAAATGTCCATCAACCAATGAACGATAAACAAAATGTGCTATATCCATACAACGCAACATTAGTGACCCACAAGAAAGGGATGACATGTTAATACCTGCTACGACATGGACGAACCTCAAAAATATACTGAGTGAAAAAGCCAGACACAAAAGGCCCCATATTGTAAGATTCCATTGATACGAAATGCCCTGAATACACAAATCCATAGATATGGAAAGCAGACTGGTGGTTGCCAAGGGACAGGAGGAAGAGGGTACGAGGTTTCCTTTCTGATGACAAAAATGTCTTGGGCCAGACAGACGCCATGGCTGCACAACACTGTGAGTGCAGTAAATATGCCACCGGATGACACATTTTCAAATGAACTCTGCAATGGTTACTTTTTTGGTACGTGAATTTTACATCGATAATAAAGTAAGTGGGGGTGCCTGGGTGGCTCAGTCAGTTGAGCATCCAACTTCGGCTCACATCATGATCTTGTGGTTCATCAATTTGAGCCCCGCATCAGGCTCACTGCTGTCAGTGTGGAGCCCACTTTGGACCCTCTGTCCCCCTCTCTCCCCTGCTCAGGCTCTCTCTCTCTCTTTCTCTCTCTCAAAAATAAATAAAACACTTAAAACAATAATAAAGAAAGTGACTTGGACAATGGATTGGATGCAAAAGTAACACAGAGGAACCACTCTGTTCATTCAGCACACCGCAGGCGCTACACCAGGCTACAGCTGTGCTGGCTGGCTGTCCCTCATGAGCCCTACATCAGGGCATGAGGTCCGCCCCCCAGGAGGCCACCTCTGCACAGGGACAGTCCAGTCTTCCCACCACATGGTCACTGAGCACCTGCAAGAGGAGAACTCCACCCAGTAATTCCTGGAATACAGGCTCTCTCAAGCTCAACAAAGACATTTTTAGGGCAAATAAAATAAACGCTTTGTCCCAAATTGGCACTCAGTTTGTGAGTAATGATTGAAACCAATTATTTGAAGTGGAAAGCAGGTCTGAAAATAGCAACGGGTTTTGGAGGATTTTGCAGCTATTTCAGGAGAGCATAGGAAAGCTGCGGGCAGACTGAAGGACCCCAAGTCAGAGCAGAAACACTGGGGTGGCCAGGCCAGGGTTTGCTGTGAATATGCTGTTCCATAGATTCTAACATTTTTACGTTGCTGGAGAAACATGTCAAGGATGAAGGTTGAAACACACAGTGTCATTTGGCACTTCCTAATGAAGTACTGAACCGAAATTTTGCTGCAAAACGTCAACCATATATGTGACAACATTTTACTTCTAAGCAAAAAGGCATCTTCCCCAAGCTTATAAGGTGACAGTAACATTTCCTAAGACAAACCACGTTGGTTTAGCCAACTAGAACTCTTCCTTTTCTAGAATCTTCTTCCTTCTTTTAGATTTTCAGGTGAACAGGGTCAAAGAATGGATAAGATGGGTATTGATTGGGGAAACAGTGTTTCTAACCCCCCAAAAAACCATCCCACAGTACAATGCATTAATAAGAGTATTTTTACTTCTGAGGTTTCAGATATGACAACAGAAAGGGTAGGGACATGGAAGAGGAAGATGGAGGAGAGAAAAAGCCAAGACAAGAGGGTATGAACCATTATTTAGGTACTTAAGTTCAAAGAAAATAATCCAAAAGAAGCAGAACAAAGCCGTGGTTTACATTAGCTCCCCTTCCCTACCCTCCTATGAGAACACCCACTTTTTTTCAGCCCCAGAGATAGATTTTCTCAGTCCATAAACACTGAAGGCTCGTTCACTCTTAGGCTTACTCTAGGCTGCAAGCCTCTCGGCACTTTCCTGTGTTCCTGTGAAGAACCCAGACTTATTTAGGAACCGTTACATTAAACACAAAATTAGTTCTGATGGACCCTCAGGGAAATCACTCTGGTTGCCATTTTTCTTAAAGAATGCCAACCTTCAGCTATTCTGAGTGGTGTTTATGCAGCCTGCTGTCCTTAGCAGCCATAATCATAAAAATAAAGACTTCAAAGCCGTGGGTGAAAGTATTCCTGATTCATGACTTATTTTATTTTGATTTGCATTATGCCAAATCCTACACTTTAAAGCCGTCATATTTCCTAAATTATTTCAGGGCAAACCACATAGATTTGATTGTTCTTTTCTGTGTGAGCAGCAAGGGATGGAGAGACTTGTGATTTTTCACTCCCAG
This sequence comes from Cryptoprocta ferox, assembly GCA_028646485.1. Classification (NCBI taxonomy): domain Eukaryota; kingdom Metazoa; phylum Chordata; class Mammalia; order Carnivora; family Eupleridae; genus Cryptoprocta; species Cryptoprocta ferox. The sequence goes on along the minus strand of CM053559.1, from coordinate 60,900,213 downwards.
GGACGTGATAGCAGCAAGAACTATAGGTGGTGGTTCATGAAATACCATTCTCATTTTGGAGAATGTCCTGAGACTCATCACTTCACAGTTTTCCGTGCTAATGGGAGCAGTGGAGAGCCAAATCCCCAAATTATCTTTCAGTCAACCTCCCTTTCTGTTACATTTTTGGCCAGAGGCACTTAAAAATAGCCTAACTGCTGGAGGTTAGCTTCACAGGCTTTATAGCTCCTTTCAAACTGCTGGGAGTGGGTAGAATACAAGCAAACACGGCACTGCGAAGTGTTACAAAAAGCAAGTTGCATTGCCAGGCAAGGACCGCATACTGGATGCCAGAATGCGTCCTACGGGGCATGAAGAGAAGTCCACGGTAATGAGTTGTTACCACAACAGCGCTTGGTACCAGACAGCTCACCACGGGGCAAACACCACCACTGGCTCTTTACACACATTGCTTGATGTGACCCACGCCATGGCTGGAGAAATGGGGAATGTGGGGCTGGAGGGATTAGGATCACTGAGGGCAAGGGGCTGAGCCAGGACCCAAATCCATGTCTGTCTGTCCCCATTGTGCCCTTCAGCTTCCTGCTGTAGCAAGTACACGGAGAGGAGTCTTATGATCCACCTTGTGTTTTAGAAGGGTTATCTGGTAACCTTAAAAATGAAGGACTGAAACAAAATTAAATTACAGAGACCAAATCATCCTTTTATACGTTTTTTTAAAGTTTGTTTTTTTTTTTAGGAGAGAGAGAGAAAGCATAAGCAGGTGAGCAGGGAGGGGCAGAGAGAGAAAGAGAGAGAGAGAGAGAGAGAGAGAGAGAATCCCAAGCAGGTTCCACACTGTCAGCATACAACCCAATGCAGGGCTTGATCTCATGAACTGAAATTATAAGCTGAGCCTAAATCAAGAGTCGGATGCTTAACTGACTGAGCCACCCAGGAGCCCTCTTTTTATATGTTTTAATTTTTCTCTCTGCTTCCAAGTTTTCTAGAAATCTCACTTTTCTAGCTATAGTATAAATACTGATCAATTGACTTGAACTTTATCAAGGTAGAAGATATGCAAGTGCGTGCACACACACATTGCATTTTTTCATAAATGAAAGCAAATTAAGTGCTGTACTAAATTAAGTACCAAAAACAACATTAAAAAAATATCCCTACCGCATCCTGAAATGAAGCCTAAAAATACATGTTACTTCTTCCCCTCTTATTTACAAATATAGCCACACAAACTAAGTGCAGAACAGGGATGTCTGGGTAAGGAGAAATAAAATGAACAATCGATATGTAGCAATTTATTCTTCAACTAGAGGTTTCAGCCAGGTGGAGAGAAGAAGGGAAAACAAATCTTTTCTGACAGAGAAGATTGGCAGTAATACAAAACTAAAGTGTCACAATTTTGTAATCAACAAGGGGAAAAGCTTTAATCTCCCTCCATTGCTCCCACCCTCCTCTCCAGAGCTGGTGACAATGTTGAAAATTCAGGCAAAACAATAGAACTGGTCACTTTCCCTTCCAAGTTCAGCTCTTTGGCTTGTAAATTCCGGGGATCTTGCTCTGGTCCTGGGCACTTCTGATTCCTGTGGATCCCCAAGGCTGGACACGTCAGGAAGGTGCTCTGGGTCTCAATAATGACACTATAGAGCCACTTAAATAAATCTCTTGACAGGCTAGTGGTGCAGGAAGCAACTGAGATAACTAGGAAGGCAGGTAATTTTAGAATAACGCATATACGGGGAGCCTCTTTTTTTTCTCTGACTGTCTTGTTCGAACCTAGTTAATGCTGTCTGTGAAAACGAGTCTGCATTTCATGGACGAGAGTTAGGTAGGACAGCTTGAGGGCGAGGCAAGGAGTGTAGGGCAGCAGAGTCAGAATGCGGAGGAGGAACCAAGTCTAGGATCTAGAAAGAGGTCTTGGATTGTGTTCACAAGGGATGTCAGTACACTTTTCTGAAATTCTACCAAGATAGATCAAAGTCTCTGAAAGCAGGTTGGATGCTTTCCCAGAAGTTTGGAATCTTGTTAAGGCTCAAGCTCACCATTTCAGTGCCTCCTGAAGGTTAATAAAAAAAAAAATATTTTATCAGCTGTAGGAATTACTCATTCTAAATGGGTAGTTAACATTCTGATAGATTTCCCCACTGAATTAATTCTGACAAAGCCTGCCTTAGTGACCAGCTCAATCAGGATAATTTTACCTGATGAGAACACCAAAATAAATGTTTTTAGCAACTGAGCAAAACTGTTTTACTTGCCTGCCGTTCTGTTTCATTTAAAATGACAAACTAACCCTAACTTTGCTTCTGTTTCATTTAAGATGACAAACTAACCCTAAGTTTGCTAAGTACAGCAATCATGCTCTCAAAAAACGAATGAATGAATCATTCGTGAAAAGTCTCAGAATTCTCTAAAGAAGTGAATTGAAAGTTCTCTCAGTACCAACTCATTGTTAGCATTTCCTGATAACAGAAGCATTTGAGGGTGGACTAAATAAGACAGGAAATTGCATGTAAATCCTGTCACATGACTATGTGAATGTTTGTACAAGGTGGTGGCTACATGCAACAATTTTGAAGGGAATGCAATGAGTTGAGCACATTTTCTCTCTGTTGAAAAGAAAATAGAGTCAAAAGACCAAAAAGATCAGAGGGGAATGTGCTTAGGATATACCGAAGGACAAATGGAGCCTCTCAAATACTAAAAAAAAATCCCAGAGCAAGCCTCTTCCCCTCTTCTAAGCCAACAAATGGTCTAGGACAGCAGTTTTTAGACATTTTTGACCATGACCCAGAGCAATAAATACATTTTTATACAGCAATCTGTTATATTCTATTTGTCTGTCTGCCAACTGTGTATGTATGCATGTAAGTATGTATGTATCCATGTATCTGTCCATCTATCCATTCATCCATCCATCCACCCACCCACTCACCCCCCCCACCCATTTGTATATGCATATAAGATAATGATGCCAAATAGAGGCCAATAATAAAATGATGCCAAATAGTAATGTGAACCTACAGGAACAAATAAAGAAAACTGGAAATAGTAAATAATAAGGTTAATAGAGCTAATGTTATACATAGATACTTGTTCTCCTTTCTTCTCTCATCTTCTTGAAAAGACATAATAGTATATAAAGTAATGACTATAATAATATATAGTTGGGTCTGTAGCATAGTAGTTAGATGTAACATGTGTAGCAACAGCTCCAAAAAGTGGAAGAGGGAATACAGCTGGAATTAAGTTAGTATAAGTCTGTAATAAGTTACTATAAATCTGATAAATTAAGATTGATATGGCAAATTCAACAGCAACTACTAAGAAAATAGCTCAAAAAGCATAGTGAAAAAATCATTATGGAAATTAAAATGCTACACTAAAAAATATGCACTTAATGCAAAATAAAACAGTGAAAGAGGAAAGAAGGAACAAAAAGACATAAGATATAGAAAACAAAAAGTAAAATTGGAGCTGTAAATGTGACTCTACAATAATAACATTAAATGAATAACATTAAATGTGAATGGATTAAATAACCCAATCAAAAGGCAGAGACTATTAAGTTGGGTAAAAAAACAATATCAAACTTATGCTGGGTATAGGAGACGCACTTAAGATTCAAAGATACAAGTAGGTTGAAAGTAAAAAGATAGGGAAAGACACATGATGCAAACAGCAACCATAAGGAAGCTGGAGTGGCTAAACTAATATTGGAAAAATAGACTTTAAAATGAAGGCTGTTACTAGAGATATTCATTTTATATTAATGAAAGGATCATTCAATCAGAAAGACATAAGCATCATAAATGTAAATGAACCAAAGAACAGAACCCCTAAATACATGAGACAAAAACTGACAGAATTGAAGGAAGGAACAATAGTTGGGGACTTCAATACCCCACTATCAATAATGGTTAGAGCAATTACACAGAAGATCAACAGAAAATAAAAGACGTAAGCAATAATATCAACCAAACAGACCTATAAACATTTATAGAACACTCTGCCAAACAACTGCAGATACACATTCTTCTCAAGTGTACATGGAACATTCTCCAGAAGAGACCACATTTTAGGCTGTAAAACAAGCTTTGAGGCATTTAAAAGGACTGAAGTCGAGCACCTGGGTGGCTAAGTCAGTTAAGCAGCCAATTCTTCATTTCGGCTCAGGTCATGATCTCATGGTTCATGGGTTCGAGCCCCACATTAAGATTCTCTCTCTCCCTCTCTTTTGGTCCCTCCCCGACTCATGCTCATGCCCTCTGTCTCAAAATAAATAAACATTTTAAAAAAGGAAAGAAAAAACAAAAGGACTGATGTCAAGTAAAGCATGTTCTCTGACTGCAGTGGAATAGAATAAAATGAGAATAGCAGAAAGAATTTTGGGAAATCCACAAATAAGTTGAAATTAAACAACACACTTGTAAATTACCAATGGGAAGAAAGAAGAAATCACAAGGGAAACTAAAAACTCTTTGAGATAAATGAAAATGAAGATGTAACATACCCAAATGTATGGGAGTAATCTAAAGCAGTGCTTAGAAGAAAACTTTATAGCTATAAATGCTTATATTAGTAAGGAAGAAAGATCTCAAATCAATAGCCTCAGCTTTCACATGCAGACACTGGGGGAAAAAAAAGAGCAAAGCAAGCCCAAAGCAAGGAGAAGGAAAGAAATAAGAAAGATTAGAGCAGAAATGAATGAAATAGAAGATAAAACATAATGGAGAAAATAAAAAACTCAGAAGCTCTTTGAAAAGCACAATAAAAAATGAGAAACCTTTAGCTAGACTGACGAAGGAAAAAAAAAGAGAAGACTCATGATTTTCCCCAAAAGATTTCCTGCCTGAACTCTAGCTGACCACACAGACTGGGCAATGCGATCAGGGGAAAAGCTAAACAGATGTGGATCTTGCCCAGAGCTGGTTCCTTCTTTCCAGGGTTGACTGGCTCCAGTTTCTGCCTGCTTGTGGTAGCTCTTAGTGCTTTCAAATAGTTGTTTGCATTTTACCCAGAGTTTATCATTGTTATTTGAGGGAAGTTTATACTGATAGAAGCTACGCTGCCATTTCCAGAACTGAAGCCTCCAGATGCCCTCTTGAAGAGGAAAGAGGGCAGCTCAAGCACAGAGTCCACACAGGAAAAATATTAACATGGACACGCTATGTTAAATCATGGGCTGGATAAGTGCACAAGACCAGTGCAACATTTATAAGCCACATGAAGTGGCCAGCAAAACACTCTCTACTTGATGATAATACAATTCTTAGCAAAATAATGGAGAGTGGTGATTTTTCAAGGCCCCCTCCACTTTGAAGCCTGAATGAAATCATCTTTCTGCTTTTGTTATAGGCCTCGTGTTGGCCTCTGCCTGAGCCTGCGATCCATATGGATATGGTAAGATCTCTCCTCTTTTCCTCTACAAATATATAATCAATTAGGAGACTAAGAAGTAATGAACTTAGAGCATGAAGCCAAAGTAATGGAATCACCCAGAAGAACGGTCCCAGGAACAACCCATCACAGGTAGAAGGCAGCAGTGGGTTCAGATGCACCTAGATAAGAAGAGCTTCAGATACAAACTCTTTCCTTTTCCCACTCCCAAATTCCTAGCATTGTATCTAAATGGCTTCAAAATGCCATGAAATATTTTTTAACATAAAACCATTAGGTATTCATTACAAAAACTGAAAGTTATACAGAAATTACCAAAAATGGATAAGAAGCTATAAAATTTTTAAGTTCTATATCAAATCAGTTCCTAAGTTTTTTAAAAGAAGGTTTAAATAAAAATGCTTTGGGTTAGAAGCTGGCTAGGGTAAGCTATGATTTATTTGATGACCTGGACTGGAGGCCAGCCTCCTAACGATTCAGGAGAGCTGAGGAAGGGTGAAGGCTGACCATGCAGGGGGAGAATTTACATTCAAGAAAACTACCAGTACAGGAAAGGAGAGAAATAGGACACTGGCAAAGAGGAAAGTAGGACAAGTAGGGACACATTTCAGGTTTGGGGACCTGCTACTACAGACTGTTTAACCCCTCCCTTCCCACTGAGCACTCAACTGCCATTAATTATTCGTAATTAGAAAGCATGATAGAACATGCTTACTATTTTCCGTTTTTATGGATCATTTTCTTAAGAAACGCCTCTGCGAATGGGATCACTGGTGCATCTCAGGGCAGGGGCATCTCAAAAGCTGATAAAATACACTGCCCGAGAGCTTACGGAAGGACAGGGCCTCATCACCACCCCTCTCCGGCAGTGAATGGGGACACTGGTTTTATCGTCTCTTTCAACATCTTGTAGCATTGCTTAAAATACTTTGCTAATGTAATAAATGTGAAAGAATCTCTTGTTTAATTTGCATATCTTTGATAGCTAATAAAGCATAAAGCTAAAGGGGATGTAAGAATCTTATTTGGGACTCTACTTTTTGCTCACTCCATATGAAAGCTTTTCATAAAGAGAGAAAGGTAGTGGGAGTCCCTATATATACATGGTATCTCGTGATTCTAAAAAAGTAAGGAGAAAATACATCTCTCTCTCTCTTTTTTTTTTTTAATGAACTGTGAAAACCGGCCCATAATTCACTAGGATGCTCCATTTTCTGGCAGCTGAGGTGCCTGGGGGGACCCCACCCAATAGCCCTTTACAGAACGGGGGTGGGGCCCAAGTGTGCAGGGTTTGAAGCGGAGCTGGTGAGGGGGTGGTTGTGGCAGCTGGGCGGTGGGCCTGAGCCAGACTCCACGTGGTGAACAGGGGCGCCTGAGCTTCACAGGGGCTTCCGTTTCTGCTTCCTGGCCCCTCAAGGAAGGTAAAAAGCTGCTTGCTGCAAGGGATTTGGCCAGAAATGTGATTACAGTGAATTAATAGTGCTTAGACACTGATCTGGCTCAACCCACTTAAAAACAACAACTAACAGATATATGAGTACTGACCATTCAAGATGGCATTCAAATTAAGCTCAGACTACATGAACGACCAGGAGAGGGAGAAAAAAGAAACCCAGGGAACTGAAGAATCTCATTCTGATATTTTTAAATGAAGACAGAGTGCTATTTTTTCAAAGGTATTTTTAAGTAGACTTTACGTGAAGATTCTTGAAGCTATTCATGGTGACGCTGAGCCTGAATGAAGGGAGTGTCTGATGCATGTTCTCTACTGCCTCCTTGGCAGGCCCTCAGACCCCCGCAGCTCTCACACCACTGCGAGTTCCTCCATTCTTAGATGCTGCCCTGGTACTGTCCACATCCGGAGCCCTGAACCGCCAGCCGTCTCCTCCTCCAACCCCCCGCCCACATTCTCTGTTTCCCCTGCTGGACCAAAGGGTCCTTGGGGGAGACAAACATTACATGCTTGTGTCTGTTTTTACTATAAGTCATGCTGTTGAAAGACCTGGGTCTCAGCTCTCCATCACCTGGCCAGGGACTGAGCCTCTGCTCCCACTCCTAGGATATGCAGAGATAGAAGCTTCCACAAAGTCTGCTAAAGCTAATGTCCAGATTAAAGGAGATCACGGGAGATAGGCAGTGGCTGGGAGGGAGCTCTGGAATGGAGTCCCATCCTCTGGGGTCCACTCTTGGTTCCACAACACAACGTGCTACAGACCCCAGGTGAGGGGGACACGTCAGCTCCTTCTCTCCATGTCCTATCTGCAAAATGACAGGGTTAGATTCCATGGTTTGAACAGTCTCCCTCAGCCCTGGCATTCTGAGATGCTTTATATGCCATTCAAATGCATTTATAGAACTTTATCTCCCTTGGTATGCAATGCAACTGAGGCACAATGTTAAGTACTCAATGGTTGCATAAACTAAATTAACTGGAAGTCCAAGTCATAGTAAAAAACACTCCAGAAGCATGGAATGGCAGAGCTAGAGCTTATGTATATACCTGTGTGTGTGTGTGTTCAGAAAACACCAGTACCAGTTATAGATCAAAGCATTTAGCCTCCTTAGGTCGTCCATGCACATCGATGTGACTATTATTTACCTCCTATTTCTTTCTGAAAATTCCCAGGAAGCTACTAACTCTGAATTCCAATGTTGCCCACCACTAGGGTTCAGCTGCAAAAGTCCCTGACCACCATGTGCAATATCAAGTTCAAGTTTTCTGGACTCAGGCTTGCCAGTGAGATGTATGCACTTTATCTCACATGTGAGGTAGCAAAAGAGGTCTGGGGGATCCTCTGCTGCACCTGTAGGAAAACTAGACCCAGAGTTGGGCTGCAAAGCTGAAATTCTATGAAAAACATCCAGCAGCAGGCATGAAGACAGGCAGGCATTTTGTCCTGGTCAATCTGGCAAGCAGGACAAGGGCAGGGGTGGGAACTCCCTTTTTAACACCCTCTAAGGCCATCAGCTCAATCTCAAGTTGGGCTTCTCCAAAAGGGAGGAGAAGGAGGTATCAGTGATGATGATGATGACGATGACAACAGCAGGGATAATATCAGCAGCAGGACAGCATTAGGTACCGTTGCTCAGTGCTTATTTTCTACAAAATCTCTTTTATCTCATGCATCGTCTCATTTAATTCTGATAAAAAAAATCCCGGTGATGTAGGTATTACTGCAACCTCCTCTCATGTTAAAAAGAAACCAAGTCTGATCAATAATTTGCCCAAGAGATCCCCTGGCTAGTAAATATCAGAGCTGGATTCAACCCCAGTCTGTGAACCCTCAGAACCAGGGTTCCAGGAGACACAGCATGGACTCAGTCTGCTTGTGATTAATGGCTGAGTCATGGCCTGGGGAGGCTGGGACGGGGGGAACACATGCAATGGCCATGAGCTGGGTGGCCTGAGCCTCACACAGGCAGCTTTTCAGGCAGACTTGGATCCCGGGTTGGGTCGGCCGGTGCTCTGCCCTCTGACTCGTCCACCAAGAGGGTGACTCCAGCTGGAGCGAACGGCCAAGCTATTGTTCGCAGCTTTTGCAGGAAGCTGTTTGAAAGGGTCACTGAAAAATGATCATACTAAATCAAGCTGTACCAATATTTTTATTTCCTTTCATGCAATGCCACGTTTAAAGGCATTAATGGGCCTGTTTATAGAGCCTGGGAAACAAGTCTGTATGCCTGAAGTTCAGAAAAACAAAAGCACCTCACACTTAAAGCAAAGAGAACAGAGAGATCGGGATGGTGTGCGTCCTTCTCAGAGCAAGTCCTTGCTCTTGGCACCTGATAGATGCTTGATGACAAAGCCCATCTAAATCCAAAACATTTTGGGGCGCCTGGGTGGCTCAGTCGGTTGAGCGTCCGGCTTTGGCTCAGGTCATGATCTCACGGTTTGTGGGTTTGAGCCCCGCATCGGGCTCTGTGCTGACAGCTCAGAGCCTGGAGCCTGTCTTCAGATTCTGTGTCTCCCTCTCTCTCTGACCCTCCCCTGCTCATGCTGTCTCTGTCTCAAAAATAAATAAAACATTAAAAAAAAAATAAATCCAAAACATTTTATCAGAGAGATGTCACATGTCCTGACATTCATGCATATTAAATAATCTTCCCATGGTTCCAAAGTTTTTTAAGACAAGAAACTGGTAGAGACACGTAGCTTATTTAATTGTATGGTTTATAGATTTTTTTAAGTTTATTTTTAAGTTTTAAGCTTATTTATTTTTGAGAGAGACAGAGACAGTGTGAGTGGGGGAGGGGAAGAGAGAGAGGGAAAGAGGATCCCAAGCAGGCTCCGCGCTGTCAGCACAGGGCCTGATGCAGGGTTCGAACACATGAAACCGTGAGATCATGACATGAGCTGAAACCAAGAGTCAGATGCTTAACTGACTGAGCCACCCAGGTTCCCCAATAGCTTATTTTCTAAATAAATGACAAATGACTATCCAGGAAATGGCTTAATGTGGTATCTGTGGAGAATAGAAATCGAGAGACCTTATCCTCCCAGGGGTCCCCAACCATCACCCCACTCTACTGCATTTGACTTAAGACAAACAATATTAGAAGAGGCAAAAACTGGAAGTCTCTTAATCTGTATGCGAGGGTCACTGGCCATGACCATCACTTCTCCCCAGAAAGTATGTTTTAATGTTGAGTAGGGTACATGAAACATAGAGGCCCTGAAACCCCCAGGAAGCAGAGAAAATATTAGAAAACAGGGTGTGAAAAAAAGAATTTCCCTTCTTCACAATGTGATCAGGGATCAACTGAGAAAATAAAACCCAAGACTCTTAGGGTAGGAGGGAACCAGAGAGATGAGTTTTATGTATGAAGAAAGGGACTCCAAGGAAGGTCCTCTGGCAGGTCCAGCAGCCAAACAGGGGCTAGGCTGGGAGGGAACCTCGGCTCTCCCATAACAGAGCCTCCCCTGAGCTGGCCCTGTGCCCTGCAGAAGCCAGCAAAGTCTTGGCACTTTTACAGCTGACAGGCTCTCCACCTAAAACCAGCGGAAGTAGAAGTCAGGCAAATGGCTGGTAATTTTAAGCTAAAATACTAAGACCATAATGCCTAATATTAGGGAGAAAAAACACTAGAAATCTTACTGTCTAGGAGATTCCAAAACACTGCTGCTTCTCTTCAGCCTTTTATATTATGTTTTACATAATATGATTATTTTACTGGTCATATCAAACCTGCAAGTACCTGTCAGGGAAATGACCCCTCAATAGCTTGTATCTTATAAGAGAAAGGCACTCAGGTAACAGGTTCCCATTCTTGGGACTGTGTCTGGAAGTGACTAGTTCCATCATGGCGGGATCTCAGGAGTTCAGTAATTGCAAACCCCCAAAGCAGATTGCCAGCAGTGAGGATAGTCAAAGAGGTATGAGGTTTGTAGGATGTGTGTCTCGCTGAGGCCTTTCTGGTGCTACCTATTAAATCAAATAAGACAGGGCGCCTGGGTGGCTCATTTGGTTAAGCATCTGACTTTGGCTCAAGTGATGATCCCACGGTTCATGAGTTCAAGCCCCACATCAGGCTCTGTGCTGACACCTCAAAGCCTGGAGCCTGCTTCTGATTCTGTGTCCCCCCACCCCACCCCTCCTCTGCTCACACTCTGTCTCTCTCTCTTCCTCTCTCAAAAAATAAACACTTAAAAATTTAAAATAAATAAATTAAATAAGACTATTTTCTAAATGAAAGGAAGAAGCAGGAAAACTAAAGATAAAAACTGGGCTCTTACAAATAGAATGGCTGATGTTCACTTCTCTTTTGGCATAAAAAAGAAAAAAAAGACCTTAATTGGCCACAAAAGCAAAAATCTGACACCTCAGAAGTTCTCTGTTAAGATGGACTAGTCAATAGCAGAGATGGTGACAATAAATGATACTCCCCAGGACAGCTTCTTGGACTTCAGTGCGCACAACTCAATGGGTCTTGTTCAAATGCAGACTGATTCTGGGGGCACCTGGGTGGCTCAGTGAAGTGTCCGACTCTTGATTTCAGCTCGGTTCATGATATCATGGTCGTGAGATCTAGCCCCATGGCAGGCTCCACACTGAAAGCACAGAACCTGCTTGGGATTCTCTCATCTCTCTCTCTGCCCCTTCCGCTGCTCGCACGTACTCTCTCTCTCAAAAGAAATACATAAACATTAAAAAAAAAAAAAAAGAATGCAGACTGATTCCGGGTTTGGAGGCTAAGGTTCTGCCTTTCTGACAAGCTTCCGACGCTGCTGATCTACAGATCATACTTGGAGTAGCAAAGCTCTACTTTTCTTGGTGGTTCTTTAACTGATCCAGGTGGATGAGAATCCATATGTCATGAGGCTCTTTGGGAACATATCTTATCCAGCATATGAACTGGACCAATCTTGCTGCACATAGTGGTACTATATGGCAGGTAATATACCATGTGTCACTCAAAATGCCATTGACTACCAAGCTCGTGTCAACTGATTGCTTCTGTACTTTTCCCAAAATGTTTCTCCCTTGGGGGCACCTGGGTGGCTCAGTCAGTTAAGTGTCCCACTTCAGCTCAGATCATGATCTCATGGTTCATGGGTTCGAGCCCCATATGGGACTCTGTGCTGACAGTGTAGAGCCTGGGGTCTGCTTCGGATTCTGTGTCTCCCCCTCTCTGCCCTCCTCGGCTGGCATTCTCTCTCTCTCTCTCTCAAAATACATAAACTTACAATGTTTCTTTCCTACTTGTCTGGCACATAGGAAGCTCAACAGAGGCCTGTAGTATAAATGAATAATGAACAAAGGAAAGAAGGAAGGAAGAAGGACACTAAGTGGACTTGGCTCCCACCTGGCCTCTGTGCATATTTGGACCATCTTGTAAATCTTTCTACTTGTCATGTATGGAGATAGGGGAACAATTCAAAACCAGCATCAGACTTGGTGGGAACCAGGGAGGAGGAGGAGATGGGGAAATAGCACGTGTAGCCACTAACTTTTGGAGCTCACTGAGTGCCGGGCACAGAGTTACGTCCTTTATGTTGACTTAACTTCATCATCTCAAAACCTCCGTGAACTGGGGTTTTTAAAGATTCCTACTTTAAAGACTGGGAAACTGCAGTACAGAGAGGGTAACTAACCCAAGATACCCCAGTGAGGAAGGAAGAGACAGGCTCTGGGCCCAGGCTGCTTAAGCCCCGCATTATACACCCCACTCCATAGCAGCCTCAATACTTAACCCGCAGGACAGCACGCTGTCCCACACAGCAAGCCCTGACCCTCTTCTCTGCTAGATTCCACAAGCAGTTAGCACCCCAAATTGGCTTGCCTGTGCGGCTTCTCCAAATTGAATATTAACACAGCATTAAAGGCCTAATCGTTGCCTGTGTTTTTATTATACTGATGCACCTTAGCATCAGTATAATAGCATATGGACTCCTTATGTTTATGAGCTTTGTCTGATGGTTTCTGCAGTTTCTCTAATTGAAGAGTAAAACAAACAACCAAACAAAAATCTGTAGAGAATACTGAGAAGAAAACTGTTTTCGGAGAGAGAACTTTTTCAAGGTTTCAAGAACATACTAAGAGTCTTCATATATTCCTTCACCCGGAAGGGCCAACCGTCTGCACTCTGCCCCATGTGCTTTATCATTTATGCTTGCTCTCTCTCCCTCTGGCTCACATATGTATACATAGATCTCCACTATTTTTTTCTGAATCATTGGAGAATAAGTTATAAACAGCATGCCCCTTGATTCCCAAATACACCAGTGTATAATTCCTAAGAATAAGTCCATTCTCTTACACATTCTAGTCATCGACTCCAGGAAATGTTCACGTTGCTATAATACTTTAATCTAATCTACAATCCACATCCAACATTGTCATTTGGCCTAAGGATGCCTTTTAGAGCTGGACCTCATACATTTTAATGGCCGGATGTCTATTAAGAATTAATACAAGTAATTAAGAATTAATATGAGTCGAGTGCTTTGGCATTTAGAAAGCCCTTCTACTACACTAACTCATTTGGTTCTCATGTTGCCTCTCTGAGATCAGGCAGGCAGCATTATCCCCGCTTTACCCATGACGAGAATGAGGCTGAAGGAACGTCACATTCAGAGCCAGAGCTCAGCACCCCTTCCCTCATGTCACTGCTTGGTGCTATATCCTATATAAATCCTATAAATACAATAATATTGCTTGACCGTTTATAACTCTAACCATTTTCTCTTATGTGAATAGATTCTAATTACCCCCTACAGCCACATTCTCAGGAAGAGTCTGAGGTACCCCAGGAGAGCAGCGTGGTATGAGCTGGGAGGCCCATGGGCTGGCTCTTGGCCTTGCCCAGTCTGTTTTCTAGAGCCTACCCCACCAGGCACATAGAACTTGAACTCAGAACTGGCAAAGGATCCCTAGATGTGTGACTGACTGAATCACAGAAAGCTGAGACACTGGATATCTCTTCCAGAACAGTGAAACATTAGTTCAAAGTGGGGAAGGCGTTTCCTAATCTTCACAAATAGCCTATTAAAGGGGATCAAACTCATGAACTTGCCCCGCTGAACAGAAAATGCCCACTGACTTCAGAAATGGAACCATGAGGTTCAAATCGTTACTCTGTCACTTAGCTAATTTTCGCTGGGCAAGTTACCTAACTTCACTGAGCCTCTTTTCTATTGTCCGTAAGCCCAGATAGTAACAGGCACATGCAGAAATGGAGTGCGGCGGCCAGCATGGAGTCTGGCCCAGTGCATGGGGCTAGGAGGAACAGAAAGGCTGCCCAGAGCAAAACGAGCCTCTCCTGTCACACAGCCCTGAAGGAGCCGAGCTTGGCTGAGTTTGTAACAGGATATGAGCAATATGCGCAGTTTTGATGAAAATTTTGCATGGTTCACTGACTGTTAAGAACACAAAGTAACAGACCCACTCTGCACAAAGTGCTATCTCTAGTGACAGGGAGCCGAGCTGAATTTTCCCTGCATGTGGCACTCTGCTCTAAGTGTGTGAATGTGGGGTAGAAAGAACAAAGTCTTTACCTTTTCCAGGGCCTCTCTGTCAAGTAGTTCCTGCACGGCTAGAAGCTTGATGCTGTAAGAAAAAATCGAAACCACATTTGAAAACGAATCATTTCATGGCACCAAGCATCAACCAAGTCACGAGAACGAAGGTTTGTCGTGTCAGCCTGCATTTCTGCTTAGTTCCATCTGAAATAAACCTCTGCTTTGAATTGAAATGACCGTTTCAGAACTATTAAAAATATTTCTAAATTGTACAACTGATTTCATCATATGATCCAGAAATTTCACTTCTGGGCATATATCCAAAAGAATTGAAAAATAGGAACTAGAACAGATATCTGCACACCCATGTTCATAGCAGCATTATTCACACCAGCCAAAAGTGGGAAACAACTAAAATGTCCATCAAGGGATGCATGGATAAACAAATATGGTACATACATGCAATGGAATTACTTCTTTTTAATGTTTATTCTATTTTTGAGAGAAAGTGCAGGCCGGAGAGGGGCAGAAAGATGTGAAACTGGTTCTGTGTGGATAGCAGCGAGCCTGATGCAGGGCTCAAACTCACTAACCTCGTGATCATGACCTAAGCTGAAGTAGCACTGAGCCACCCAGGTGCATCTACATGCAATGGAATTACTATTCAGCCTTAAAAAGAAGGAAATTCTGGCTCATGCTACAGCGTAGAGGAAACTTGAAGACATTATGCTAAATGAAAAGCCAGACACAAAGGACAAGTATTGTATGATTCCACTTATATCAGATACCTAGAGTAGTCAAATTCAAAGAGACAGAAAGTAGACGGGGCGACTGGGTGGCTCAGTTGGTTAAGCGTCTGACTTCAGCTCAGGTCATGATCTTCACGGTTGGTGCGTTCGAGCCCCACGTTGGGCTCTGTGCTGACAGCTCAGAGCCTGAAGCCTGTCTTTGGATTTTGTATCTCCCTCTCTCTCTGGCCCTCCCCTGCTTGCACTGTCTCTGTCTCTTAAAAATAAATAAACATAAAAAAATTAAAAAAAAAAAGAGACAGAAAGTAGAATGGTCGTTACCAGGGATGGGGGAGGAAGGAAAGTGGAGCTGCTGTTTGGTGGGTACAGGGTTTCAGTATGGGATGACCAAAATGCTCTGGAGATCGATGGCAGTGATGGCTGCACATTGCTATAAATGTACTTAATGCCACTGAGATGCACGTTTATACATGGTTAAATTAGTACATTTTATGTTATGTGCATTTCACCAAAAGAATTCTAAAAATCATGATAGCGGCTTCATGTAAGGAATCCCAACAAATTCAGAGGAATATAAAGAAGAAAACAGTTGCCCATGTTCAGTATTAATCTTCCCTCCACGTCCTTTTGATGATAACAAGCCAACAGCTAAATCCGCTGCTTACAAACATGGCCAGCTCAGCTGCTCATCTGTTTACCACACAGTGGCCAAGCCCTACCGTGTGTGGGTGACTGAGGGTACACAAGGACTAGGACATGCTCCCTGACCAGGAGGAGCTCACAGCCTCTCAGATGCCACAGACCACAGTCAGAATACAATGTGCAGGGTGCCAAGTGGATGGGCCTAGATGCAGAGAGAAGCCTGGCCCTGGCCAGAGAACTAGGAAGGCTTCCTGGAGGAAGGTCTGAGCTAGCCTTGAGTGGGGAGAAAAGTGACCTACAGAGGGACAGCAGAGGCAAAGGCATCAAGGGGAGAGTAGGGGGTGTGGAGTGTACACAACCCACCAGTTTCCAGTTTAGGGGCCAGAGCCCAGACTATAACCAGCAACTGAGATGAGAGAATTCAGAAGCAGATGCAGGCTTTACAGGGAAGATATCTTCCCCTCATGACATGCTGCTTTTGACGTGTCTGTGGACACAAGGCTGGACTCATCAGCACATGGAAGGAAGCATGAGAGCTCACTCAGATTGTTCAAGGAGTGGGCCAGCCCCTCATGATACATGATGCTCCTTCCCCACTGAGCTTATGTGTTTACGGTCACTGTGTTCTCTACCTCTAGCCAACCTGTTCTCTGGAGCAGAAATGTCCCCAATCCCCACCTGTACCATGAGCCTCCCTCAAAGGGGGTCATGCTCCTGGTAAGATTCACCTTAATTTACAGAATTCTTTTTTTTTATTTTTTAAACATGTATTCATTTTTGAAAGACAGACTGCAAGTGGGAGGAGGGGCAGAGAGAGGGGGAGACACAGAATCCGAAGACAGGCTCTAGGCTCCGAGCTGTCAGCACAGAGCCTGATGCGGGGCTCGAACTCATGAACTTTGAGATCATGACCTGAGCCGAAGTCGGACGCTTAACCAGCCCAGCCACCCAGGCGCCTCCAGAATTCATTATAGTGTCTCCATACAACTAAGCAAGCACATCCAAACTAATGCAATGGTTTACATAAAAGCAACTCCAAGAAGCACAATAAAAGTTTTAAAGCTTACAAGACACTACGACCATTGCTAACAATTTAGCAAATACTGGAGCTCAGAGGGCTCTCGGCATGCCCCCTGCTCCAATCACACTGACTCTCCCTCATCTCTTGGACACTGGTTTTGTTGTTTGTCTGGCTTCGGTCTTGCGCAAGATCTTTACAACACTGATGCTGGCATATTGTGTCATTCCAGGCCAGATGTGACTGCCACATCCTCTAAGCAGCATTTCTGGATACTGAGGTCAAACAGTGTCCCTGATAATCACATTTTATTTTCCTCAGTGCACTTGCTGACCCCTTAAAGCATTTATTTCTTGGGGTGCTTTTGCTTGTCTCTTCCCAAGCAGCATGGAAACTCCTTGCACCTGGGGGCTCGAGGCTCTTCCCACCCACTACATTTACAGTGTCTATACCTGGCACATGGAAAGTACTCATGGAACATTTACTGACCGACTGGCAGGGCCCAGTTGATATTACAGCTGACCCATTCCAGCGTGGATCTACTGGCCAGGTCTCAGTTTCTCCCTCTGAAACAGAATGCCTCCAACAAGATGACTGTGTATGTTTTCCCTCGGTGACAGGCACAGCATGCCTGTGCAAATGCCTGCCATTAATGGGACATGCCCGGTGGCCGGTCAAAGCCACTGGCTACTCCTCAGCACATTCTGATTCCCAACACACGAATCTAAATTCCAGGCCACCAATTTGGATGGCAACTCATGTGCTATGTTAGGGGTTAGCTCAAGTTTCAGAAGCTTAAATTGCTTCTGAAATAACCACTGGAAAATATTTTAGCAGAGGAAATTTTTCAGGGGTCTCTTGTTTCTGCCCCCGTCCATGCCCATGAAGTCCAATTCTAGATCAGATATCAGATGTCCACCGAGTAGAGGAAAGGTTTAAACACTGTTAAGATCTACAGCTCTCTTTTCCTCTCTGTTTGCAAAGATAGTGCAGTCAAGCCACTGTAGAACGTGAGCTGAAAATCAACAGCTTCAGGCTCTAAAGGAAAATGAAATTAAGACAACAGGGGCTCCTGGGTGGCTCAGTCAGTTGAGTGTCCGACTCTTGATTTCGGCTCAGGTCATGATCCCAGGGTCATGGGATTGAGCCTTGCGTCGGGCTCTGCAATGAATACAGAGACTGCTTAAGATTCTCTCTCTCCCTCTGCCCCTCCCTCTCAAAAAAAAAAAAAATCAATGAACTCTCATTTAAGTCAAAGCCTGAAGGATTCCTGTTCTCATTGCCTTACTTTGCTCTTGAATGGGGATGGCAAATACGGGGCATGCCTGTCTATCACCACTCTCTAGACCTCTCCACCTCTTTCCAAAAACTCCACCCCATTTAACTTAGATACAGGTTCAGGATCCTTCTCAACACTCCAGTGAGACACAACCAATCTACTGAGGTTGGGACATGAGGTTAAACTGATTTAACATCTTCTCTAAAAACTAATACCAAAGAGTATTAACATATGGAGGGGTAAGGAAAAAAAATAGGGGCATTCCCACACTACCAGAATGCAGCAACATGAGATGAGATTACTTTAAGGGCAGGGGAGAAAAGATGGAGAGAAGGTGAAAAGACACTCAAATCTATATGGCTTGAGTTTCAAAATGAAAACAACGCATGATAGTAAGTGGCTGCTATGGCTGCTCATAACATGGGATTTCTTCAGGGAGCTGTGGGGTTTTTTCCTCCTTAGAGCTGTAGTCTTTAAGAGTATATGAGATACTTCCTGTTATATAACTATTAGTAATGTGTTTTCTTACTTTATTGGAAACTCTCCAAGTTTGGGGTATTTATTTCAGTATTTATGGTATCAGATTCTTCTAACACATCAGATAGTCCCTGGGATGAAATGTCACTCATTCAAAGGAGCAACAAAGCCTTTTACCAAATCCTCCAACTGACACCTCTCATTTCTTAGCCTCCTCTCTGTCTGTTTTTTAAAAAATTTTAAATGTTTATTTATTTTTGAGACGGGGGAGGTGCAGAGAAAGCAAGGGAGACACAGAATCCGAAGCAGGCTCCAGGCTCTGAGCTGTCAGCACAGAGCCCAATACTGGGCTCTAAGCCACGAACTGCAAGATCATGACCTGAGCTGAAGTCAGATGCTTAACCAACTGAGCCACCCAAGCGCACCTCTCAGTCTCAGTTTTATTCCTCCTTCCCTCTCTCCCTTCTTCCTCCTCTCCCTCCTTCCATCCATTTGCTAATTCCACGAATGTATATGGAATACCTCCTGTATTTCAGAAACTGCCAGGCACCAGGGTGACAGAGATGAACACATACTGTCCCTGCCCTCAAGGAGGCTAGGATTCCATTTGGGCATGTGCCGTGCAGGTGTGTCCCTGAGTCCCTCCTGCTTCTGTGGCCTGGCAGAGCTGGACAAAAGAGGACATATCTGTTGGGCGGCCTGGGGCTTGGCCAGCATCCTCTGAAAACAGCAGGGCTCCCATCCGATGGAATGACATACAATTTATTTTTCTGTACCCTCCTGAGAACAGAAGCAAATAACAAAAGCAGTTGGCAGTGGTGATTTCCTTAGAAAAATGACAACTTTAAGGACAAGTTCTGAAGTCGAAATGGACAATACTTAGATAGACCTAGAATGCATGCAATGTATGTTTGTTTAACTAAGCTACAAGGAGGGAAGGTAGTTGAGGGCAGAGGGCTTATTCAGCTGGATAGAGCCTGGTACAGTGAGGTCTATCAAGGAACTAGAGGTGGCGATGGGGCAAGTGCCAGGCAGACACCAAAAGCAGGGAAGAAAAGCAGCCATGTTGAAGAGACAGAAGCTGGAGGCACCCTGCAGTGTGGGGTGGCTTAGGGCTGCAGACTGAACCTTGATGGCCCCCAAAAAGGCAGATAGATAAGAGGCAAATAAGATAAAAGACAGATAGCTCTCAGGGTGCTATAAAAACACTTAAAGGCCAAACTCCCAACTATGCAGAAATTGAAGCAGCCAGAACAGATTATAGCCTGAAAGGACACCAGAATCAAGAACTCACTCCAGATCCCTTTCTCTGGGAGCTTTTGGCACTTTCTCTGAAGATTTCTCTGAAGATTTTGGCACTGAGTTTCCCCCGCGTTTATGAAGTGACACATTATAGAGCACGAGACATAGCAGCATTCAATAACTGCATAAAGGGTGGATATTTAATGCGGTGGAGCCATCTACCCACCACATGGATAAAATAGTTAAGGGTTATGTGCTGTGCATCAGGCACTACTGGGCGCTGGGATTCCGTAATGAGCAAACACAGCCTCTGCCTTCAAACTCCTGAATGTAATGGAGGAACCAGGCATGTACACCGGCCACGAGATGAGCGCTCTCAAGAGGCAAACATAGGGCACCATAAGGCCCTTTAGAAGGGCCTTACACATAGCTAGCAGGTCCTACTGGCTTGCAGGGCAAAGAGGTCGAGTGGGAGGAAAAGCATGAGCCAAGGGACCAGGGGACAGAGTGAACATGACTCGTCCCCACCCCGAGACTAAACCCAGACCAGGGAACACAGGGGCTTGGAGGTGCTGAAAGATGATTCTGCAGAAACAAGTGAGGCCAGGTCTGCTTAGAGGGCTTGTTAAGCCATATTAAGGAGTTTGAACTGTACTTTTTTTAAAAAATTTATTTATTCTGAGAGAGAGAGGGAGACAGAGTGCAAACAGAGGAGGGGCAGAGGGAGAGAGAGAATTCCAAGCAGCCTCCATGCTCAGCACAGAGCCCGACTTGGGCCTTGATCCCATCACTGTGAGATCACCACCTGAGCCAATACCAAGAGTCAGATGGCTTAACTGACTGAGCCAACCAGGTGCCCCTGGACTGTACCTTGAGGGCAAGGAGTAGCTAGGGATGAGCTAGAACAGTGGTGTGGTAGAGGGCCCTAGACACTCAACATGCCCAATAAATGTATAAAAATGGCTCTGGTATGAATGCCTTGGGGTCAGGTTGGGGTGGGGGACAGGAGTAGAGGAAGTGGGCCTGAGCTCTGCACCCAGCATACCAGCCCAAACTGTCTCTGGGACAGGGAGCCAGACAAGTGAAGGAGAGGTTTCCACCTGCGTCTTCAGCATCTGAATCTCTGTGACAGCAGAAAGGACACTGCAGACAGCCTTCCAAACAAGGGACAGGGGCAGAATCTGGAGAGAAGGTGGAATCGAAGCCAGTGGCCACAGGTGATGATGACTCACTATCCACGTGTCCCCACATAAGACATGGAGGACACTTAGGAACAGAAACTATGTCAACCCAGTTGTCTGAATGCTTCTCCTTTTTCTTTGAAGGAAGGCTCTACATTAACTTCCCCTGAACAAAGTAAGGGAGAGTTCTCTCTTGGTCATCAAATTTTAGAAGATGCCATGGATATTAGATGCAGACTAGTTTTCCCTAATGCTTAATTTTCTTCCACCATTAGCTCAGGGCTGGGCAAACATGGTGGACATCAGCCTCTGGATATTAGTGAGAACACATCGCAGAGAGAAGGCAGGCTCCCAGGGAAGGCACTCCTTTTCTCAGACATGTCCTCTTCAGCATCTCCTCCCGTTGCTGCCAAACACATGCTTGCCATGTCATTCTTCCTTTCCAAAGCCAGGCGCTGAACTAGAATGTCAGCACCAGAACAATCTGCATGGTATTTAGCTTGGGTAGCTGTTCTTGGCAGGTCTGAAAAAACTGGTCTGCCAAACAGTGGTCAGGAAACTTCCCTGATGACAGTCCCATGGTTTTTGTTCTATTTAGGTTTTCCACTGCTTGAATCAATTACAGTAATTTCTATTTCTTACAAATTTCTTAGAATATTGACCAATCCATTCAGATTTTCAAATTTGGAGCACAGAATGGTACTAACAATCAATTTTAACTTAAAAACAACCTCTGCTTCTGTGGTTTATGTTCTCTTCCCGGTGCTTTAATGCGTGTAGATATTTTTTCTCCTTTAAAAAATTAGATTTGTGAGGAATCAGTCTACTTTGTTGGTCTTCTGGAAAAAAATAGCTCCAAGATTCATCAATTCTACCATTTTTTTTCCTAACTAAGTAGGTCAACATTTACTTTCATTAATTCCTTCCTCCAAATTTCTACTGTTTTCTTTTGTGTCTCTTATTTACCTTCTTGAGTGGGGTATTCATTATTTAGATTTCTTATATAGAAAGCCATGAATTTTTCTCTATGTAAATATTCATCTTTGTTTCAAATTTCATTATGTAGCCTCCTTGTTACCTTCCACCAAGTCTGCGGTTGCAATTTTGGTCTCTTATTGGAGCCCACAGTTCTTTGTATTGTATTTTTCTATTTCCAAGTAATTGGGTTTCAAATTTTATAATTTTATATTTTCTATAATTCTAGTGCACTGAAGTTAAAGGAAACACCCTGTACATTTTCTGCTTTTTAAAATCTCTTGATAATTTTTGCAGGGTCTATTTTATGGTCCTTTTCTACTTCCCAGGGTTTGAGTAGTTCTAGAACTTTTTTTTTTTTTTGATCTCCCAGTGCGTACCTTTAAGTTTTCATATTAGTGTGGGGGATTAGGGAAGGGCTCTGAATCAGTTGGCCTGAGGTTCAAGCTTAAGGAACTTTAAGAAAGTAAGTAGGAGGCAGGGAAGGGATCTGGCATCTACCCCTGT
This sequence comes from Cryptoprocta ferox, assembly GCA_028646485.1. Lineage (NCBI taxonomy): Eukaryota > Metazoa > Chordata > Mammalia > Carnivora > Eupleridae > Cryptoprocta > Cryptoprocta ferox. The sequence goes on along the minus strand of CM053559.1, from coordinate 60,877,787 downwards.
GACCTTGACCAGAGATGACACAGGAGAAGTACTTAGCACACTGCTTAGCTCAGAGTAAACTACCATCAATGGTGGATATTGGTACTAATATTATTCAGAGCCTTCAGCTATTAACATTTCTCTAAAGATCAAAATAAAGAAAGAAACAGTTTTTTGTGCTACCAACCTATTTCCAGACAAGCAGCACAACAAACCTTTATCTCCTGCTCTCCTTTTGATCTCCTCTAACAATACCCTATGGTTTACATCCTGGACATAGTCACTTTGTCATTGTTCCATTCTATAGCTTGTCTTAAGAACAATTTCTGACACTCGTATTTGCTTGATTTACCAAACTTAAAATAATAATTTAAATTGCTCTCTACATCTACTGATTCCTGGGCTTGTGCTACCTCTTCTTGAGCAGTATTTTGTTTTATTTCTTGAACCTCTACAACATATCTTTAAAGTAAATTTTAAAGTAAGGAACATGTAGGGGCGCCTGGGTGGCTCATTCGATTGAGTGTCTGGCTCTTGATTTCGGCTCAGGTCATGATCCCAGGGTCGTGGGATCAAGCCCCGTGTTGGGCTCTGCACTGAACGTGGAGCCTGCTTGGAACTCTCTCTCTCTCCCTCTGCCCCTCTCCCCCACTCATGCTCTTCTCTCTCTCTAAAATAAAAAAATAAAATAAATTTAAAAAATAATCACTGATCTCAGTAATCACCAACTCCTACAATCTGAATATGGGCTACCAGTTCTGTCTTCCACATCTATAATCTTGTCTCTTATTTTTGTCTTTCTTTTGTGTATTTTCCAGAACCTCTTTCCCCCCATAATTCACATCACTGATTTGATTTCCCATAGCATTTGTATTAGTTTTCTAGGGCTGCTTTAACAAATTGTCACAAAGCTGGTGACTTAACACCACACAAATTTCTTCTCTCACCATTCTGGAGGCCAGAAATCTCAAATCAATATTACTGAGTAGAAATCGAGGGGTGAGAGCAGCCATAATCCCTCTGGAGGCTCTAGAGGGGAATGTGTTCTTTTCTTCTTCCAGCTTCTGATGGCTGCCAGTGTCCTGTGATGTGTCTCCATCTTTGTGATCACAATGCCTTCCCTTCTATCAAATCTCCCCCTGCTTGTCTCTTAAGGACACTTGTGACTGCACTTAGGACAATTCAGTGCAATCTCCCCATCTTTCAAGCTCCTCAACTTAATCACATCTGCAAAGTCTTTTTTTGCCCTGTAAGGTAATAACATTCACAGGTTCCAGGGATTAGGATATGGATATCTTTCAGGGTCATTATGCAGCCTATAACACATTCATAACACTCTTTATACTCCTGCTAATTTGGGTTTTAGGTCTGTTGTTGGATTTGTTTCCTCAAAACCTTTCCTTATTTACTCAATCTCTTTTTAAAATTTTATTTCTGTTGTCCTTTCCTGTCAACACATTCTTTCCTTATGTTTTTCTGTCCCTGTTCGAGAGAGGCCATGTCTTTTTGAAGTATGCTGAGGATGCCACACATTTCCCCCAAATTGTCTTTTGTGGCCTACTATAGATGATTTCCTGGGTCTTCCAAAGCTGCTGTCTTTATTCTGTTCTGCAGGACTTCTCCACAAAGTCTTTTTTTTGTCTTATTCATCCTTAAGTAAGGAGAAGTTTGTCCTTACTGATGACTGATTTTCAACAGACATTATGGGCAAGACTGACAATGGTTCCGTCTTCTGGCCAGCTGTGTCACAGATGGATCCTTCCTCAGACCTGCTCCGGGAGGGGACTGGCTGAGGGCACAGCTCCCAGCTAACTCAGAACCTTCGCTCTAGTGAAGTTTGCTTCCTCCTCTGAGACTCTCAATCAGTTCAAGATAGGAAGCATCCCGGCTGCCAGCAGGTACAGCTGTCAAGGCACCTTGCCTGTAGCACTTAGCTTTTGGGGAGTAGATTTACTAGAATGCACTGAAATCAAGACAGTTTCTCCCTATTTCCCATCTGGTTATAGTCTGATGTTTTCTTTCTCTATTTGGCAATGGGGAAAAAAAACCAAAGAGATGGCTCTATAAAGGCCCACATCTGAGGCCAGTAACTGAGGATAGAAAAGAAAGGCTAACCAGTTGGAATTTGCTTTGAGTGCATGAGTTGGGAACTAATGATGAAAAGGTTATAAATTACTTTCTCACTTTTTTTCAGGCAGGGGTGGGGGGGGGTGGTGAGGTGGGGTCTCCTCTTGGTGACCCTTTGCATCATGAGCAACGTCCCAGAAAGGCTCCCTGAGACCAGCACTGTCTGCCTCATCATTGTCATTGGTTGATGCCTCTGAGATTCAGCCATTTGTCAGTCCTTCTCAATTTTTGCTGGCCTGCAATTTTTTGTTATTTTTCTGTGTCATCATGGGTATCTCAGGCAAACCTTCCAGAGATGGGGTCTCAGTAGGGCAGGATAATGTCTAGTCTCTAGTTTTTAGAAATTGGCTTGTTCAGTAAATGGAAAGACTGGCTCCTCCTCAAACTGCAGGGTTATTCATGCCCCATGTGGGGAAAAGTATTCCAAAGAGAATCCATCTCCCTCAGTCAGATCTGGCTCTTCAGGACTCCCAGACCTTCAGGGTTCAGGGCTCCTGGGCATCTGACAGGGTGCCCACAGGGTAGAATCAGGATAGTACCTTATGGAAATCTCTTCAAGCACAAACCAGTGGGCTGGCCAGAAGTGAGGAAGCCTGATTTTAACTGAAAACAGCTGAAGATGATCAGATCCAAGACTAGACAAGCTAACAGTGGAAGTGAGGTTGGTTCCCAACTGGAGACTGGGAATCGCTTTTCCACACCTGCCCTTTTTTCTCAGCAGCAAACTGCCTACTAATGCCACTTTTTAAAAGGTTGAAACATTTAACCTAATCTAAGGTCTGAAGCCCCATTAGAAAGTTAATAGCATGGTTTCACTGAAGGAGAAAAAGCTACAGTAGACTGGGCAATTATATTCATGGGTAATTTGGAAGAAAAGGCACAGTAACAGACTGAAATGTTGACAGAACCAATGAACAGGAGAAGGACTATGTCATTAATGGAGTGCCTTCCAGACGTCAGGTATGGCGCTAAGCCTTTATTACGTTATTTGCCTTAGACCTCAAAGTTTCTCCTGGTAGCCATAGCTGTAACAAACTGCAGATTCAAAGCTAAAGAGTATTCAGGGATTGATTTGATGACTTATAAAGCTACAATATTATTTTTTCTTACTTCTGGTTTTGGGATGTTTTACCCTCAACTGAAGACACAGAGATTTCAACTCCTATTTTATAGCTTCTGAGAGATTCAGTGTCTTGTGAAAAATCCACGCAAGGGCAGGGAATTGCACCCAGGTCTGTATGATTTAAAAGTGTTTGCCACTTTTTATTCATTCAACAAATATTTACTGAGCACCTACTATGTGCCAGGCATATTTCTGAGCACGAGAGATAGAGCAATGAACAAAAAAAATCTTTACTCTCATGAAGCTTCCATTCTACTGAGGGGTAAGGAGTGGTGGTCTGCTGGCATATGTTTAGCCAATGGCCCTAGGGGAGTGGGGCCTGGAGACCTAAAGCATTTGGCAATTTCCATGGTGTAAATATTCCCATCAGAGCTCATTTCAGGCCACCAAGTTGACATGACTAAACAGAGATGGGAAGGGTGCACCATTTCACACCAGCTCCAGCACACCATTGGTGAGGAGGGATCTGCAACATACCAATATTTCTATCATATTGATTATAAATTGAATATATAATAAATTACATAATTATTTAATGTGCCTAGTGGTAATGAGTTTATAAAAATTAAAGTGGGGTAAAGGAGTAGCAAGTGGCCAGTGTGCTGTGAGGAAATCAGGAACACTTATCCCATGAGATGACTTGGGTCAGAGACTGGATTTTTTCTCATCTGTAAAATCAAGATAATGATTCTAAGTATCTGATGGGGCCAGAGACTGGATTTTTTCTCATCTGTAAAATCAAGATAATGATTCTAAGTATCTGATGGGGCCATCATAAGGATTCAATGAAATGGCAGTTATTGTAACATATTGCCTTCTAGTATAGAATAGGCACTCAATAAATGATAGCTATTAATATTTATCTGAATTGAGATGCGGATGACCTAGTACACAATTTTCATCTTCCTTAGAACTGATAAGAATCTAAAGCTTTCATTTCATTCCTAAACATCAGACTGGTATTTTAGCCACTCGAACAAGTTCTCAATGATTGACCAACAATCTGGAAACGTTCCCATAAAGATGGAGTGGCTAAGCTCAGATTTAATAATGCTAGGCCCTTTAACACTGCCATTAGGACTTGCAGTATCCCTACTGTTCTTACTGAATAATTTGATTAAATTCTTTAACAGCACTGTCATTCCAGACCAATCCAGGCCACTCTCCCTCAAAGAAGTACAAAGGATGCTATCACTCCTCTTGAGCTGAGTAGACCACATAGTTTTTGTTCTCTTTCAGACTCTAAACTGAAAACAAAAAGATACACAGATAATAAGCCAAACATATACTATAGGATTGGTTCATAAACTTGCTCAAAGCCGTAAAAGTCATACAGAATGCAAGTCTCTTGACAAAAGGGTAAAGACTAGCTAGAATCCTCCAAAGATAAAACTGTATAAAATGTTGAAAAGAAATTGTGTTAAGTTACTTTAAATTAAAGAGTGAAACTCTTCCCTCAAATTGAGAAAAATTATCAACTACTTTTATTATTTCTTTAAGAATTGAGGTACAGTTATAGGTTCATTATCAGGGTAGAGGATTAAAGGAGAAGGGAAAAAACTTTCTTCTTAGCCTGCCATCTGCCATGAACAGAGCCAGATGCCCCACAAATATCCCCATTTTGTCTGCCATCACAAAGACCCAGCGTCACTAAGCTATGCTTTAGAGCTGTGCTGGAGCGAAGCCATCATTCAAACCCGGGGCTCAGGGGCCTGACTGGTACCTCTTGATTTCATTCCAAATTCCCACCCTGGTGTCACATTCAACTGGTTAATGATGGAGCCTTAGAACTTGGCTGGGGTTCTTGTTGGTCATTCCTAACCCAAGTGGTTATGATAATGTAGGCCCAGATGTCCCTAAATCAAGGGAGCTCTCAAATTGGTACTGTTCCTTCTCTAATCCAAATGAACTGGGGATTTCTTGGAACTCACACCTTCCTCCTTAATTTTCTTCAATACACTTTCACCCAAGAAGGAGCCATCTGCCCAAGGCCAATCAGAAAATGCTGCAGATATCATCTGAGGATAAGATTTCCTTCAGAAAGAAGTACTTTTCACCACAACCCTCTCCAGTTGCTTTTCCTAACTTCTCTTTGGTTGCTCATTGGCTTTCATTGGGGTAAGGTAAAAGCAATAACCAGATCAAATAAGTTTCCTACAGTCTTCCCCTAGCAGCTCCTTCAGAAGCATGTGGGATATACTTTGAAGGGTGATCTTCTCTTATTTTCCTGTCTTCCCTTTCCATTCACAAAGCTTCCTTCCAACATTTTAATTTTTTTTAATGTTTTATTTTTGAGAGAGAGAGAGAGAGAGAGAGAGACAGAGTATGAGTAGGGGAGGGATAGAGAGAGAGGGAAACACAGAATTCGAAGCAGGCTCCAGACTCTGAGCTGACAGCGCAGAGTCTGATGCGGGGGTCGAACCCAAGAACTGTGAGATCATGATCTCAGCCAAAGTCGGACGCTTAACTGACTGAGCCACCCAGGTGCCCCATAATCTTTTGCATTATATGTAATTCCTTATGTGTGTCAAATCCTGTGAGAATGGAAGGAAGCAACACACACACACACACACACACACACACACACACTTTTTTTTTTTTTTAATGAGTGCTGGTTAGCTATCATGTCAATAATTATAGGTTTTGGGGGGGGTTTTTTGGTCCCCACCCTTTTTGTATTTTGGGATTGATGGGGGATTCCTTGTTACCTAGTTTTTTTCTGTAAATGCCCACAAGTTTAGGTTTTGCCAACCAGTTGTTCCTTTTGCTCCCCAAATTTTCATTATGAAAATTTTCAAACCTTCTGGAGAATTCAGAGCACTCTACAGTAAACATCTACCACCCACATTTTATAATTGTTAGCATTTTCACTCTATTTGCTTTATCACACATCTGTCCTTCTAACCATCCACCCACCCACCTTTCCTTATTTTTTTAAATACATTTCAAAGTAAAGCTACGACCCCCGTGATTTGTCTGGTATTTCACACAAAGGCTGACTTCAAAGTAATTCCTCTCATTTTCAACTGAACCACTCCCTGTAGACTCCTAGAGCCCAGTGTGAAAGCCCACCCTCTGACTCTACTGAAGATCCCTTGGTATGAAGGCCTGATCTCCAGGCCTTTCTCAAGGCTCTCCTGGATGCTTTCATTAACCAAAGCCCCTCTGACCCTGGACTAAATCACCACTCTCCCCCCATAGCTTCAACTCCTCTACTTTTAATGTTTCCATCAAGCCACCATGAAATGAATATTTCTAAAGCTCAACTTTACATCTGATCACATATTTTCAGCCAAGAGAAGAGTGATATCTTCACATAGTACTCAATATAAACGATTCCTCTTGGGGTACTTCAAAAGCAAAGGACACGGGCTTTTCTCATGGCTGTCAGTCCACTGCCCATGACTTAGAAACCACCAGAGTGCCATGTATGCCCAAGGAGGCTCATTGATGCTGCTTTCAGCTATGCAATGGCATCATCATCAGAGCTTAGTTACTGGGTGAAAGAAAGAGTGATTAACTGAATGTGCAAGAGAAAAAAATTTCCACCTTCAAGAACATGCTAGAAATTAGAAAATTATCTAACACAATGCGGGGTCTGTGATTCCAACTTAAGGCTCCAGCCAAAATTTTTCATCTGGCTTCAGCGTTGACCTTTCACCTCTTAGCAAGGCTTCTCTTCCTTCTAGGCCAGACAAAATTCACCCCTGGGTTTTGTCAGAAGCAGTGGCCTCATTAATCAGCTTAAAAAGCAAACATTCATCCCTCCTTGTAATGCAAACCAGCCAGTAAGATTCTCTGGGCAGGCAGTTGTTTAAAGCAGCAATTATGAGGGCATATTTCACAAGAATCTTTTATTTTTTTTAAAGAAGTCATTTACAAAACACATATTTATTGAGAAAATTTAGAAGATACAAAGAGAGAGAGAGAGAGAGAAAAGAAACAACAATCTTGCTACCTAGGAACTACCATTAATTTCTTCATGTACATCCCTTTAGACTTGAAAAAAATGAATATATACATTTTGTGAAATTGTAACTATATTGTACATGCTGTTTCTATTGTTTTTAAATTACCATTAAGTAATAAATTATTGTCATTATTATTAATTGCCATGATCCCATGTCATTAAGTATTATTTGATGTAATTTTAATAGAGACATATAAAGAGATATAAATATATATGCTATATTTAATAATTCTTGGTGGACAGAAAAGCTGTCACAGTAAGAATAGGTTGCCCCACAGTGTGCCACTTTGGCATGTGGATTGTTTTGAACTAAAGGGAATCAAGACTCAGCAGATTCAAGAAAAACTTTTACCTCTCCCTTAACTACCAAAAAGAATTTAGATATGGAGCTTGGCTCAGAAAGAGAGTTATTACCAGAGATAACTTTTTATGTGAATGACCCATCTGTATGGCAGAGCAAACAGCTAATTATCAAACACCTGCTCTTGTCCTGTGAATCACCCTCTTCCCCTTTGAAGCCCCAGGCCCCTAGCCAGTCCTTAGCTCAGGATGGTATATAAGCCTCAATTGCCAGACTTTCCCTTGGGTCTCATATTTTTATGGGGCTCTTATTGGTATGAAATTAACATTTTGTCTTTCTCCTATTAATCTATCTTATGTCAATTTAATTATTAGATCAGCCAAAGAACCTAGAAAGGTAGAATAAAAAATTTTCCACCCCAGCAGCTGTTTCAAATTTTTCACTGCTCTAATTATCACTTTGGTCAACAAGTCTGAACATACTACTTTCTGCATAACGTTAGCTGTTTCACACAATAAACTTCCAGGAGGTCAAGGGCTATGTGTATTTTTAAGATTTTAAATAACTTTTGCAAAACTGCTTTGCAGATTTAGACTTCTGCTAGCAGTTTTATGACCCACTCCCTTATCCTGTATAATTTAGGTAAAAACTTCCTAATCCAATAGATGGAAAAGCTGTTATCAAGCTGTTTAAATTACATTTATTTGACCACCCGAGAAATGGAACATTTTAACGTTTAATTTTCTTTCATCAGAGCCAGTGAGTGATGGCGAGGAAGGGGGCAGTCCCAAGGAAGTATCTTCCAGCACCTGTGAGTCACACTGGAAGGCCTGGTGTAGGGATGGGGGGTGGGGAGGGGCTCAGCAGCCCTGTGCAGGGTAATCAATGAACAGTTGAACCTCTGTACCCTAGTGGAAGTTTTGAAACCATTTCTCTCCTTCCTCTCCTTTGTTAATTGGATATATTTCTCTGGAGACACTAGGACAGCGATATACAGGGATTTTAAATTCCTAAAAATTCTTGATCAATAACTACTATCAATATTTTGCCCAAAAAAGTTTTGTATAGGGGCGTACCAGCTGGAAGAAGAATGATTAAAGCCTACTTACTAGGGAAAGTATAAAAAGAGTTTCTGGAAAGATTTACTTGGTGGCCCAAAATCATATGGGTAAACTAGAACCATAACTGAGGGCTCCCATCTTCCCCATGGTTTTGGCAGCAGCAGAAGATGCAGCCATACAAGTGTGCTAAATTCAAAAGAATTCAGTTAGATTCAACATAAGTCTGCAGTCTGCAGGGAAGCCCAGAAGTTTTCCAGAAGGGGAGAGGGTGCTCCTTAGTGACATCACACATACTTGCCTGCTCTGGCCCCCCACCCAGAAATAACCCCAACATCAGGGGATGGAGCTAGCCATGGCTCCCCAGGATCTAACCACAATACTGCACTCAATAGTGCAGAACAGACTGGAATACAAATCCCAGGCTCCCAAAATGTCGCATCTACAAGCTTTCAAAAGGTGAGAGAGCATCCTAGTGCAGGGACAAATGGCACTTACTCTTTGCTGAGAGCCTTGGTTATCTGTAAAACTTCAACCTCTGGTTTCTAGAGTCAGCTTCAGATGTGTGGGGATCTGGCTGGTCTCTGGATATCTGTCCCTCTGAATTATGAAGGGGAGAACCCCCCCTCTATCTCTCTAGCAGTCGATGTTTGCTGCTGGGTGTCCTTTCTATAGGCTGCAGCTAAAAAGTTAAGTCCCTTAAAAGTAACAGCAGCAGCCACCACTAGTAAACTTTTATCTCCTGGGAACCCCAAGAGGCACTAGGAGCTTGGTGTCCCAGCGGGGTGCCGAGTCACGGGGAAGACAGTGGCCAGGAGGCTGGGACTGGTTTTTGTTAAACAACAGCATCTCACCCTGTGTCCTCAAAGGAATAGGTCCCAGATACCACCGCTATGAATTCCAGCTGCTAAGTGTGAAACCTTATCCTCCAGCCTGTAATTCAGGCCCCTCCAGTTCTTAACTGTCTTTAATTTAAAATACTGAATTCAGGGAGATCAGGAGGTCCCCTCCCCTCCCCTCTCTCTTCCCCTCACCCCTTACTAGCTGGCTCAGAGCCTCCAGTGTGGAGGAGACAGGCCCAGAAAGCTGCCTGAGATCCCCGAAGAAACTGCTGGGTAACTCAGACTTTCTCAGCCCAGTTCTCAGGGAATTCCAAAGTAGGTTTTAAGTTGACAACTTCAAAACCTTTTCCAGGGAGCAGGGAAGAAGAAAACAGACATCCTTGCTCTTGGAGACTCCTGCATAAATGTCAGTGGAGTGAGTTAATTTCCAAGAACCAATGGCTTATGTTTTGCAGTTAGCACAGTAGTTCTTGAGAGCTGTACTGTTAAAACAGACTGTGGGGCCCCAGCCTGGACTTTTCTATTTAAGTAGGTCTGAGACAGAGCCTGAGAATTTGCATTTCCAACAAGTTCCCCAGAGAGGCAGGTGCTGCCAGACTGGGAACCATACTTTAAGAAGCACCGAATCAGAATATGATATCCAACTAGGGATGCCAGTTAAGTGAAGACTTCAACTTTACATGGCACACATCTGAGATTTCCTTAACTGGACTCGGCGAGGAGGGCTCTCTGGGGAGTCTCTTGGTGGCTTCGTGAGGGTGCAAGATAGGACTATCGCTTCTGTTTCTCAAATCGAATATCTGTTTCCTGTGGACACTCAGTCAATCAATTAAATGTCAATCAAATGTCACAGAGTACTCAGCCCAGCTGACTTTGAGACGTGATGCCCATTTACTGCATGGCCTCCTCTTTCTTATGGTTTATTCCATCCTCTTTCCTATCCTCGGCACTCGGAAGAGCTTCTACACCTCTTTTCCAAAACCAACACGCCCATCTGTGCTCTTGAAAGAACAATTACATTCTCTTTCCCTGGACCTCCTTCCACTCTTTCTAGAACCCATCTTTCTCCACTCTAGCCACTGCCTGGCACTGGTGCCTGCCCAACACCTTCTCTGAATCCTTCTTACACATTTACTCTCTGGCTTGCTTGCTGCATATGCTTTCACTCACTCATCCTCCCAGAAAACCCGGGCCAGAGCACAGTGATTAACAGCAGTGGGCAAGATGGGGCTTTGTCCTGCTCTCATGCAGCTGACAATCCAGTGGGGCCATTCCCACGGATGAACGCACTACACCAGTGGTCATTTCACCACAAACATGCCAAGTGCCCCGAAAGAGAAGCACAGGGTGCTGAAAGGGTGCATACAAAGGGGTGCAGGGGGGTGGCTAACCTAGTCTGGGGCCGGGGCAGGGAAGGCCTTTTGAGCGAAGCCACACTGAGCAGTGTCTGGAATTGGAACTGGCCTGGCACTTGTCTTGCCAGGGCCTTAAATGTTGGGTCTAATAATATTTTCAAGGATCCAATCATAGTTTCTCTCTCACAATGACTAGCAGTGATTTAAAAAAATATTTCTCTCTCCAGTACCCACTTCCCTTCTTAATTCCACTTCTGTATTTCCAGTGTCTGCTGGATTCTTACTACAATGCCCCAGGGGACCTCAGACTCAACACGTTAAATGAAATGTCCCCCAGCAAAGCCTCTCTATATCTCCTTCCCCCATCTTAGACACATCCAATCAGGGCCTGCATGTCATCATTCTTGAACCCACCTACTCCCTGCCACGTCCACCACCTAAAAAGCCCACCAGCACAGGTTAACTCTATCCACCCAACCATCTTCTGAATTCATCTTTTGTCATATGTTAAGTTCTCCAAAGCCATACCATACTTTCCTAATTCAATGTATACTTTTTGCTTATAATAAAATACATACTCGTTATAGAATATTTTGAAAATACACAGAAAGAAATTAGAAAATAACCACTGATAATATTCTGTCTTATTTCCATATGTGCATGTGTTTTTATATGTTTTATATTTAGAGATTGCAATCATAGTACGAACATATACAGTAGACTGCTATACTGGTGAGTCCCTCATAAGATTCCTTTTTATGAAAGACCCACATGGAGGGGCACCTGGGTGGCTCAGTCAGTTGGGTATCTGACTCTATTTCAGCTCAGGTCATGATCTCACAGTCCATAGGATTGAGCCCCAAATTGGGTTCCTCACCAACAGTGTGTAGCCTGCTTGGGATTATCTCTTTCTCTTACTCTCTCTCTTTGCCCCTCCCCTGCTCACACACTCTCTCTCTCTCTCAAAATAAAATAAATAAACTTAAAAAAAAAAAAGACCTACATGGATAATCGAAGGCAGGTGTTATGGGTTGAATTGTGCCCCTCAAAATCTAAATGCTGAGGTCTTAACCCCCCTTACCTCAAAATGTGACTGCCAGTCTGTAATCAGAGATAGAGCCTTCAATAAGGGGGTTAAGTTATGAGGAAGACATAGTGTAGCCTTAATCCAATATGGTGAGTGTCCTTAGAAGAAGAAATTTGGATACAGACAGCTACAGAGGGAAGACCACGTGAAGACACAGGGAGATGACAGTCATCTACAAACCATGGACAGTCATCTTCTAAACCATTAGAAGAAACCAACCCTGGGGACACCATGATCTCAAACTTTTATCCCCCAGAACTGTGAGGAAATAAATTTCTGTTGTTTAAGTTGCCCAGTCTGTGGTACTTTGCTGTGAGAGCCCTTACCATATCTGCAAAATGGAACTAAACACTTCTGTTAATCATGATAAAATAGAAAGGTATCTGGCCAGGATCCAGACCATCCAAATCCTTAACCAGACCTTTCCTGTGGCCACAGCCACCCACAAGTCCCAAAAGGGACGCACCAGCCCAAGAAGTCCATTAATTCCCAGGCCAGGCATGATCCACAAACCACATGCAGACTGCTTCAAATCCACCCTGAACATGTGTAGCCCACAATAATTCCTCCAGCCTGTGGCATTTAGTGGTGACTCTTAACAGCATTGCATTAAAACCCAGTAACAGGGAAGGATCAGAAATTGATAGTAGGTGGCTTGACAAACCAACAACAAACCACCAACAGCAAGAAGGGAGAATCCTGCCATGGGCCCCCAGGACAGACATCAACAATCAACAATGACACAATACGCTAAGATCAGGCTTGGCCTTAAAATTCTTCTCTCAGTGTTCAAGCAGGTCCTAGTAAGGAACTCGAGCTAGCAAGGAGAAAGGCACCTCTTTGCTAGCATGGGCTTACAGAGCATCCTACATTTCTGCAGGACGAGATGCTGTAACACCCAAATGAATTAGGTTTTTACAAAACAGCCACTAAAATAAATGAGTAAATGGCCTTCCATTCAATCAGACCTGGCATCAAGGCCGAATTTGAGGTAGCTAGAGCAAACACTTAGGGTGTGCTGAGCATATGTGCAGCACTCTTCCTAGTTTTAACATATATTATTTAATGTAATTCATGCATTTGTGTACCCCACTATTAATACTGCCCCACCATCTACAGATGAGAACACTGAGGCCCAGAGTGGTGGCCCAATGCTCCCAAAGCCATACAGCTGAGATCTGAGCCCATGGTAGCCCCCGGTCTGTGCTCTTCACTTTCCGGTGAGGGTTCCCAAGCTTCAGAGTGCCTCAGGATTGCCTGGAGGACTTGCTAAAACACAGCTAGCTGCGCCCCTCCCCAGTGTCCTCCTTTCTGGAGATCATGGATGGGGCCTGAGAATCTGCATTTCTATCAAGTTCCCAGCTGAGGCTAACGCTGCTGGTGCAGAGACCACACTTGGAGAACCACTGCCCTATGGAAGGAAAGTTCCCTCTAATGATGGTAAGCTCACAGAACAGTTGTGTAGAGCTTACGGGCCTACATAGGAAGAGTGCTTAACATAGGTCCTAGTAGAGCACACAGGGCCCACAAATACTATGTTTCTTCCTTCCGATTTCAAGTGAGTTTCAGGCATCAGCCAAGAGAGGGGCAGGGCAGGCCGTCTGCTTTCCTGTCTCTAAAATTCTACCACAGCCTCCCCTGAGACCCTGGGGCAGCTGCCGCTGAGTACTCATTTTCAGGCGGAGCACACCCCCGATGCCCAACCTCTGAACAGGAAACCATGTCGTTCTGATGCATCAGCATGGATAAAATCTCAGCACAGCCTCACAAGTGTGAACGCCAAAGCCAACGGCCTGAATTTTATCTACAGCCAACCTCTGAGAGGTACCCGTACTTGACTTTGTGTTTCTAAATATTAACATCTGAATTCTGCAAACTCTACTTGTTCTTTTAAAAGGGCTGCTATAAAGGGGGTGTGGGACGGGGAAACACAGACCCCAGTTTACATTTAGCATAACGTTTTCCCAGCTTGGGAACTGGTCAGGCTGGCAGGCCACTCACGCTCCTGGCCAGGGTGAGCCCGCCCTGCCCCGCTCCCAGCCAGTCACACAGGAAACCCCAATCCCTGCGATCCCAGCCCAGGGCCGCCTCTGAACTGGAGTGACCTGGTCCCGCTGGCCCAGGCCCAGGCAGACAACTCATTCGGGTCACTAGGATTCACACTTTAAAAGGAGGAACACGCTGATGAGATAAAAATAAAACCTGCTGAGTGTAGAGGAGGCTGCCGTTCCTGGAGGGCAGCAGGCCTCAGGCAGGCATGTGGGCGCTGTCTCTGTCCCACCCTAGAGGTGGCCAAGGGCCTTTTGTGGACAAAAGGCAAGAGCCCGGATCCCTGTCTGGCTTAAGATCCGTGAACTGAGATTCCAGATGGGCAGTCAGTTCACATGGGGATGGAATCATCCAGAAAGGGTGATTTCTCTCCTAAGACTCCTCCATAACTACAACAGAAACTTAGCAAGGAGTATTTAAAGCACACACCCTTACTGATCTTGAACGTAATGACAATACAAAATTATATGCAGCATATTCTTTTCTTTTGAAAATTTTAAACATTTTTTATTTTAATTTTTTGAGAGAGGGAAACAGAGCGCAAGCAGGGGAGGGGCAGACAGAGAGGGAAACACAGAACCCAAAGCAGTTTCCAGGCTCTGAGCTGTCAGCACACAGCCTGGCATGGGGCTCGAACCCACAAACTGAGTTCATAATCTGAGCCAAAGTCGGACATTCAACCGACTGAGCCACCCAGGCACCCTCTATGCAAGTTGTTCTTATTTCAGATCTCAAAACAAGACATGGTGTCCATGGCAGGAAAGGCCCTGGAATGGAGGTCAGATCATCAAGTTTCAGGGTAAGGCCCCTCCCATCACTTACTCCCTAAAGAACTTGCCCAGAAACCACTTTTTTCCAGATGAATAGCAGCTCTAGGCATGGATAACCTTAACTCCTGGGCTTCAGAACTCTTGCCTATGGATATTCAGTAGGACAAGCAGGTGGCCCACCCTGTCTGCACGGCAAAACAGACACACCAGGCTCGGAAGTTCTAACCCAAACAGATCATGTTCAGATGCCTCTCCCCTTCACCACTTCTGCCTGACAAGGGCCTCCTCATTCTGCATCTTTCTACTCAAACATCCGTCCTCTGATGTCTCAGGCAGAATGAAGGTGTTTTGTCTGTGTTTCCTATAGCTTGTGCTCACATTCTCACTACAGTTCTGACCATACTGACACAATGATGAGTTTTTTTCCTCCACTGGAATCTGAGCTCCAAGAAGGCAGGGGTGGTGTTTTTCTTTGTGTTTATTCTCAAGTTAGTTAACATGCAGCACAGTATTGGTTTCAGGAGTGGAACCCAGTGATTCATCATTTTACATATGACACCTAGTGCTCATCCCAACAAATGCCCTCTTCAATGCCCGTGACCCATCTTGTCCATCTCCCCTCCCTTCCAGCAACCCCCAGTTTGTTCTCTGTATTTAAGAGTCTCTTATAGTTTACCTCCCTCTCTGTTTTTATCTTATTTTTCCTTCCCTTCCTGTAAGTTCTTCTGTTAAGTTTCTCAAATGCCACATATGAATGAAATCATAGGATATCTCTTTCTCTGACTAATTTCACTTAGCATAACACACTCTAGTTCCATCCAGGTTGTGGCAAATGGCAAGATTTCATTCTTTTTCATTGCTGAGTAGTTTTCCATTGTCTATACATAACGCATCTTCTTTATCCATTAATCGGTCGATGGACATTTGGGCTCTTTCCACAATTTGGCTACTGTTGATAGTGCTGCTATAAACATTGGGGTGCATATGCCCCAAGAAGGCAGAAATTGTATGTGAATCAGGGCCTACCACCCAGGAAACCCTCCAGGAACATTTGCCAAATGCATGGTACCCACCCACCTCCCTCCCAGAGTTTTACATGCAAGAGAGAACAAAAAAAACATCCTCTAATGCAAAGGCCCTATGAAAATTAAAGAATTATTTATAACTTAAGTTACTAAGGTCTAAAGGTTTTTGGGTTTAATGGCAAAAGAATGCTATGAGAACCATAAATCAAATGCTACAGTGATCCCACGGGCCCCGACAGCAACCTGGCAACCTTCCACCCTCACTCTGTAAGATGCTGAGGGATATGGCTTCTAGCCCTCCACTTTCCAATTCAGCAGCCAACACACATAAAAAGAATGCAAAACATTTCCTAGGTAATTTTTAAATTGATTGTGCACATAAACGTTGAATGTAAATATTTTGGAAATACTGACTTCAATAAAAAATTTTAAAATTAATACCACCTGTTTGGTCTTCCCTTTTTACACCATCAGAAAATTTTAAATTGTGTATGTGGCTCACATTGGCTTTCAGCTGGACAGCGTTGTTCTAGAGAGTCCACCAAGAACTGTTCTCTCTGACCCAGCCCTGGAGGACAACACGGTCCATTCATTTTTTGGGGTTCTTAGGATAAAAATCCTACTCCTAGTGTCTCTGTCCAGGGATTTAGCACTTTATCACTCAGCCTTCAGCCAGGCTCCTGGAGCCAGGAGACCTCATGTGGGTGGTGCTGGGCCGATCTGGCTGACTCGGGAAGGCAGCCCACATGTTGTCTGGGGCTTGAATGCACATGGGGCCGGTGTGTGAATGGAGGATGCGGCGGCCTCAATTCAGCCCATTCTGGCAGCATGAGCTCATTGTACTCAGCGGGTTCCTGCCCTTATTTAGGTCAGTGGCCCCATTACCCCAGAGTCTGAGAGAGAGAGTTTCTATGGGGTTTTGTCTTTGCCATTCTTTGCTACCCTTGTCCCCTCTTTGCAGAAAATACCATGTTGCGGAGGCACTAGAACTTTTATTTTAAAAAGAACCAGAGATCGGGTTTCCATGTGCTACTCACTATAACCCTTCATGATACAATGGCCTACACACTCTGGGAATGTGTTACTGTTTTCAAAACTTAAATCTATCGTTCAAAATCTAATGCCATTAACCATAAGAGACTCTTAAACACAGAGAACAAACTGAGGGTAGATGGGGGTGGGAGAGAGGGGAAAGTGGGTGATGGGCATTGAGGAGGGCGCTTGTTGGGATGAGCACTGGGTGTTGTATGTAAGGCAATTTGACAATAAATTATATTTTTTAAAAATCTAATGCCATTTCATTTGGGGGAAAAGAATCACATTCTGTGCTTTTCATCTGCTGCTCAGTTTTTATAAACCACACTTGAGACAAACGCTTTCCCCTTCCCCACGCAGCACTGGGACCAAGAAGGATGGGGCTGCTTGGGCCCTGAAACTTGAAACCATTTACAAAGCTCACCAGAGGCCAGAAGTATTCTGTAGGCTGCTCCCCCCTCCCCCATCTGAAATATGGAACATGGCTTCCTCATCAAATACAATCAAAGGGTAGTGACTCAGTTAGGTACCATACGGTTTTGAAAGGGGAGGAGTCTTTGGAGAGTCTAGAGTCAAAGATTAATTTTCTTTTCTCTTGTTTACATTCTAAATTATTTTATTTATACAAATAACACATGGCTGCATCCTCATTGTAAAAATAATCCCCAGAATACAGAAGCGAGAGTGACACAAAGCCCACACAACTGCCACCTTCAGGACTTTGTTCTCAGCTTTTGTTCCGGATGAAACTCATGTCTCCTCATCCTGTCTGCTTGCTGGTCCCCCCTCCCCCGCCCATCGGCACTGCCTTGAGGGCCAGGGTTCCAGGCACACCCAACCCTCTCCCCATGGAGAATCAGCAAAGTAGAGAGCAGCGGGGGGGGGGGGGGGGGAATGGCCTGTGTCTATAGGCCACTGATGTCTATAGGCCACTGAAGCTCCCAGCTTCATGCACCGCTAAACTTTATCCCATCTTAAAATCATTATAGGATGGTCTTCCACTCACTTCCTAGAGAAGAGCCATGATTGATTCATCCCTACCCCTCCTGTCCAGCACAGGATCTGGCACCCAGGAAGTAATCAACGGATATTTGCTACTGTCCCAAGGCACATCTTCCTTTTTAAACCAATCCTGCCCAGTAATCTCCAGCCACATCAGAAACTCCACGTAGGCTCTCCAAAACTGGGTAGAGGGGAGACATAACCAGAAGAGTGGCAGCCCCAACTTCTGTAGGTCAGGTGGCCCCATCTCTTTGGTTTTGGACACCCAGACTTCACTCCCAATCTGTTCTGGGGCAGCTGCAAATCCCAGAGGGACAGACAGCCCTGAGCTGCGGGGCGGGGCGGGGGAAGGGGGGGGGACTCTAAGACTCAAGGCTCTATGATCCACTCATGCAACTCAAAGGGCTTTCCAAAGGAGGCCTGCTCACTAGAGATCTGGCCTGGAGGATGGATCAGATTTTACCCCTTTTTAAATCTATTTCAGCCACTAGTAAAATCCACCCATATTTACTACCACTATTCTCTTCCTCTGTGTTCAATCAGCAAATGTTTACCGAACAAGTACCCTGTGTGGGACACTGAGCTTGAGAAAACACATGAGAAAAGGTTCTGCCTGCAAAGATTTTTCCGTCTAATTGGGAGACACCAAATCAAGAGACTGGAGCTCACCGACATTATGAGGCAATAAAGGGGCAAGCGAATGATCGGGACAATGGGTCCTAAAGAATCAAGACTAAAGACGTGCTCCCCTGTCCAGACCCCATGGTCACAAGCTGCAATGCTCAGTAGACATCAGATGGTTGCCCTCACTTACCTCACAGGCCACTATGAGGTCACCTCCAGACCAAACAAAAAGGAAGAAGAAAAGAGACAGGAATGGAGACTCATTCTCTAGGACAAAGGGGAAGGGAATGAAAGCTGTAAGATGTGCAGACCCTTCAACCCGGCAGCAACCTATGGGAAAACACAGGTGTGCTTAAAGATGTGTGCTTATTATGAAGTTGTTTAAAATATATTTTTGTTTTAAAGAGAAAAGTTTAGGGGCACCTGGGTGGCTCAGTCGGTTAAGCATCCGAATTCAGCTCAGGTCATGATCTCACGGTCTGGTGAGTTCGAGCCCTGTGTCAGGCTCTGTGCTGACAGCTCAGAGCCTGAAGCCTATTTGGGATTCTGTGCCTCCCTTTCTCTCTGCCCCTTCCCCGCTCATGCTCTCTCTCTCTCTCTCTCTCTCTCTCTCTCTCTCAAAAATAAACAAACATTTAAAAAATTCTTAAAAAAAGAGAAAAGTTTAAATGTCAAACAGCACAGGGTAAATGGGAAGTGCAACAGAACCCATCTCATAGTTCTGTGTGATGATAAAGTGGATTCATGTGTAAAGCCTAGAACAGTGCCTGGCACACAGTGAGTTCCATACAAAACCTCATGTTCCTCCTCATCGCTGCTGCTGCTGTGGTTCCTAGATGAGTTACAATGCCTTTATCTAATGCAGTCATTTTACTACCACAAAGATCATTTAAGAACATGGGGGACATCTGAAATATTATTTGGTGAAAAAAAGTACCTTAGAAGACTATATATCAATGTGATCCCAATTTTGTGCAAATAAGCATGTACCTGTGAGCAAAGGAAATACAGCAGGACTATGAGCAGTTACATCAAATAGTAGTATTAGGGGTGATTTTTCTTTATTATTTGTTCTTTTCTGACTCCTCTAAATTTTCACAGTAAAATGTATTCTTTTCATGACTTTTTTTTCCCTCGCATTAAAAAGTAAGACAGTGACAACTTTAGGCCCACTGCCGAATTTTCATGAAGCCAATTGGCCGGTTTCCTTTAGCTCCTGCGACTGAGGTCCAGGGTCTATTTTTACTGCCATGTTCCCACCCCATTACAAGTAATGATTACTCCCACCAGGCAGCTTTTTAAAATGACGATCCAGTCTTCCTATAACAGCTAATTACCTCTGAGCCTTTCAGATGATTCTAAAAGAGAACCCGTTTCAAAAACGCCAGCCTCTCCTGCACTGGAGTCCCAGGGATAAACCAAACTGGCTGGGTATTAATTTAGTTTCTGGTGGTTTTCCGCTTACTGCTGCTCATCTGTTCAAAAGGGAAGGGAAAGGAAGGAAAAGGCCCACAGAACGGGAACGAGCCTGGGTGGTGTGGTGCACGAACCGCAGTGCCCTCCTGAGCTACTCTCTGGGCAGGCGCAGCCCACTCCACGACTGCTGCAGACCCAACCCAAATGGCCACACTTCAGAACCACAGTGCAAAGAAGCCTGGATGCTGGCCCAGGTCTGGCCACCAGGATTGGCACCAGGACAGGCATCATTTACCCATACGTTCTGCCCGGTCTCCCAGCCTGCAACTCTCCGTTCGTACCGAAACCCAGAACTCAACACTTAAAACCAATATGCCCTGCACCTCACCAGAGAGCGGGGGCACTGGGTCCTGGCAGGTGGTTTGGGGGCAAGTACAGAATCACAGGAAACAGGCTGCAAGGTCTTGCTCCTGCCCCACATGAAGGAAAGCACTGGTGTGACTCTCTTGCTTCAGACACTAGAAGGGAACCTGAGCCAATACAGTAAAGGGTTCAGGAACTGGGCTGTGGGTTCAAGTCCTAGTTCCACTTACCAGCTACATGACCTTGAGCTCCTATTAGCCTTTCTTTTTTTTTTTAATTTCTTTAATGCTTTTTATTTATTTTTGAGAGACAGAGAGAGACAGAACGAGCAGGGGAGGGTCAGAGAGAGAGGGAGATACAGAATCCAAAGCAGTCTCCAGCCTCTGAGCTAGCTGTCAGCACAGAGCCCGACATGGGGCTCAAACCCACGAACCGTGAGATCATGACCTGAGCCAAAGTTGGACGCTTAACCGACTGAGCCGCCCAGGTGCCCCCCATTAGCCTTTCTAAGTCCTGGTGTCCAGGGCTATAAAATGGGGCTAGTGGTGGTCCTGCCCTGTAGGAACACGGTGACAGTTAAACATGAGGCACATAAAAGCACATGGCTCAGTTCTTGGGCACACTAGATCATCCAAGATATGTGAGCCTAGTCTAAATGACAAGCTGTGCAGTACCTGAGTCAAGCTGTGGGGTATCAAGTCTTGCCACAAAGCCTAGCATTGCAAAGCAACCTGTGCTGTTACCCATTTCCTGTGGATCCCCTCAGGGCAGCTGGATGCTGCCAACTCTGTGTGTGTGGAGGCCCTAGGCGTGCTTGGCACAGGCTCGTAAATAGGGTGAGAAATCCATGTCTCTACAGAAACTAAACAGCCCTTCTCCAGCAAGACCCTGGCCAGGGCACCCCACGCAGAGGCCCTGGCTGAAATTCCAGGCTGCTGGCAGGATCTCACGCCTCTGAAATCTCCGGGGGAGAGAATTCCACACAAGGGCCTGGCCAAAAACGACGTGTCCTGAAGATTTCTCTAACCTGTGTTCACATTTCTCAGCTCTCCTCTCAACCCTCACCTAGTCCCTTCCTACAGAGACACACGTGGGGGGGGGGGGGGGGGCGGGGAAGCAAACCGCTCTGGGCTCAGAATCCACTTCTGTGTCAAGTCCCCAGGCAAAGGACTTTTGGAGCTTAAATCACGAAGCCCCTGGCAAAACACAGATTCTCAGCCTTTGTCCCTGAGCTGCTGCGTCTCTCACAAGCTCTCAGGGGATCCAGTGCTGCTGGTCTGCAGCAGGGGCTAGACGCCTCTGAAGGAAGATCCTAAAGGAAGCCAGAGCTGAAAAGGGCAGGATGGACCGGGGCTTAATCCCACTTCAGGCTTCTTCTGGCAAGAGCCACAGAGAGAATTTCTCACCTGCAGAACCAGCTTTCTAGACCTTGGGCATAAGTGCATGTGCAGGTTTCTGAAAATTGTGCGCGAGAGGGTGCATGGTAGAGGCCGGCAGAGTCAAGGGGCAGGTTGGGAAGGGCTGGAAGGTGGGGAACAAGATGAATCCCAGGCTTACCTGGGGAAGGGAACATTACACCTTTATGCGGGTTGCATACAGGTGCCTCTGTGCTCACAGTGACACTGGGAGACTTGCAGCCAAGGAAACAGAGGCTCTGACAGGTACTGCAATCTAACCAGTGTCACTTAGCGAATCATCATCAAAGGCAAGATTTGAACCCACACCAGGCCTTTTGGGCTCCAAAACCTGAGTGCTTTCTTCCATAGCTTGGGGTGGGAAAGATGCGGGACCCCTCACCCAGCTTCCTTAAAAGGTTAGCATCTTACAAGACAGTACAGTGATCAAAATCAAGGAAGTCATGGTGACACAAGACTACTATTAACTACTCTAAAGACAATATTCACATCTCACCAATTGTCCGCTCGGGTTCTCTTCCTGCTCCAGGATCAATCCAAGATCCCACAGGGCACTGAGTCGCCACGTCTCCTTGGTCCCCTGCAACCTGGGACAGAACAGCTCCATTGCCCTTCTTTCTTTGTCTTTCATGACGCTGACATACTTTAAGAGTACTGGCCGGGAATGCGTAGAGTAGGTCTCAGTCTGTGTCCACTTGCTGTGTCCTCGTGATTAAATGCAGACTGCGCACTTTAGGGAAGAGTTCCCCAGGAGTGTGGTCGTGCTCTTCCCAGTCTATGTGCTCGTATCAGGAGATGGGTGAGGAGCTACCCAGGTTTCATTATGCTAGTGTCTGCGGGTGTCACCACGGGAAGGTCTCCACCTTTTCCTTTGTCATTAGTAAGGATCCTGTGGGGAGACTTGGAGGCCACCCGATGTCCGAACGGCTGATTTTGGTGCGCGTTCACGTGTGGGTGCCTCACGCTCGGGGAGACCTGGTTATATGGTTGTTAACAGCCAGTTCACACAATAGACAACCTGCGGAAGACTCCAGCAAATCTCTGCAATGACAGCCTCTAGCATGAATCCGGCCTGGGAAATTTGGTAACCTCAGTGACAGAAAAAACAAAAACACAAACAAATCCCTTGGTGTCATCTTCCTAAGAGGAATGTTCTCAAGGGCATATTTAGCACCCTAACGCGTCCTTGCTAAGAAATCGGAAGGTGCAGGTAA
Source organism: Cryptoprocta ferox (assembly GCA_028646485.1). NCBI lineage: Eukaryota > Metazoa > Chordata > Mammalia > Carnivora > Eupleridae > Cryptoprocta > Cryptoprocta ferox. The sequence goes on along the minus strand of CM053559.1, from coordinate 60,855,032 downwards.
TGATTCCCTTAAAGTAAGTTTTTCTTTCCAGAACTGGGACCATCTGCAGCAAAACGGGGCATACTTAAAGGAATGTGATGTGGGAGAGAATACCCAGAAATCTTAGAAAAGAGCAGGAAGAATTCAAGATTTACTGGAAGCTCCCAGCCTCCAGGGGAAGTGTTCTGCCACCCCAGATGCAGCAGGCACCACAGCTTCTGGAGAGAGAATATTATTCCCATTTTAGGGAAGAAGCAGCTGGGACTCAGGGGGATACCGTCATCCAGGCCGCAGAGGGGAAACTGGGGTCCCAACCCAGGCTATCCAGGCTAAGCCTCTACCAGGCTGCTCTGTCCTGAAAGTTTCGGAAGTTGTGGACTTATTAATCCCAGACATTATGATTATTATTAATTATTATTAAACCCAGGCATGAGGCCCCACTTCCCACAAACACCAAACCCTGCCACCTCTTAGGAAGTCCCCCCCGCCCTCCCCGTGTCTGAGGGCCATGCTAAGAGTTAGAAAAGTTAAAATTCTTAAGGGAGGGGATAAAGAGCTTTTAATACTATTGCTACTAATGATAATAATGATGATGATGATGACATTAATGATAAATCCCCCTGCCTAGAAAATTCTTATCATCTAGACAGTCCCTGGAAAAGCAAGACATTTCTTGATACCCAGGGAGAAAGTGCTAGTGAGGGGAGTATCCTAAATAAATGGGTCTAAGGCAGTATGTGCTAAGTGTTGGCAAGACGCTGCAACTTTCAGAGAACTTCCCTCAGATTTCTCAAACAGAAAAAGAGCTCCTGTCTCCTGTCTCCCAAGGACAAACCTGCATTTCTGGGCCAGAATTCCAGTACAAGGGATTATACAAACCTGCCTGGGCTGGCTGGGTGGGTATGCAATCCTGAGATCCCCCTACAATGTGGAAGGCGCTCTTCTCCCTCACAGGAGCAGCAAGGAGACTCTCCTGGGCCTCCCTGTAGTCCTCCCCTCACTGTTCACGACTCCTGGCACACCCAGCACTTCCCACCAGCCTCACTGCTCAGGCCACAAGGCATCAGTAAGTCAGACCCCTCAAGGGCAGGGATGGATGGGCGGAGGTGGGCTCTACCCCAGTGACCGTAAACAGAGGCCAGAGGCATGGGGAGACAGACAGCGCTGGCTGGGGCCTCTGGGCAAAGGACAATCATGACCAAAGCACCCATCAATCTTAAATTGTGCCTTGATTTAAGATAGTACTCATCCTTTTCCCACAAACCAAGGAATGCAGAATGTCTCATCGTTTAAAGCTTTCTCTTTTATCTTCAGGGAAGAAAGTCCTGGACATTCCAGCATTTAAGTGCTCTACATGTTGTATGCAGACCCCAAGAGTACCCTGCTCACCTTTGCACATTTTGTCAGAGTCCTTAACTAAAACTGGAGAAGTCACTATACTCTCAGTCCATAAAGGCCTCAGGACTTTCTTGATGGCATTCTCAGCTTCTTTTATGAATTGTTAGGAGAGGAACCATTTATCAGACCCACCCATGATTTCCTGGGGAGGGGCAGGTAATGGAATTACTGCCAGCAGCGTTGGTCTACCATCAGAGAAGTGTCCCCTGGGCCTGGCAGCTCTAAGTTCCCTCACTTCTCCCAGGAGCAAACCAGACCTGCCTCCCTCACCCTCCTCCTACCTCACAGCCTGTCAGGTCTCCAGCCCGGATAGCCCACTTGGCCCCACACTCCACATGAATAGGGTACCCACTTGTGGCACTTGGAAGGGGAGGCCTGCCCCTGGCTTCTCACTGTATCACCAGGGCCTGTCAGGTACCTGCTGAGAAAGCGCTCGACAATACATGATCGTCAAGGGAATACAGAAAGAAACAAAAGAAGAAATGAGTTACAAGGAGATCGACTGCATTATGGAGGGTTAGTTTCAAAACTAAAGATTTTAGGGGTGCCTGGGTGGCTCAGTTGGTTAAGTGTCTGACTTTGGCTCAGGTCATGATCTCACGGTTTGTGGGTTCGAGCCCCGCGTCAGGCTCTGTGCTGATAGCTCAGAGCCTGGAGCCTGTCTTCGGATTCTGTGTCTCCCTCTCTCTCTGTCCCTCCCCTGCTTTCTCTCTCTCTTTCTCTCTCTCTCTCTCTCTCTCTCTCTCTGTCTTAAAATAAATAAACACAATAATTTAAAAAATAATAAAAGACTTTCATAGTCTCCAAGGGCATGAGTTTGGGTGTCTCATGTTTGGAGACCAGGTAAAGTCACACCCAAGTTAACACCAGAACCAAAGAACCACTCTTAATACACAGAGGGACACGTGGATTTCTGATAAACTGCCCACATTTTAAGAACGTACACCTCCAGACTAATGAGTCAGGCATGGCTGACTTAGGATCCAATGCTGCCTCCCCTGTCTACTTCTCTCATGACAGACCCCCATAATCAACCCCTCCATTCTTCCGGGGCCAGCCCAGACCTAGCCCGGGGCTCCTCCAGCCAGTGCACTAACTGTACTGCTCACTCCCACTGCTACCTGCCTCAGAAGTATCTCGGGCTCTGTTAGAGATCATGACTGCCAGCTCACATCCCATGCTTCCTAAGTCAAAGTCACTGGCATTGGGGCCAGGGAACCAGCATCTCTAAATTGATAATCAGGTAAGCTTTCAGTAGGGGGACATTTGAGGACAACTTTCCAGCAAGAACTAGCAGTCACTTAGAATCCATCCCATTCAGCCTCCCTGGACTAGAGTAACATCCCCAGACTTCCGTGTGTGGGGGGCTTTTCCTATGAGACTAAGACCTGAGAGGAGTCTGCACAAGCAGAAGATTCAATTCATAACACTCAGGTGTGAAGCAAGGGGAATGTGGAGGTAACAAGCCTCAGAAAGAAGGTGGTGGCAGGAAGGACCAGGACTCGGGAAGTCCTATAAGGTGCCCTCACTCCTAGGGGATACTCACCATGGGGCGGGGAGGGGGGAGGGCACAGGGAATGGACAGGGCAGGTTACCAAAAGAATGACTGGGGTAACAATCACTAACTTGAAAGTTCTGCCAGGTTGGACCTGGAATTCATTCAGTGATTCATTTACTCATACGTTCCAGGGTTTCTTCCACCAACATGTACTTAATGTGCCTGGATACGGGTCTGAACCGAAAGCATGAATTTGGCTCCACATATGTTCAAGTTGTTGCAAAGGAGGTCCCTGAGGTCTAGAGGACATGACGAATGAGAGGACAGCCACTGCAAGTGGTGGCCCACTGAGTCCACTGCTTTGGACAGTAATATCCTGCTCACCATGTGGCATGAGAAATCCAAAAGGTCCCTCACATTTAAACTTGGATCTTGTCTTCACTTCACAACAGAAGTAGCCATCATTCTTCTGGAATGAAAAGGACTCAAAACATGGGGGGTTCAAAATGCCACACAACATAAACCCAGGACTAGCAAGTCTCAGGAACGACAGGGGTCTGCCTGGCCCTGAGGACTGGAGCTGAGATGAGAGGCCCTGGGCAAAACTCTCCAAACTCCTCACATCCTGTCCATGGCTGGTTTACCACCAGCTCTGCCACAGCACAGGGATACCGCCCCAAAGGCCACCTTAGAGGGAGGTGATAAGTATTCTGGAAAAATCCTTAAGAAGAGTGTGTGCATGGAGGGGTGCAGCTGGTTTGCTACTAGCTGCTTACTGTTCACCTACTGATGATCTGGATTCCTGAATTCCTTAGAAAGCACAGTCCTGGGCACACATCCTTCAATAAGATTGTACCTCACGGAACACGGAACACCCCCCCACACACAGTGTACAAAGGCTGGGCCTTCTGGAAGCTGTGGTCCCTGGAGCTTTTCCAGCCCTACATCTCCACCAGGAGAAGGTATCTGGTCACCTCCAGGCCCAACTCCATCAACACGTAATAATGGAAACTCTAGAGCCTCACTAGTCTTCCTGGACCCTCCTTTGCTCTTTCCATGGCTTCCCTCTGCCCTTGGTCACCCTGTACTTCTGAGTGGCCTTCCAAGGGCTATCTCAGGGGGTACCCCCCTTCCTGTCCAGCCTCATCTCTCCCTCATTTCCCCTGTGGAATTCTTCCTGTAAATCGCCATGCTCTGCCTTTGTTACTCTACAAGCATCCTCTCCTCTTCTGGCTCTGGCCTTGGCACTTTCCCTCTCTCTGGAACTTTGTTCCCTGAGCCTCTTCCTCCATCTAGCTTCTGGCTGGTACTTCAGATCTTAGCATTCATCATCAGGTCTTCTCGAAGCCTTCCGCAACACCCCACTCCCCCCAAGATGGGTTAGTTTCCATGCTGTGAACGTCCCACTCCGTTCCCTGCTTGCCTCCTCCGCTGGCCCACAAGTTGCTTTAGAACAGACACGGGCCAGAGTGCAGCAGGGTCAGGCTGTGACTCTCTGGAGAGCAGCATGAAGGGTCTCAGCGGGGCTGTCCCTCCTCAGCCCCCTCCCATGTCCTGAGCCCCACACAGGAGACTGAGGGACAGAAGGAACCTTGTGTCATGGCCTTCCGTTCCTGCCCAGGGGCATCTGGGCATCACTCATCCTCAGGGAGAACATTAGAACCACCAGCCCCCTTCACTAGGGGCAGGGAGGAAGGAATTCTTCCCACTCTATCCAGAAGGTCTCTAATTTCATTCATGGAAACACAATTTAGTTATTGATCCAAAAAGTATCATTTCTAGCCTCAGATTTTAAACTTTTTTTTTTTTTGGTAACATAAGAGGAGCTGGGTGATATGACAATATGACTTCAGTAAACCAGGTCTGCCCAGTATTACCCAGCGTGGAGATGCAGCCCTTTGACGGAAGAGATTCTATTGCTCGAGTGCCCAGGTTTTTCACATTGTGGTAATACTGCATGCTCTGTACTTCCCATATCTGCACTTTGCAGTGTGTATACAAAAGTTATTCAAATTCATTTTAAGAAAAAGAAGGGATCCATCCACAGAAAGATGGACACCATCAATGCTCTGAAAATTGGACACAAAGAAAGGTGTCCACTACCTCCGAGAAGACAAGCAATTTCCTGCCTATTCGTTCTGATCAAGCTGGTCTTCCCTCTGCTGCTGCTCAGAAACTCCTCCCGCGGAGTTTTTCCCTTGATTCTTGTGATGTGAGGAGTTCTCTGCATCTGTTCTTTCGCCTTCTTCCCTTTTAAAAATAATTTGCGGTTTGTGTGTTTTTACACAATACAGATTAGCTGGCTGGGGATGCGTCACTGCTCAAACACCGTCACTCTCAGTGTTTAAAAATAAAAATCGCATCTGCAATGTAAAGCTCAGGCTTTCCACTTTTAGAAAAGGGTGAAAGACTTGGGTGCCCCAGAGCCTTCTTTTAAATTCGACTCAGGCCCTCATGTGCTTGTGCAGAGCTTGTACAGATTTTAACCTGCAGGGTTCCGACAACTCAAGAGATCCTCTGTGCCCCCACCTGTGGCCTCCCAGACCTGCCCATTCAATCTCAAAAGCACATGGCAGGGGTCACCACCAGCCTCAGGATCCCAGACTCCAGCAAAGGCTGTGGTCTCTGGCCACCAACTCAATGTGATACACTCCCTCAGACTAACAAAACAGAGCATCCTTGAGTCACAACATGAAGGGCATCTGGTTGGAGACCCTGTGTTGCCATCTGGGATGGACAGGACATGAGCTGCATCTGGTTTCAGTCAGAAGTGCTCCACGAGTATACCACCTGAGATGGCTCACACTTGACCAGGCAGCTGAACGGGTCACAAATCATTCCCAATCTGAGTGTTCCTCTCTCTCTTATTCGGTGTGGGCTGGAAGTCTTACCATGGGAAGCAAAGGACAGTCAGCCCAGGCCAGTGCTGGTCTCAGACACAGTGAGGAGGACTCAGCAGGCTGGATGGCAGTTGCTTTCAGGCTAGTCCTGTGTCCCTCTCTCCATCTCCTGGGTGTGCAGCAAACATCCTCTTCCATGCTTACCTATGGAAAGGTTTCACCCACAGCAGAGGGTCAGGGCTGAAATGCCAATTTCAGGTTCTAAACGAAAGCGATCTCCGACTGGCTGGCCTCAGGAACCCGTCTCCTGGTCCTATGAACTCACTTTGAGCAGGCCAAGAACATGTTCAATTTTAGGACCAGTACCAACCCTTCTCAGGAGAATATTCCCTTGACAGATGCCATGGACACTTCCTAACTTGATACCAGTATAGTCACTTCCAAGCGCTGTCTGATTTTACACCACCTGGCCCAAATGAGGAAACTGCAAAGTTTCTGAGTAAAAGCGAATGTAGAAATCTTTTCAAGTTCACAAACCTCTTAATCATTTTTCTGGGGACGAGGTCAATGACCGGTAATGACCGGTAATGACTTAAGAGAAGACGGCTGGCAAGAGACCAGAATGAGGAAGCCCGAACGTTCTGGGTGTGGTGGGTACAAGTCACGCTCCCGGCCTGCTTCAGAAGCTCCCACACAACCCGAGAAGGCAGAGAGAGGCCAGGAAGGATATGCAATTTACTTGACGGTGGGTTTCTCCTCTCTAAAAATAACCCGGGGAAAATCAAGCTACACGGCTTTCATCCCCAACTCCCCCACCTTCAAAGAGCGGGCTGTTTCACATCTGTACTCGGATTAGTGTTATTTTTGTGTGTCAGGCTTCCATTAGGTATCAGGCTCTCAGAGCTAAAATAAACGCAAAGAACAAAGGAGGCCAGTGGAAGCTGCCAGATGTTTTTCTCTCGCTAAATCCACGAAGGCCAACCTGTGTGCTGTTGCCTGCCCAGCTTCACCTTTAAGAAGGGCCTGTGCTTAAGGATGAAGTGCACAGCTTCTGCAAAAATCAAACAAGAATCACTTCTTGGCCACCATTGTATTGATTTTTGTCTGTTTATGCACAGGAATTAAGAATGGGAGATTGACGCAGGAGCCAAATCAAAAGTCACCCAAGCTAAAAATAATGGTCAGCATTGACCCGGCCCTGGGCTTCGGGAGCCTTAGGCACATTTCTCATCTACATGTCATCAAAATCAAAGAGGCCCATGTTGTTATTTTTATTTTATAGATGGGGAAACTGAGACATCAGAAGGTAGTAATCTAACATGTCCGATACAGCAAACATCAGGCATAGAATTTGAACTATTCACAGATCTGTTAACCACAGCATTAAATAACCTCAGCAAGGGAATGACAGTAATTTTGGGGAAGGCTTTCTTCTCAGTCATCTTAGGGATTTGTCGGGTATGCACTTTCTTCTGTCCCTTAAGCACTCTTTACCCACAGCAGGCACTGGCTGGATTTCCAGATTCTCACATTCAACAAAAACCTCAAGAAGATATAACAGGAGCAAAGGCCTTCCAAAAGATTTAGGAAAATTAATATCCACTGATAACATAAAGAAGTTGACTATGTTACACCATACTTCCTGAACATTTATTAATAACATCAGTATTAATATTTCAAGAGTGAATAAAACCATTCATTAATTTCTTTTCTGGGACTTGGCACTAAAAAAAAAATAATCCCTATTTTTCAACCTGACAAATATCCCATCCTTCAGAATTCAGATTAGCGCTCATCTTGAAGTTTTTATAAGTTGGGTTAACCAATCAGCAAATATATTTTTGAGGACCACACCGTGCCACGTATTGGGCTCAATGGTTTGGAGCCTCCGCGATGGCTGTCATCACTGCATTTCTCATCCTGCAGAGGCTGGCACAGAGGAAATGGTCGGACACCTACCACCAGCAACTGCAGAGGACAGGGAGAAGGGCAGGAATGTTCCGTGGCATTGGTTACGGTTCATATGTCCACAGTATCTGTCCAATTGAACCCAGTAAAGAACAGTCAATCTGTCCTGCAGTAAACAGATATGTTTTAAATGTGGAAATCAATATTTGCTAGTATATTGTTACATCATTTCCAAATAAGAAATTATATAAATCCTTGATAATATTTGGCATTTCTGTAACAAAGTACACCAATGAGCTTCATAAGAATTCATGTACTCATTTCTCCAATGTATTTAAAAATAATTATCTATAGTCAGCCATTTATATATTTCAGAGCTTGGGTTTTTTTTAGTCATTATTTTTTTTATCTGACACACAATATATTCATTTCAGGTGTAACACATAGTGACTTGACATTTGTGTACACTGTCCACTGATTCCACGGTAAGTCTAGTTACCATTTGTCACCACACATAGTAAATATAATACTACGGGGTAGATTCCCCATGCTGTACAGGACATATCCATGACATATTTATTTTTCAAGTTTGTACTTCTCTATCCCCTTCGCCCATTTCTCCCCACCTCTCTGGTAATCACCAATCTGGTTTTGTTTTTTTTCTTTCTCTAACACTCATTTCAGCAGATGATTAGGAATCAGGACAAGAGGAAAAGGATGTAGAATTAACTCTCATCATCTATTTACTGGAGATCTCACCCACATGAAGGGAAGGCCTGATGGAAATTTTGCTTTTCATTGAAGCTGATTATTGATTCATAGCCACTGGGTTCTTGCAGGATCCGAATGACAGCCATCCAGCCCGCCCATCTTAATTATAATCTCAATGCTGCTAGCTGCAGTCCTGCCTCTCAACAGTGTTGCAGGGATCGAAGGCCATTACCACACCATCTAGACTAACCCCAGCGCTGTGCCAGGAGGTGCCAGACACACAGAATGACTGATAAAGTTACATCACTATAACTGATGTTGGTAGAATAGGAAGTGCCTCTTCCAACTCCTTTCTGGCCTCATCATCACACCCAATGATTATTGCCAGACTGATTATTAAAAAAGTACGTGTTCTAAAAATCTTATAGTAAAAATAACAGCGCTTATGGAAAAAAAAGAGAAAGATACCATTCAAGACTGATGCAAATTTGTACACAGAGAATGAAAGAAACTAGCAATTACAATTTTAAAAATTATCAGCACAGTTAAAAGTAAATTTTATGACTAGGAAGTAGAGGAACAGGAGTGATAGTTATTGTACACCCATGTTCTAGCAGGATTATTCATGACAGCCAAAAGGTAGAAACAACCGAAGTGTCCACAGACAGGTGAATGGATAAACCAAATGTGTTATATACATACAGGAGAATATTCTTAATCTTTAAAAAGGAAAGAAATTTGGACACATGCTACAACATGGATGAACCTTGAGGACATTAAGCCAAGTGAAACTAGACAGTCACAACAGGACAAATACTGTATAATTCCACTATCTGAGGTACTTAAGAGCAGTCAAATTCACAGAGACGGAAACTAGCGTGGAGGTTGCCAGGGGTCAGAGGAAGAAAGGGGAATGGGGAATTAGTGTTTCATAGGCATGTAATTTCAAGCTGGTGAGTTAAAAAAGAGTTCTAGAGATGCCTTGTGGTGATGTTTGCATAAAAATGTTAATATTCTTAATGCCAATGAACTATATAGTTAAAGATGGATAAAATTGTAAATTTCATGTTATGTACGTCTTACCAACTTTTTAGAAAGAAGAATTCGCTTAAAATTCTAAGAGATACAGGTGGCTTGATTGAAGAGGACGGATGGGGGAGTTGGAGGTGTTAAGTTCTAATGACAAGGGCAAAATGCACAAAGCTCAGACAGAACCAGCAAAGTCACTTCTGGAACTGAGTGCACAGCCAAAACAAACCGAGAAGAACAAAGTGAATGGGTTCCTCCTTGGCTTGCAGAGTTTTGCTGGATTTGTGCACTGCTGGAAAATATTAACATGCTGGAACATATTAATGTGGAACAAACGACTTCTACAATATACTGACATCACTGCCATATTTACGATCATAATAGTGCATGAGCTAACCTACATTATAGAAACATGTGATGTGGCAGTAGTTTGGTATCTAACATTTCGATAGTTCCTAATACTGCTAAATGAATGGTTAGTTTGCAAACTTTTAATCGGCCCCAATTTTGCATATAACCCTGGCACAGCAATGACCCTGCCTATACCACCACCCACACGAGTATGCATTTATGCATCCCTAACTGCATGTTTATTTTTAATTACTTTTAATTGCTTGCCTTGAATCATGCTATTTCCCTTAGATCAATATAGAAATTCTGATTTATGAAGTTGTGAAGGGAAAAACAGACAATTGTTTGGGTCCTTCCAGTAGGCGGCTGCTATATTTTCATAATCCAATAGGAAGATGTGGGGATGTGTTTTTTATGTATTTAAATGAGGCTGACAGAACCCTCCAAGACTCCTAGTGAAGGTCTGGAGTTGAAGCCAGGGGAATGAGCCTTGCTCCTCCCTCTGGGAAGCACGGCAGAACTTCAGACTGATCCCACTTGGGGTAAACTTTCTGGGGTCAGAAGAGCCAGTCTGCCCTAAAGCCCTTTCCCCACGGGCCATTAGCACCCTTTACTGTGAACTTGAGGAAGCTAAAGACGAGACAGGTAGATTTTTGAGGAGGAGGAGTGTAAAAGGCAGAAGGAAGGAAAACGGCAGGAGAAATCGGTGTGGTATTACCCAGGGAAGGGAGGGCCCAGACAGGTGTTACAGCGGGGCCTGGGCGCCAATAGAGTCTCGGCCACCTGGCCTCTGGACCCCTGGGGAATGCAAAGATAGGATCACAGGCTGCTCATTTCCCACAAATGCCAGGAAAAATAAGCAACCCACCAAGCAAAATAAATCTAATCTCTAGAAATGAAAAAGGGAGTAAATGCACCTCAAATATCTATATTTATAACATAACAGCTCATTCTAAATGGTCCTTTTGCCAGTTGGTAAAGGGATATTCTGATTTATGCTGTACACTTTTATGCCAAGGTGAAGGCCTTCTAGGGAGCTTAAAAGAAACTTAATATAGAGCATATGATCCCTACAAAGCCTAACAACACACCAAACAAACACTGCCACTAACACAAAGGGCACCAAAGTGAAACATCAAGGCTGCTTAGGAACCATGAACAGATGCAGAGGCATGATTCTTCTTCCCTTATAGAAGCCATATCCAACTCAGGAGGTTCATATCTTACCAGTGACCTTCATCAGTTGGAAAGTGCAACATCTTTCTAGGGTAGTAATGTGAGGGGCCACAGCTCACAGGAGTTAGAGCACGGGGTCTAGGAATCTACATGCTCACCAATCAGTGTTAAATCCTGTCTGGCAAAGGGATGCTTGATGCTAGTGTGATCAATAAAATAAAAATTTACTAATCAGACACCAAAAGCTGGCCAGTCTACTTCTAATCTATTCCCAAGAGAGATTCTTGCCCACATGCACCAAGAGAAACATAGAAGAATATTTGCAGCAATACTGCCTGTGATACAAAAGACTGGAAACAGTCTAAATGTCCACCAACAGTAGAATGGATAAGTACGTTGTGATACACCCACACAATGGAACAGCATGGCGGCAGAGATGAGTAAGTTACGGCTACACACACAAGCAGGGATGAACCTCAGGAGCACGAGCCTGAGTGCAAAAAAAATTGAGCTCCAGACGAACACATGGCACTTTACTCCTTTCTAGGAAGCTCAACAACACATCTGTCTATGGACACAGACACATGTGGCAAAACTCTCCAGGAAAGAAATGAAAGGATGAGCACCAATTTTCCCAACGAGTCATCTCAGTGTGTGGAGGGCACAAAAGGAACTTTAAAATAACAGTGTTCTATTTCTTAAGTTGAGTGGTAGCATATGGGTGTTCATATCACTAATTTTTACCTCTTATTGATATGTTGTGAAAGTTTTTGTGGTTTTATAAAAATGCTATTTTAAAACACAAAAGGAGTCAATAGCCAGCCTCCTGGTTATGGGAGAGAACTATCGAGTAATTCTTGCTTCAAACTGAAGAGGTTGGAATTCTTCAGGGGAAGGAAGAAACACAGATTTGTCCTTCTAGAGGCATCTCCTGCCCTTGCGCAGTCCCAGGTCTGATATTCCCAGGGTCCACTTGATTCTTGACTCTGTGATGGTCCCTTGGAAGAGATGGGCTCTGGGTTCAATACTGTGAGTAGCTGAGTGTATGTGAGGCCTCTTTTTTCTTAGAAGTGATCAAAAGACATCAGTGATTTAGAGCAGGCATCAGCAAACTGCAAACCCCCAGGCCATATCCAGTCTGCCACTTGTCTCTGTACAGCTTGTAAACGAAGAATGGTTTTGACATTTTTTTATGGTTGAAAAATAAAAGAAGAAGAATATTCTTTAACATGAGAAAATTATATAAAACTCAAATGTTAGTGTCTATAAAGTTTTATTGGAACACAACTACATTTGGTGTGTTGCCTGTGGCTGCTGACACTCTATGACAGTGAACAGAATAATTGCAACAGAAATGGTATGGCCCAAAAAGCCTAAAATATTTACTCCCTGACCCTTTGCAGAAAAAAATTGCCAACACTTATCCTAACAAAACAAAACAAAACAAAACAAAACAAAACCTCAGGTCAAGTTGAGAAGCACCAAAGACACAAAATTTGCTTCTTTGCTTATATTCATCCTTATTCCATAAAGAATTTATGGCTTTTGTGAGACTATACAATAAAGTAGAATATAAATTTTAAAAACAAGGGCTGGGAATAATCTGACTAGAATGGAGAGACAGGCCCAGAGAGACAGACCATCCAGGTTCAAGATCCACACAATTAGCGATACTGGAACACCAATCTGTGCTTTGAGCAGCCAAAGCACTGTGGGAAGATTCACACAGTCTGAGGAAAACAAACTAAAATGTAAGTTACTTGGAGCAAAGCTGCAGCCCACCCTCCCTTGGGGTGAAGCTGCTGCACTGACTGGCAGTGTCCTGACAACATTCCCACAGTGAGAGCTTCCAGTGACAGAAGCCAAGTGTACAATTCTACGGAGCCCTCTGTCGGGATGGTCTACTAGGTAGATGTGATGAGATTTTTTCAAACAGAGACCATGCTCAGGCTTACTGGGTCTTCATCATCTCCTCCTAGGAGCACAACTAGACCGTGTGTGGGCAAAGTACAAAACCTGTGCCAAGCAAGCCAGGTTTCAGTCTCTGTGGAGAACACGATGATGTATGCGTGCCACCTGCACATCCGAAGACACTCAGGAACAGCCCACAGTCAGCTGCTCAGATCTGAGAAGAACAGTCCTAACAAACTGGAATGTGAGCTGGCTTAGAAGCAGCGGATTACAGATAAGGACTGGCACCCTTCTGGGCCCTCCTCTCTGAGGCCCGCCTGACCCCATCCACCTATGAAGCCCTGACTCAGCAACACCAGAACTTTAGGGCTGTCGTGGTTACTGCCGTCGATGGAGGAAGGAAAAGGCAAGAGGTCAAAGGTCATCATCACACGGACAGTAGAACATAATGACATGGACACCCTAAAGAGCACCTACAGAAGTGAAGCAGAACTTTAAAAGGGTGAAAAGAGGGGCACCTGGGTGGCTCAGTCGGTTAAGTGTCCGACTTCACCTCAGGTCATGATCTCGTGGTTCGTGAGTTTGAGCCCCACACTGGGCTCTGTGCCGACAGCTAGCTTAGAGCCTGGAGCCTGCTTCAGATTCTGTGTCTCCCTCTTTCTCTGCCCCTCCCCTGCTCGCTCTCTCTCTCTCTCTCTCTCTCTCAAAACTAAATAAACATTAAAAAAATTTTTTTAAAGGTGAAAAGACCCAAGATACTGGATTTTACTTCAAGGGTGCCATTTTAATGCCTGCATCTGCATGTTGGTCCCATGTCCATCTGCTTAAGGGAAGGAAGCTCTTTGCTTCTGTTCTATGATGGTACAGACTGAGTTCCAGAAGCTTCCAGCCTGCCTGCCCACCTCCAGCCACATGCCCCTGAGAAAGTCCATAAGTTCCTTGCAAAGACCCAGTGGAAGGAATATGGAAGCTTGATGGGAACTTAGGCAAGGCAAAAGCTGTTGAGACCAGTCTGGTTTTAATTACAAAATAATAATCAGTCTGTTGATGTAGCATTACATAAAACCATATTAGAGATATTTTATCTATATATAATTTTTTAAAGGAAATATATTCACATACTTTGAAAATTCTAGATACTAATAGAGACACACACTGAGAGATCTGGCTCCCTCCGCCCATCCCCTGCCCATTCTACCCCATGTTGCTACCCCCATGCGCCCCCCACCATAGATTACCATTTTATTGGATCTCTGGTGTCTACCCAGCATCTCTTAATGCATTTACAAGGAAATACAAATATATTATCTTATTTTTCTCTCCTTTTCTTACACAAAAACATATGTTTTTCTCTACCTTACTTTCTTCCCTTAACAATACAGAATGGCTAGCTTTTTGCATGGACCTTCCCTTTCTTCTGTGACAGCTGCAGAGAGTCCTCCTGTGTGGCTGGGCCCAGTCTGTTAACAGTAGAAACACAGGCTATTTCCAGGCTTTGCTGTCACACACAACATGCAACCTTATCCAGACTTCACTCAGATGTGTTTAGGTTTGTTTGCAAGATAAACTCCCAGCAGCAGATCACAGATTTTAATCCCACCCTGCCCCCATGCTACCATTTTATAAATCATCTTTATTTTTGTCAATGGCTTTAGTCAATTAGTCGATGGTAAAAAACATAAGAGATGACAATTGGGGTAGGGAGTCCTGGGAATCTGTGTTTTTGTTGGCAACACTAGACACGGGATAATACTCTGTGGTAGAGTTGTCCTGGTGTCCTGCCCCTTCTCCTCCTCCTCCTTTTTGTTAACACTACAAAGAGCTGGAGAAAGACCAACTGAGTGTGTGGAATATAAAAGTAAATGCACCAAACGAGTGTCTGAAAAGGGCAGCCATGCGCTCCATCTCCCTGCTGGTCTAAGGTGCTGAGGTCTCAAGGGCACCAAGAGAAACCCGGATGTTTTCTAACTCTGTTGCCATAATTATTTATCTCCCACACCAAAGTATTTCCAAATGTACCCACATTTTCCTCTAATATGAGGAGGGTGGTTTGGGGCTAAGAACAGGAAAGACCCTTAAGATACAGACCAACTCAAGGTGCTTCTCACCCTGGCCTCTCTCAACTTGGAAATTCAGTTTGAAACTTCTTTTTACACCTCTTGTGTCAGACTACGTGAGATATCAGTAGCACAGAGATATGGCTCGTCTTGAGAGGCTTACAAAAAAGTCATTCCTGGGATGGGCAGTAGTTCAATTCAACAGTTACCCAGAACAGAGATGAACATGGGACAGGAGGAGGCAGCAGCTGCGAGGAGGGACTCCTTGATCTGCATTTCCCTGCACTGACAGCAGGGCCCTCTGAGTGTGGAAGTGGACAGGGGCCTCAGGGAGGATGGGGGCGGCAGAGTGGGGGGGAAGGGGCTGGGGGGGAGGGGGCGGGCATGTGGACGGGTTACTGCTGACCACCTGGTGGACCATGCTCAGTGGTCCCCAAATGCCAGCCTGCACCAGCATCACCAAGAAGCTTGTCAAATGCATATTTCCCAGGCCCCTCCCACAGAGGTCAGGTCTTGTAGGTCCTGAATGGGCTGAGAAATCCACACCAAAAAAAAGCATTCCAGGTAATTCCGCAAATGATCCAACCTGACTTCAGGAAACACTGCTGAAGGCAAAGGAGGTGTGGAATGATAAGAGGGACCAGCAGGCCTAAACAGTCCAGAACACTCTGGAACTGGTAAAGTGAAAGAAGGCACGGGGCCAGGAGATGAGTAAGAGGCATGAGGCCAGGTGCATGGGATGGGGGCTTGCAGACCAGACTCGTGACCACGCCCACTGCCCCAGTGGCCACAGGGCAGAGAAGAGGACCTGCAAGGGTACACCCAACCCTCCGGGGGCTACTGCACCAGCCACTGTGCCTGTGTCCCAAGTAGGTCACTCCTCCTCCCTACCTCTATGGTTGAGGACAAGCTACAGCTCTGAGTATAGTCACACGCTCCCCAATATTCGAAAAGCAGTGCCAGGCAGAGGCACCATGGCCCTGGTTTCTGGGAAGGGATATCGGGGGAGACCTGCACCCTTTCTGGACACCTTTCCTCCACTAGCCCCATAATGAGAGCGGGCAGGACAAGAATAGAAGGAAGAAAATAGCTGTGGTCCCATCACCTCTGCCCTCCCCTGTCAACCCCTGGTCGGGCCAAGCGGTGAAGGGCCATGATGGGCTATGCCATCTGATAATGACAAGACAAATGGGAAACCAGATGGAAGACTGTCTCACGCCTACTGCACAGGTGGAGAATTACCCATGGCACTTCCTTCAGTGGTTGCGCAATTATTCTGAGCATATTATGCCCTGCCAATTACCCAACTCCTTTATCCATGAATCTGTTTCTGGTGGAGAAGAGTCTTCAGAGAGCCTTTCATATTACGCTACAGTTCCGTCTCCGAGAGCCTCTTGGAGTCATTGCTCACAGTGCTGGGAGGAGCAGTTCTCAACCTGCTGCCTTCAGCACCAGGAGCAAGTCCTGGGGAGCACACCCACGCCCGGCCCCACCCCGGGCCAGCACAGGGGAATGTTGGGGTGGAAGTGGGTGTGGGAACACATCCTCAGAGCTCCTCAGGTAGTTGTGAAGCACAAAGAGGGTTGAGCAGCGCTGCGAGGGGAAGTTACATGGGCAAGACTCCAGGCCCCAGCCCTTCGGGCTCACACAGAGGTGTGTACTGTGCGCATTCTGGGTTCCTACCTACAAGGTCCTTTCAGGAAAAGCTTCTGCTGATTGGGAAAGTCTGCAAACCACTGCATATTGGTGAGTTTCTATGTGGTTATAATCCTGTTTCTAATTTTAAAATAATGCATCCCTACCTCAACCATCCTTAGAGCACCAATATTCTTGATATCCTATATTCTTGATCATATACAGTAAAGCCTTGGTTGCAAGCATAATTCATTCCAGAAACATGCTTGTAATCCAACGCACTCGTATATCAAAGCAAATTTCCCCATAAGAAATAATGGAAACTTAGCCTTCCACAACCCAAACATATTCATATAAAAATGATTAAAATACTGTAATATAATACAAAATAATAAAGAAAATACAAAATATAAAGAAAAATAAACAAATTAAGTTGCACTTATCTCTGGAAACCTTCATGACTGATGTGAGGGAGACAAGAGTGAGGAGGGTTATGGTGTAGGACGACTTTCACTATCACTAACGGAATCACTGCTATCTGTTGGGTCAATGGAATCTTTTTCTTTTTGTGCAACTTTAACAAGGAACCTATCCAACGACTTAGAATGAAGCAAAGCATTCCTTACTCTTGTATGGGAAAGCAAAAGACTGTCCATAGGTGCTTTGAAGTGACAAAAAATACACCAGTGCCAGTTGTGGGCACCTTCCAATGTTCAGAAAAATCACTGATTTCTGCCAAACACCACAGCCTGAGACCGAGCATCTGAGCATGGGAGATGATCACCCATAATCCCATAGCAAGTGAGTGAGACAGAGAGAGGAGAGAGAGAGGGAAAAGGAGGGAGAGAGAGAGAGGGAGGAAGAGAGAAAGAGGAAGGGAGAGGGAGAGCAGAACAACTGGTTCAGTTGTGATCATGTGATGTTTGGCGTTGCATAGTACTCATATTGCAAGACATCGCTCATTTATCAAGTTAAAATTTGTTAGAAATGTTTGTCTTGCAGAACCCTTGCAGAACAAGTTACTTGATCCAAGGTTTTACTGTCTATATAGTCACTGTATGTACATATATATACATACATATATAGAATTTCTACATAACATTTCTATATATAGAAATGTTAAAAGGATGAGATAAAATTCACATAAATGAAACTCCAGGAAATTGCCAGCCCCTGCTGGCCCAGCAGCAGCGGGGGAGGGAAAGGCTGATTACCAGAGTAGGAGCTAAACGACTGAATCCCTCAGATTAAAATGGAAACGTTGCTTTATTTAAATACATTTTTTAAATGCACGTGTAGAAAAAATAAAGAGGGTCTCCACAGGAAAAACTTGGTTTCCAGGTGAGCAGACGGTTAATGGGTAAGCTCTTTTATTCCATGCAAAGAAAGCATTTCTAATTTAGGGCTCTAAGATCCCAGGAGAGCAGACGCAGAAAGGATCTTCGCCTTGGAAAAGCACCATCCTGTACAATGCTAAGGGCATCTCTCTTTCCCAGTTTAAGTCAAACCTATGGAGGACAAAAGGGAGCTTTCTCGGGAACAAAGACCCAAAGAGAAAGGGTTCCAGATGTGAGGCCTCCTAAGACGAACAGAACACACACTTAGCAGGTTGTTTCCCTGGAGCAACTGAAACAGGAAGGCAAGCCAGCACTGGAGAGACACAGCTGTTCTTCAAGGGTTGGTGATCCAGTGCCAGTCCACTGTGCTGGCGTAGGTGGACACGCCCTACTTTATGGGGCTCGCGGCAGGTACATAAGTAATGACGGTAGCAGCAGTGCTCAAGGGCTTGGGAGGGGCCTGATGCAGGCTCCGGGATGGCTTCCCCAGGAGCCACAGGGATGCCAGCACCTACAGAAGGAGAAAATGGTGGAGAGACCCTCCCAGGAAGAGCCCAACGGGGAAGTGGAAGAATTCCTGACTGGCAGAAGCACAGAGGGCTGAGAGACGGCTGGAGGGCTTAAGGTGAGGCCAGAGTCAAAGGGGCCACAGTTGGGGTGGGGGTCACTATTAGTACAGGGAATCTGGAATCTACTCAACGATCTGTGGGGAACCACCTATAACAGTGTTTTCAGAAAGATTAAGTTTTCCTTTTAGAAGCCGCAGCCTAACTGCAGCATGTGGAAAGGAAGGTGCAGGAGGCTCTGAGGCAGGCCTGGACCAAGGTAGAGAAGGAAATGACAAGTGCCTTGAATACTGATGACGGTAATGATGGTGGTGACGATAACACCAGGAAGAGAGGATGCTGTACGTGCTTTATAGTTACTAATTCAGTTACATGTCCCAACAACCTCTGGGCGGTGCACTATCACCCCCATTTCCCAGGAGAAGAGAATGAGGCACAGAGGATTTAAGATTTACCTTAAGTGAGATACTTGTTAAAAAGGCTGATGAAATACAGACACAAAAAAACTGCTGACAAGTCAAATAAGATATTACCTAAAGCACAGAGCGATAACTCTTTGATCACTTTAGTGAGGTACAATTTACATACCATAAAATCATTGCAAACATACAATTCAATGACTTTTAGGAAATTTATAGTCACGCAATCATCACCATAACCCAGTTTTAGAGCACATCAATCCTCCCCCAAAAGTTTCCTTGTGCTCATTTGCCATCAAACCAGCCCCAAACAAACATTGATCCACTTTCTGTCCCTAAATATTTAAGCATTAACAATATAAGTCAAAATATACCTTATCATTTTTTGATTCATTATTTTTCTTTCCACAGAAGACACTCAAGGTGTCTTGAGGAGAACCAGACAGCTTTATTTTTAGGTTGTATAACTTTATACCATATGCTATTTCCCTCCCACATCTTCTTCCTTACTGAAAATGATTTAGTCTGCTTTTCACCATTAGCAATTTATTCAGGATTGTATTCATAATACAGCCAAGCACATATCAAACTAGCATGATCAAAAGTCAAATCCAATTATCTTCTCAATTTGAGATGTTTCTCTGCACACACAAAAAATAATACTTTATTTCAACTGGGCTTTTGTGTTTGTTTTAAGGGGGGGGTCATTAATAAGGGAAAACATAGAAGTATGAACACTAATGCTTGAGTATCTCAGATGCTGCTAATATTTTCCCTACATGTTCACAACTGTAAGAGTGATATCTCCCAGCACTGGAGGACAGAAATAATTTTATTCAAATAGCCATTGCATAAGAGAACTTGTTGAAGTCCCTAGGCTCCCATGAGACCCAATTTTTCTATTGTAAAATGAGGCCCAGAGATAATTAGACCTACCTCTTCTTTCCAGATTTCTGCTCTGGCCCAGACTGTGTGAGGGAAGGAATTCTCTCCAGGCCACTCCTGCAGTGATTGGCAGTCCAGCAGGTGCATCAACCTCCCTTGGGAAGGTCTTGCTTTGTCCTCTTTAGGGAACTTCCTTCCATGGGCCCTTTGCTTAGCGTTCCTGCCCTTCCCTCATCACCAGAGAGGTAGATCAGTTTGTAGCTCCCAAGTTCCTTCTTACTCAGTAGTCCCATCAAGGGTTGGGGGCACAGAAGGGTTACCAGGCCTCACCTCCTCATCCCTGCTTTCTACTCCACATGAATGCCACCAGCTCCATCCACAATGCATGCTCCATGGTGGAAACCGCACATGCCCCAGACTCTGCCCTGCCCCCCCAGTTCTCCAGCTGTGAGAAGTCATCCACACTCCTTCTTCAATCTCACCAGGACTAAATGGTCTTCTTCTCAGCCCCTCTGGCTTCCCTCCTTCCCTATCCAGCCCATGCCCCAGGGTCCAGCACTTCTATCTAAGCCAAGGAAAATCAGCCAGGCTGAGCCCTCATCTCCACAGTGGTTATACTGCTCTCTGTGCCTTCTTTACAAATGGCTCTAGAGGGGACGATTTTACCTCCCAGGGGACATTCATTTGGCAATGAATGTTTACAGACATTTTTGGTTGTCACACCTGGAGAAGGCGGGTGCCCCTGGCATGGGTAGAGGTCATGGATGCCACTAAACATCCCACAATGCACAGTCCAGTCCCTACAACCAAGAATGATCTGGCTCAAAATGTCAGAATGTCAATCTATCATAACTTCAAAATGAAAAAAAGTTTTAAGTCAAAATTGCCAAGCTTAAGAGATATCATTCTAAAGTACATCCTTTATTACACCTGAGGGCAAAATTCACTGATAAGTTGACTGTTAAGTTTTTTATCTTAAAAATGGGTGTGTGTTTTGAAGAAGATTCTAAGAGAGACATGTAACAAATGTCCTTTGATCCAGGTATCCACACTTGCATAGGGTCTGGACGTGGGCCAGGCTTATAACCATTCACCTGGTGAAAGCCATTAGAGAGAAGGTCACAGTCTTAGAGGAAAAGGACAGCACGTGACGGGGCCTGGACACATAAAACAATGAAGAACCAGTTAGTAAATGCCACCGTCTGCCCCTCCAGAGGCTGCCTGGCAGAGAAAACAGGGCTTGGATAATGTGGGCAAAGAGGCAGTGACTGATCCAGGGTCAATAAATGTCCAGGGCCTTGGATTTCAACTGTGATTTGTATCACAATCACCGGGACCCTTACCCAGAGAAGCTCTCCTTTTGTTGGCTTCACATGTTGTGTTTCCCCGTGAGACTTCATTTAAGAAGAGGTTTTGTTGGTTACAAAGAGTTCTAAAACCACGGTGAGGGCCTATATATCAGAGTGTATCAGTCAAGATTCTTGATTGCAAGCAACAGACACCAACAGTGACTGATTCAAGCAGAAAAGTACTTCACTGAAAGGGTATCATGAAACTCAGACGGGGCAATCAGGAACAAGAGGCAACCATGCCCCAGAACCAGGGTGTGAGAACCCCTCTGCCACGATTCCAAACTCGATGCTGCAGCCTGTGCAGCCAACAGCACCACCCTCGCATGCCCCCTAACTGCGGGCAGCCACACCCTCTGCCGTCCCGGGAACACGATCCTGCATAAACTGTCCCCATGGCCAGAGTGAGCTCTTTATGTCCCTGAGCTGTCAGTGCCACCGGCTCCCAACTCAAAGATTAGGTTGGACCCACCAACTTGCCGAGCCCGGGCCCTAGCTGCAAAGGATGCTGGGAAAGTGAGCTTATGTATTTCTAAGTCCTTGGAATCTTCCAAGCACAGACGGGAGTGGGGCGTGACAGATCTAAAAGAATGACAGTGGGATAAAAGGGCTCTGGGTTCTCAAGAGAGTAAAATGCATTGACAAGAGGGGGGAAAGGCTTAAGTATAATTTTTTGGTATGTTTTAAATGTTTTACATCAAAATTAAAGGTGCCTACTTCAGCACCAAACACAAACTACAGGTTGGCCTTGAACCATGCAAATGACCTAGGTCATGGCACCTAACATTGACTTTAGAATGTCATTGGAAACCTGACAGAAAAGAAATTTCTCATTTTCACCTGGGTTGCTTTTAGGTAAAATCAGACATCAGATACCATTGGGCTTGGCTGAAACCAACTACAGAGGGGAACTTACAAATAATTAGTTACAAGGCAGTGCATAGCCAACTGCGTACAGGTCCTCCCAACTTGACTTAGTCACTGAGAAAGTGGAAGAAGAAAGAAGCAATTAACACTAAAGATAAAGATCTATTTAAAACTATGGGTATATTTATAACTCACACATACCCAGACATTCTGTGGGTGGAGGCATGTATAGACATATGTCTGTGGTCAGGCACACAGGAATCCACGGACACGTGAGAAGCAAATGAGATTTATAAAAATGAGACTCAATAAATGATGTTTGAACTATTCAAGATAATTCTAAGGTCTTTGATCTCAAATCCGGCCTATAATAAAATGTGACTTGCGGCTAGAGTTGTTCTACACAAATAACATTAATTCATTAATTTTATATTTAAACATTTATAATTTAGGGTCACTACTTTTTTTTCTGTTTGGTTTAAGCCAGTGGAATGTGTTCTGGCTCATCCACTGAGTCCACTCATAATTGTATATCTACTCATACAGGAAGGGCACTCTAGAGCACCTGGCTGGCTCAGTCGGAAGAACGTGCCACTCTCTTGATCTCAGGGTCGTGGGTTTGGGTCCCAAGCTGGGCATAGAGATTACTTTAAAAAATAAATAAACTTCAAAAAAAAAAACAAGAAGGACAATCCGAAATCTACAGTATAGTCAGAGAATTGATTTATCCTTAAACAACATGAATCATGGAGAAAGGCAAACGAAGTAACATTATTCAGGGTGAGAGTATAAGGTGAAAGATAATGAAATCAAGTCTTCCAGATGTCACAAAGTTTCTGAATGGCTGGTTTTCACTTCTACCAGGAAAGACTCAACAGGCCTAAACTATTAATGAAGGATGTACAGTAAGTGGAGGAAGAGCATTGTGGTAATAAGGACAGGTAAACACTAGAATGAATAACAGAACAAAATTGTAGAACTTTGTTCTCCGGGGATTTTAAAAATAGGGATTCAAAGTATCTACGATTTGACCTAATGAAGAATGCATAGGACCTCCATGGAGAAATATGTTTAGATCTATTAAATGTTCCAAAAGAAGATTTAAATAAATGAATACAGATGTTCAAAGAAAGGGCTACTTAACATTGCATGATGTCAAATTTTCTCAAACCTCATCTATAAAGTTAATGCCATCCCAATCAAAATTCCAAAATTCCCAACAGGATGTTTGAGATACAAACTGATTGTAAAATTTACACGGTTAGAGAAATCTTTGAGTAGAAGAACAAAGGGGACTCACCCGACCAGATGCCACCGTATTAGTGTGGGAACGACACAGGAGCACACAAATGCGCCATTAAGTGTGATGCTAACGGTGGCATCCCAAATCAGTGGGGAAAGGATAGTTTGCTTGTAGATGGTATTAGGAAAACTGGAAAGAGTAAAAGTGGGTTCCCCACCTCATACCTACACAGAGATGTTCTCCAGATAGATTAAAAACTTAGATGCAAAAGAAAACTATGAAATGAAGTGGAGAGGAAACTGTAGAAATGAACTTGGGGTGAGATTGGTTTGTTAAACAGCATCCAAAAGTGAAACTATAGATTCAACCATATCAAAATAAAGAGTTTCTGTTGCATGGAGGGCCCAAAGACAAAGTCAGTGAAGGGTGATGGACTGGGCGAAGAACCTTGCAATCTCTGGGGACCGGCATTTAGAATGTGCACAAACACTTTCAAACAACTAAAAATAATTATGAAAAAATTTAAAGGAAATTTTAAAGTTTACAAAATGAGCAAAAGCTGAGAAAAGTTGTTTCCCAAAGAGGAAATCCAAATGGCTGAAAAATATGTGAAGGACATGCTGGCTTCACCGGTGGCAGGGAGCCCAACCCAGACTGGTTTGTCACCACCTGGGGGTGGATAAGTATATGTGGTCCCTGCCCCTGAACACCGCCAATGACTAAGCAGTAGTAAGGAGCAAGGACTAGCTGGCAACCATAAAAATACAAGGTTTCTTCAGATTAAAAACACTCCATTTTTTAAAGATATGTCTAAGGCTATATATTTAGCACTTTGTACTGGAGATCTATAGAAGGGGATGAATGGGGAAGGGGGTGAAGAAGAAAAGACATTTTAAAAATAAAACAAAACAGGGGTGCCTGGGTGGCCCAGTCAGTTAAGCATCCAACTTCGGCTCAGATCATGATCTCAAGGTTCATGAGTTTGAGCCCAATGTCGGGCTCTGTGCTGATAGCTCAGAGCCTGGAACCTGCTTCAGATTCTGTGTCTCCCTCTCTCTCTGCCCCTCCCTCGCTCACACTCTGTCTCTCTCTCAAATATAAAATAAGCATTAAAAAAATTTTTTAATAAAACAAAACAGAAGTGGGGCCTAGCATTGACTGGTGACAGGGTGCCATAAACTGAAGAGTATAATGGCTCAAATCTCCACAGCCGGGATAAAAAGAATAAGGAATTAAAGAAATATTATATATAAAATTTCATTTGTCTGTGACGACTTCGGCAGAGTCCCATGAAAAGTGCTCCTTCAAGGTTCTTTCCTGGCCCAGGAATGTGATGTGCAGATAATGTTATGAACTATCCAAAGCTTGCCTCTCATTGCAAATCCTGGCATGCTGTATGTTACATTTGGCTTTAGATAAAAGTGCTAAAGTTCCATCCAAAACACATATCTTAAATATAAAAATCAGAGGACACCAAGTACTTCCCAAGGACAGTATTAAAAGTCCAGTGTAGACAGACCACTCCAGCCAGAATAATGAAGCACAAAATGAAATTCTCCAGGTTCCTTCCCAGATTGAGCAGGAGGGGGGAGCACAGGGGGCGGGGGAAGGGATTTATTCCTGTAGGATGGTGAGCACTTTTTCCTATAACAAAGGAATTATTCTAGTTTAGGTTCCAGTAAAATGACCCCATGATTAAGGGGCAAGGAATATGGAATAAAAAGGGAATGAATAAAAAATATCTTGTATTTTACCAGCTTGGAAACAGGTGTGAAAACAGCCCACCCAGATCTGCACAGACATTTCTTCAAGAAGATCTACAAATGGCAATAAACACACAAGAAGATGCTCAACATCATTAGTCATTAGGGAAATACAACTCAAACCCCTAATGATACACCACTTCACACCCACCACGATAGCAGTGACCAAAAAGAGAATAACGAGTACTAGAGAGGATATAGAAAAATAGAAGACCTCATATACCACTGAGGGGAATATAAAATGATACAGCCATTCTGGAAAAGAGTCTAGCAGTTCCTCAAAATGTTAGACATAGAATTACCGCATGACTCAGCAACTCCACTCCTCCATATATACCCAAGGGAAATTAAAACATATGTCCACACAAAAACTTGCACGTGAATGTTCACAGCAGCATTATTCATAATAGCCAAAAAGCAGAAACAACCAAACTGTTCATCAGTTACAAGTGGTTAAAGAAAATGTGGTATATCCATATAATGGAATATTATCCGACCATTAAAGAAATATACATGTTACAACATGGATGAACCTTGAAACATGCTAATAAGTAAAAGAAGCCAGACACAAAAGCCACATATTATATAATCCCATTTATATAACCTACCCAGAATAGACAAATCCAGATACAGAAAGTAGCTTGGTGGTTGCCAGGGGCGGGGAGGGAGGGGAGTGATTGCTAATGTGTATAGCGTTTTCTTTGGGGGTGATGAAAATGTTCTAGTATAGTGGTAAGGGTTGCACAACTTTGTGAATATACCAAAAAAAAAAAAAAACACTGAATTGTATACTTTAGAAGGGTGAATTATATGGTATGTAAATTATATCTCATTAAAAAAAAAAATCCAGCACTCCCAAAGCCCCACGTTCCTGATTTCACCAGATGACAGAATGGGATGATTTCCTCAATACACGCCGGGACCCACTCCAGGGAGTACCTCCAATTAAACTTGTCTCTTCATGCTTTCTAGATATAAAAAGTCTAGGAAATCTCCAAGTTTATAGATTCTTTGCCTTTGAATATGAAAGATGTTGGGCTCTGCATAATTCTTCCTGGCTTTGAATTTCTGCTCCATGCTCATCAACCATTTGACCTTAAGCAAGTTGACTTAAATTCTTTAAGATAAGTTTCCTTATATGTAAGATGGGGATACTTTACCTACCTCACTGGGATGGTGTGAAGATAAAAGGCTAAGCAATTGCACTCGGGGCAAAGTAAATAGTCAATAAATGTCAGCGGTGCTTTCTTCTTTCCACAAATTGCTGAGTGTTACTGTGCTGAAAGTAGGCTGTTCATAGAGTCCAGGAGTGCAGATGGCATCATGCAGGTAACTATGACAGAATGGCCACTTTGGAGGGAAGCATATACCAACAGGGGAGCCCACAGCTACAGTGCTTAACAACACAAGCCATGGAGAGCTGATCTTGAGTTGGTTTCATGGTAGTCCCTCTGAATCTCACCTTTCCTCAGCAGTTCTAAAGGGCACTACATTCTAAAGGGTAAACTTGGGTGTCACATCATTTGTAGCCAAGGGCAAGCAAGGAACTTGGCAAAGTGGAGCTGCTGCCTTGGTAGGGTGGTTTAAAGGTTTCAGGTCATTGCTACATTTCAGGAGAAAAACAAGGAGTGGCAAGTAGCAAAGAGAGAAAGATCCTAGCCCATAAGAGCTGGTCCGTGCTGACTGTGGCTCACAAGAAACCCATTCCTCTTACCAAGCACACTGTCATCGGGGAACTCTAACTCAATGTTCTTTAGCATTTAAACAGTTAAACAAGTACCTTGAACCACCAACTCTCCAGGAAAAACCCAGAGCTGCAGGTTCCTCACAAATTGCCAAGAAGGAATCCCTGGGCAGTTTTTCTTAACGTTATTTTGTTAGGGCTGAATTGTGTCTCCAAAAGTCATATGCTGAAGTGCTAATCCCCAGAACCTCAGATTGTGACTGCATTTAGAGACAGAGTCTTTAAAGAGATAATTAAGGTAAAAGAGGCCCATTAGAGTGGCCCCAATCCAATATGGCTGGTATCCTTATAAGAAGAGGAAATTTGGACACACACAAGTACAGAGGGATGACCCTTTGAGACACAGTGAGAAGACGGTCATCTACAAACCAAAGAGAAAGACCTCAGGGGGGTAAGAAAAAACCTGCCAAGACCTTGATTTTGGACTTACAACCTCCAGAATTGTGAGAAAATAAATTTCTATTGTTTAAGCCACCAAATCTGTGGTACTTGTTACGACAGCCCTAGCAAACTAAAACACATCTTACCCGTGGGAACTACTTTTTTTCTCGGAATTGAAGGGCATTTGGCAAAAACAGTGATCATTTTCTCTCTCTGTGGAAAAAGCCTCAGGATTGGAAGAGACCTTTGTGATTTAGAAGAAATGTATATATTTAAATAGATAATGTTTACTGATACAACCAATCAATAAAAATACTGCGGCCGCTTTGATGAATGCAAGCACTGCATTTGAAATCAGGGGTTATAAGTGATCTTGAAATCACCTCTCACTCTCCATCCAGTTTATTTCTCTTTTTTTTCCCCCAAAGATCTGGTTTTATTAATCAGCCTGTGAATCGGACAGTATCCCATCTAGCAAGTAGAGGGGAGTTCCCATCATTTAGTTTATTTCTATACCTTGTTTTGGTAGATCAGTGACAAGAAACGCCTGATTTTCATAGATTTGATAAACGGTTGCGAATGGCAACATTTTGAACAACCATCTCATAATCTCAGAAGTTCTTCAATTAAATTTACCCAAGAGTTTAAAAGATACTTGAAGCTCTAACGACACCTAACAACTACTTGCATTTTTATTAGAAATGTCAGAAGCATTAATAATAACGTAATTGAAGATTACGAGTCAACCCCAAACAGTTTTGCCTGGCGTTTTTTAACGGAGGTCAGCACGTGTGTACTGCAATACAACGGTCTCTTACACAGGTCTACATGTATGGACATGTATTTAATGTGAACAAAACTCAAACCTGAAAATTAAATTCAGAACAGTTAAAAAAGAAACCACAGAGAGTTACACATTTGGGAAGGTACTTTATCTCGTCCAGTCCACTTGCTTAAATCCCTCCCAATTTGCTGTTATTCATGAATTTCATAAGCACCCCATCTATGTCACAGAAGAAAATGCTGACAAGTACTGGTCTTAAGTCAAAAAAAAAAAAAAAAAAAAGCTCATTACCTCTTCACCTCTTTTATTTCTAAAAGTTGCGAGAGTTTTTTGGGGTGTGGGGGGTTGGGGACAATGAGCCTTTGGCCTTTAACTAGTAACAATTTTTGAGTCAATCTTCTAGAGAAAATAATAGTGGGTCCGTAACTGCAGTCACTGCTAGAGATCTGCAATACACATGCAGGGCAAATATTGTCTCTAGGCTACATAAATAATATAACTTGTGCCCAGGTGTCCAGGTACCAGTATTTTTTAAAACACCACAGGTATTCTCTAACCAACTTCTACTCAGGGGACCCCCCCCCCCGACTATCCTCGGTCCCTTTGGAAAACATGCAGAGGACGGATGCCCATGGCACATGGAGTACTCCTGGCTACATCAACTATGCTTCATGCATTCACCCAGAGTCAGCTGTGTCTGTCCCCAGATTTGTTTATGTCCATTGTACGTGTTACTGTGGTCTCCTAAAACATGACATCAACAGGGGTGTGAGCAGAAGGAGAAGTGGTTTCTAAGAAAACTGAGACAGATGCTTGGGAAGTGTCCATAAAAGCAAATTGTTTAAAGAAACTGTTGTCATAATAGGTGTGGGAAGACAACTGTAAAAGACTGAAAAGTCATAAAAATACAGTATCTTGCACTCAGATTGCTTTGCAAATATCCTCGCTCCACTCTGAAGAAACAAATATAAGGGACACCCACAGGTATCCTTATAGATCAGCATATTTATGAAAGATCATGACCTAAGGAACTCAAACCAAGTTAGTGAAGGAGAACATCTAGTCTAGCAGGCGGGCAGGCTAGGGCGAGGAATAAAATATAGGTACATGGAAAAGCATTAGTGAACTCAGAGTCGTTTTTATCATTAAACCTTGGAGTCTAATTTCTTGGGTTATAATCCAGTCTCTACCACTTAAAAGCTGTAGGATCTTGGGGAAAATTACTCAGTTCCTCTGAACCATCTCTCTGTATCTGTACAAGAGGGTTAGTGAGGATACCCACTTAGGACCTCAGTCCCAGGAGTTGTCAGTGTTAGTTATCATTGTTTTCTGTTCTTGATACAGCTATCACTACTACGTGGACACTCAAAGTACAGCTACCACTGAGTGACAGGAGGGACGTGTAGTATTTTGCTAACTTTTTAAAACTGAGTCTTCGGGGCGCCTGGGTGGCTCGGTTGGTTAAGCATCCGACTTCAGTTCAGGTCATGATCTCATGGTTTGTGGGTTCGAGCCCGGCGTCGGGCTCTGTGCTGACAGCTCAGAGCCTGGAGCCTGCTTCAGATTCTGTGTCTCCCTCTCTCTCTGCTCCTCCCCCACTCATGCTCTGTTTCTGTCTCAAAATTAAGTAGACATTAAAAAAAATTAAACAAAAAAGATTTTCTTTCAAATAAATAAATAAATAAAAATGAGTCTTCAAATTAAAAATGACTGGGAACCCCTCTGTAAAGAACTGACTGGTAATGCGACTCAGTGACCTGACCTCGCAGAGGCTGCCCACCAAGCACATAAT
This sequence comes from Cryptoprocta ferox, assembly GCA_028646485.1. Classification (NCBI taxonomy): domain Eukaryota; kingdom Metazoa; phylum Chordata; class Mammalia; order Carnivora; family Eupleridae; genus Cryptoprocta; species Cryptoprocta ferox. Next base: position 60,825,409 of record CM053559.1, on the reverse strand, counting down.
GCCAGTGCGCTGGGTCGACCTACTGGCAGGGGAGTCCACGGCCTAATGCCAGTCACGGTACATTGAGACCACCAAAATGCTTACTTTTTCGCCATTTAATTAAATGAATACTGCAAAAAATTTTAAGTCAGACCGGATTTGCTTATTGAAAATATATTCTGAAGTTTTTTTTGTTCGTTTTTAAACAGAGTATTGGATCAGTATTTTTAAAAACAGCAGTCCAAAAACAAAACAAAACAAAACAAACCCAAAACAATCCATCCGAGATTAGATCTCCTGCTTTAAAAGCCACCGTGGGGGTGCCTGCGTGGCTCAGTCAGTTAAGCGCAACTTTGACTCAGGTCACGATCTTGCAGTTGAACGTGAGTTCAGGCCCCACGTGGGAGCCCAGAGCCTGAAGCCTTCTTGGGATTCTTTGTCTCCCTCTCTCTCTGCCCCTCCTCCCACGCACGTGCACGTGTCTGTGTGTGCGCGCATGCGCTCTCTCGCTCGCTCTCTAATAAATAACATTAATTTTTTTTTTAAAAAAAAAAGGCACAGTGCTTTTAGCAAAGACTGAGAAAGATAAAGTACGGAGTTCACTCACCGACTTCTGGGTGAGCAAACAGGATTCAGATCCCTGGAACGTGATAAAACCACACTCAAAATGCACGCAGTCTTCCATGCGGCAACAATATTCTCTTGGCTGTGAACCACTGTGTTTCGGGAGTTTACAGTGGCCTCTAGATAAAACCATTGAAGGCCCAACTTAACGGCTAAATCAGGTAATGGCTGAGCCAAAATAGAATTCCCAGGAAAACAGGACTGCTGGAAACAAATGACAAAGCAACATAGATAGGGAGCTGTGCTCAGTAAAGAAAACCCAGGGTTTCTCTACCCAGGAGTTTGGTGGAAGAATTCAAGAGTTTTCTTTAAAATGAAACATTTACCCTGAGCGTATCTCCCAGGCTTCCTATTCATCTGTTTGACAGCTGTCAATCAAAAGAGTTCAAGAAGAGCGGTTGTCCAGACCACACCTATGGACAGTCACGAGCAACAGAGGCAGGGAGCTTCCGAGCTCCCTAAATATGTGTTGAGGATAGCGTGCCTGCAAGTAGAGCAGGGCATCTTTGTAGCATCTGCCGGATGGTTTGAGGCCGGCAGTCACTGGTGTGAAATTTCCACTCAACTGTTCGTCGCTACACTCAGACCAGGGGTCTACGATGAGCCCATCAAATTTGAGTGAAACGCATCATTTTGTTGTTGGCAGAGACTGTTATTAAGGAATTCTGAGCTAAAATCTTCTGTAAAGTAGGGGAGTTTTGAGATAAAAATAACACCCTGCAAATAACACACACCTCAGTACGATTCTCTGCTGTGAGGCACCGTTTGTGGAAACGTGCTGTGCTCCCTGCCTGAATGTTCCAGATGATAAGCCTGGGCGGTGAGCCAGCCTGGACCCCGAGTGTCAGGAACTGCGGGGCGGGGGGGGATGCTGCTGACTTTCACCCTGAGGGCCACCATGCTCTTACCACTCAGACCCCACCCTCCTCTCCACATTCGCTCCCTCCCAACCACCTGCCTTGGTTCTATCCCCTCATCCTTCCTCTCTACTGAGGATTCCACGTACCTCCAGAGCCCAGCAGACAGGTACCAGAGCCCTGTGATTAAGCTTCACCTCCTCCCTCATAGCACGCGGCACCCTGGTAAGTACCAGGGAATGCGTCCCCTTGTAAGACTGTGAGGTAGGCTTGATGACAAGGTAGGCTCTCCCTGAGTCCCCAGCCTCACTGGGGAAGAGACAAGGAGTAGGTGCTCAATCAATATTGAATTAAATTCATTTAAATGTCTTTTAATACAAATTGCTACCCCAACCCCCCCAAATATGCCCTTGTTACATGTATAATTGATAGTAAAAAGAAAGTGGCCCCATTAGACACCTGGTTTGAACAGAGGTCAGTCCACAAGGCCTTTTCCTCTATCCACTATGGACCGAGACCTGCCTTGTCCAGAGGAGCACTGTGGACCTGCCTAGAGTGAGGCAAGAATAGAGGGGAGGGGCAAGTTGCATCCTGTCAACACAACACAGATGTGTGAGCTAGCCCAGGATTCCTTAACCACCTCTGAGCCTGTCTTGTAGGGATCCACACGGTTAATCCCCACAACATCCAGAACACAGGCAAGGCTTTCCAGTCTTTGCCTCTAAAGGATGTTCTTATATCCACCCCACTCTCCATTCTCCCCACTCACTATCCTCTGTAGCCTTTATTCTGCAATTCAACTTTCTCAAACTGTACCCACTACCCACCTTCCAGGACCTGCTCCAAGTGCCTCCCCGACCCCAGCAGCTAGAACAGCCTGGTAACAGGTAAGTCATCAACCTCTGCTTCTAACCCTCTGCGGCCTCCTCCTACAAAAATACCAGCCCTGGAGGCCCCACCCGTCTGGCCCTGCCTCCCCCTGCACCCTCAACCACCCACTGCAGAAACTCTGGTTTCTGTCTGGAACAAGTGCTCTCGGGGCCTTTGCACTTGCTGGTTCTTCTAGGGGAGTACCCTTTCCCCCAATGTGTCCTATGCCTGTCTCCTTCTCATCCATTGGCTTTAGTTGAAGCCCTCCTTGACCCCCATTCACCTCAGCAGGCTTCTCTTCAACTGGCCTCCATCCTTCTCAGCATTCATCACTTTATGTAATTATCAGTTATGTATGGACTTGTCAATTTCCCACCTTACATAGAAGATCCATGAGAGCAGAGACTGTGTCTTGTTATTAGGAGTTGGACACAGAACTCGGTACCTAGTGAGAGCTCAAAAAATATCTGCTGAATGAATAAATAATAAAGGAATGAATATCCTGTGGGAGAAGCAATACTATACCATCAAGCCTCCAAAATCAGATCCCAAATCGGCCATCTTTCTTGTAAGATAAACTAACATCTTCCCCTTTGGTGAAATACACCCTGGTGCACACACCAGGATTTCCCTTCATTCACACGATCTTTTCTTATTAATCTACGGCAGTCTTCTTACCAACCACCTTTCCCCCTGGAAACCACCCAGAACTCTATGGCTCACAAAACCAGAACTCTACCTTGGAGTTGAGCCAAGGTCACAGACTCACAGTTGAGGGGCCCGGTAGAGAGGTCCTGACGCCCTTCAGATTGCTCTACCTCTGGCCATCAGCCCTGTCCTTCAGAGGAACAAAAGCAGGAAGGGAGCAGAGGCCTTGGGGGGCTTGACATAGTGCTAAGAGTCTAGGTGAAGCCCTGATGCCTGTCCAGCCTAAGACCCAAGATGGAGAGGAAAGAGCAGGTGTGCCAGGGGTCAGTGAACAGACATCATATTTGGGAAGAAACACTTACACTCCCTGCTCAAAAATCAGACAAATGCATCGTTTCAAATCCTAACTCCGATCAACATTTCTGAAGGCCACACAGATGCTATTTAATCTCTCTGGGCCTGCCTGCCTCAGTTTCCGCAGTCAAAACAGTTCTCATAATTTCGACTGTAAGAGGATTGCTGGGCATTTTGCCCCAGATGTTATGTCTGGCTGCATCTCCCCACCCTTCAATCTCCCAGGAGAAACCCATTATTCATATAGGAAAAATACAATCCGAAATCAATCACACTCAATCACTTTCCCCCCAAAATCTGGGCTTCTCAGACCATTCTGAGGCTGAGCCACACAAGCTGATTCACATTCACTTAACTGTGTTAAACAGGCCAGGCTGATTCTGATTTAGCATATGCATGTACACAGCAGCTAATCAATACACATTTCAATGAATGAATCAAATGACAAGATGGCTTGCGTCTATATTGATCTTATAATCAAGTCAGATCAACTAAAATCCCATTTCTCACAATCAGCACATGTTGTCAGGCATTCATTCACCTTGTGCTTTGATACTGCAGACAGACAGGTGGCAAGAAAACAGATTGAAACCATCATAAGGCTGAAGACTTTGACATGTTCCTTTCTGATAGAGGCCATGAAGAGAATGTGCAAGTGGGATATTTTTTAATGTTTATTTATTTACTTTTGGAGAGAGAGAAAGAGAACACGAGCAAGCACGAGAGGGGAAGGGGCAAAGAAACAGAAGGAGACACAGAATCCAAAGCAGGCTCTAGGCTCCAAGCTGTCAGCCCTGCCGTGGGTCTCAAACCCACAAACCATGAGATCACGACCTGAGCTGAAGTCAGACACTCAAACGAATGAGCCACCCAGGCGCCCCAGTGTGCAGTAGGATATTAAACCTATTTATTTATTTATTTATTTATTTATTTGGACATTATCAAAGTCAGCTCCTCCAGGGCTTATACTTTCACAAACCAAAGGGACTTTTCAAAATAGGACAACTACTCAGCAAAAAACAAAAATTAAAAATTAATCTTCATTCCATATGTGGACTGCTGACAGATTTTGCAAGGATGTTTAGCAGAAGTATTCCTCTTTCTGCCTTGCTCTGTGAACTCTGAACAAGGGAAAACATTGCCCAAGACTGAGATTTGGCAAAGGAATGTGATGAAATCCGTCAGTTCTGTGCCACAGAAGTGTCCCTGAAGGCTGCTGATGACTGTATGATGATCTAGTTTCTGGCTGTCCTACCTCAGTTTCCTGCAAAACACGGTTTCTTCTAGTTCCCACATGCTTGTCCACCCAGCAGTAGCATCTCAGGGCAAAAAGGGACTCTAAGCCTTTAGGGTCCCACACAGGTACCCTTTAGTACAAGAAAACATACCTGCTAAAGTAAACCCACAGAAAGGAAAATGAAGAGCCAGTTAGTTATTCCCTTTGCAAAAGAAGTATATTTTTTTTCTTTTACTTTTTCAAGGGTTCTTTTTTTTCCCTTTCATTAGCTATATCTAACAGATGGAAAAACTGAGGCTTGGAAAGGTTCAGGAATTTCACCAATTTTACACATTAAAAGGCGGAGCCATGGGTTTTTTTAAATGCCCTTACAATGGATTTACTTTCTTAAATGTGACTAGCACACAAATCGGCAAGTGCCTCTGATTGGGCAGAGGGAGGGATGCCTGAACAAGAGGTAGGATCAAGGTGGCTTGCTTACAAAACACAGCACACTTGTAAAGAACATGGGACTGAAGTCAGAAGGTCTGGGTCATAGTCCCAGCCAACTCACTAATCAACTATGTGATGGAGGCAAGTCATTTAACATATTTGGTTTTAGTTTCCTCGCACAGAGATGGAGAATCATTACTAAAAGCAAGCATTACCTACATCCCAGGTAGGTAATGAAATGAATATGGAAGCATTAGACACTATGAAGACATATCCAGAATACTTGTGTTATATATACACAGGTATGAAAATAACCACCACCTAGAAAATCGCCTGCATCCATTCTTACTCAAACTAAATGTATTTCCTCTTGCTAATAAAAGGATCAGTTGGAATGTGAGAGATTTCTGTGAATCAGGATGAACACACAGCCCTTGGAGAATGTGCACTGCAGTTCTGAGGACATGTGAGCCACTCTGTAATAGCCAGCCATCGTTTGGTGCCCCAGGACAGCCACACAGGCAAATGGATCCACTCCAGCTCTACCGGGGATCAAGCCCTAAGCCTATTACTGTATGTTTACCAGATGCTAATAAGATGGTAGGAGTGCCGAGAACACTCTGAACACATTGTGAACAGGCAAAAGAAACCACCAAGACACAGAACGACACAGGTGGCCAAATGTGAGAAATATGATGAGGACATAGATCACCTTCCTGGCTACTTCTACATCCCACTAGGTCTGGGTAAGTTCTAGCACTCTCGCTTGAGGACAGCAATTAAATGTCTTCAACAAATCAATATCCCTCTAGGACAAACCCTAACTCCATGCTGGACACGAGTTGCTAGCGCTTTCCCTGGCTGACCCAGGTCCATACTGCAGAGCAGAGCCCACTCGGAGGCCAGCTGCCCCCTGCTCTCTCTCCCATTTTCTAGCCTTCACATTCACCTGTACTAAAAGTGGAATAAGCCCCTCAATTCTGGCCAGAAAGAACATTGTATGGTTGGACAACGATAGGGATGATCAGAATAATCCAAGAAAGCATAGTACCTAGAAGGCTCTGCATGGATTCACTGACCTTGTCAGAAAAGCCAGAAAGGGGGAGATGGTGAACTGATCACCCAGCACATAGTATAATGGGGCTCAAACTTGAGTGAACATCAGAACCACCAGGCGCGTGTGTGAACACATAGAAACCCAGAGTTTCTGAGTCAGTAGCTGATGCTGATGCTGGTCCAGACACACTTGAAAAATCACTGTCATCGTACATGGACAAGAGCTGCCCAGTTGGTCATTCCCCCTGGGCAATTTCAGATGTCGATTCATCCCCCAAATTGAGCCTTAAGAACACTCAGGATAAGAATTAAACAGCCATCCGTCCTTTACCCTCCCTTCCCCTTTCCCATATATGCACCCCTGTTGCGACGGATGAAGAGAAACAACTATCAAGCCATTCCTGATAAACATCACCCAGCACTAAGTCCAGTTCTCACCTGTGTACAAGAGGATTTTGCAAAAGCAGTGAGTTACAGAGCACAACAGAGGACACAGCAGTGCAGGAAGAGTGCGCGGGAGCTCTCCCGGTCTGGTTCTCTGACCTGGTGCGTGATCCCTCAGTCCTGTGATGAGAGTGTGCCACAGGGACAGTGCCAGGGAAACGGTGTGACCTGGTTTCCTACTCACTTATCCTGATGCTTTGCCACAATGCACTGTGACTGCCCGCTGAGAACTCACACCATGTCACTAAACTGCACCTCGATCAGGCTCACCAACAACCCAGTGCAAAGGAAGGCAGCCAGTGGCCACAGATATACTACCTGTCTGTCTGGGGGGTGGCAGGGCATAATCCTTCAAGACCAGGACCGGACGACTTCTGACCAAGAAGAGACCATTAAAACTATTTCTTTCCCTCCCCGAGCTGATTACATCATACACCACACTATTTTACTAACAGCCGGAGTTCCTGCTACAATAATACTGTTTTGTTTAACGGGGGGTTAATGGAAGTTCCTACAGAGAGCAGTGTTGTGAATAATGTAAACACGCTGTGATAAGAGCACATCCTACAAGTCTCGTCTCCTGTGGTTCAAACGGGAAAATCTGGCCAACAGTCACCACATGTCAGCCTGACCTTTCCTGGCTACGGGACAGAAGAGGTTACCTACATTTGGGGCTGCAATTGTGGGCCTAAACACCAACTTCAGGCTAAATAAGGGAAAAAAATGAGGAGTGATTCATTCACGGCATTTTGGTGAATGTACAGAGTGTGTGTGTTTGCAAATACCTGGCCTTTAAGCTGATTTTGTGCACACAAATAGGCATATTTGGTGAGACAAATGTGACTTTCTGTCTCGTTAAAAAAAAAAAAAACCCAACTAGCTCTTTCTCATATGCAAAACCATGTATTGCTTCCCAGGCTCTGAGTGTCTGATCTGGTGTAAACCCCCATGAAGTCCTCTGAGTCCAACAACATTCTCTAAAACAATAACACCAACACAACCTCCACTTAGCCCCAAATTATGAATTGACCTCAGATATGCCAGGTCTAAGATATGGGCCCCAAGTCCAGACAGCTGTCTTCAGAAAATTCTGGAGCAGGAGAGCTCAGCTGTAGGTGACAATGTTGGCTGGGGCCTCAAGAACAGTGGTTAAATAATCTTGCCCTCTCTCTATCCCCCAAAAAAGTCCACTCATTTGCATGTACAGCTGAGGCCATGCAAGAACTGTCTTCACACCCAACCCCCTCCACGGTTCCTGTCCTCACCTGTTTTCCAGGAGTGTCATGCACACCACTTCTCGCACTCCGGGGTTGTTGGCCTTCTCCACTGAGCAGCCCTGCAAGTTCCAGGTGGCCAGCCTCAGCACTGGCCGCCCATCCCTTGTGCCTCCAAAGGCCTCCACGGAAGGGCGAGTGGAGATAATTTGGGTGGGCCCCCCTGGCGGGAGGTCCAGGTCCTCACTCTGCAGGCTCAGCGAGGTAGGGCTGGGGTGAGGCTTGGCCGTGAAGGTCAGGCCCCCGTTGGTGTGGGTAGACGGGGGCCTGGACCGCTCTGCGAACACCTGGTGCCGGATCCTGTCGAGGAAGGCAGCGTTGATCCCGCCCATCCTCACCAGGTCCTCAACGCTGCGGAAGGGCCCGTGCTCGCGGCGGTAGTCCACGATGCTCACAGCCATCTTCTCCGTGAGGCCTCGTATGCTCATGAGCTGAGCAGGGGTGGCCGTGTTGATGTTGACCCGCGGGGTGAGGGGCACAGTGGTGGCGAGGTGGTGAGGCTGCTGCTCGGCCAGCAGGTCCCGCCGCAGGGAACTGGGAGAGTGCTGCGCGGAGCTGCCCTTGCTGCTCACGCAGATCTCAAACTTGACCTGCTCCAGTTTGGTGGCACCCACGCCGCTGACCAGCGCCAGGTCCTCCACCTTTTTGAAGCCACCAATGTACTCGCGGTACTCTACGATGCTGCGCGCCACGGCACGCGTCACACCAGGCAGGGTCATCAGCTCCTCCTCTGTGGCCGTGTTGATGTTGAGCCGCTCCTGATTCACCAGGATGTTGCTGAAGTTGCAGGCCGCGCTGAACTTGCGGCTGTGGGACAGGTCCGAGGGGTCCCGCGGTATGGAGCGGTGGCAGCCCAGGGTGCTCCCCATGCCGGCCAGGGTCAGGGGCCCAGGAAGGCCTCACCACCGCAGAACAACTCTCTGGCTAGGGAGGAAGCCCAGCAGACCTTACAGGCACAGAAGGAGGGAAGGTGCAGGATGCAGGGAATGAAATGGTTACCAAAGACAAATACTAAGTCTCCATGCCCAGGGTGTCCAAAAGTACCTTTCACTTGGCCACCTGGAAAACAAATTAATAAACACACAAATCGATTGAATCAGTTAATCAGTTTGCATTAGCATTCCCTACCTAGAGCAGGAGTTAACTAGGAGTCTCAGGCTAATGGCTGTCCGTGAACCACTGAACACACACAGCGAAGCTGGCCCAAACGGATTTCCCTCTGAAGAGGTCCGGTTTTTATCACATTCGAGTCCAAAAAGGCTATGAACTGCTTCTCTTGGAAAGAGACGTATCAGCCCACACCTCTGGTCCCTGCCTCTCTCACTTCTCACCGCCATCCCCCCCTTAGGTCGCCCCTACCAGGGCTCGGGCAGCAGAAAGGGCGCGTCTCCCACGCCCACCCAGCCGCCGGACAGTCAGCACCAGCTGCAACTTGGGAATCCCGTCCTCACTAGTGCAGCACCAAGAAGGGGTTTGTGGACCCTCACCAGACCCGCCGCCAGTCCCCGAGTCCCACCTCTCAGCTGCTCCCCCGGGGCGTCCTTCCACCTGCGGCTCGGAAGCCTGAGCTCAACCCGGGACTGCACGGGCCCCCTGCCTCCAGTTCTGGTGCCCGCGCGGGTGTGGGTCAGTGACTGGGCCGCTTCGAGCCGCGCGTCCCGGCTCTTTCTGCGGGAGAAACTCTTAGAGTCGCTCTCCCAGAGCCAGCAAGAGCTGCAGGGCTGCGCGGAGGCGGCAGCGGCGATGAAATCCGGGCGCCGAGGCTGCACCAAGTCTGGAGGCTGCACCAGGACTTGCGGCGTCGCCGCAGTTGCGTTGATGGAGGCAAAAAGTCCTGCGTCCGACTCGGACTCGGAATCCGCCAGGACCGCGTCGGTGCCCAGTACCGAAGCCACGGCTCCAGTTCGCCGTCCGTGTCAAAGCCAAAGTCCTGGCTGCTCGGCCCGCGCCTCCGTCTGCACCACGGCCACGCCTCCCCCCGCGCGGCAACTCCTCCGGGGACTCCAGAGCGAACGTGGAGGCGGGGCCCGAGCGCCAGACCAGAGCCCGGGAGAGCGGAACCAGAGAGCGCGGAGGCGGGGCCCTGGAGTGCGGGGGGCGGGGCCAGAACGCGAGAGGGTGGAGTGCGGAGCCTAAAAATCTGAGAGGCGGGGCCCTGCTCCGCGGGGGTGGCCCGAGCGCGTGTGGGTGGAGATGGAATGCGGGAGCTCAGGGGCGGGGGCATGGCGGGAGGGGGCGGGCCACGGAGGCGCGGAGGCGGGATTTAGGGACTGAATGGGCGGGGCCGATGCCCCTGCTGCAGAGTCGGGTCCTGAGGAGGCTGCCCTGACGCCCGCGGATCCTGAGTGAGGATGCTACCGGAGACCCAGGGCTAGATGTGAGGGGTGGAGAGTGTTTAGTCTTGACCGAGGTAAGACCTGCCGAGCTGCTTTTCGGCAGGAGGAGCTCGAAAGAAGAGAAGGCGCCCTAGGGCGCAAATATTACCAGGCCACCAGTCTGAGTTTAGATCATCTTTGGGGCGTGGCTTAGGGTCGGGGCGTGGCTTAGGGTCGGGGCACTCCAAGTGGGGGAGGCACCCCTGCATGTCAGCGGCCTCGCTCAGCTCTGCAGTCAAGTTTGAGAACGTTTTCAGAGGGGACTGAATGGGATCTTTTTTACTTCTGCCCCCCACTTTTGGCCTCCTCTTTTCTTTCACTGGAGTATTGCCTTTGCGCTGCTCACAGAGATGTCTTCAAACAATGCTAGTAACTCATTGTGCTGCTAGGAGAGGGTTGCTCATTGGCAGGTATAGCGCTCTGAGTAAATATCGATATGTTTCTCTAAGTATTAAATCTAGTCATCAAGGAGACAGGAAATACTACTTGGAAATGAAGATTGCTTACCAAAATTCAGAACAGTCCTTGGATCATACCACTAAAAGACAATTTAGTTAACGATTAAAGAGCCCGCTGAAGTACAGCAGATACACGGAGCTAGAGTATTTGATTAAACAAACCATGTGGTGATGCTTTTGAATACTTTGACCCTGGGCACTTAGTGTCCTCTGAAGTTTCATCCCAACCAATGTGACCAATGCTCCTGCCTTAAATTCCCGGGGGCTAGGTCAGCAAAAACAATAACTCTTGGGGAAGGCACATAGTGCTTCACATGTGAAATAAGAGGCAGCCGGGGCTTGGCAAAATGCTATTGCCTTTCTGAGGCACATTCCCCTACTGTGCATACTGGTCAGGACTCTTAATTGCAAGTGACAGAAATCCAAGTCACACTAACTTAGACAAAAAGAAGGTGGGGGAGGGATTTCCAGGTTCTTATGTGCAAAAATTAAGGAATAGTGCTTATGTCAAGCATGGCTGCATCCAGCCCAAATGATGTCATCAGGACCTAATCTGACTCCCTCCCTCTGTCCCCTCCACTTGCCACCCCACTCTCCAACCCCAGTACTAAACTACATTATGCCACTCCTTTCCTCCTGTAATCCTGTTGTGATAAAAAAAAAAAAAAAAAAAAACATGCTCAGGAAAAGCAGGAAAATCCCTTGTAGAGGAAGGAAAACTTTGTGGAGCAGAATGCCTTGATGAGCCTTTGTGGCTGTGGAGGGACAGCCTGGGGGCACGGCCAGTGGAATTAGAAGCAGAGAAACTACATATTTTATAATACAAACTGGGACAGCTGGGAGGGTAAGAGGGGCACTGTTAACATTACTGGCACAATAGGCGTAATCTGGTTTTATTCTGTGTAAATCTAAGCATATGTTCCCCCTTGGTAGAAATGAAGCCAAGAGGTAGCTAAACTGCTGTGTGGTGTTGAAACAAACTAACAAAACCACAACGACATGACTAAATTTAAAATGACTGACATACAAAATGCGGGTAAAGATGGGGAATAATTGAAACTCTCATACATTGAAGGTGGGGGTGTAAGACAGTATAACCACTTTGGAAATCAGTTAGGCAGTTTCCTTAAAAGTTCAACACTCATCTACCATATGACCCAACCACCCCACTCAAGTATTTACCAAAGAGAAATGAAAGCATGAAATCCCAAGATGTGTAGTGAATGTTCTAGGAGTTTGTTATAGCCCAAAGCCAGCAACAACCCAAATCCACCAGTAGGTGAATGGATAAATAAATAGTGGTATATCGATACAATGGAATACTACTCAGCAATAAAGGCAAACTATTAATAGACACAATTTTGGAGAATCTTGAAATCATCGTACAAAATGAAGAAGTCTGGCCAAAAAAAAAAAAAAGAGAGAATATATTGCTTGATTCCATTTATACTGAACTCTAGAAAATACAAGCTAATTTATATATATAGAAAGCAGATCAACAGTTGCTTGGGGTTATGGCAGATAGAGGTGTGGATGAAAAGGAGCACAAGGAAACTGTTGGAATGATGGAAATGTTTGAGAGAGCATAGTTTCATGGGTGTATGTATGTCAAAACAGAGACTTGCACACTTTATGTGAGGTTTAGTGTACTTCAATTATACCTCCATAAAACTGAAAAAAAAATCCTCAAAAGATAAAAAGGAGTGCTGTTTGAACTAGAAGAAGGACGAGGAGGAAGAAGAGAAGAAGAAGGAGAATAAGAGGAAGAATAAAACAGGATTATTTTGGAAAGAGGAGTAGGTGAGCCAGGGCAAAGAGGAGAGGGGTGAAGGGGAACAAAGGGACCCAGGAAGAAGTTGAGTCTGGAGCCAACAAAAGAGAAGACCAGTGAACATTCCCAGTTAGAGACAGGGCCCCAGGAGAGGGGACACCAGAAGGCTTTAAGACTAATGATGTCTCAGGGTGTCTGGGTGGCTCAGTTAAGTGGTTAAGTCTCTGACTCTTGATTTCAGCTCAGGTCATGATCTCACGGTTCGTGAGTTCAAGCCCTGAGTCAGTCTCCACGTCAGGCTCTGCACGAGGATTCTTTCTCTCTCTCTGCCCCTTCCCCACTCATGTGTGTGCTATCTCTCTCTCTCAAAATGAATAAACTTTTTTTTTTTAAAGGCTGATAATGTCTGACAGTCTGCTTTAACCGGTGTGCTAGTCTCTGATGTAACCCACACTTATACCCTGATTCTTTTTCTAAGTAAGCTCTACAGACAACATGGGGCTTGAACTCACAACTCTGAGATCAAGAGTCACATGCTCTACTGACTGAGCAGACCAGGTGCCCCTACACCCTGAGTCTTTAATAAAAAATGTAATGGCCTTGAATGAGTGCTGATCAGGGAAATGAGGTAGAGAAGTTGAGTCTCTCTGGGGAGACAAGGGATAGTGAGAAGAGGGCAGCTGAAAGCTGCCAGATGACAAATCCAGGACTCATTGCAAGCAAAACTCACAGTCTAAGTGACCTGGTGACATGTCTGACTTTCCAGAATCCCTACTGAGACTGGGAGCTTGGCTGGTGGGGGGAGGGGTCCCACTACACAAAGAATGGAAGTTTGAGCCAGTGTCATTTGACCATCAAAGGACAGGAAGTGAGAGCCTGGCAGACACCTGTGTTACATGAGTATGTCAAGGAGCAAGGGTCACCTCATTCCCCCTGAGTGCCACATCCTGTGGCCCATGCTTCTCACAACAGAGATCTCACCTGGGGCTTTGGACAGAGAGACAGTGATGGAGGTCACCGACCTGCTGAGTCAGCAGTTTCAAAGGGAAATGGTGATTCAGGGGAAGGGAGAGGTGGTGGAAAGGAAGAAGGGAAAGCAGTTTTCAATTTTCAGTTTCAACATGCATGGAACTGGAGACCTGTTGATGAGGAAGATACATGATTTCTCTATTCCTAGAGCTGAGAGGCCACCAGGAATGTAGACATTAAATTGGTAAGAACAGAGCATGTTAGAATAAAGGGAAGGGGAAGAGGATACAGCTGTAAATTAAAAATAACTGAGTGCAGGGGACTTCCTTGGGAGGTAAAGATGAGATCTGAAAGATGAATAAGGAAAGATGCTCCAACCCACAAAACCTCAGCCCTTGCAGAGAAGCTCCCATTTTCTCAGTCAACAAGGGCTTCGGTCAGACTGCTGACAGCTATCCTGGCACCCACACTTGTGCAATGGCCAAACTAGATGTTGTCCTGAATATTGATATGACCTAAACAGATTGGTCACTCTCTACCACAGTAGGCTTCTGTGTGTTCCCAAACTGATGAAGCATGAGACACTGACACTATACATGAACTTTCTAAATCAGACCCTGCCTCCCTGGGAGTCATGGTGTTTGATGGCCCAGAATGCCCACAGATGGACCCCATGGACAGTGGCAATGGATATGCCCTCAGTCTTCAAATTTCTTCTTCTGTTCTGTATATAGACACTCAGCCTTGAATCTCATCATTAGGAGCATTTTCATTGGGTTCTCTAAATGAGTCTATTGCTCTGCTATGCAGCAGTATGTGGTAGACTGACATCAGCAGCCCCCAGTGAATCATGTGTGCCAGTACTCTCATCCCTGTGTGATCACTTCTCATGTGATTTGCTTGGTCATGTGATGTGCTTTGACCAGGGGACACTTACTAGAGTCAAGCAAGGATTTGATAAGCATTTACCCATGGGATCTTGTCTCCCTGGAATGCTTCCTCTTAGAACCCATGCTGTCAGAAAGTTTTGGCTATCCTGTTGTTACAGGGGGCATCCCCACCCTCAATCAGCACTGAGGCCTCACATGGGTGAGAGAGGCCTTCTAGAACCTTCCAGCCTACCCCAGCCACCATCTAGATGAACCCATAGGAGTGAGCCCAGGAGAGACCACAAGGAGCAGAGAAAACCACCCAGCTGAGCCCAGCCAATCTACAGGACCACAAAAGAGAATACACTGTCATTGTTACAGGCTTATAATTACTGAAAAGGTTGCAACACAGCAGTATTTATCATAGGGATGTGACCCTCAGACCTTATTTTCCCAGCAAGAAAAGCCAATGTCATAGCTCCAAATGTAGTTCCCTTTACAATTCACTGACATTTGTCCCATTCTTCAGGTGATCTCACCAGGCTTTGATTTCCCTCAAGGAAAGTGGTTTGAGGTTTTCTTTCAGTTGGGTCACAAGAGAATTTCGAAACATTCAGGGCCCTTTCTTGGAAAGCGGTAGATGAGTATCGTATGACAACTGTAGCAATAAAAAGCAAAGTGGTTTTGTTAAACTATTGTATTTAAACAGAATAAATTAGCATTTTTACAATTGTGTCTATTTCTATAGCTCTATTTCCCCTCCCCACAAACATGGAAGACAAGATGGAGAAGAGCAGGGAAGAGTAGTGCACCAAGAGCAACAGTCCCATCTCTGAAGTTCACCCAAGTGGGGCAAAGGGGCCTCTCATTTTGTCCTCCAGGTGGCCCCTGGCATCCTGTAAGTATAGCATTATCTTGGTGACTGATTTTGAAGGCTTTGGAAGTGCCAGATAGCCTCTTATCTGAGCCCTGTGAGCGAAGACTGGACAGGTTATACTATCCTCCAATGCACGGAGTCCTCTCTCGCAGGTCGTGAACACATAGCATGCTTCATACCACTTTTTTCTAGCCTAGCTGACCTCAAACACAGGTGCAGGTGAAGGTTAACTTTCATCCTTCCCAATGACCCCCTGCCAGCTCTGGCTGATGCTAGAGGGAGAGGATGGGGTCACACCATCAGGCAAATTCTGTTTGTCAGACCCCTGTCTAAGCTGCCAGTGTGGAGGGCCTTTCCTCTGGAGGATACACCCTGGGGGAACTTGGTTGCATCTGGGACTTCATCACTGCTGGTGTATGGGTGCAGGGAAGGCCACAGGCCATGCTGGGGGCTGTGCTGGGGTGGTCTTCCTCCCTAGGCCAGGTAGGGGACAGGCAGATTCTTTGCCCGAGATGCTGGCCTTCCATCCTAACTCCTAGTTCTCCTCAAGCCACTGTTTTTTTGTCCTGCTTTTCTGACTATTCTCAGAGTAGGGATTAAAGGTAGAAGTGGCAGCCTCATTGAAACTCTGCTGCTTGGGGTTGGCAGAGACACTATGCCATACCTTGCAGGATGAGTTTAAAGGGCAGCTGTTGGTGGGATCAGCCAAAGGATGGGGCTTCAGGGTGATGGTGTAGCCCTCCAGCTCAGATCTCTTAAAGGTCAGGAGCACATAGATTACCATCACTTCATCATCCTTCTGGCCCATCCATGAGTCCTGGATCCCTTCCTCACATTGTGTAGCCCTGGGATACCATCAGTTCAGTCTGCCCACGATCCTTGGAGTTAAGGAGTGGCTCCACGTAAGGTGTTAGTTTCTCTCCATGGTCCATGTTCACCTAAAGAACTTTCATGATTTCCTCTAAGGTGCCTCCCTTGCTGGGGCTGAGGATGAAGAACTTCTTGAGGTTTTCATTCTCCATTGACATGGAGAAGAGAATATTGTATATTCTGTTCAGTACTCATTCCTACAATAAAGAAAAACTTCGAAAAAGAAAAGAGAAGTTTAAAAATGAGAAAAATTGAAAATAAAGAAAAAAGTTAGAAAAAGAAAAGAAAAAAATGAGAAAAAGGCAAAAATAAAGATAAATGAGAAAAAACTAAAAGATTAAAGAAAATAAGAAAACAGGAAAAAGAAAATAAAAGGTGAAAATGCAAAAAATATTTAATTAGAAAATTTTAAATAAAGACCTAAAGAAAAAAATAAAGATAAATAGAGAAAAAATATTTTTCAAAAAATAAGCAAAATAGACAAAAAGCTGAAGAGAAGAATACTTAACTTTGGTGAAAGTCCCTCGAGTGATCAAAAGCCAGCTTCCTGTGCTAGAAGGACCAAAACTCTAGGCCCCGCCATGGATTTACATAGGTGCTTAGAATTCCATCACGGTGGTTCCTTATGAAGCCATAAGCAAGAAATGGACCTATCACAAGGATACTTCACAGAGGCTTTCTAACTTTTTGTATCAAGAAACTTTACTATTACAAAATTTAAAAAAAAGCTTTTGTTTATGTGGATTATAGCAATAGATATTTGCCTCATTAGAAATTAACACCCGTAGGATGTTTCAGTAGTTTTTTTACTTCTGGTTTGAAAAGCTGTAAAATGTTTTAGTTTTTTTTTTTTTAATTTTTTTTTTTTTTTTTTACATTTATTTACTTTTGAGAGACAGAGACAGAGCACAAGTGGGGAAGGGACAGAGAGAAGGAGACACAGAATCCGAAGCAGGCTCCAGACTATGAGCTGTCAGCACAGAGCCCAATGCGGGGCTTGAACCCACAAACTGCGAGATCATGACCTGAGCCAAAGTCAGACACTTAACCAACTGAGCCACCCAGACACCCCAAAAAGTTTTGGTTTGTAAAAAGCTCATAATGTCTACACTTAAAATATTCAGTTCTTTTTTTTTCTCTAAACTCTGATCTCAAAATGATGCCGCAACTTAACTGACATCAAAATACTATACAGAAATGTTCCTTTGTGTAAAACAATGTAATTTTTGCTTGGTTTTGGTATTAGGGTACAGTTGGTCTCATAGAGTCAGTTACAGAAGCATTCTTTCCACTTAGATCTTTTGGAAGGAATTGTAGAAACTTGGTATCATTTCTTCCTTAAATGTTAGGTAGAATTCACAGTGAATCCATCTGGGCTTGGTGCTTTTGTTTTGGAGGGTGATTAATATCAATTCAATTTCTTTAATAGATGTAGGCCTCTTCAGATTTTCTGTTGTGTAAGGTTTTTTTTTTCAAACTGAAGTTTTTAGAAAGAATTAATAAAAACATTTCCATCACAGTAAACTAAATAAAAAAGATTGTGAAAAAAATTCCCCCAGGTAGGTACAATTTGTCCGTCTGCATATGTGCTAGCCTGTTTGCCAACAGGTCACTAACTGCTGATAGAAATAGAGGAGCCTATTTCTCCTGGTTAGATACTTAGATACTGGAGGAGACCGTTTCCAATCAACTTTATATGCAAACCTGCATCTGCTTTGGTTTTACTAAATGATTAGCATTGGCCCCCACAATAGAGCTCAATACCAGTTAAAAACAGACACCTCCATTCACAACTTCCAGGGAATTCAGAAGTGTTATTTCTCCTTCCTTTACTGGACTTGGTCTTCTCCCAGGGAAGTGGCTTGAAAGGCAGGAATAAAACTTTGGCAGTACTGTTTTTTGTTCCTTTGCATCAAATTTCTCCTTGAAAGCTCATAGTCTACTGACTGATACACTGTTTAATTTCATGGCTGACAAGTGAAGGCCTTTGTCATTTCCCAGACATGGTAAATGCCTTTTCAACTGGCATTTTATTTCTTATGGAGCATTTGGCTAGAGGTTATTGTAGCAAAGTCCCAACAGAACAAGATGGCTTATTTACAGTACTGCAATGGAAAACATTTACCATCAGAATCACTGTGTTGCCCTCCCTCCCATCCCCATCCAGAATTGTTGCTATCACAGAAAATAATATTCATCAATCTTTAAAGGGGATGTGATTATCATCATCACATTTGGGAACTCTAGTTCCCATTTGCTTTATTCACTTCCTCCTAAAAGCAACATTTCCAGTGAGTTTCAGACTTCCACTTTTTCACAAAACAGTTTATTCTTTCTTGTTTATTAAATTTGAGGATTTACAAAACATTATTCTTGGTAGAGTCCATTATTTCCATTTCTGAATGCATAATTAGGAGGCTTCTCCTTAGCATAGAATACTCCAAAATCAGAGCAAGGAATGAGGCAATTCTTCCTACCTTAGGATAAATCATGGAAATTCTCTTGGACCCTAATATTTCTGGGGGTGGGGTGAGGAGGCTCCTTCAGCCAGACCATGAGCCAGGAGGAGGGAGCATTGCTGGCCAGAGCTAAGGGAAAAGACTCTCACACACATAGGAACAGCAGGTAGACCTCACCTGCCCCTCCTCTTCCTCAGGCTTACCTGACTGCAGCTGGTCCCCATTGTAGACCCACTGCCAGGTTCAACCTCACGATGCACTTTTATGGTTCTCACCTTTTCTTTTCTTTCACCATTACCAATGATGCTCTTTTTGGGACCATGTTTCTCCTAAATATTGGAAAAGCAAGTCCTGATAAGTTGGTCCCTGACCTCACAGCTTCACTCCCAAAAATGACTTCCTTAAGAAATAACCTCGAAGGCCTTAAAGAGCATCCCCCAAAATGTGACCCAGTGGTGGTGAGGAAGAGGAGTTTAAGAGACTCCAGACACAACATTATATATATTAAACCCCTCAGTGGGGAATCTCTCCCTTTTCATTTCTCCAACCATCACTGTGGTTGTGTTGAGGAGAAACTCTCAGTTTGGGGCCACCATGACCAAAATACGTCCTCATATTTGTTAATCTCTTTCCATAAAGAAAATGCTGACCTCAGGCTCAGAATTTTGGCAGGCACCAGTATCTAGCTAGAATTTAATTATATTGCTTTCCCTATTGGGGGTTTTGTTTTTTGGCTATCTCGTATTTATAGCAAAAGATACAACTGTTCATATTGTCATATATTCCCATGCCCATTTGGTATTCAGATATGGTAAGAGATCGCGAAGGTGTTCAAGAAAGGCTGCAGTGTAAAAACTGTCCTAAAGACAGTGGTTCTTAACCTTGGCAGCACCTAGGATTCCGGGGGGCAGTTGTCAAAATCCCAGTACGCAGGCCCGTCCCCAGACCAATTCTGTCAGCAACTCTGGCGGTGGGATCTAAGTAGGGGTGTTTGTTAAGCCTCCAGATGACTCTGGTACATTGCTTAGAGTAGAGACAGTGCTTCAAACTGATCTTAAGACTGAGCATAAATGAGACTGAACATTTTCTCCACACTAGAGCAGCAGTATCAGCATCTGGAACATGAAAAACCAAGGTCAACCACAGTCCTAAAATCTCAGTCCAAAAAAAATCATGGAATTTTGGAGCTAGAGGAGACCTGAGAGCACCGAGACTAGATCCTCATTTAATCTTTGAGGACCTAAAAGGCCAATAAACTTGCTGGGAATCACCCTTGAGGAGCCCAGAGTAGGGCTCCTTTCCCCTCATCATGTTGCCTCTCTGGGGGCTACAAGTGCCTCATTTGTGAATCGATCTGGAAGAAACTACAATATTTTTTGAGGAACAAGTTAAAGATGCAAATGTTAGAAATTCAGCTTCCAGAAAGTACATAGGAAAGATGTTATACAGATCCCAAGAGGTACCATGGACATTCTTCAAAGTACATTTCATAGTTGGAAACTTCTAGGTTAAAGAAGTTGAAATGGGTTTCATCATCACAAGACTTACAGGGCCTTCAATTTACAAATGTGCATAGAGAATCTCCAGAAGGAAACAGTTCAACAGCACTTATTTGCCCTTTTATGAGGAACATTTCCCAGAACTAGCCTTCTTGGGGAAACACTAGGTGGGCACAATTTCCTAAAGCTCTGGCCTGCTCTCTATCCCTCTTACCCTGCTTTATTTGTTTTAGTAGCACTTATCACGTAGATATTTATTGTCTGTCTCTTTCTCATCAAAATATAAGTCCCTTGAGGAAAGGGAATTTGACTTCACTGCTGTATCCCAAGCACCTCCAACAGGACCTAGACCTTAATATTTGTGAAAAGGAATTAATGGGTGGTCTCTTAAAACATAAGTAACCATGACTGCTTATCTAGTGGGATTCCTCCTATTCATGGTTGTAAGTCTTCCACCACATTAGGCTGAATTTGGACATTTGTATGCTGCACGGAGTCTCACAGACTAAGTAGCCTTGGTGACACCTGGGCTAATGGCCAGGCTCTGACACTAATGACCTCTGTGACCTTGCATAATTCAGTTGACTTTTCTGAGTCCCATTTTCCTTATCAGTAAGATGAGTGGACTAGATCAGACAGTCTCCAACGTCCTTCTCAGTTATTGTATGACAAGTGGCTAAATTAAAATATCTGATATAATTGAGGATTTTTCTATTTCTCCTTGGAGTTCAATCAGTTTTTGCTTCATATAGGCTGAAGCTCTGTTATCAGGCTCATAAATATTTAAGATTGTTATAATCTCCTGATGAATTAACCATTTTATCATTATGAAATAACCTCCTTGGTCCTGGTAATATTCTCTGCCCTGAAATCTACATTGTCTGATATTAATATATCTGCCCCAGGTTTTTAAAAGATTAGTGTTGCCATGGTACATCCTTTTCCATCATTCTACTTTTAACCTACTTGTATCTTTCTACTTAAAGTAGGTTTCTTGTAGGCAGCCTATCGTTGCCACTGCTTTTTTTTTTTTTACCCAATCTCTCAATCTCTGCCTTCAAATCGAAGCATTTAGACCATTTAAATTTAATGTGATTATTGATATGATTAGGTTTATTTATTTTTTAAAAATAAGCTCTCTGCCCACTGGGGGGCTGGAACCCATGACCCCAAGATCATGAGTCACATGCTCCACTGACTGAGCCAGGCAGGTGCTCCTATATGGTTAGGTTTAAATTCACCATCTTAGGGGTCCCTGGGTGGCTCAGTTGGTTAAGCAGCCGACTTCGGCTCAGGTCATGATCTCACGGTTTGTGGGTTCGAGCCCTGCGTCAGGCTCTGTGCTGACAGCTCAGAGCCTGGAGCCTGTTTCAGATTCTGTGTCTCCCTCTCTCTGCCCCCCCCCACTTGTGCTCTGTCTTTCTCTGTCTCAAAAATAAATGAACTATAAAAAAAATTTAAATTGGCCATCTTATTGTTTGTTTTCTGTTTGTTCTATTTATTCTTTTTCCCCTTTCCTCTTTTTCTGCCTACTTCTGAACTGATTACTTTTTTGTAATACCTTTTTTGAGATATAATTTCTATACCATACACTTCATTCATTTAAAGTGTACAGTTGAGGGGCGCCTGGGTGGCTCAGTCAGTTAAATGTCCGACTTCTAATTTTGGCTCAGGTCATGATCTTGCAGTCTGTGGGATTGAGCCCCGTTTCTGCTCTGCTATCAGCACGGAGCCTGCTTGAGATTCTCTCTCTCTCTCAACAAATAAATAAACATTAAAAAAAAAAAGAGTGTTCCTTCTTCAATTAAAAAAAATTAGTGTACAATTCAATTACTTTTAGTGTATACACAAAATTGTGTAACAGTTATAGAACATTTTGACTGCCCCAAAAAGAAACCTCACACCTTTAGCTATGACCCTCAAATCCTCCCACTCCTACCCCTTCTTCAGCCCTAGATAATCACTAAGCCACTTTCAATCTCTATAGATTTGCCTACTCTGGACATTTCATATAAATGGAGTCATAAAGTATGGATTTTTGGTGACTGGCTTCTTTCACTTTAGTGTTTTCAAGATCCATCCATGTTGAGGCCTGTGTCAGTACTTAATGCCTTTTCATGGATGAGTTCTACTGTATGGACACACCACATTTCTTTACCCATTCGTCATTGGATGGACATTTGGGTTGTTTCTAACTTTTGGTTATTATGAATAATATTGCTGTCAACATTCATGTTTTTGTTCAGACGCATGTTTCATTTCTCCTGAGTATAAACCTAGGCATGGAATTGCTGGGTCATATGGTAACTCTATGTTTAACATTCCAAGTCCGGCCAGATGGTCCCAAAGTGACTGCCCCATTTTACATTTCTGCTAGCAGTGCATCAGAGTTTTTAATCCTCCACATTCTCTCCAGTGTGTGTTAGATTTGCCTTTTTGCCTATAGCCATCCTGCTGGGTGTGAAGGATTTATCTCACTGTGGCTCTTTGCATTTCCCTGATGACTAATGATGTTGAGCATCTTTTCATGTGCTCACTGGCCATTTGTACATCTTCTTTGGTGAACTGATTGCTGTTTTTGATTTCATTTTACTTCTCTTGTGGCTTACTTGCTGTAAGTCTTTGTATTGCTATTTTAGTGGTTAGTTTAGGGTTTATAGTATACATCCTTATGACTACCTTCATGTGATATTGTTATCATTTCACGTACATTCAAGAACCTTACAAAAGTACAATTTCATTTCCCCACTCCTGGCTTCTGTGCTATTGTCATATCTCTGGTTAAATTACATACTCTCCTCTCTGTAGTATCCTGGTGCTCTGTTACCTTGAGGGAATAATATTCCTAGAAGAGGGAATATAAATGGATGAGTTTGTTAGCATTTTGCACTGTTCCTGGAAGGCAGGCTTGGTCCAGTTGTGAGGATCACCAGAAAGAACATCAAGAGGGGCCTGGACTCAAATGCAGGAAAGAGGAGAGGAGAGCTCAGAATGGTAGAAATCCTGAGGAATCTCGGAGGCACCTTCAACACATTCCTGATTCTCCTAATGGTCTTCCTGGCTGCATTCCTTGGTATCCAACCATTGGATTCATGACTAATATATTTGTCAGTTGCAATGATTGCATGTGAGTCGGGTCGGGCAACAGAGAGTCATGGACTTGGTGACAGAGAGAGCTGGGCTCATATACCAGCTCTACCACTCACAAATATATCCAGGGACAAGAAACTAAAGTCTCGTGAGCCCTGTTTTCGTCACCAATAAAAATAGGGAAAGAAGTTCTGACCTCTTAAGGTTGTTAAAAGGATTAAATGAGGTGATGTAGGAAAAAGTGGCCAGCATGTGACATTACAAGCACTCCATTAACATTTCTATCCCGTCTATATGCCTCATTATCTGTGTTAGCCAGTTTAGTTTACGTTTTTTATGTTTCTCAAGCATCCATAATTCATGGAGATTGAGAGCCTTTTTCCTTTTCATAAACTGAAAATTCTAGTGAATTCCAATATTTTTATAGGATTGTCACAAACTTCCTACTTTTCAATGTGTACAACTGCCATTTATTGGGCTGACTCAATGCCAGGGACGTGCTATGCACCCCGCATGCCTCATTTCCATAGCTAATTATCAACCCCACAGGATGGGCAGAGTTTCTCAGCCTTGGCACTGTTAACACTGGGGGCCAGATAACTCTTGATTGTGTGGGCTGCCTTTCGCATTGCAGGATACCTAGCAGCATCCCTGGCCTCTACTCTTTAGATACCAGTAGCACCCCTCTCTTGCGATAACCAAAAATATCTGCAGACATTACCATATATCTTCTGGGGGACAAAAATCTCCCCCGGTTGAGGGCCACTGGGAAGGAATTGATGTCCTCCCCATTATCTACCTGTGAGGAAGCCACAGTTCAGAGTGGTCAAGAGCTTTGCTCAGAGTCACATGGCTACCAAGTAGTGGAGGCAGGATTTAAATGCTGCTCCAAAGCCCTGCCTTATGATGACTTGAGAATGTACTCTTATCTGTAAAGATAGCCTCAAATACCTTTGCCATACCTGCCCTCATTCTACCTTCTGTGCTGAAGAGGTCTGAACTCTGGACTCTCTTCTCTGAAAACCAAGAATAGGCCCCAAAATAAGGGATTAGATAGTCATTGGTTACAGAAAGGGCTCAGAGGGTCAAGTGCAACATATTGCATGCAGCTAGCATCCAAACATACTTTTCCTTGACATAAGGGGTGTTATGGTTTGAATCATGTCCCCTGAAGATAAGTTGAAGTCCAAACCCCTGGTACCTTGAATGTCATCTTATTTAGAAACAAGGTCATTGCTGATATCATCAAGTTAAGATGAGGTCATTAGGGTGGACTCCTAATCCCATAGGTCTGGTGTCCTTGTGATAAGGGGAAAATCTGGGCACAGAGGGAAGAGGATCATGTGAAGATAGAGGCAGAGATTTAAGTTATGCTGCCACAAGCCAAGAAAGCTGGAAGAAGCTGGAAGAGACAAGGAAGCATCCTCCCCTGGAGGCTTTGTAGGAACACAGCCCCGTGACACCTTGATTTTAGACTTCCAGCCTCTAGGCCATACATTTCTAATGTTTCATGCCACCCAGTTTATGAGATATTTGACCCTCGCACAACATATGTTTGAACTGCCCGGGTCCCCTTAGAAGCAGATTTTTTTTCCAATAAATACAGTATAGTACTGTATTTTCCTTTCCTTATTATTTTCTTAACATCTTTGCCTCTAGCTTATCTTACTGTTAGAATACAGTATATAATACAGTAAAACCTTGGATTGCAAGTAACTTGTTCTGCGAGTGTTCCACCTGATGAGAAAACATTTCTAATAAATTTTAACTTGATAAATGAGCGATGTCTTGCAGTATGAGTAGTACACGACGCCAAACATCACATGATCACAACTGATTCAATAGTTCTTGAAATTTGCTTTGATATACAAGTGCTTTGGATTACAAGCATGTTTCTGGAATGAATTATGCTTGCAAACCAAGGTTTTACTGTTACATAGCACACAAAATATGTGTTAATCATCTACTTATATAATCAATAAGTCTTCTGATCAACAGTAGGCTATTAGTTATTGAGTTTGGGTGAATTAAAAGTTATAATGGGTTTCACCCATATAATGGGTTGGTACCCCTAACCCCTGCAATGTCCAAGTGTTAAGGCAAATGTACTTGGTTACAGCACTCCCAAGAGATCACTCCCCAGGTCCTCTGACAGCCCTGAGCACCCCACATTTTGATTTGACAGTGCTTCTTGCTTCCCACTCATTTATAATACCTGGCCGTTAATCAAAATCATGAAAGTATTTAACTTCCCTACAATAAACCCACAAGGATTCCTGCCTCCCAGGAATCACATGGCCGAGACAATGATCTGGCAGTGAAATGACAACATAGGGACCTTCCTAGATAGCAGCTGCCCGTTCAGATTCCTTCATGTGTTGTGTCAGCCACCACCGCATTGTATGTCAGTGCCTTATCTTTCCTGGTAACAGGAGGTACTGTAGAGTCCCAAGATAAGGAGAAGAAACTTTGTAGAACCTGACTGAATGGCCTTGGTTACCTGCAGGTCACAAATAAACACACAGAGGGAAATGAAACTATGAGTTAGACAGAAAATGACCAAAGGCAGCTAAGAGCATTTAAAATATGAACTCCATAGCAATGTATTCTGGGCGAGTAAACAAGGAGGAGCAAACAGACTCATATGAAATTTGAGATTCTTTGAGGCTCAATCAGCCCTTAGAGGTCACGTGCATCCCAAATAGGCCTTTCGTCTTTCCCAGCCCAAGCCCCATGGGACATTGCGCATTTAAAGGTCCACATGGACAAGCAGAATTTGGAAAGCGTTCTGTACTTTAATCTCTCCCTGGAAAGTTCATAAAATCCATTAGCATATTAAAGACAGAGAAATTCTGCTGGAAAGACACCCATTCAACTCCTTTTCGGGGAGGCAGTGAGTAGAACACTCTTTGGACTACTGATGTACGCTCATTCATTTTACAGAATTTGAGGCTGAGGCCCCGAGAAATAAGATACTTTTTCAAAGGTCACACAGACGGAAAGCGACCTTGCATGGTCTTCAGATTCCAAATCTGGTGCTCCTTCTATGTTTTCATGTGCTCATTAATTAGTTTATTAATAAACATTTGAGTGCTACCATGTGGTGAGGCAGGAATATAAAAATGAATAAGGTAGGTCTCGCCTTGCATGTACTTTGCTATTTCTGGAGTGAAGGAGCAGCAGAAAAACAAATAATGGAAAGATTGTGGGGACAGGGAGGGGAGGGACAGAATGACTGACTTTGGGATGAATATAGAACCTGTCAGGCTGGAGGTTTCCCATCAGGTTACTGTTGTTCTAGTGAAGCCCCATCATCGAGACCTGCCTTCACTGCCACCCACAGCTTCTGCTGAGGAGAGGCTGGTGGGCAGAGCCCAGGGGATCTCTGCCCAGAGATGCAGGGATCAGGAAAGCTGAAAAGGAAAGAATATCTGAGGGACAGCGTGAGGTCAGAGCACCCTGAAGGGTTACAGGCAGAGTAGGGCTGTGAGGAGGCAAGCAGCAGGCAAGAGCCGAGGTTGTGACGCAACAGGGATAGAGCGACGTTAAGTACATTCACACTGTTGTGCAGCCATCACCACTATCTATCTCCAGAACTCTTCCATCTTGCAAAATGGAAACTCCGTGCCGGGGAAACACCTTCCCCCAATCGCCGGCAACCACCACTCTATTTTCTGTCTCTACAAATGTGACTGCTCTAAGAATCTCATGCAAGAGGAATCATACAGTATTTGTCCTTTTGTGACTGGCTTATTTCATTAGCGTAATGTCCTCAAGGTTCATCCATGGTGTACCAGGTGTCAGAACTTCCTTTTCAGGACTCAATAATAGTCCATTGTATGTATATATCACATTTTGCTTATCATTCACCATTGAAGAGACATTTGGGCCGCTTCCACTTTTTAGCTATTTGAGTAACTCTGCTATGAACATAGGTATACAAATATCTCTGAGACCCTATTTTCAATTCTTTTGGGTGTCAGGGCACCTGGCAGGGGTACAGGAAGAAATTTGGCTACCTAAGGCACTACCTATAGTCAACTGAGGTCTAAGAATGGGAGGTGACGAGGAGCCCTACTTTGGGGCTTTATCATGGCACATAGCTTGGAGTTTGCTACACTCCAGCCTACACCACAGGGAGCCTCTCTCCAGGCAGAGATGGAAGATCAGCACAGTCTCAACTGAGGCACAGTTTCCAGGCACTTTCCCTTTTCTCTTCCTTCTCCATGCTTTTCAAACAGGCTTTCTGGAACGTCAGCTCCATGAAGGCAATGATTGCCCATTCTGTTTACTCACCCATTCTAGCACTTCCTGAGTGTCTGACACAAAAGGCACACTTTAATCCAATGACATTTGAGAAGTCATTAATGCTTCAAAGTGAGTTAAATTGCTGTGTTCCCTTTTTCTGTACCCCCACCCCCATAAACTTCCACCTCCCTGAGTTTTGCTTTGTTTTTTATCAAGCAAAGGCTGTAGTTTACATTAGGGCTCACTGTTGGAACTGCATGGGTTTGGACAAAGGTATGCGTCCACCATTATAGTGTCTTACCATTGGGGCCCACCACAATCATGTAAGCAGGGTTTTGAAAAATTTTTCAGGTTTGGGTTCCACCTTGGAGATTCCTGTTTGAAGTGACACCCAGGAATCTGTATCTTCAAAAAGTCTCAATGATTATGATGGGCAGCTCCATCTGGGACATGACAGTAAAGAAAGAATTTTAGACACTGTGAGAAATGGGAGGATGATCCTATCATGACACCAGGAGGGTGGTGTCTGCTTGGCCCTCCCACCTGTCCTGTCCCATAGCTCCATCTGAAGGCCAGATGAGACCAGACCTTTATAATTCTCTGCTAATTGGACATCTCTACCTGGCATTTCAAATGTCACTTCTCCCAAACTAAACCCATAATGACCTTAATCCCACTCGGAAACCAACTCTACTTCTGACCTTTTGACTTTGGAAGATGGCAAATCCAACCTTCCATCCTTTCAGGACAAGACTCTTGAAGTCAACCTTAACTTCTCTTAGGATACATCTCGTGTGTCAGCAATGCCTGGTGGCTTGGCCTTTAAAATAAATTCAGGATCTGACCACTTTCACCCCCTCCACTTCCACTGCTATTACAGGTCTCCCTGCTTCTGCCTTTGCCCCTTTCCTGTCTTTTCTCAACCTTAAGCCAAGTTGGTCTATAAAAATGAAGTCAGATTATGTCTTCCTCAGCTTATAACCCTCCGCTGGCTCCCATCTCAGAGGAAAAGCTTAAATCCTTCCAATGGCTTATAAGATCCCTCATAATCCTTGTGGCCCCAATTTCACACGCAGCTCTCTCATCTCCCTGCTTTTTGCCTCCCTGCCCTTCCAGGCACATGGGCCCCTTGGAGTTCCTGGAAGAGGTAGGTACACTCTACCCCAGGGACTTTGCATTTCTGCTCACTTCTGGAATGCTCTCCCTCCAGAGAGCCACCGGCCTGGCTTCCCCACATCCTGCAAAATTTGACAGGACACCCTGTCTGAAAATTCAAATTTCTTGCGCCTTTGCCCGCACTGCTGTCTTTATTTTTCTCCTGAGGACTTAGCTCTGGTTATATTACCTGCTGATTTGCTTGTTTTTTTTTTTTTTTTTCCTGTCTGGCTCCTCCCACAAGATGGCAGAGCCACAAGGCAGGGTTATCGGTCTTCTCTGTCCCTGCAGTGCCTGGGAGCCTAGAACAGGGCCTGGTACACAGTGGCCTCATCCTCTGATGCCCCTCCTTTCCTCTCAGCCTCTGGCCAACACCCTATCTGCCTTCCACGTTCTGAGGTACCCCCCTTTTTATCCTCTCGTATCTCCTCTACTTAGTCCCCACTCCCGGGAGGCTCTCTTCCATTCTGGGGTGCCTTCACAGCTGCCAAAAGCTACTTTCTAAGGGACAGATCTGCAGCAGTCCTTCGTGACACCCCTTAACTTCCAGGACACTGTTCAAACTCCCTGCTTCAAACACAAGGTCCCTGCCAATGGGGCCCAGCCTGCTTCTGCAATCAAATCTCTAATGCCTGCCACCTCATGCATCTTCAACTCTGCAGGCTGTTTTTTCTCTCCTGCCTTTGCACATGCCATCCCTTCTGCCTGGCACTCCATCCCTACACCCTGAACCCGTCCCTTCCTACACTACACCCATCAAGCCCGGACTTAGCCTTCAAGTTCCAGCTAATGGAACTGCCTGCAGAAAGTCTTCTACCCCAGCCATTCTACAGCCCCTTCTGTTGCCCCCTTAGCTCCCTGAGTATACATAGCAGCACCGCCCTGTATCCTGGCCAGTGATTTATCCATCTCCACTGTTACTACAAGTTCTCCACCTGCCTAGTCCGCATACTGGGCCTGACACTGAACAGGAGCGCTGTCTGTATATGTTTCCTGTTGAAGAAGTCTCCAAAAATGTGAAAAATTGGTTCCCATCAGTAATAATGTTTCAAATGTCCATGACACTTTTACCAGCTAATTGAACTCATTAGTCAATAGTTTCGGGAATGTTCTAGAATACATCATTGCAGGTGTGCCTAAAAACTAGGACAGAGGAGATAACTGACCTCTCAGGGATATCTGTGCAGCTCAGACTGGACTGGCTAAGTAGTCTCCCCATAGTTTACCATTCCTCCGTGTGTGTGTGTGTGTGTGTGTACACACTTACATATAAATATGTCATATACACATGTATCTCTATGTGACTGAAGATCTTAGAAATATTCTCTGGTGCATGGTTGTCAGGCTACCCTGTAAAGCCTCCCACATCTAGTTGAACCTCCTGCACTCAGGCAGGTAAAGGGATAAACCATCAAAACTAATACTTTTTCCCTAAGTCTCTAGAGCTTGAGTCTTTACTAAGATGTTTGCTTCTAATTGTAGGACCTTGTTACAAAATTCTTTCATGTTAATTTTAATCCACTTTATTCTGTAATCATAGAAGACCCCTGAAGAATATTTTCATGAAAAAAATTCTGATATGTTGAAGACAGTAATTAACATCTATCGCATTAGCTATTTTTAAACTTTGCAAATCATCTGTATGATTTAAGCTAATGATTTAATTTAACATCTATGAGCATGTAGTTTGTCCATTCATTTAGAGGCTCTGCTGGTCATTCAACAAATGCTCCCTGGGTGTATGCTAGCAGAAGTCCAAGTCCACAAATAAATGACATGTTTAGATAATGATAAGTGCTATAAGAAAAATAAAATGTGCCAATGTGACAGAGTGCTGGAATGAGGGCATTACTGCAAATCACATGTATGGGAGCACATCTCTGCAGAGGTGACATTTGAAATGAAACCTGATGAGGAGAGGAGACAGCCCCACAGCAGGGATTGAAGGGGAGGAGGGAAGGGCAAAGCACTGGGGGCACTGGATGGGACGTGGTCCTTGCCAAACTGGGGAAAGCCTAATCATCCACTGTCCCACTCCTCTTGCTTGCAGCCTTGCCAGGCGCCCCTCCATGCCCCAGCCCTCTGCACGGTGGTCATTTGTTTGAGCAGCTGTCTCTGTGTCACAAAGACCCAGCTCCATGGGCGGGGTCCAGATGTGGCTCATGCTTTCACCCTTGTATCTATTCACAGAGTTTGGAAAATAGGTGGAGTATAATAAATGCTTGTGGCATTGTTGAATAACAATGGCTTGACCACAAAGCAGACTGTGGCCCGTCATATGATAGAGCAGAGGTTCACAGTGCTGTGTGGGAGAAAAGAATTCCCAGAACCAGACGAAATGTCGTTTAATTTTTGGATTATCAATCAGTGATTCTTGGTGGGGAAAAAAATACCATACACAGTAACTCTTAGGAAGGACAGATCATCAGATCATGGGGGAGACAGTGGGAGTGATGGGAAGCATGGCCTAAAATGGAATTTCAGGACTTTGCTGTTAATTTCATCAGTCTTAGTTCCAGAAGCCATTACTACCCACGACTCTGTGTGCTGGACACAGTGAGGCTCCAGAGCCTTCCACCCTCTTTAGTGTGGCCAGAGCCCATCATAATGCTCATATGCTGCAGGTGAGATGGAACTGCCAGGTGTATGACTCAGCCCGTAGGGAACCCCGTGCGTCTGCAGGTACAATCAATGTCCAAGGAGCAGACACACCCCCAAAGGAGTCTGGGAACACTGCCCGGGTGTGCACTTTGCCTCTTGATTATCCAAGCACCTAAAGAAAATACTACAGATATAATACAATAACTTCTGATCTAGAATCCTGCCAATTGGCTCATCTAGGCAGTTAGTTTTGTGTCAACAGCAGTACCTTTGCGGTATTTCTAGAAGGCTGAGCTCTAGAGATGTGACTCAGACATGCTATCAAAAACCTTTAGTTAAAAGTAATAATAGGTAGCATTTATCGAGTGCTGACTATGTGGCAGACAGTAAGCCAAGTGCCTTATCGTGACTAATACTCCCAGCACACTTACGAGCTCGGTATTATTATTAACCTCACTTTATAGAACAGGCAAATGGAACAGAGAAGTTAAAAAACTGGCTAAGGTCTCTCAGTGAGCAGGGGGCATTTATCCTCTGGCCAGGAAGCTGATCTCTCTACAGCAAGTGTCCATCCTGTTATCAGGATCTGTACTATTCCAATCCTATTTGCAAAAGTGAAGCAACAATGGCATGTGCCTGGACAGCAATCGTATTAACCCATAGTGCTCACTGCTGAAATTGATGCACTGGTCTGAATCCTACTGTAGGAGGTTCCAGGTCTTGCACTCTAGAAATAAAATCAACCAAATATATACTGAGCACCTGCTGTGATAACACCACCACCTAACACTTACTGAGCACCTGCTAGGTGGCAGAAACGGATTCAAATCCAGGCAGTCCTATACTTTTAAATAAATTACCAAATACATATTTAAGAAAAAATTTAGTTTTGATTTTAAATATTGGTAGATATGGGGCACCAGGTGGCTCAGTCGGTTGAGTGTCCGACTTTGGTTCAGGTCATGATCTAGCAGTTTGTGGGTTCAAGCCCCGTGTCAGGCTCTGTGCTGACAGCTCAGAGCCTAGAGCCTGCTTCAGATTCTGTGTCTCCTTTTCTCTCTCTCTCTCTCTCTCTCTCTCTCTCCCTCCCTCCCTCTCTCCCTCCCTCCCTCACTCTCTCTCTCTCTCTCTCTTTCAAAATATTGGTAGATATAACCCAGGGAAGCTCCTTAGAGTCTTCAATACCTTTGAATGGTATCAAAGAGCCCTGGGAGCAGAAGCCTTGAGAAGAGCCGCAGTAGGCAGTCTCGCCTTCCAGCTGTGGTTGGGTCCTGTGCCCATCCACAGCCCAGCGGTCTTCCTGCCACAAATGTCAAGAAAACAATGGCTTACCAGCCATGCTGGTGTCTCTTCCAGGCCTTCCATCCCCCCCATGCTAGGTCAGTCATCCTCAGGAGCAGTGCCTTCTGGGCCATCCCGGCCCCACATGGCAGGGAGGCTGAGGGGCTCTCCTGGCCGCGCCGAAGATATCCTTTAACATCAGGGGTGAGCTCTATGCCCTGTTCTCATCAAAACCTTCCCTCACAGTGTCTGTTGCTCTCAACATCATGGCATGGCCTCATATTTATGAATCTTACTCCAATGATGAGGTCAAGATCTCTTTTCAAGATCGCTCTGGGGGAAGACAATAGGTGAAAATTAGCAAGTTCACAGGCACTAGACATTTTCAAACAGAGGCAGAACAAGGCCTTTTGTGTGTGGGGGGGGGGGTGGTTCTGGAGGGGATTCGCGATAGGAAGGACGTCCACGTTCTCCGAGATCCCTCCCATGTGAAAGCTCTGACTGCTCACAAAAGCGAGTCATTACTGTTGATAAAACCAACCAGCTGGTGCTGCTTTTAGACCCAGCGAATCTTGGAAGTGGTCTTCGTGAAGGGGCTTGCAGTACCTGAATCCTGAAGCTTCTGCCGGCTGCAGCCTTGTCTGTGGGGACACTGCAGAAACCCATGGCATACAGCACCGGAAGTTAAGCCTAAGCTTTCATTAATCAGGCAGGTGAAGGGAGCATGACACTGAGTCAGGAGAACACGGATAATGCCGGATTCTTTGCATGGCTGTGCCCTACTCTCGCCATGCTGGGCTGCCTTCTCTTGGCCCTAACCCCACATTATCATTAACAAGACCCCCTGTTTACATCACGTTAGGAACAAACGGCTGTATTTTTTACCTATAGTAGGTCATCAGGAAGGTTGTGATGAGCAAGTGGGGGCTCAGTTGTGTCTAGCGACTTACCCAGTGGCAGAGCAAGTTTCCAGCAGAGCCTAAATTTGAACCACGCTCTCCTGGCTTATGAACTTTCTTCAAGACACCACAGCCAGCTCCTCTGACACCTGCAGAGGCAGGGAGGTCACAGACCCCATGGACTTACTGAGCAGCTCGCCCTGAGAGAATGGATCCTCTCCTGCTCTTGACCCAGACAGGAAATCTCCTAGATGGACATCCCAGGTCTCAGATCCCATTGTGACCCAGCAACCCCTGATCCCAGACACTGTGACATCATTGGAAAGCCAGTGTCTGGACCAGAGGAACCAACAAGGGTCATCCAGACACCAACAGGCAGGCAAAGAAAAGGCAGAGAAGCAAGAAGCTCACTTATTGAACTCTCTGTATTGGCAGGCACTGTACTAGACGTTTTATTTTTCAAGTTAACTTTGTATTCAAGTAAAACATACATGCAGATCATAAGTGCATAGCTTGATGAATTTTCACTGAGACAACAGACCCATGTCACCAGCACTCAGATCAAGAAGCAGTAAATTACCATTACCCCCAGAAGTCTCCCTTCTAGGGAAAAGGGTCTTGTGCCCCTTCTAGGCACAATCCCCAAAGGTGACCACTCCTCTGGCCTCCATTAGCATGGATTGTCTTGGAGGGTTTTGAAGTTTATGTAAAGGAACACACAGTGTATACCTCTTGGTGTCAGGCTTCTTTCTTCCTCTGCACTAGTGGTGACACCCCCCCTAACTGTATGTAGTTTGTTCATTCTTATTGCTGTGTAGTACTTCCCTGGATGACTATCCCATAATTTATTTACCATTATTTGCCAGTGGACATTTGGGTGGCTTCCAGGGTTTGGCTATTGTGATAGTGCTATGAACATGTGGACCTTCTTGCATACATCTTCAGGCAGCTATATGCACTATTTCTCTTGGGTATGTGACTAGAGGTGGAATTTCTGGGTCATATGACATGCATGTTTCACTTTGTGAGAGACCGCACATAACTTCCCCACACATATGTGCCGATTCCTACTCCTCCCTGCAGTGTATGGGTGCCCTGCTTTCTCCTTATCCTTGCCAGTGCTTGGCATATTTGCACCAGGCTCTTTGGATGTATCCTTTTAGGTAGTCTGGGTGGTGGTTAAGGGTGTGGACTCTGGAGCCACATGGCCTGGGTTCTTACCCTGACTCTATCCTTTTACTAGCTGTGTGACCTTGTCCCACTTCCCTAACCACTCTGTGCCCCAGCTTCTCATTTGTTTAACGAGAATAATAGCAAGAGTCCCATCCTCTTAGGGTTGTTGTACATTTATCACAGTGCTTATCACAGCTAATGTTGGTTCCCAGGGTTATGCCAAGTAGGCACCAAGAGGCTTTCGCAGTGGTCTTTAGGGAGTCCCTGGAAAACCCCTACCACTCAACCTCCATCATTGCCCATAGCCAGGGTCCCCATGTGGCATTTGTATCTGTGCTCGATGCCTGGAGAGGAGGATTCCCACACCCGAGGAGTGAAAAAACATGGGGAGTGGGGGTGGGGCAGGGGAGTGGGAGGTAAGAAGGGAAAGGGGTGCACAGGGGATAGTCTCCCTCATCAAAGTGCTTCCCAAAGAAGAAAGGGCCTAAGGAGATTCCACAGCTTGTACTGACAGCTGCCTTTTGGCTTCTCTGCTTATAATTTTTCTAGCTCCTTCCCCATACACACAGCTAATCACTTTGGAAGAGCTGTGGTTATTTAGAGAACAGGAAAAGGCGGAAATGTCTAAAATATTCAGAACAATGTAGAGAAATTGGATTGCAATGATAATTGATCTGGTTGGGCTACACTGTTACGTAAATGAAAGTCTAATCAATATTTCTTTTTATGTTTAAGAAACGATTGTTTCCTACCCCTCTTCAGTTTTGTCTTATAAATGTTGCCAGAAGAGAAGTTCTCCCATTTTTACACCAAGCACTGCTGTGAATCATGCTACATTAAAAATGAACGTTTGTACTCATGGCAACTGACAGTTCCGGGAAACAGAGACACAATCCTCCATTAAAACTGCATGAGACTAATGGCGCCCCTCAAGAAAGCTTTTTAAAGAAAACTAGTCCTGCCATTTGTTGGGGCCAAAATATACACAAAAGTTTCCCTTCTTGGAGTCACGACCAACTGAAATAGAAGTGGCTTCTGTGGGGAGGACACGGTGACACGGGAAATCACCGAGCTCCTGTAAGGGAGGACGGAATGAATCCTTTAGACCCTTGGGACCACCATTTCCACATCTGTGATGAGTGAGAATTAGACCAGGGCTCAAACGATCATGTCTAGCTGTATCATTTGGAGAGTCTGAGAGTAACTTGGCCATTGGAGAATCCAATCCCTGCCTAACTTTCTCTCCTGATTTCCTCTAAACGTTCTCTTTCTTGGTCATTCCCCCCTCCAGCATCAGAACCCCTAGCACTGCACCAGCCTCACCTCTTTGCTATCTCAGGATAGAGGGGTTGACTCGTAAAATGCTGAGTGACTTGGGCAGATGGCGGCAGCACAGTGACAGAGACCTCTGCCCCACCCCAGCCCCAAGTCCATCCCTGAAAAGTTGATACCCTTCACAATCCAGATTCCTTTTCTTTTTAAAAAAATTTTTAAATGTTTATTTTTTTTTTTTTGAGAGAGAGACACACACACACAGAGCATGAATGGGAGAGGGGCAGAGAGAGAAGGAGACACAGAATTTGAAGCAGGCTCCAGACTCTGAGCTGTCAGCACAGAGCCCAATGCGGAGCTTGCACTCACGAACTGTGAGATCATGTCCTGAGCTGAACTCAGATGCTTAACTGTCAGAGCCACCCAGGTGCCCCCAGTTTCCTCTTTTTCAATCTCCAAACTGTAATTCTCAGGAAGGAAACAATTCTTTTCAAAAATCTAATAGTAAAGTAAAATCTAGTCGAGACACCAATCTGTACCTCTCATTAACAGGAGAGAAACCCGACATGCAGGTGCATAACACGGTTTCCCCAAGGTCACACAGCTGTTGATGACAGCACAGGGACTGAGCCCCAAGTTTTCCTGTTCACAAAGTAGTGTTTTTGTTAACCAGAAAAGGGAAAGGAGCAAACATTTCTGAGGAACCTTTATGTGCCATGAATCTTGAATGACCTAAGAAGATTAATATCATTGGCCCCACTTGACAGATGAGAAAACTGAGGCTCAGAGTCACTTTCTCAAATCATTCTTGGAGGCAGGAGAATGTAAAACCTTCCTACTTCCAAAACCTTGCTCTACTCTTTCTATGGTATGACATTTAATTCAAAGGAAGAATTTCCCTCCTGGAATTTTTCTTAGGAGGAAAACTTGAACTTTTTAAAAATAGATCTCATGCTAGCAGGTAAGATCTCAAGGGAGCCTGAGGGCAAGGTGAACCGCTTAGTGCTGGACAAGATGAATAACTTCTTTTGGGGGCAGGAGGGGGGAGCCAGAGAGCTGATGGAAGGCCACACATGGGCTGCAGCATGCCTCCTCCTGAGACCCTACAAACTTCAACCCCTCATCAGCTCATGAAATACTTGCGTGTGTGGAGATTTCCTGGGAAATGGTGAAGGATGGACAGAACCGAGGTAGGTGATGTGGGAAGGGAACTAAGAAGAAAATCCCAGAGAAATCACAAGGAGGGCCCAGTTCCCACAAAGCCAGGGTATTAATTAAGTTTCAGCTCAAATTTTCCAAGGAGCAGGGGTAGGTAGTGGGCAACCACCTGACATCTTCTGATTTCCCCTGGTCGGGAATGGAAACTGCCAGCGAGGCCAAATTCTACTTCAGATCTTGGCTCTTGGTCAGGCTTTCTTGGGGGCCAAGGAAGATGGGAACTTGTCTCTTGCTTACTGGTTACAGCCTCATTGCAGAGGCTGTTCACCGAACACACACACACACACACACACACACATGCGCACACATAGTGCATCAAGCACACCTGAGAGGAACGTCCACTGAATCTCCTTGTGAATGGCAGGATTTTTACAGGACGGCACATGTGTGTTAGCCTTAGATTTTGTTTAAAGCACCCACTCACAGCTGTGATTCAGAGAATTTTTATCGAGTGCAACTATGTGACATGCAGAAGATGAATACGTCCAGTAGCTGCCAAGGCAGGGAGCGCAGTCTAGGTGGGGCAGGAGACCCAGTGACAAATCTCAGTGTAATGGCTACAGAGAAGGTTATGCTGGGCAGAGCAAAAGCACCAGGGTGTGGGGGGTTAATTGTGCTTGAGGGCATCAGGAAAGGTACCGCAGGGGCTGTGATGGATGCCAAGGACATGGAGTCATTTATCAGGAGCAGCAGAAGGTCAGGACGTATACAGGTGGAACAATTGAGACTTTGGTTTAAATATGGACATAATTTTGAGGCCAGAACCAACTAGAAAAACAGAAGGACCATCCTCTGGGGCCAGAGAAAGATATAATTGGTTCTCGAGTTAGCTGGCAGGACGGTTTCTGCCTCTCACATCAGCATCATTGTTATTAGTGTTGCCTTAACTTACCTACCATTAATGTCCACAGCCACCCACTCCCTAGGCAGCTTCTCAGCAACCCCAGATCTCTGATTTAATTTTATCCCGGAGAAATTTGGATTTTGAAGGCAGTGTACAGAAGCCTCGCTTGGGAGGAGGCTGGTGGAAGCCAGGAACTCCAGGCCCCGGGAGAGCACACAAGGGAAAAGGAGAACGATTCGTGTGGGCAAACCCACAAAAGGCCCCATGTATGTGAGTGACAGTATTTTATGTCACCGCCCAGCAGCTGTACTTGCCCAGCTCTGAGGAGGGTGACACAAGTCTCTGGAATGTGTCTCTTATTTCTGTTCTGCCTGAGTTTATAGCTATAAAATGAGGTCTCTGCCTTCAGAGCAGAAAGGACTAATTAGTCTGGTTTATCTGGGCAGGAACCCTGACTGTGTTTTCCTTGGGCTGGCAGTTAGGCCATAAAAGTTGTGTCTCAGGAAGTCGCACCAGGTGTCTTGGAAGTTGCACCAGGTGTCTGCAGTAATATTGCCCCCGTGTGTGTGTGTCTGTGCAGAGAAGTGTGTTCACAGCTGTACCAAGGGTGCACAGGGGAAGGTATGATCATGACGCTATGACTCAGGCCCCAGGGTGGGTGGAAGAGGAGATGGCACACATTAATATGAAAATCAGCCCTCCCTCCTGGGCCAGCAATATGCCAGCCTTTGCCACTCCCTTCTGATGCCAGGCTGTCCCTTAGCATGTCCTTCACTGATGCCTAGAGATTTCTCCTCAGTGATCTACTGTCAACACAAATGGACCCCAGTTGAATCCCAATCTAGATCCCAGCAGAATTAAAATCTGTGCAAGACCCAGCTGACATTAAAACAAGGCACAGACTGGGAGAAACTATTTGCAAGAGACATACCAGATAAAAGACTATTACCCCAAATATACAAAGAACTCCTAAAATCTGACAACACAAAAGCAAACAACCCAATTAAAAA
The DNA here is from genome assembly GCA_028646485.1 of Cryptoprocta ferox. NCBI lineage: Eukaryota > Metazoa > Chordata > Mammalia > Carnivora > Eupleridae > Cryptoprocta > Cryptoprocta ferox. Next base: position 60,786,696 of record CM053559.1, on the reverse strand, counting down.
ATGGGCAAAAGGCTTGGACACCAGAGAAGATATATTATACAGATGGCAATAAGCACACAAAAAGATGCTGAACATAATATTCTAATTAAAATGACCATGGGATCCCACTACACATCTCTTAAAATGGCTAAAAGCCAAAACACCAAATGCTGGTGAGAATGCGGAACATCATCAAATACCAGCGGGAATCCAAAATGGCGCAGCCACTTTAGAAGACAGGTGGCAATTTCTTACAAAACTGTTTGGGTAGAAACACTCTTACCATATGATCAAGCAATCATGCCCCTTGGTACTAACCCAAAGGAGGTGACAATTTATGTCCACACAAAAATCTGCTCAAGGATGATTATGGCGGCTTTATTCATGATTGTCAAAACTTGAAAGCAACCAAGATGTCCTTCCATAGGTGAAGGGGTAAATGAACATGAGTACATTTGGGCAATAGAATATTATTTAGCACTACAAAGAAATGAGCTCTCAAGCCATGAAAAGGCATGGATGACCCTTAAATGCAGATCACTAAGTGAAAGACACCAATCTGTGAAGGCTACATATTGCTTGATTCCAACTATGTGACATTCTGGAAAAAGCAAACCTGTGGACAGTGAAAAGATCAGTGGTTGCCAAGGGTTGGGGGATGGGGAAATGAATAGTCAGAGCACAGGATTTTTAGTGCAATGAAACCACTCTGTATGATACGTAATGGTGAATATGTGTCATTATACATTTGTCAAAATCCAAAAGAATATACAAGAGTGAACCCTAATGTAAACTATAGACTTTGGCTGATTATGATGTGCCAATGTTGGTTCGTCAGTTGTAACAAACCTACCTACCACTTTGGTGTGGGGTGATGCTAGTCAGGGAACCTATGCATGTGTTGGGCCAGGGGGTACACAAGAAATCTCTATACCTTCCACTCAGTTTTGCTGTGGACCTCTAACTGCTCTTAAAAAATGTCTATCAAATGCTCGAAGAAACAAAGGAGAATTCCTACTCTCTCAAGTCACAGATGCAACTACTACACAGACCCCAGAGGCAGGAAATCTGCTCAAAAGAAACTGGGCAAAACTGTAAAAGGAAATGAAAATATGATGAAAACTGTCTTCCCCTCAGCTTTGTAGATGCTAAGAGTGCATCTTATTATGTCTTCTGAAATGCAACGGTTTCATATATTATCATGATCCCAGTTAAACTATGGTATCTTTTAAAATGGATTGTTTGGAATTTAAAGAAAAGGAAATTAAATAGTTTAGAGGTAGGGGCGCCTGGGTGGCTCATTCGGTTAAGCGTTCTACTCCTGATTTCGGCTCAGGTCATGATCTCATAGTTCGTGGATTCAAGCCCGGCTTCAGTCTCCACATTGACCAACTGGAGCCTGCTTGGAACCTTCTCTCTCTCTGTCCCTCCTCCACTTGTGTTTGTGCTTGCTCACTCTCTCTTTCTCTCTCTCTGTCCCTCCTCCACTTGTGTTTGTGCTTGCTCACTCTTTCTCTCTCTCTCTCAAAATAAATAAGTAAACTTAAAATGTTAGTTTAGTGGTGCCTAGGTGGCTCAGTTGGTTAAACAACTGACTTCTGCTCAGGTCATGATCTCACAGTTGTGAGTTCCAGCCCTGCATTGGGCCCTGCACTGACATCTCAAAGCCTGGAGCCTGCTTCAGATTCTGTGTCTCCCTCTCTCTCTGCCCCTCCCCTGCTCAAGCTTTGTGTCTAAAATAAATAAACATTAAAAAAAAAAAAAAGTTTAGATGTAAACACTATGAGCTCTTTAAAAGCCAAAAGGTATTATAGCTTTTCAAACCAGAAAAAAAAGGCCACTGAGACATCCCACAGGTTTTCATTCCTACTAAGGTAAATATTGATTGCTATGATCCACATGAACAAAAAGCTCTTTGGGGTCCTCCCATTTTGTTTTAAAATTAGAGGTTTCTGGCTTCTAAAAGGTGAGAAAACCACTATGGAGTATTCCTAACTGTGAAAGGTCCATTTCTTGCTTTGACTCATAAGGAGACATTGTTGCTTAATTCCGAACATCTATAAAAGTCCCTGGCTGGGCCTAGGTTTTTGGTCCTTCTAGCTCAGGAAGCTGGCTCTGCTCACCTGAGGGACTTTCAACAAAGTTAATTTTTTTTCCTTCTTCAATTTTTGTCTATAAAAGAAAACTATGTCTCTACTCACAACTCTTTTGACACCAAATGTGTGAGTTTTCCACATCAAGCAATCCAGTTTTCTGTGGATACCAACTGGACGTCCTATAATTTAATTCAGTTCTGACTCAACCCAGAATTAGCATAGACCCCACAGATTAAGGGCTCAGTCCCATAAGACTGACTCCCTTCAGATGCCAACTGCAAGTAGTAAGTCTCCAGGTCACCCTCACTTATGTCTGACTAGGCTGTAAATTGGTGGTTCCCACCCCCCTCAGGCATGATAATTTGCATAATGGCTCACAGAACTTTGGGAAACACTTTACCTGGTATTACTGGTTAATTAGAAAGGATACAAACTGACCAGACAGACGAAGAGCTACTATGCCACATATGGCAGCATGGAAGGGTCCCAAGGTCAGGAGCTTCTGTTCCTGACGGAGTTTTGGGGTGCACCACCCTCCTGGCACCTGGATGCAATCACCAACTCAGAACCTCTAACTCCTTGACTTAGGGTTCTTTATTGAGGCTCCATTATAAACATGCTTGATTAAATCATTAGTCGTTAGTGCTTAATCCCCAGCCCCTTTTCTGTCCTTGGAAGTTGGGGGGTGAGGGCGGAGGGAGGGGTAGCAAGCTGGAGAATGGCTGAAAGAGGTTCCAATCCATCACATGGCTGGTTCCTCTGGCAACCTGCCCCATTCTAAAGCTGGGAGAGGCTCTTAGGTACCAGTCATCTTAGGTACCAGTCATCTAATTAACATAAACTCCTGTCTGGTTTTGAAGGGACTTATTATGAATAACAAAAGATGCTCCTTTCACCCCTACTACTCAGGGAAATAGCTAGCCTCTTAGAAGCTCTGTACCAGGCACTGGGGAGGAAGACGGAATATCTATTTCTTCTTCTATCACAAGATCACAGTGTATGTTGCTTGTCATTTTTTCTTCTTTCTCCTCTACCTTTCTCTCATTTTCTCATTTTTGTCTTATTTTCTTTTTCCTCATTTCTTTTTCTTTTACAATTTTTATTCTTCTCATTTTTTCTTTTTATTTTAGTTTAAAAGGTTTTTTCTTTACTGTTAGTCTTTCCCAGTGTCGTTTTTTTGCTTTACTCTTTTATTATCACCTTCTGCTTTTTCTCATTTTATTTTCTTTTTTAATTTTTTCTTTATTCTTTTAATTCTTTTCACTTTTTGCTTATTTCTCATATTTTAATATTCTTTTTGTTTTTCTAATTTTTATCTTTCTTTCCCATTTCTTTTTTTTTTTTTTTCCTTTAGTATGTTGTGTTGTTAGCAGTCAGTCCAATACCCTGCAGGGCCTCTTGACCATCTCTCCCGAGGAGCAGACCATACATATAAAGGATTACTGGCCTCTCAAAGCCATTGGCCAAGATCATGAAACTCATCATCATATCTTCAGATAGATGTTGAAATTGAAAATTGAAAACTACTTTCCCTTCTTCCCTTCCACCACCTCTCCTTTCCCCTGAATCACCATTTCCCTTTGAAACTTCTGACTCAGCAGGCCAGTGACCTCCATCACTCTGTCTCTCTGTCCAAAGCCTCAGATGAGATCTCTGTTGTAAGGAGCAGTGGCCACAGGATGTGGCACTCAGGGGGAATGAGGTGACCCTTGCTCCTTGACATACTCATGTAACACAGGTGTCTGCCAGGCCCTCACTTCCTGTCCTTTGATGGTCAAATGACACTGGCTCAAACTTCCATTCCTTGTGTAGTGGGACCCCTCCCCCCACCAGCCAAGCTCCCAGTCTCAGTAGGGATTCTGGAAAGTCAGACATGTCACCAGGTCACTTAGACTGTGAGTTTTGCTTGCAATGAGTCCTGGATTTGTCATCTGGCAGCTTTCAGCTGCCCTCTTCTCACTATCCCTTGTCTCCCCAGAGAGACTCAACTTCTCTACCTCATTTCCCTGATCAGCACTCATTCAAGGCCATTACATTTTTTATTAAAGACTCAGGGTGTAGGGGCACCTGGTCTGCTCAGTCAGTAGAGCATGTGACTCTTTACCTCAGGGTCATGAGTTCAAGTCCCATGCTGGGGGTAGAGCCTACTTAAAAAAAAGAAAAGATTCAGAGTATAAGTGCGGGGATTACATCAGAGAATAGCATATCGGATAAAACAGACTGTCAAACATCATTAGTCTTTTTTAAAGTTTATTTATTTTGAGAGACAGCACACGCATGAGCGGGGGAGGGGCAGGGAGAGAGGGAGGGAGAGAGAAGCAACCCCAAGCAGGCTCTGTAGTGTGAGATCATGGCCTGAGCCGGACGCTTAACTGACTGAGCCACCCAGGTGCCCCGAGACATCATTAGTCTTAAAGCCTTTTGGTGTCGTGTCCCCTTTCCTGGGGCCCCATCTCTAACTGGAAATATTCACTGGTCTTCTCTTCTGTTAGCCCCAGACTCAACTTGTTCCTGGGTCCCTTCATTCCCTTTCACCTCCTTCCTGTTCACCCTGGCTCACCTACTCCAACCATCCCCCACCAACTTCAAAAAAAAAACAAAAAACAAAATCCTCTCTCTCTCAGAGCATTCCTTTTTATTTTAAATTGTTTTAGAAAGTTTCCAGCTGTATTGAGGTATAATTGAAGTATGCTAAACTGGTTTTTGGCTATACCAAATAAGCTCCCAGGAATACTCACATATGAGCCTTTGGGTTTCATACTCTCATTTCTCTTCGGTAAATACCTAAGAGTGGGGTGGTTGGGTCATATGGTAGATGAGTGTTGAACTTTTTAGGAAACTGCCTAACTGATTTCCAAAGTGGTCATACTGTCTTACACTCCCACCATCAGTGTATGAGAGTTTCAATTGCCCCACATCCTCACCCGCATTTGGTTCGTCAGTCATTTTAAATTTAGTCATGTTGTTGTGGTTTTGTTAGTTTGTTTCAACACACGGGGGTTTCACGGGTTTTCCGCCACCTCTTGGCTTCATTTTTACCAAGGGGAAACATACGCTTAGATTTACAGAGACTAAAACCACGTTATGCCTGTTGTGCCAATGAGGTTAACAGTGTCCCTCTTACCCTCCCAACTGTCCTGGTTTGTATTATAAAATATGTAGTTTCTCTGCTTCTAATCCCATTGGCTGTGCTCCCAGGCTGTCCATCCACAGCCAAAAAGGCTCATCAAGGCATTCTGCTCCACAAAGACTTTTCCCTCCTCTACAAGGGAATGTCTTGCTTTTCTTAAAACAAGTTTTCCCTATCACAGAAGGATCACAGGAAGCAAGAGCAGCATCATGTCGAGACACCCAAGTAAGTTCAAAACTTACATCCACAGAAAAGTCTGCACACTGATGTTTACTGCAGTTTTTACTCTTAATTGCCGATACTTGGAAGCAACCAAGGTGACCTTCAGTAGGTGAATAAACATGCTGTGGTACATCCAGACAATGCAATTTTATTCATCAATAAAAAGAAATCTGAAGGGACCTTAAGCATACTGTTTAGTGAAAGAAACTGGTCAGAAAGGCTACATATTGTATGATTCTAGTAACACGACATTCTGGAAAAAGCAAAACTATAGAGACAGTTAAAAGATCAGGGATTGTCAAGGATTCAGAGTGAGGAGGGATGAAGAGGTGGCTGTGTAAAGCATTCTGCAGGGTACTGTAATGGTGGATACATGACATGAGGCATTTGTTAAGAGCTATGGACCGATAAGAACACAAAGAGTGAACCCTATATGAACTAGGGACTTTAGTTCATTATAATGTATCAATCTGGGCTCATCAATTTCAACATGTCACTCATGCAACATGTTAACAATAGAGGAAATTGGGCAGGGGGCCCGTGTGGGGGGTGGAAGGAAGTGGTATATGGGAACGTGGTACATATATTCGGTTCGATTTCTATGTAAACCTAAAATTTCTCTAAAAAATAAATCTGGTATTAAAGAAAAATCCCAGGAGACTTTTTGCAGAAATTGACGTGCTGATTCTAAAATTTAGTGGAATTACAAAGAGCCTAGTTTTGCCAAGACACTGGTAAAGAAAATTAAAGTTGGAGGACTTTACACTGCCTGAGTCCCATACTTACTATAAAGCTACAATTACTAGGACAGTGTGGCACTGATGTGTCCAGTGCATGAGTGGAAAAGGGCAAGGAGCGCTAAAGGGAAACCGTAGATGCAGTCAATGAACCCACGTGGGGAGAGGAACATCATTACAACAGGTCACACTAGAGCAACTGGACATACCCATAGAGACAATGAACCTTGACCCCTACTTTATCTGTCTCTCTCTCTCTCTCTCTCACACATACACACGTAATTCAAGATGTGTAATGGATATTAATGCAAGAGCTTAAACTAGGAGCGCTTGGGTAGCTCAGTCAGCTAAATGCCTGACCCTTGATTTCCACTCAGGTCATGATCTCACAATTCGTGAGATCGAGCCCAACATCACTGAGCACAGAGCCTGCCTGAGATTCTCCCTCTCCCTCTCTCTCTGCCCCTCCCCTGCACATGCTTTCTCCCTCTCTCTCTCTCTCTCTCAAAATAAATAAACATTTTTTTAAACAAGAGCTAAAACTAGAAAGCTTCTGGCAGAAAACACAGCAGAATAAAGTTGCTTAAGACAGGATAGCAAAGCACTGATTATAAAAGAAACAATCAGTAAACTGTCTTCCATTAAAATGAAAGCCTTCTTATCAAGAAGCACTCTTAGGAAAATGAAAAACAAGCCTTAGGCTAGAGGAAAATTATGTATAATTTGACATAAAACAAATGGATATATGCATCTATGCCTGCATGTGTGTACATATACACATGTACACATACGAACACACACAGGTAATCTGGCAAAAGACTAGAATGTACGGCAAGGTCCGCCAAGTAATGATAAAGTGAAAACAACACAGGAAACCTCTTGCTGGGAAGGGACCATTCTTACGGCAGGCTCTGACTTCTTTCTCAGCCACATCCAGGCTGTCTTGGCTCCTCTGCCCCCATCCTGCCCATCCATTGCTGCAGTGGCTGTTGTCCCCTTCCTCAGTCACAGCGACTATTTGTGGGGAATTCACATGTACTTGCAGAGGCTCAGTAACACTCCCCAGCTCAGGAGACGCAACCATGCAGTCAAGGAGCCCTGTGGCCTGGGGCAAGTCACTGCTATCCACCTTCCTGTCTGACAATAAAGTGTCGGGCCACTAATCTTTAAGGGTCCTTTCTGCCCTGACCCTTCAGTAACCCCGGTTGGGGATCCAACTGTCCTGCACAATAACAGGATGGAGGTGGGGTTGCCTTCCCATCAATGATTTCCACTTCGACACTGTGCATCCTGCTTGTGAGTTGCTTGCTTAATTCAGTTTCCAGAATAAACCTTCGCCTAGATCCCGCATTCCATGACCTAATAATAACAAAAATAGCTCCTCTAATAAAAGGTACTTCCTGACCTCAAATCAAATCTGAATATCATGTGGAACTACTCACATTTCATGAATTGGAAAAATGAGGCTCAGAGAGGGTAAGCTGCTTGCCCGTGATCACACAGCAAATACTGGCAGAGTCAGCCTTCAAACGCAGGTTTTTCTAACCCCAAGAGTTTTCTACACTCCCACTGAGAGAACAGTGTTTATGTGCTTTTAAACAGTTATATTCCTTTAATGAAGAGACTGCCTTTCAGGAGAGCACGCAGAAGCGTATGAGTCTAAAAGTCATGACATCTCCAATTCCTTGACACATGGGAAAACAGCATGAAGCCAGTGGGGTGGAGGTGGGTGGGTGAGGAATTCACACGTGTTCAGAGGACTTCTCTGAAGCTTGAAGCAATTCTAAATATAGTTCCTCTGAAACTACCAATAATCAGGGTACCTAACATTTACTATCACATACCACGTTTGAGCACTACAGTAATCCCATGAAATAGACACTACTTTGCAAAATTCTCACAACTTCAGGAGGTAGGTCCTATTGTTACCCCCACCTGGCAGATAAGGTGGGCGAGGCATCAAGTGGTTAAGGCCTTGCCCGCAGTGGCTGCCTAGGAAGTGTGGGAGTGGATGGGCTCCTGACTCTCATCCCATTACTCCATTTTAGTTCCTGTTCAGCCCCACCACCATCTGATTTATTGTATGTGTTTATTTTCTGTGTTCTTCTTCCTATCCTGTTAGACTTTAGTGTCATAAGGGTGAGGGACTAACCCCTCTTGTTTGCATCTATATACCTAGCTACTTGTGACCCTATAGATGCTCCAACATTAGTTTTGAATAAATTAACAAGAAATATTACATTGCTTATTCTTAGGTTCTGGGTTCGTCTCTTGTAACAGGAAAAGGAGGATCCTAAATCATAGGAACATGGATCACTGAGGCAGGGTTTTTATGGGAGGTGAGGTTGTTTTCAGAACTTTGGTGGAGAGTTCTAGACGAGTTTGTGGAGATGAGGGGAAGTTCAGTTCATTTTCCTTTTGTCTCCCCCTGGCTCCGCCTCAGTTCTTTTTGCAGGTTCCTGGAGGTGCTGGTCAGGATGGAGACACTCATCACCCTCACCGGAACCAAGGCATAACCCCCAGTGTCCCAACCGCCATTTTCCTTCCTAGAGAAAATCTGTGAAGCTGTCCCTGCTTTTCCTTCCACGTTTGGCCTGTGCTGTGAGAGGCACAGAGAGAGGCCTAGAGCTCATCTGCTTGTTTGTTCTTAAAGTGAAAATAAAAATATTCTGTTTCCAGGACTGTCACCCTGGGCTGTGATTAGTTGGTCACAGACAGCAATGTATGTAAACAAAATAAATTTTAAACATTATTCACCATTCAGTGTTCAAAAAATTCCAGAATGTGGCCATCCACCTGATTGAGGAAAAAGCTTAGAACTCATTCAGGGTCACTGGCAATGAGTTACAACTCACATTTTCAAAATGTGAATGTCTCACTTATTATCACGCTGAGGAGAATAATCAGGTGCTGCCTTTAGGTATCTGCTTTGTGGTGGTCATTTTTATGTGACATCTGTTTGTGTTTGTGTATGAAGAATTCCTTGGTTTTACTGAAAATACATTAGCATTGCACAGGAGATTGCCGTGGTGGTCCGTTACCTTGTGGCCGCAGTGAACCATGCCCCCCATCTGTCCTCCCCCAGTGCTTGTGCCCCTGTGTAGTCCCCTCCCTTGAGTGTGAACTAGATTTGTGACTTATTCTAACAAAAGGCATGTGCAGGCAGCGATGCCGTGGAAGTTTTGGAACTAAGCTCTAAAGAGCCCTGGAAGCTTCTGCTTTCATGCTTTGGGGACCCTGGTCCACCATCTAAGAAGTCCAGTTAGCCATACATAAAGGAAGAGTCCCTGAGACATGGAGAGAGACAAAAGCCCCAACTGTCTGGTGTCCCAGTTGAACCTAGCCTCCAGTCAACCCACCAGCTCAGTGTATCCCTGAGTGACCATTGGCCAGCTAGCAGAGGGGCCACACAGCTCAACTTGGCCCAGATGGTAGAATCATGATCAAATAAAATGGTTGTTGCTTTATGCCACTAATTCTGGGAGTAGCTTATTATGCATCAGTTGATAGTCAAAACATTATCTAAAAAGCAAAGATCCTCAATCTTGGCTGCACATCATGTGAAAATCCAAAAGTACCATTACCAAGGTCCCAGCCTTTCAGAGAGTCTGATTTGATTGGTTTTCGGTGAAACACCATTATACATATATAGCTTAAAATGTTATTTTTAAATGTTATTTTTAAAACCAATATACAAGATGAATGGATAAAAAAGATGTGGTATAGCTGTACAATGGAATATTATTCAATCATGAAAAGGAACGAAGGACTTATACATGCTACAATGTGGATGGACCTCCAAAACATCCTCAGGGAAGAAGCCAGTCACAAAGGGCCCCATATTGTATGAGTCCATTTACCCCAAATACCCAGGATAGGTGGGTGCATAGAGACAGAATGCAGATTGGTGGTTGCCAGGAGCTGGGGTGGGGGTGGGACAATGGGGAGTGACTGACGGCTCAGTGGGGTGATGAAAATGTTCTGAAACAAGGCAGATGTGGCAGTTGCCCAACATTGTGAAAGTAAAGTACTAAATGCCACTCAGTTGTTCACTTTAAAATGAACATTAAAAAAGTTAATGTAATGTGAATTTCCCTTTAACAAAAAATAAAAAGTGGAAGAGGGAGACAGAAGGGGATGTTGGAGTAAAGCAGCATGGGAGGGACTTGACCACTCTTGCCTGGCTTGGAAGGAGGAGGAAGGTGCCGCCAGCCAAGGAATGTGGGTGGTGTCCCCAAGTGGGGAAGGACAAGGAAGTGAATGTTCCCCTGGCACCTCCAAAAGGGAAATGAAACCCTGCCAGCACCTTGACTGTAGCCCAGAGAGAGGTGTGTTGGATTGTAACCTGCAGGACTGGAACAAGATACACTTGTATTGTCTTAAGGCACAAAACACAAACATACACACACACCACACACAGCACCCCTACCTACACACAGACACACACACACACACAGCACCCCTACCTACACACAGACAGACACACACACATACACACACACTAACATTAACTTTTCTTTCTTTTAATTTTTTTCTTTTTGGATGTAACAGTTCTAAGTTTTCTCATATATATATAGTTTCGTGTAATGACCACAGCAGGATACAAAACAGTTCCATCACACTCAAAACTCTCCCTCCCCCTTAGTGGTCACACATTCCCCATCTCTAATCCCCAGCAACCACTGATTCATTCCCCATTCCTAAATAGTTTTCCTTTTCGAGAACATCCGTGGCTTGTTCCAAATCTCGGGGAGAAAGCATTCCCTTAGAATTTGTTTTTGAGTGTATTTAGTGTGCTAAGTTCTCTGTTTTCCTTCTTTGAGAAAGCTTTTATTTCATCTTCATTCCTAAAGAATGTTTTCACCAGATAGAGAATTCTGGGTTGACAGTTTTGCCTTTTAGCACTTTAAAACTGTGGCTCCATTTCCTCCATTGTTTTATACAAGAAATCCACAATCCTTCAAATTAATGTTTCCCTCTGTACCAAACGCCATTTTTCTCTAGTCGCTTTTAAGGTTTATTTTGTTTTGTCTTAGTTTTTAGTAGTTTGATTATGCTGCTTCAGGGCGTGGATTCCCCTGGGTTTATCTTATTTGAGGTTCACTGACCTTTTTGAATCTGTAAGTTTCCGTCTTTCACCAAATCTGAGAAGTTTTTACCCATTATTTCTTCAAATGTTTTTTTTTTCACCATACTCCTTTCCCTCTCCTTCTGGGACTCTGACAAGATGAATGTTAGACTTCTTAGTATTGTTTCACATATCCTCAAGTCTCTGTTCATTGTTTTTCTAATTTTTTCTCTTTGTGTTCACATTGGATAAGTCCTATTGATCTGCTAAAGTCACCAACTCTTCTCTATTTTGCTACTGATCCCATGCACTGCATGTTTTATTTCAGTTATTGCATTGTTAAGTTCCCAAAAAGGTCTATTTAGTTCTTCTGTCTTCTATTTCTTTTATTCTCTCTATTCATTTCAAGAGAATTTGCCCTACTTCTTGGAGCATGGTTATCATAGTTGCTTCAGCATCTTTATCTAATAATTTCAACACGTGTGTCCAAGATGGCATCTCGTGATTGTTCATTCCCTTATCGGTTGAAATGTTTCTTGTTCCTCATATGCTGAGTAGCTTCAGATTATATTCTAGGCATTTTGAATATTATGTTGTGAGAATCTATGCCTTGTTTATATCCTAAAGAGAATGTTGGATTTAGTTTTGTTTTTATTTTTGGAGGCAACTGGATCTGGCTAAGCTGCAGCCTCAAGTCCTGACCTGCCTTCTGTGGACTGTGGTTCCAATGTCAGTTCAGTTTTCAAAGACTTTGCAGTACTGTGTGGATCTGTTTTAAGTCATCCAGTGGCCATTTGGGTGTCTGGGTGATGTTCTAGTCCAGGGTTGAGTTCTCAAAGCTCACAGAGCTTCGACACAAGCCAGGAGTTCAGATGGGGCCTCTCTCTTTAGTGCTGTCCTTTCTGAAATCATTCAGACACTCTCACCCACTGTGGCCTTTTGGTACGAGAATTGAGGGATTAGTTCCCTGCTCTTCTGTGCAATCTCCAGAGTGTGTCTGACTATGGGGCCAAGCAGTGGACGGCAAGGAGAGAAAAAAAAGGGATGGAATTGTGTTCTACCCCTTTGAGACCATAGTGGTCAGAAAGAAGATTTTTCTCTCTCAGAACTTCAGGCACTTTCCTGGCTTTCATCACCATTGCTACTACTGCTTTGAGATTAGCTGGGGGTCCAGACGGGAGAATGAAAGGAGCCAGCCAGGGGCTTTCCCCAGTTCCTCTGACCCTTAGGAGTCCCCTTTCCCACTCCTGGCCCAGAAAGCAAGGGTTCCTTTAACAGAACATTCTGTTTGTCTCTGGCGTGCATTTCCAGTTTTCAGCCTGCCTATGAGTTGAGAAGCCAGATGGTCCCAGGGGAGAGAAAAATGGGAAACTCAGCACAGGTTTGGTGATACTTCAAATTCTGATCTCCTTCTCCAATCCACCTGCTTCTGTTTCCTTTCATTGTCCTCAGCTGCTCTGCACATTCTGTCTAGGACTTTTTGTTGCATTCAGTGGGAGAGGCCTCTTGGAGTATGCTTATTACTCCATCTTGTTCAGAATAAGAACCCAAATATATTTTTTAATCCAATTTTTTAAACAGTAAAGAAACCGTGCCTTAAACAGCAGGCATAATGCCCAATACTAATTGCCAGGGTTGCCTTCACATGGCCTCTAATAGCTGCATTCTTCCTGCTGGATTGGGCCTTCTGGCCACGTCAGGCTCTGCCCCGATAGGGTGCTCCCGAGGCTGGGAAACTTGCAGCCTGTGATCATGGACTTCAATTCCCTCTTCTGCAAAATGGGGATAACTACAGTGTCCACTTACTTGTGCAGCTAGGACAAGATTATGGATGCAGCATGCTTTGCCCAGTGGCTGACACATAAGAGGCATTCAGCAAATAACCATTTTTATTTGTTCTTCCTAGATGTGTGGGCCCAGCTGTACCAGCACATAGAGTTCTCCTTGAATCTCCAAGGACCGGCAGGAGTTCTCCTCCTTGAATCTCCAAGGACCGGCAGGTCTCTGGGAACAGACTTCATTTTTAGTGATAATTGGATGCTTGTTATCACCTAAAATCTGACTTAACAGCTATTTAACACTTTACCGAGAAAAAAAACCAAGCAGCTGCATCTTGGTGACAGTCAGATGGCCAACACATCAAAATTAGTTGGCATGACCCAGTACTTTACCTACAGTCAAGTTTTAAAGACCTCATCTTATTTAAACAGTTTCACTAAAATGTTTTTCTCTCAATTTCTGTAAAGAGGCAGGGGAAAAAAGATAATATGTATCTTCTTCTAGCATTTTTACTTAATGCGTGAAGTCACACTTAGAGGCAGCTTCCACATGCTTGGCTACAGTTCAGGGACAGTGTGGTCAATGGGAAGAAGTAATGTCCCCACTTAAGAGGTGGGAGGCAGTGACTGAGTCAGTAACATTCCACTGGCTTCCCCGAGAAACCTAACAGGGACCGTGGCAGGAGTGAAAAAAGAGGGGAGCATAGAAGGGAACAGAACCAGGCAACTGCCCTGCAGGGACCCAGTTGCCTTGGACTTATCCACAGTCTGTGCTGTTAGTCTTCCCTATGAGACCTGGGACACGTGGGTCTAGAAATGGATCAAAGCTGGAGGAATATCACAGATAGGCTGATGGAGATGTGGAATTAGGGAGGGTGGTGACATCAGGTAGATCTGCTCTTGGTAGTTACTGCTTTTGGCAAAATTGTTCAACCTGTCTGAGCCTTGAGTTCCTTATCTGAGCGTTGAGTTCTTTACATGCAGAGTGGGGGAAACAAACATCCCCCTCTTATGCCTGGGGTGAGATTAAATGAGGTAACGTGTATGGTACCACCATGGGGACTGGTGTCCAGGGAATCTTGATGGCAGTGCTTTCTTCTTACAACACAGATGCCCTAAGGGACCCATCTGCCTACAAGACTTGAGGAATGATCCCAAATCCCCACCCCCTCCTATTACCAATGGGGGTCTTCAGTGAAGCCCTAGGCATCGTATTTCTCGCTTCCACTCCATTTACTTTCCTCAGTTTTTAAATCTAACCTAGATGTGGAACTCAGCTTGACACATGCATGCGCACACACACACACTCACCATCCCTCAAGGCCATATGTGTAGTCCAGTGGTACTGATACCTTGGGGATATGGAGGAGATTTACACCATAAAAAGACAGTAGTACAAAACCACCTACAGACAGCCTGGTTTGTTGGGCTTTTTGTCTTTCAGACATTTCTGCCCATCCTCCTCTCCCCATCCCCCCACCCCCTCCACCTGCTGGAGTAGTGCTCCTACTCTGAAGGGCGCCCACCACCTCTTGGTGGCCTTCTCCCAACTCAGGCCCACAGCTCTCACTTTCCACTTCCAAAAGCTCATCGAGTTATTTTCCTAAAGATATGTGGCTCTTTCCCAGAGTCCTCTGGGAGCAGCTGGTAGAATATGATCTATCTATTTTGCTCTGCGATCTTTCCTGCACCAGCATCCCATGGCAGTGGTATCAGCACTCTGTTCTCCTCCTGGAGTGCAGGGCCTACATTCTTCTCCACTACTGCCATCTTCCCTGGGCCCCACACTGCTCCTGGCACAGAACATGCCTGGATAGACACAACCTAATTGGCTGATGGCATAAATCATTTTATGATGCAAATTAGATAACCAGTCTTTCTTTCTATGACAGTGGCATCCCCATCACCTCCATCACAGGTCATGGGATGTTACTGCCACTTTGGGCAATGCTGAACTGATCTGGGTTATAATTCCAGTTCACTCATTGCCCACTGTTTGACCTTGGGCAAGTCACTGCCCCAACCTGAGCCTCAATTTCGTGACCTTTTAAATGGGACCAATGATAGCTATACCCAGAGCCAAATTTACTGTGAAACTAAAGAAGCTAAATCGGTAGGTAGCCCTCACTTCTATATAAATATCTACTTTTGTACCTAATTTTTGTGTTGGCAAATTTGTGTTCATTTTCTACAAAGGCTCCCCAAATTGTATACAATCTGAGTACCATGAACCTGGCTCATGGTTGGTGTGAGAATGTGAGATGCAGTTCAGTGCTCGTCCTGGAGGGCTCCAGGATCAGAAGCCTTGTGACAAGAGGTCCAGGAGGTTGGAACGTGTCTTACAGGAACCCCTCGCCCACTGATGGGCTCCTGCAAACTTAGACAAACTTCCAAAGGGCCTGAGTCTAGCTTCTCTCAGACAGACACTGACTCACCCTTTTCTGGGGAGTGTCGGGAAAGGAACCTCTGGACTCCTGCAGGTGACCTGGCAGCCTCTCACTAGCCTCTTAAGCCAGCTCCACTTTGCCCAAATCCCCGACCATTCCCTTCTGGATGCCACAGTGGTGTCAAAGGGGAGGAAGTGTTCCAGCCAGTGCCCCACACCTTCCCCAGCTCAGCAAAGGCCCTGTTGCAGCCACTTGAGACACCGCATCACTGTAATTTATTCCTGCATTCCATTTCCTGACCCTCAGGTACACAGAATTGGATTATGGGTGAATCACCATCCTTTGTTCGTGGCATGCTCTTGTTGTTGGTCTACATCTGACCTCCTATTACTTCCTTAGGCTTTTTGTTTTACTTTTTAATGTAATAAGGACTGAAAAACCATCACTCAAAACAAAAGCTAGAACCATGACAGAAACCTACAGCCTACTCTGTGTGCCCCACCCCACCTGTGTTTTCACACACTGAAGTCCAGTCCCAGAGACACCTGGCTCGACGCCTCTGCTGTCCCTCTCACCATCTCAGAGCCACCCCAGGGAAGCTGGGTGAGAGGTGGTGGTGCCGGGCTATTGTGGGTCCAATCAGCCAGACCAGACAGGGCTCCCCTCTCATGGAAGGAGAGTGGCTGGGGTTGTACATCCAGAAATTTCTATTAGCCTTTGATGAACCCAAGAGTCCCCCACTCAGGACTGTTAACTGTGTCTGACATCAAGTGGGCCTACTGGCTGGATGGAATAAGGCCCAGGAATTCTGTGTTCCCTGGAAAGTTGGCCACAGATTTAGTCTTCCATGTAAGGACAGGAGTTGCTCTGAGAAAGCTCACAGCCAACAGCCTATGACGGTGACCCCAAGCCCCCTGATCTAGCTGGAGGCTCAGCAACCACAAGCCAGATGAGCCACGTTCCCTCTAACCCTTCCCCTTCCACATCTACCCTAAGATGTACTAATTCCTTTAGAATAAATCCAAATGGGAAGAAAGATTTTCCCAAATAGGCCTTACCTGCTTGAAAATCCCTCAGATTTCTTCACTTTTGGAAAACCTTGTATCCCCCTCCCTCAGTACCTCCTGTATTAAAAGCCTTCTCTCGTTAACAAAGAGCTTTCAGGTTGATCTTCAACCTAAGGTAGGTTTCCTGTACACAGGCAAAAAGAAGCAGATCAGTGTGGCTCATTTAACTGAAACTTTATAAAGTCTCTTTGTGTGGTTCATTTGGGTCTAAGCATGGAACAATTAAGTAGTGATATTGCACATTGCTGCAACCAAGGCAGGCTTGATGTCAAAATACAGGAAGCAACACAAAATCAATGATTTCCTCTCCAAAGGGCCTTTTTCAGGTTGTTCTCTGACTGGAAGAAGCACAAGTCTAAAGACAAGAAAATTCCTTCCAGAGACACAGTACAACTCAGACAGATGGGGTGGTCAGGGCAGGTGAGCATCACAGAGCACACAGGGCCATCTCAGGGTTCTGGGAAGCCCACCTTGCAGAGCCCATATCTCAACATCTACATCTGCACAGACCTATGCAGTAACATGGAGCAGCCAGGAGAGCAGGGCTCCCGAACATAGCACCTGGAAACATGAACTTTGAGCAGCTGTAGCTAGAAAGAAGGAGACCCCTTTCCTTATTATTATATTTGAAGCCCTAGCAGAAGAGATACACCATCCAGGACAGACTGGAGGGTCACAGGAATCGTGTGGTACAGAAGATCAATAGAGAATGAAAGAAGACACCATTAACTGGAAGGGACTGAAGCATTTCCCACAGCTCAATCTGGCTATAGTTTCACCAGCCATTAGTGTGACAGGCTTGGAAGTAAATATGGGAGACACACTCTACATTTATTTGTCCTTGGTGCATTCTCACGGAAGTTAATCAGTCAATAGTTTATTCTGTAGCATGTGATTGGCTACAGGGGTGTAACTTAATGAGGGCTCTTCTGTTTACAGGTTTGCCTAATTTGAAAGCCCATTCCTCACCTGGGCAGGGAAGTCTCCGGGGTTGTGATGGGTAAATGGGAAACAGGATCATCTGTGGCTGACGTGAGTATTGAATGCCTATCTATTGGCTCCACCTGGGTATCGCACTAGAGCCAATATGCTACCAGGCGCTCCAGACAAACCACTATCACTACGGCTTCTGCACGGCCACGACAGAAATGGAGAAGTAGATTTCGAACAATGAATACTTCATTTTCCAGGTCAACTTTGGGATGCCAGTAATTTCATTTCCAGGACCATTTGCCTACAGCAGAGGGTGGCTTGCTGTGGGAGAGGGGATCTGTGCCCCATGTGGAGAGCAGTATCCTGCAGACAGCTGACAGCCTGCATCGGGGAACATTTATGGCATTTGCACAGGTGAATGCCCATTTGTACACGTATTCAAGAAAAGGATAGTAATAGATGCTCAATGAAACTCAAGTGGCATGAGAGCATGAGACTCATGTTAAGTAGGTAACCTCAAGCTAATGAGCCTTATTAGCACAGAACAACAGCAGTAGCAGCCCCAGAAAGGTGGGTGGCGAGGGCTTCAATGGTGGGGAACGACAGAGCATTTTTGGTTACAGCTGCATTTTCATGTGAACAGTTAAACGTGACATGGAGACATGAATAGGATATGACTGAAAAGCAAACAGTTTCATAGAAGAACAACGTGGAGAATTTTGCAAAAGAATTTTTAAATTAACATTTGTATTGGTTTCCTATCGCTGCTATAACAAATTACCACAAACGCAGGGGCTTAGAAGTCTGAGACGGTTCTTAAAATCAAGGTATCAGCGGGGCTGCATTCCTTCTGGAGGCTCAAGGAGAGAATTTGTTTCCTTACCTTTTCCAGTTTCTAGCGATGGGCTTGTGATCCCTTCCCCCATCTTCGAAGCCAGCAGGGTGGTATCTTCAGGTCTCCATCTCTATTTTTCTCTCTCTCCCTCCACCACACCCCTCTGCTTCCATCACTGCCCCTCCGCCTCACCCTTGCAACAACTTTATAATTACAATGGGCCCACACAGATAACCCACAATAACCTCTCCACCTCTCCATGATTCCTTTACTTGCATCTGCAAAGACCCTCTTACCATGTAAAGTAACATATTCCCAGGTTCAGGGAATTAGGATGTGAACAACTGCGGGGCGGGGCGGGGGGTGCGGTGAGAGCATTATTCTACCACGTGTTGTGCTGCAAATGGTGAATCTTAAAAAAGAAGTTATTTTGTAATAATTTTGACTTACAGAAATGTTGTCAAGGTAGTACAGGGTAGTGAGGCTTTTAAAAACAGTGTTTTCATCTCTGTTCAGGTTGTACAGATATTTTTGCTTTCAACATTAGTTGAAAACAAATGAGGCATCTATGAAAGTGCTTTGCGTTCTTTGGGGGGAAAAGAAGTGCTGTTTAGTGCAAGGGGTTTGCGATACCCCGGCTGCCTTCAGAGGAGGACCACATAGTGTTCCGTGATGGGAGCTGCCAGCCTCTTCCATCCCTGGGAACTTCGTGGGGCTGATTCCTCAGGAGACAGGACCCAGACCTCATGACCATTATAGCCCCACACAAATAGGTAACCTTAAGATGACTTCTCTCTACCTGTTAGGAAGGACATTCCACTCAGAAAGTCCTTCTCAGTGTCACCTCCTTCCTGTTTCCTTCAATTGTTGCTTTGGATGCTTCTAGGCGTTTGCCATTTATAACTGGCTGGGCGAGTGGTACCTGGGAACCTTTGCCGGGTAGTTTGCCTGAGTCATCTGCGCCTGTGTGGCGAGATCCTCAGGGATGCTTCCTGGGAGTCTTAGGGACACTGCAATCTCTTCACCGGCTCCTGCCTAAGATGCTTGCCCTGCTGTTTGCTACAGATTCTGGCTCTGGAATACAGCCAACCCCGATGGTGATGGGAGGCCACTAATGGGCGTGATGGCTTCCGAACCCAGGTGTCCATCGGGATCACCTGGTGTGCTGTGCAAGAAATACACCACTAAATAACTCTGAGACGTCTTGTTGCTCCAGAAAGCAAGGGGGGGCACCCGGGTGCCTCAGTCAGTTATGCCTCCAACTTAGGCTCAGGTCATGATCTCACAGTTCGTGGGTTCAGATCCACGCATGGAGCCTGCTTCAGATTCTGTCTCCCTCTCTCTCTGCTCCACACACCCCCCACCCCCGCTCATGCTCTGTCTCTGTCTCAAAAATAAATAAAACATTAAAAACACAAATAAAGCAAGGAATTAAAGAGTGATGGGAACATGTCAAAAGGACACAGGGACCAGACGGAAGGCTAAGTCTGGGACAATTTGAACATTGCAATAAATAGTGATAGTAATGGATTATAAGTCATTGAATAAAAAAGCTGCTACTAGTCCATACTTATTCATATAATTAGCTAAACAAGTAAATAAATCAGAGAATGCTCTTGCTAATATATGTCATATATATATTATATACTAATCATACACACACACACACAGACATACACACCCCATGCCAGAGATTCACCTGCTGAAATGCTGCCTCAATAGATCTAGAGTGGGCCCCAGGCATAGCAGTTATAGAAGAAGGACCTGAAGTATTTGTTGTGTCATTCATTCACTCGTCATCTGTTGAAACCTATGTGTCAGGTGATATACAAGATGGAATACCAAAGGACAAACACGTCCTGCTCTCCTGGAGCTCGGGGCGGAGGTGCTACTTACACATCTAAACAGTCCCCTGGGAGGTGGGCTCTGGGGTCTCTGAGCCCTGAGGAATGAAGAGGACTTTGCTGGGTGGATGGGTAGAAAAGGGCATTCAAGACCTAGGGAAAAGCAAAGGTGTGGAGGAGGGCAGGGCACGAGGGTGATCTTATCACGCAGGTGGTGAGTGTCCCACAGGATTGCAACAGTGGAGGGCGAGCACAATATGCACTGACTCCAGAGCACACGCCCTGAGCCAGGCAGGGGCCTGGGCATGCTTCGTCTACCAAGCCCTGTAATCTTCACCACAGTCACACTTGACACGGAAGGATGCAGCCGAGCAAGACTGAGGGACTTTCTGAAGGTCACACTGCTGGCACTCTGGAGCACATGCTTTTAACCCTTTGCTGGGCTTTAAATCCTTGCTTTTCAACTGACCAGAGGTCTTGACCTCACCCGGGAACTTAGGAGACATGCAGAATCTCAGAAAACCTGCCCTTCAACTTGATCCCCAGGATAGTCACACGCACCTTGAAGTCTGGAAAGTGTCAGTGTAGGTAGGGCTCTCTGATGCCTGCTAGAAGGTTGGACTGAGATAGGGACAGTAGGTGAGGAGTTAGCAAGACCACGTGGAGGTCTGTCATGGTGGCCTTGTGAGGGGGGAAGGGACCTGGTGGCACTGACACAGTGCTAAACATGGGCTTTCTCTCCATATCTTGAGCGTAAGTTCCTGAGGAATGGCCCGCGGTGCTGTCTCCCGCAGATCCAGCATGGCGAGGTCCATCTGTCCACAGTCAATAGGTATAGGCTAACTCAGCGTTCTGTGGACAGATCACAGACTCCAGACTTGGAGCCATGAGATCGCCCACAGCTTCGCACGCTCTCTGCGGAGGAGATTCCACCTCCTCCATCCGAGCACTGACCTCACATCCACAGGGACGTATGACCTCCTGCTGGCCGTCCAGCCACTTCCTGGGCCCAGCCTCTTCCTGCTGCCTCCGTCATTCCCGAGGTGGGTGTGAGCCATGCAGGTGATGCTTAGTGGCAGGAGGGAAGTGAGTGTGGGAGCCCACACAGTGACCAGGCCATCCACTCCCTGCAGATGGCTGGAACATCACTTATCACTGAATAAAGAAAACCCCATGACCATTGTCACTGTCCTCATTTTAGCAAAAAAAAAAAAAAAAAAAAAAAAAATCTTAAAGCAGCAGTACCTAGTACAGAATTGAGGATTTTCTGTTGTGGGGAACTTAGTCCAACCAAGAAAGCTAGATATGGATGTATGTCAAGTGACAGGTGTAATTTCTCTGAGTTTCCACAGTCACTGGTGACTTCCACATTATTAAGCACTATTAACCCCCAAGTGACCTCAGTTCTGGGCTTTAATTCTTGGCTGTGATGTTGCTGGTGTTTTTGCCCAGCAGTTTGCCTTGACGGATGCTGTTCTGCATTTCTTTTCCCTGGTTAGGATCTCAACTCTGAGGCATCAAGTGCGAATTAAAATGTATTTCCGTTAAAGGCATTTCTATTGCCGTGGGGGAAATACCACCAAGTCATTCTGATATTCCCATGACTCAGTCATAATTAATGTTAATAATAACTACTAACATTTATTGATGTTCCCTCCCTAAACATTTCTGCTGTCATTAACTTGCCCCATATTCCCTAGGAAATGGGAGAGACCTGGCGCTTTCCCTTTAGCACCCCTTGAGCATAGGGACGACTGTGTTTTTCATCTTGGAATCTCACTGTCCAAGTGGTTAGCTCAGTGAGTGGCTGCTTTGGCTGCTTTCAACCCCATAAATCCTGTATCTAAGAAAACAGAATGTGGAGCAAGCAGAGAGACAGCTCCAGGGTGGGGCAGCACTGACCACTAGCCCATTCACATACTCCTTCAGTTGTTAGTAGGACAGAGACGGGAGCCAGCAGAAGGGAAGGAAATCACTGAAGCAATAAGATATGATTGCAAAGCTCTCTGGGAATTAGGAGATGGTAATTTTGCAGAATAATGGATGACCAGATTTCCTAATACCAAAACCACCGAAAAGATGAGCATCTCTAATCAAGACAGTCAGGTGACATCCCAGGGACAAGATGTGGTGAGACTAGGGAAAGAGGGTGTGTGTGTGGTAAGCCACGACGGGGGGGGGGGGGGGGGGACAGTGTTTAGCTGTGCCCTGGCCCAATTCGTTTGTATTCCTGAACCCCCCGCCTGGCCTTGACCACTGGGGCCCTACCCTTTAGCCACAGGGGCCCAACAGGGCTAACTTTTCTGCCCCACCCTCTCCCTTCTTTCTAGTGCAGCCCTTGTCAATCACCCGAGTCCATGAGCAACACTAATCTTTAGTCTCCAGTGTCCCTTTCCCTCTTAGTGACCCCATTAGAACTCCACCACCTTGGAGCCCAGATAACCTATTCTTGACCTCTCTGTGGCTCATTCTCCTTATCTGTAAATGGGATAAATTTTAACTGGAAGAATACGTTGAAGGCACTTTGCTTAGTGCTTCAGAGCATTAAATAGCCAAGCCTGGAATTCTTGTTGTGCTGTTGTTCATACCCCGCCCTCTCAGTGTAGGCCACAGGCAAGGACAGGAAGGGCGGTGGGAACCTGCCTGATTTCATGAAGAGCTTGGTTCAGGAATGCTGAGCCAGGGTGCGTGGGTGGAGGGAAATGACGTCTGGACCTTCCCATGTCAAGGTGCCCTTTGCCTTTGGAAAAAAAACTGATTTGGGGAGGATCCCAAATAAAGGGGGCTCCAGAACAAGGGAGGTGGGGTGCAAGAGCAAAGCCAAACTCCCTTCCATGGTGCAGCGGAAACAGGTTCCCCAGGTGCTGGGGTGCCGAGGGCATCCAGCCAGCCTCTCCATGCCTCCTCTCAGATGGCAAAAATTAACATCCCCCTCTGTGTTCTCTGAGATCTCCTGACAAAAGTTAAAACAAACTGTGAAACATAAAAACTTAGTGCTTGGCGCTATTATTTGTGAAGAATTAAATCATTAGCTTAAGAGTTAAAATGCTGCACCAGATGTGCAGAGTAACTATTCTACCACCTTCTACAGGAATTAAAATCTCACTCTGTGTCACAACAGTCCATTGGGAAAGGAAGGGCTCAGGGTGTTCCATGGAAACAACGCAGGCGAGGGGAGCACGGTTAGTGATCCGTGAGAACCGCCACTCGAGGGACATGGCACAGGCTTCCCAGCCCACCTGTGTGGGGAGCTTTGCCACAATGCAGGGCTCTTGTCTCAGGAGCACAAGAGGAAGTGATCTGGCCTTAAGCCTTGACAGATGGGAATGACCTTCACTGTGTGAGCATCTATGACCCTGCATGGGGTTTGAAGGAATCGGCCCCAGGACACTGTTTTGTTATGCACGGTTTTACAACAATCTTAAAGTGTTCTTTAGGGTTTAAAGTCCTCTTTGGGCTCTGGAACAGCTAGGAGTTGTAGGTGGGTTGGGTTGTTAACGGTATTTCTGAAAGGAGAATCTCCAGCCCTTGGTAGTTGACAGGTGGTCTCCCATAATCAGGTTCTTATTGCTGGAAACATAGACCTAGACCTTGAAGTCCACTTGACGTTGGAGAAGATCCCCTGACTAACGGCATGGCTGGCACTGAAGTGCTCTATGGACGGATGGGCCTTACTGCAGCCTTAGGTTCCAGATTTCAAAGAGGATTCTAGACACCAAAAGAGTTCGTGTCACCAGACCAAAGCCAGTGGGAGGAAGAGAAGGGGGATCCCATTTACAGAGCACGTTATGGACGAGGTGAGGCAAACCCATTGTCTTTATTCTTCACATGAACACCCCGAGATAAGGCTTAGAGTGTCCATCTCACAGATGATGAGACTGAGACCTTCCTTTGATGAAGTAAACTTGCCCAGTGTCCCAGGGCTTGCAGCCAGACTCTGAAACCCTATCCTATGCACTGTATCACATGGCTCCTGTACTAATGTTCCGCATCAAGGCGCTCCACCGGGGTTGGCTCACAATCCATCGTCACACGTGGGTGGGTACTGTGGCCATACCACCTGTCTAACCCTGCAAGTTTTGTGTATGGCCCTGTAGGGGGCTGAATTGTATCCCCTGCAAAAGATATGTCCAACCCTACCCCCTGGTGCCTGTGAATGTGACCTTATTTGGAAATGGGGTCTTTGCAGCGGTGATTAAGTTAAGGATTGAAATATGATCATTCTGGATTTAGAGTGAGCCCTCAATCCAACGACTGGTATCCTTATAAGAGAAAAGAAAGGGAGACCCGACACACAGAGGCACAGGGAGCAGGCCACACTAAGATGGAGTCAGAGATGGGAGTGACAGGGCTACAAGCCAAGGAACGCCAAGCATTGCCAGCAGCTCCCGGAAGGTGGGGAAAGGCATGGCATAGATTCTCCCTCGGAGCCTCTGAGAGGAGTCAACCCTGCTCACCCTGATTTCAGACCCATAGCCTCCAGCACTGCAGGAGAATCAGTTTCTGTTCTTTGAAGCCACGCATGTTGCAGTAACTTGTTGCGGCCGCCCCAGGACACCGATACAGGCCGATCTCCGTAGTAAGAGTTGTTTAAGTCATTTCTTATGTGACGTGCCTGCACGTGCCAGCCACTGACCTGAACCTGCACTAACTCTGCTGAGCCTCTCACTCACTCTGTAAGGTGGGTGCCATTATTACTATGTTCATTATCCAGAAAGAAACAGACATTTTGATAAGTCATCAGGTCCCAGCTGATCTGGCACCTCATGGGGTCAAACTCTGATCCAGGTGGCAGAGCCCCATGCCCCACACCCTCAGATAGTGATGAGTCTAGGATGGGTAATGCCTGCCCAGGGCACAGAGGGCATGAAGGCTCAGCTCTGGTTCCAAGGTTTGCCCAGCCTCACGGGGGCCTCAGAGCTGCACAGGACCCCTGGTAGCATCTGGGGCTTGTGCTCTGCTCCCTCTCCACCTAGTAGACCAGGGAGGTACAGTACTTTCTCTAAGGAACACACCTCCACATAACAGTCTGTGACAGGGCTCAGCACACCTGGCTTCTCGTTCCTTATGTCCTGGAAATGCCCAGGGAGTGGGGTTTCTTCCCTCCGGCGCAGCTGGAAAGATGCCAGACCCTGGCGCCTCTCCTGCCCTTCCCGCCAGCTTTATCTGGGGAGGATTTATATGAGCAGAAGAGCCCATAAATACAACCTACAAGTCCACCGTCCCTCACAGTGATTCCTAAAGGCCCAAAGCTCTGAAAACCCAAAGTTTGCCATTGCAAATTTAGTAGCAAAAACCTGACCTAAATTCACATGCAACTCTTTACAGTCTATATCTATCCCCCTTGGTGTGAATATTTCTGTAGAAGTATTAGTATGATTCTGTAGGATTAGTAGCATTCATTTCAGGGCACTGCCCCAGATCCCACCAGGTATTAGGTAAGACAGGACATATACACTACAATTCCTTTATAAAATCGGGAAGAGCTGAATTTTAACTTCTGATTTTGAAACATATCTGGCCCAAGAATTTCGGGTTAGAGTTTGGGGTCTTCTTCTGTTTTGTCCAGGCCTATCTTCTGCCTAAGAAGGATTAGACACGTGAGTGGAGATTTTAATTCTTGGGAAAAGGTTTAATTTGAAGTTAAGGTAGCATTAAGGAAGAAAAGTAGAGTTTTTCAAGTCAGGGAGACCTGGGTACAAACTCAAGTTTAAAAGTTCCTGACCCATTGCACCTAAGCAGTAACATGTAAAACATCTGTGAAATGGGAACAGTGCCCCCATATGCAGGACTGTGTGGGTGGGGGTATTAAAGGATCTCACTCAAGGAAAAGCACGATGATTCCATAAACATACCCTCCCTTTACTGAAATTCCTCCCCCAGGGTGCCTGTATGGCTCAGTTGGTTGAGTGTCTGACTCTTGGACTCTTCATTTCGGCGCAGGTCATGATCTCACGGTTTGCGAGTTCGAGCTCCACGTTGGTTTCTGCGCTGACAGTGCGGAGCCTGCTTGGGATCCTCTTCCCCTCTCTCTCTGCCCCTCCCCTTCTCACTCTTTCTCTCTCTCAAAATAAATAAATTTTAGAAATTCCTCCCCTAAAGCTGGCCAAAATGCAAATTCTCAGGAAGAAAGTAATATTCTTTCCAATTCTTAGTGACAGATATTTGACACTTATAACCAAGAGATTAGTCTCACAGCGTCATAATCAGACTTTCTGTTTGCCAAGTATCTTCCAATAAATTATCCCAGGATGTTAGGGACTCTGCCAGCCTGGGGTGCACACCCCAGCACATCTGGGGACAGAGACCAAGGGCAGTGAAGGCCACCCCAAGGCTTGCACTTGAGTATTGTGTTTAATTATTAAAGGAGGTGTCTGTTTTAAATATCCTTTCCCCCAGGAGACTCTGGAGGTGTCTGTTTTAAATATCCTTTCCCCCAGGAGACTCTGGAGGTGTCTGTTTTAAATATCCTTTCCCCCAGGAGACTCTGGAGAAAGCATTCCCCATAGGACAGTAGGCAGGGAGTGTGACATGAAAAGACCCTGAGGACTTGGAGGGTGAACTTTCACATGAGCCCCTCCTCTGACACAGAGAGGGCCTAGGAAATGATGCTGGAGGGGGCAAAAGACCTAGAATACACATTTTCTTTAAGTCAGCCAGGTTCTTCTTGTTTTATTTGTAAATGTAGGGCCTTTTCCTGGATTTATATTATTTTCACGAAACCAATGTCTCATCAAGCTAACCCATAAAAAATATCTGGGGTCTTTAATCGTGCAACGGCTGGCAGGAGGCACAGGTGATGAAAGCCCCCCCACACTCCAGGCCCCTGCCCTGTCCCATGACACACTGCACTTCACACTTCACATGAGACTGTGAGCCTAACCTTGAGGACATTTGCTCTGGGAGAGGGGAGATTACATTTATATTTTATCCAGAGGGAGATCTGCCGCCTACAAGTCTTGAAGTGATTTCAGGACCAGGACAGCTATTTTTTTATTTTCCTGGTTTTCAATGGGGGAGGTGAAGCTTCCTGATGTGTATTTACCTTCACGAGGGAATGCTGCAGCCAAGTTATAAATCGGTCAGTTTTGGACAATGATGGAAGGAAAAAGAACACTCTTACAGGCCAACAGTGCTAGCTCTCCCCTTTTCATTCTGTCCCTCGCTCCTGACGGTAACAGGTGTTCATACTTAAGAGTCTCCTGCCCTGGAAGGGTGTGCTAGAATCTCCTAGGGGGTCAAGAGGATGACAGGGAGAGGGCTGTGTAGTTTGGGCGGAAATCTGCTTACAGTAATGACTTTCAGATGATCTTCTCTCCCTCTGAGAATCACCAAGCATTGGGACCATTCATTCATTAATTCCTTCACACTCTCATTCATTCAGCAACTTCTTGGCCCACAGCACAGACACGGCTCCTTTTACCTCCATGGTTTTGTACATGTGGCTTAAAACGGCTCTCGTTTGGGGTACTGGGGTGGCTCAGTCAGTTAAGCATCTGACTTTGGCTCAGGTCATGATCTCAGTCTGTGAGTTTGAGCCCCGAGTCGGGGTCTGCACCGACAGTATGGAGCCTGCTTTGGATTCTCTGTCTTCCTCCCTCTCTCTGCCCCTCCCCTCTCCACACACAAAATAGATAAATCAGAAAATAAAGGCTCTCTCTTGTTCATCCTTCAAAACCCAGAATCAAATGTCACTCTGTCAAATGTTTTCTGCTTCTTCCCTCTCTCACCTCCAAAAGCACTAAACAAAGTTCTCTATTATGTTGATTATTCTAAATCTAAAATTGATTCATTTTTCAGCCTTTCTAGTCCTGCAGCCTGAGAATTCCTGGGCGGGGGGGTTGGGAATGGATCACTCTGTCTTATTAGCCTCTGTATGCCCAGCCCCTCATTGGAACCTAGCAGTAGAAGGCACTCAGTAGCTGTTTGGTGAGTGATTTAATGAAGCATTTTTCAGGGCAAACATTTTCTATGTGTGACCCATTAAAACGGTAGGTGTGGGGGTGGGGAGCCAGGACAGACCACTCCCATGACAAGCTGTGCCGAGGGGACGTGCTCCTGGGACTTCTCTAACCGGCTGCCAGGAGGGTGTGCAGGGAGGTGCCATTGAGCAGATGGAGTAGCAGATACTGCAGGGCCCTGCCAAGATCCCCTCAGCCCCTCCTACTGATTCCGTGTGACCACGTCACTGCTGCACTTTGCTCTCTCATCCCTGTGACCCTTTTCAGAGAACTGCCCTTGGGTTCCTGGAGCTGGGCGGCAGGTGCAGGGTGCTGGAGACTCCCTCCAGGGTGACCGCCAGCACCTGATTGGTGTGGGTGGGTGTGAATGCTCAGCTCTCTTGCCTCAAGGGGAAATTCCAAGATTCAACTCATGTTCTAGAACTTTCTGCAGGATCAGGTTGGGGCTGGGACCTTGCCTGAAACTGAGCTCTTGCCAGCTGCCTCTCTCTTCTCCATCCTGTGCCATCCTCCACCCCATCTCCCCCACCAACACCCCCTTAACAAATAAAGATCTGCCACTGGGGTGGGGCCTTTCTGTGCTTCACCTTCGGGTTTATAAAATGGAGATTAAAGAGTATCTATTTTTATTGTGAGGATTAAATGAAGTGATCCTTGTAAAACCCAACACAGAGCATGACACTTAGCAAGCATTTTAGCAACAGAACGTTCACATCATAGCTAGCACCCTGCCCCACCCCAAGAAAGGCTGCGTTTTCCACTCCCCACCCTGGTAGCTCAATGTAGCTGAGTAAGTTCAGGCCAGTTGGATCTGAGCAGACGTGCTGAAAGCAGCTTGCAGGTAATTTCCCTTGAAGGTAAGGGCAATGCTCCACCCGGGCTGGCTGGAGTGCGGGGGTGACCGTGGGAAATGGCGCAGCCGACCTTGACAGTGAGGTGGAAGCAGCATGCAGAGCAAAGGGGCCCAGGACCTGGACACCCCTGAACCACTCTACGGCCTGAAATCACCTATTCAGACAGTTACACGAGAGAGAAACTTGTGATTGACGACACTGTATTTGCAGAGGGGCCTCTCTATAACGGGGACCAAACCTGTGCCTTCACGTCTACGGTCTCCCAGTGGAACGATCACTTGAGGAGAAAACTCTGAAATGTCTCCAGAAATAGCCAGCTCCAGCACTAGAGACTCATGCTTACCTGCACGATTTCTTTCCCTTCCCTCACTCGGTCTCTGTCTCTCTTTAAAAAAAAAAATTTTTTTTAATGTTTATCTTTGAGAGAGAGAGAGAGAGAGAGAGAGAGAGAGAGAGAGAGACAGGGTGTGAGCAGGGAAGGAGCAGAGAGAGAGGGAGTCACAGAATCTAAAGCAGGCTCCAGGCTCTGAGCTGTCAGCACATAGCCTGACGTTGGGCTTGAACCCAGTAACCATGAGATCATGACCTGAGCTGAAGTCAGACGCTTAAGGGACTGAGCCACCGGGGCGCCCCTCTGTCTTTCTTTTTGCATGAAAATGGGATAAGAATAGGAAGGTAAGTTATAAGAGAGAAAATTAAGGAATGACAACCCTAAAGAGGAGATAACTTTAAGTCTGCACTTGAGCTGATAGAAATAAAATGAAAGCAGACCCTGCCCAGAAAACAATTGTGCACCAGTGCTAATTCTAGAACGCTTCTATGCTGCCCTTTCCCTCACTTCCAAAGCTCATCAACAGAAGCGGAATGAGCCTGTCACATTCCTCCCACAGAGCCCGTTTCTGATGCAATGGCCGTTGGAGATCCTGTTGCCAATTCTGCAACACTTTGTAATTTTGTATAAAAGTCATGCAGTGATTGCTGCAATTTTTCCAAAAGTGAAAATAGACTCAGAAGAGATGAGTTTATTTAATTAGTGAGCTGACACAATTACTCAGTTCACAGTGTTTACTTGGTCACTCTTCTGCCCAGGGGCAGGTTGGTGTCCTGAGGCCTAGAATATGGACATTCTTTTTATTTAGAAGGGCCTGAGGCACAGGCAAGGAGGCATTAAGGAGAAAAGATGTTTTTCTGGCTTGGTCCACCCTCTAGCCCAGCTTTTCAATCTTAGCACTGCTGACAGTTTTGACCAGAGAATTCTTTGTCGTAGGGGCTGTCCTGTGCACGGAAGGATGTTTAGCAGTGTCCCTGGCCTCTACCCAGTAGACCACTAACACTACCACCTTCCCAGATGTGAAAACTGAAATTTTCAAAACTGACAGCGAAAACTGACATTACCAAGTGTCCACTGGGGAGGTCTGTGCAAATTCACCCCTCGTTACGAACCACTGATCTAGGGTCTGGCTGGGCAGAAAGGCAGTGGAAGCAGCCCCTGAAGATGTGTTGTTAGTTTGGTTTTTGTTTTCCCCCAAAACATCTGCAAACAGTTAGAACTGGGTAACAAACAATTATGGGCCCAACTGAGAGAGTGAAGCTCAAGGGTAGAAACCATTCTCTGATCTTTAACAGAAGTCCATAAAATAGACTATCACCAAGAGAAAAAAGGGGAGAGGAAAAGGGGAGAGGAAGAAGAAAAAGGCAGATGCCCGAGATAGTACCTGATTTCCGTCAATAATGGCTGTCTCATTCCTTTTTGCCAGTGACTGGTCTATGGACACCATATGATCCCGGGAAAGATATTCTTCCCTGATAAGAGGTAGCTGGGGAGAAAGATCCCTTTCTGCTCTTCTCTTCCCATCCCATCCTATGCCAGGTAGAATGTTTGGAGCTGCAGCAGCCATTTTGCAACCATAGACAACCACCAGAGGTCAGAGTCTATTGAAAACCTATGGAAAGAATCCAGGTTCTTGATGATATGGCTGAGCCAATGAACCAACTTTAGGATCATCTACCTTTAGGCTTCTTGTTAAGTCAACAGTATATGTCCCTATGACTTAAGCTAGGATTAGCTGGGTTTTCTGTCTTTTACTACCAAAGACATTTCTAATCGGTGGAAATGTTTTCAACTAAAATTAATAGAACACCCAACTAAAAAAAAATAATAATAATAAAGGCAGAAGGTATTTCCTCACCTAACAGGAGGTCCTGAGGTAGGTAGTTGGTCTGGTGGCTGTGCAGTGCCGGAGTTCTGAGTTGACTTATATGTGATTCTCCTGGTCTTTCCTTCATGGTCACAATATTGCTGCCACAGTTCCAAATGTCATTTTCCCACTCAAACTGTGTTTAAGACAAGAAAGAAAGAGGCTTATCCCTCTCTTTTTGTCAGGAGAAACAGAAAACTCCTCGCAAGCTCCTAGTAAACTATCCCATAGTCTTATTGACCAAAACTGGACCACGTACCAAGATGATCTGGGACAGTGAGCACTGGCATTTTAAGTCTGTCATGGGAGGTAGGTTCTTCCAGAAAGGGCTCTTCTAGAGAAGGATTCTTGGGTCAACCGACAACAGTTACTGCCACAAAATGATTGCTCATATTACATACCCTATGAACAGAATGTATTTCCCTATTGAGTCTTCTTGCCCTGCTCCATCCCTAACTGTCCTCAAAGTGGGTTGGGCCAGCTTCCACACACCAGCAGAAGAGGGAACTAGAGCCAATCAGTTCATTCTGGAGTCTTTCTCCCTGACACGTGGTGTTCTGTAGAAGACCGTTGCCCTGACAACAGCACTGCCCAGCCCTGCTGAGAAGCCCTTTGCCTGCTGGGAAGCCTGTCCAGGATGCACTGGTTCTCTTAGGGAAGACAATCACACACGTTGAGCACTAAGCCAACCCAAGGTGCTCCAATCTCTGCTCCCTAAATGTCAGCCTCACTTGCTTGACCTCTTCCCAGGCCTGAAGTTGGTTCCAAGTAGTTGGGACACAGGGTCTCATGTCCCCTTCCTCTAAATGAACTCTCCTGGGGCACCTGGGTGGCTCAGTTGGTTAAGCATCTGCTCTTGGTTTTGGCTCAGGTCATAATCTCAAGGTTGTGAGATGGAGCCCTGCACCGGGCTTCTCTCTGAACGTGGAACATGCTTAAGATTCTCTCTCTCTGCCTCTGTCCCTCCTCTGCTCGTGTGTGCTGAAGAGAAAAGAAAAGAATAAAACACATTCAACCCCCAGCAGGTCCTCCCCTCTGATACAATCCATTGATACATAAACAAACATGGCTCCAGAATTTAATCCTGGTCAGAGGTACCCCCTCTACAAAGGCACCTGCTACATCAGATCACCGCCTCCTGTGGATCTGGCCCGTATCCTCCTGTGTAGTTCTCTTGTCTGCCCTGCCCTGGAGTCCAGAGCAGCCTTCTGGTCCATTCAAGACTGGCCTTTATGAAAAATGAGACCTTGAACGTGCTCTCACTTCCCTGCTGGGACATCTGGAAGCTTGTGTTTATTTTCAGAAACTGCTGCCTAATAGCTTTTTCATTGACAATGGGGACCAATTTGACATCATACATAATCCTGGATTACTGACTTGGTTAATATTTCATGATGTCTATTAGTCATTTACATTTATAGAAACATGGGTCATAAAAAATTAAAGCTTTAATTGCTTTGCTTTGGGGTTCCCTTTAAGTTTATTTACTTATTTTGAGAGAGAAAGAGAGAGAGAGAAAGCAAGAGTGGGAGGGGGTAGAGAGAGAGGGAGAGAGAATCCCAAGCAGGCCCTAGGCTGTCAGCACAGAGCCCAACATGGGGCTGACTCTCACAACATGACCTGAGCTGAAACCAAGAGTCAGACGCTCAACTGACTGAGCCACCCAGGTGCCCCTCTCCTTTCTTTTCAATTTTTTATGGTTGAGAATTTTTCTCTTAGCTGAGCTATCTTCCAAATTTGGGGACCCAAGGTACTGAGAAGAATCAGGGAGTTTGGAGATATAGGCTGAGGACAGATTGAGAGATGGCAAGACAAGGAGGTATATGAAACAAGTATCATTCCTCAGTGCGGCGGTGAGGCTCTGGAGTAAAGGGTTGATTCAACATACCGTTTTTCTCTTGCCGCAAAGACAATGCAGTTGTCAAACCAAGGTTGAATCTGTCATTGTGAAATTTCAGACCTGAGGACAGCCCAACAGTAGAAGACCATGAAAAAAGGACCCTCGTCGGATAGCACTGGCTCCTGGGGCAAGGACCCTTTGGGCTCTTCTGAATTAATGAGGCATTTCAGATGTGTTAAGACCACAGGCCTCAAATGTGGAAGACGTGGAGTAGCCAAACAGGTTAGCGGAGCCCCTGAGAGTCACCTGGGGGATTAACCTTTGCAGCTGGGCTTCCTGGGCCAACAGATTCAGGGCTTGCTCAATGCTGCTGTTGTCTTGAGAAATAAAGATTTTGTCTTTGATATTTTGTATCTCTATCCTGTATATAACTGCTCCTGTTTATTGGGGGCAGGGGAGGGAGGGGCTTGTATTTGACATGGCAATTTCAAACAAATTAACTTCAGTCTCTTAGCTTGGTCTCCCTGGGGGTGAACTGTCCTATGAGATTGGCAATTGTGAGGATTTGCCAAGTGGAGGCTTTGGTTTTGTTTTCTGAAGACATGGACTTGGGAGGTGGGGGTGGGGGCCAGGAGGCTGATGTTCAGGGAAGAAGAGATACATTCTGCCCTGGTAGAAAGGCCCGGAAATCAACCTCAAAGGCTAAGTGACCGGAAGCATGGGTGTGTGAGGCAGAAGGCATGTGTTTGTGTACATGGCAGAGAGACGTGTGACCTTCTATCTGATTAGAACAACGATCCCAAGGAAATCACCCGATCTCTAAAGTAATTGCTAATTAGACCAAAGCGCAGCATTCTCTAAAGCCTACTTGAATTACAGCTGTGACATAATAGATTTTGAGAGGAAAATAATTGTTTTATGTCCCTTCCATTTAAACCATGGAAATTACTGGAAATTACTTCATTGAAAAGAGAACATTTCTTCTTAACCTCTAAATTAAGCAAAGCTTTACCACATCAGATTTACAGCAAGATAATACTTTTAAGTGTGTACTATAGAAGACTCATCATGGGTTGTCACAGATCTAGGACACCAGCCATCCAGTGCTGTGGAAGTTTCCATGAGGACAGTATAGCATATGGAGCCTAAGTGAACCAGACATTTTGTCTCAAGGATTAATGTCTTAATGTCTTAAGCCCCATCCGATTTGCATGAACATACTTAAATGTAACTCCATTTCTATGTTGGTGTTTGGTATTCATGAAACTCAAAAACCCAGGCTACACCTATTACAGGCAGCTTATGTTAGCCCGCCACCATAAAAGATACCATTATTTACTTTCATGATGCCTGGGACATGTTTTCATGTGAACTAGAAGGGGAAGCACAACTTTAGAACATCAGCATTTTACTTCTCGGTTGGTTCAATTTCTTTCATCCGCTGAATTCCTTGAGGGATGCAAAGCAAGTCGACCGTTTAAATGGGCTCTAGGCAGGAATTTGCTGGAAATGTGAGGAGCCAAACATGGCAAAGTTACTCGTTGTGAGAACGAAGAAAACGAGCAGGAGAAAATGCATTTTAGATTATTAAAGAACTGAATTTTGCTCCCACCAGGCAGCACGCTCTTACCCCAGATTTTGTTACTGTGAGGCAGACGAGTCTCTGAAACATATTTTACAGAAGATTTATAGAATGGGACACAAGAGCCCA
Organism: Cryptoprocta ferox; assembly: GCA_028646485.1. Taxonomy (NCBI): domain Eukaryota; kingdom Metazoa; phylum Chordata; class Mammalia; order Carnivora; family Eupleridae; genus Cryptoprocta; species Cryptoprocta ferox. Next base: position 60,752,056 of record CM053559.1, on the reverse strand, counting down.
TTTCTGCCACAGAATGGGGAATTAGGCTGCTGGCTACTCTGCCCTCCTGAAAGCCCCCTGCGTGTGAATGACAGTGACACACACCCCACATCCACTGCAATTCGGTGTTTTGCAAATAAAGGCAAACAGTTTGCCTGGCACAACCGCTGGGTCCTAGCTATGACCCACAGGAACATTATCAAGAAAAGCGAGGAAACACAGAGCACTTGCAACACCAAATCAAGATAGCTGTCCCCTTACGTGCACTGAGTGCTGTGGTGAGCACACCTGTGGAAGGCTGGGGGCGTGGGCCTGTCAGTGACGATGAGGGCTGGCCACCCCCTGGGGACTGAGGCCATTGGTGCAAAGGGACAAACACACTGCTTTAGAAGGAGACGCAAAGCCCTCAAATCCAAGATAATACAGTAAACAACCACCACCACCAACCCTGGCCATCTCAGCAAGTTTCAACAGAACCACAAAACCAAAGGACATCGATATGTTCAACTTACTTCCTCTTTCTACTTTTTTCTTAATGCTCACAGGATGTGGGCTCTGATCGACAAGGTACAAATAGAACCTCTTCTATCTCTTCTGGTGAATCTTCAGCCCTGATAGGATTCCCAAGACAAACATCCAGTGCTTAAAATGAGAGCAAGCTGGGGCACCTGGGTGGCTCAGTCGGTTAAGCCTCCAACGTCAACTCAGGTCATGATCTCACAGTTTGTGAGTTCAAGCACCACATCGGGCTCTCTGTTGTCAGCACAGAGCCTGCTTTGGGTCCTCTCTCTCCCTCTCTCTCTGTCCCCACCCCACTCACATGCTCTCTCTCTCAAAAATACATAAACATTAAAAAAAATGAGAGCGAGCCATTTAGAACAGTAACTCTACCTTCACTGTTATTTGGAAATACTACTTCGAGGATAAAGCTAACAATGCACCATACACATACTTGCACCCACATGCACACAGAGAACACAAGACTGAGCTAGATCAACTAGTTATTCTGTAAATCCTTGTTAGCAGAAGGCCAAAAACAATGACAAAGAAAATGATTTTACTCCTAGAGCTGGAGAAGTTTCCTTATTGTTTGAGTGTCCAACATGTGGACTCATAGAAGCGCTCATGTTTCCGTACTATTCCTGAACCTTACGTGAGTCTTCGCCCACAGTTCTTTTCTTCAGTATCAGTGCCTGTACTGCCACGTGGTTCACTTAGAAGATCGTGAAGTTTCACAGGAACAGGCAGAAGTTCACTCTGAAACACACGTACAGTGTATCTGTATCTCAAACTGCAAGAGAACGTCAGTATATGCCAAAAAAGGGAAACAAACAAACAAAAAAGGTCACTTACTTTCCATGAATCCTTTTGGACTCTATGTCTCCGTGGCTTCCAAAGAGTCAAGCCCAAAAGTCCAAAATCATTTCTGCAAAGAGGCCGAGGGTGGTTCGTTGCACTGAGTGAAGACGTGGGAATCCACCCACATCACACCCGCAAGGGGGTCCTCACTCCAAGGGCCCTTTGGCTGTGCTGAGGAGGAGTGCTCTTTGCAGCCATGCTTAGCTGACTCGAGGCTACAGCAGGACGAAGAACCCCCTGAAAATGTTAACTCTACTGGGGTCAAAGAATCCAGGCTCAGGTCAGCTGGTACGGCCAAGGTCATGACTGCACAAGCCTATTTCCCCAGCTGAGCCCTTGGCCATCTCCGCTCCTGTCCACTTCCACACCTGGAGCCTGGGATGGCCCTAACACAGTACCACAGACCACGTCCTGGGAGTGGAGATAAAGGAGGAGGAGGAGGGGAAATCGAAGAGGAGGGAGAGGAGGAAGATGAAGGGGAAAAAAGGAGGGGAGGGGAGAGAAAACCAGACATTACGTGCCTCCTGATACAAGAATACACTGCCACCTATAGTCTTGCCAAAAGGATTCGAAAGAAGCCCAATGAAACCTCTAATTTCAGCTACCAGATCTCAGGAAGTACATGGCACGGATAACACGTTGAATTGCACCACGAGTGTGCAACCAGCAAGATGCAGACTGTGAGAAACTCTGCAGGTGAAATGTCCCTCTGCTTTAGAGGGAAGAGGGGAACCCATTAATCCAATGGCACTGGAAGACCTAACAAATGTGTTGAAATGGCAAGCTGAAAGTCGAGAGACCAGGAATGCACCGCCAGGTGCTGGGACTGTAAAGAAATGCCAGGAGGTGAGGAAGAGGGAAGGAGTGGAGAGGCTACAGAGGGGCTGCTGGGATGACTGGCAAAGCTCTGTTTCATGATGTGAGCAGTGAGTGATTAAGGGATAGTCCCCTTGCAGCTCCTGAAGCTACACACTGGTTTTATGCGGTTTTGGTGTGTTTTATTTCATAAGCTTTTTAAGGTGGGAGGAAGAAGAGAGAGAAAACTGTCTAGCCTTTTCTCCCCCTGCCACTTGCATTCATGGTAGCGATGATCTGGGGCTTCCCGGGTCCTGAATCTGGAGCCCTCTAACAACAGTTCAGCATTTCCAGGACATTTTAAACATGGATGCACTGTATTGCATTCCTGTATATTAAAAAAGTGGTGATTCTGAGTGCAGTGAGGTGACAAAGGACGTGACACCGAGGTCTCTACAACACATTTTATGGACAGACGGCACTGTCTGCTAGCTGTGTGAAGAAGGTAAGTTCTGAGAAGCCAACACTTTTGCTCAGTCCCCTTTTTCTTCCTCATGCCAGTTCTCAGGTTTGCTAACTGAATAAATGACACAATGCCATAGCTAGGGAGGACCTCGGAAATCACCCAGCTCAGTGTTCTTTATAATGCCTCCCAGCCCCCCGCCTGCCCACCGACCAACATGCATTGGCATCTCTGGAGCTCATTTAGGATGTGGACCTGGCCCCACTCAAGATCTGCATGAAGTAGGGCTAGACTCCATCTTACACAGCTCCCCAAGTGACTCCCATACTTCCTGAGGTTTGACACCCATGGGTCTATTATCCAGCCTCTCTATTATCAGGTGAGGAAAGAGCATCTCAGAGAGGCAGAAGGCTTCCCAAACCACTGTTCAGGAAATTAGCACAAAACCAGGACTAGAACTGCGTTCCCCTATTCCTGCTCCCTGCTCCTCCCAGGGTCACCCATTCCCTGCCTCCTTCAGCCATGTAAAGCCAGAGAGGTACAATTTCAGGTGGAACAGACTTAGTCCTGCCTTTATGGTGCTTACTAACACATGAGACCACCATCAATTTTTTAAATTCTCATGATGTATAATTACAGATCGGGATGTGTTCTGAGAGAGAAGAACAGACCTGTCACGCTATTCAAGAGCACAGGGTTGACTTCCATGGACAGATCACATCTGAGCAGAAACAGGAGGCTGGGTGGGACAGCTCTGAGGTCAGAGGGAATTCGGCGCAGTGGAGGGACTCAGAGAGTAGCTGGAGGACACTGAGGGCCCAAGGCCGGAGGAACATGGAGGTGACATTCCTCGTGCACCCCTGAAATCACCCTGTCCCCATCTGTATCTCAGATCGGCCTGTCCATACGAATCATCTTAGGAACTTAAATATTTCTGCCCCTACCGACCCTGTGATTTAGCGGGACTAGGGTAGATCCCAGGAATTTATATTTTAAAGCTTCTTCATTTATTCTACTGCACACTGAGGTTTGGGAACTTCTGGCCTAGGAGATTTGAGGAAAACGGAAACGACTGAGGGTAACTGATGAGCTGACTTTGATTTCCTGCTTGGACCCTCACCGTGCTCATTTGTCAGTGGAGACAGAAATACCTGCTTCATGGGGCTGGAGCAGGGTTACACGAGATTATTTCTGCAAAGAACCAGCTGGGGCCTTGGTACCTTGGTTTATGCTCAATACATAGTGACTGTAATTCAGTCCAGGCCTCTGGTTTCCAGAAGGGCTATTTTTAGAAGGGAGGATTATTTTTATCACTCTGCAAAGTATCCAGTGGTTTTGGGGATACTCTGGTTTGCACCCTTCCCAGAACAATTCCTATCCATTCCACCCTCCACTCTGCACCCCCGCCCCAGCGGAGAGCAGGAGATTTGGTGTTAAGACCAGTTTAAATCTCCACCCCACCCCCACCCCCAGCCATGCTCTATTCCCAGCTAGCCATCTGAGTGAATAATCTTTTCCCTAAAAATAGACAACGGGCACAGGCTCCATCAAGATTGGATTTCACCTCTTGTTTTCTAAGGCTGTCAATCTGGCAACCAGTACTGAGGCTAAATTATCTTCTTGAAAATCTTAAATGATGAGAAGAAAACCTCAGGGGTATGAATTCTTGGCGCTGGAACGGTTATATGGCAAAATCTCCAGGTCTGAAAAATTGAGCAAGAGATTTGAACCACAACTATTTATTCTTGCAAAATCAGCACAGACTCCTGGACTGTTTCAGCGGGAAGGCAACACCAATACCATGTGGCACAATGAACAACTGGAGGGGGACACGGGGGGGACCCCAAATTTGCTTCTGGATATTGTCAGAATTACTTTCAGGTCTGACATCTAGGGGCTTCATCCTTCTAGGAGAGAACAAAACAGAGTACAGATTACAAGGCAGGGAGGTTGTGAATGATGGGGAGAGGGAGTGAGAAGCCAAGAGGGAAAATGGGAATGCCTGGGGTTGAGGTTTCCCGTCACCTTTCTCTCTGGACCACTGCCCAGCTTCTCCCGTACTATTTAGGCTTCTCTGTGGATGACCCAGACTTTTCTGTGCTGGGTGCCTCCTTCCGGGTCTGTAGCACCCCTCATGGGTTCCTTCCTTTATTCTCTCAAACAGAGCTGACACAAGACAGTGTCTTTACTGAAGCAGTCAAGTGACAGAAGATTATGATGCAGAACAGGAAGCTGTAAGAACTGGACTGGCGGATTCCAGCTGGTGCCCCTGGGGATTATGGGCCATGAACATTTGTAGGATTCTGGCCCTTCCACCAACATTTATGTTCTTATTCTTGTAGCTTGTATTTCCCAGCTTTGTAAATTTTTTTTTTTTGAGAGAGGGAAGGAGCACAAGATAGGGAGGGGCAGAGAGAGACAGAGAGAGAGAGAGACAGAGAGAGAGACAGAGAGAGAATGAGAATATCCTAAGCAGGCTCCATACCCAATGCAGGGCTCGATCTCAGGACTGTGAGATCATGACCTGAGCCAAATTCAAGAGTCAAGACACTCAATCGACTGAGCCACCCAGGTGCTCCTACATTTCCTAGTTTTTACATTCATTTCTTCATTACCAATCAACAGTCATTTCTGACTGTCTCCCTAGCCCGCAACCACCTACCTCCTCTACCCCCCTCCTCGTCCCCCCTCATCCAGGGGCCTGTCTCCACTCAGTGCACCCTTCTTTCCCGATCCTTCTTGTGACGAGCTTCTTCTAAGCCCAGTGACTCAGAAACGGGATAGCCCTTCCTCTCTGCATTACAGGGCGTGATTTTAAGATGACCAGGCAGACAATGTGCCTGAAGCAGGGGTGTGGTGAAACAGGCCACATAAACAAGTGGGGTTGTATCTTTGTGGACCCAGAGCGCTGGGATATGGAGGTGGCTTCGGTATTCAGCCAGCACAAGGAAAAATGAAAATGTTTGAGTATAAGAATAATACAACACAAGCAATGTTTTAGGAAGATTTGAGTGCAATTAGATATGAACAATTTTGGAAAGCTATAGAGGAATCCTCTTGTGCAATAAACATTTTATTTAAACAAACCTTTAAATAATTTATCAATAAACTCATACTTCATCACTTTGTTTTATGAATCGTAGGTAAAGGTCAGCTTAATTATGAGTCATTCATGGTTTGAGATTCTTCAAAGTTTCCCCAAATGTATCATTCTTTAAGGACACTCTATGCACCAAACATTTTCCAAACACTTCTCAGATGTGCTCATTTTTAGTTAAGAAAATTAATATAGGCACAAAATGGGCAAGTAACTTGCCAAAGGCCAACAGCTAGAAAGTGGGCAAGCTGGATTCTAAATTCTTACTGACCAACATCAGTAACTGGGACTAGGTTGTGGTTACCTGGAAAGGCAATTCAGGGGGCTGGGGGAGGCTGGAGTTGCTGCTATGGGAAGACACAGCCAATGAAAGGTTAGTAGGGTCTCTGATGCCTTCAGAAGAACGTTGGCATGTAGCCCTCATGGAATTAGTCACTATGGCCCCAGTTCAAACACAAACAGTGGGTGCAATATGGCTCTGGGGTGAACTGGAAGTTTGCTTTAAATGTATCTGAAAGAAAAAAGCACTGGCTCAAAGCAGATGGGGCTCTAACCAGCCAAGAGCCTGAGAAAAATACAAAGCCCTGCTTGGTAGTAGTGGATGATAATCTTGTAGTCTCCAGCCAGGCCTGTCTAAACATCCATCCACAGCTCAGACTCTTGAGTGGGGCCTCACTGGGCTTTTTTTTTTTTTTTAAATGTTTATTTATTTATTTATTTATCTATTTATTTATTTATTTATGTATTTTGAGAGAGAGAGAGAGAGAGCATGAGCAGAGGAGGAACAGAGAGAGAGGGAGACACAGACTCCGAAGTAGGCTCCAGGCTCTGAGCGGTCAGCAGAGAGCCCAACATGGGGCTTGAACTCACAAACTGTGAGATCATGACCTGAGCCAAAGTCAGACAGTTAACTGACTGAGCCACCCAGGTGCCCCATCATTTGGCTTTCAGAGGGGCTCATGGGATGACAGATGTGGCTGGTGGATAGCTGCAGCCCCAGACCCCAGGGGCTCCTCCAGCTCAGGGTCTGCCCTGTCAGTTTTGCTCACATCACTCCAGTGCAAAATTCAGTCTTTTTGTCAGTTTCTACTGTAGAAAATTAAAAAACTCACTTGTACCAAGCACAGCCTGAAGTCAGCCAGTGTAGTGAATATAAAAACATGGTGGGAAATTATAACCCAAGTGTCTGTCAATAGATGAATGGATATACACACATAATGGAGTATTACTCAGCCATAGAAAAGAATGAGATCTTACCATTTGAAACAACATGGCTGGAGCTAGAGGATATAATGCTAGGTGAAATGAGCCACCCGGAGAAAGACAAATACCATATGATTTCACTCACATGTGAAATTAGGAAACAAAACAAATGAACAAAGGAAAAAGAGATAAACCCAAAAAACAGACTCTTAACTATACAGAACTGATGGTTACCAGAGGGGAGGTGGGTGGGGGGATGGGCAAAATGGGTGAAGGGGATTAAGAGTACACATATCAGAGTAGAGTGTGCAACTCTTGATCTTGGGGGTGTGAGTTTGACACCCACATTGGGTGTAGAGAATACTTAGAAATAAAATCTTAAAAAAAAAAAGAGTACACTTATCGCGATGAGCACTGAGTAATGTAGAGCACTGCTGAATCACTATATTGTACACTTGAAACTTACAGAACATGCTGTGTTAACTGTAATGAAATAAAAAAAAAAAAAAAGAGGGTGGCGGGGAAGGACCCAACTACACACCCATCTTCCCTCACTGTCCTCCCCTCTCCCTCTCAGGATCAACACAAACCTCTCTTGTCCCTTTACCTCAGTGTTTGACTGTTTCCTTGGGGCCTTACCCTCCTTCCCAAGAGATAGATCAAGCAATTTCTTCCCAAACAATCTGGTATTCTCTCCAAGATGAAGCCAGGGGAATAAAAGCTCTTTATCTTACAACGTAAATGTGGCTGGGAAATTTGACAAGGGAAAGGTTTTTCGCAGCCCAGAGATTTGACTGGTTTCATAAAAAAAACCGAGGGAGAAAAACTTCATCCACAAAGAGGCTGAGAAATTCACATTAGGGCCGCTGTTTATTTCAAACTGCTGACCAGGAGCTTGTAGCTGTGACATGTTTTGCGGACCACACTCTTCATCACACCGCATTTGCTCAAGTTGCCCTGCAGTAAAGGCCTCATTTCTTTTTTTTTTTTTTTAATATTAATTTTGAGACAGAGACAACGTGAATGGGGGCGGGGCAGAGAGAGAGGGAGACAGAATCCAAAGCAGGCTCCAGGCTCTGAGCTGTCAGCACAGAGCCTGATGCGGGGCTCGAACTCACAAGTGGTGAGATCATGACCTAAGCTGAAGTCAGACACTTAACCGACTGAGCCACCCAGGCGCCTCACTATTGTTCTCTTTTAAATCTAAAGTTTGAAAGTGCTACTTGCCAGGGGCAGGACTGAGGCCATACAGGAAGTGGTCTGTCATTTCTGAGTTCCCAGGGCTGGTGGGGGCACTGATAGTCAACCAGTCACTCAGGACCTTCTCACCTCCCCTCGCCCCCCCCAGCTTTCCATGCTCACCCTCCCCCCATCCTTTTCCCCTTTCAAACGAATTAAAATCAAACAAAGATGGTAGAGGAAACTCCTTTTTCAGATTTAAATTACTTTACTGAAAGTAGCAGAATTTTCCTTCTCCATCTTCTACAAATGCTGGTCTCCGGAGATGTGCCCGCTGTTTCCCCTGGTGAGTGTTTTTACTTCCAACCCAAGGTATTTATAAGGTAAAGACCATGTCTTTATTTCAGTACCTGCTATACACAATACAAGTTTCATTCTGTTAACCCACATGCTTTGCCTTTCTGGACCTCAGTGCTCTGATCTGTAAAATGGGTACAATAATAACTGACTGTAGGCTCATGGTAAATTAGAAATGAGATTAAATATGTAAAGCATAGTCCCCCAATATAGCTGGCCTTTAATAATTCTAGTATGCCTTGCCTTTTCTTCCCTGGATTTAGAGCATGGAATGTAGCCTCTTTTTGTGAGCTAAAGCTGGACAAGCTGGCCTGGGCAGCCCCTCTGCTACCTGCAGGAAGCCTTCAGAGGCTTTAGGAAGGCCTGCTGGAGCTTGGAAACTTTTGCCTTCCTGAAGCCCAAAGCCAAAGTCAGGAGAAGGCAGGGCAGCCCTGCAAGTCCAAGTTTATGTGCAGTAAGAGGACCTCAGACTCACACATGTGGCCAATCATGCATTCATTCAACAGCATTTGTGATCCGCTTCATGGTCAAAGGCATAGGGTTGGTTACTACTAGACAGAGTTGTTTTTTAAAGGCACATTCGGGGCTCTACCAGCTCTCACTGATACCGCCCATCATTCCACCCCGTCTTGGCCATGAGGCGCCCTCAGGTTCAAATCCCAGCCTCACTGCTTGGCAGATGTGTTGTTTTGGACAAACCACCTCAACTTTCTGAGCCTCATCTCCTCACCTTCTACTCCCCTCCCACCTTCTGCACCTCCACGTGGCCCTTAAAAGTCACGCTGCACCCTTCTCTACCTTTTTGCCGTGAATCTCCCAGAAGTTTGTTTGTTTTTTTTTTTAAGATACTTCCCGAATAATCCTTCCTGCTTTTCAAATTCATCCGAAGCACAGAGGACAGTGCATGGCGTCCAGTGTGTGAGACATGGATGCAGTAAGATGCAGGGGAGAGAGGAAGCCTCGGGAACAGAACTCCCAGTGGCCTCAGCAGGACCCACGGGAGACTGCATTTGGGGCAGTGCTGGATGGGTCACATCAGATCCTCCTGTGGCACTGAGCAGCCTTCGGTGAGCAGTCCATGCTGGGTGGGCAGGTGACATCCGGAATCCCAGCACTGCTGGCCTGGCTCTTGCTGCTTAACAGACAAACGTGGCCATCAAAGCCAGCTCCGTTCCTTAATACTGTAGCATCCACTTAGTGACCTGGGACGGGGAGGCCATCCAGATCCAGCTCTCAAGCCACTGGCTTTGAGCATAAAGGAAACTTGTTCCTCAGCCCAAATCATTAAGGAACTGATAACAATCTGTTGCCAAGGTAGCTATTCTTCCAAGATGGTCAAACAGAGAAATTACTCAGATAGTCAATAGTGATGTAATTTTGAACTCAGTGGCCATCTGGCCTCAGACCAAGAAGCAGAGCCAAAAGCCCATGCACATTTTTTTCTTTGCTTGCAATTTTCCTAAGAGCCCGGGCATGGGAACCTTGTCCACACCCCCTTGGCCCTTACAGTCAGAGGGAGCAGCAGTATTTGTCACCATGCCTGGGAAAGAGAAGAGGTCCTCTGTGGAACAACTCAAGAAGGCTCCCGTGCCAAAGTCCCCCTCTTCCAGCTCTTGTCAATGCTGCCTGCAGAGGGGAGCCCAGAGAACAGCCTGTCAGCTCTTTTCAGGGCTGAGAAAGTCAGGCTTTCTGTCGCCTTGGCTGAGCTGAGGGACTTGGATCGCTGCTAGTCAGCCCAGGATTTACACAGAGAGGCGCAAAGAGGGATGGGAAGCATCAGGCCTTTCACTGATTGGGAACCGGGGACTCAGAGCTGGAAGAGACCTTCACAGCCACCCCATTCCCTCAGTTGATGAGAAATGGAGCCCCGTTAGAGTCACACAGCTCAGCGCCCAGGGCTCCTGCCTGCCCAGAGCCAGAAGGTCTGAGCAGACCGGGCACCCAGCCTGGCCTCTCCGTGTGCTGGACAATCGCTGCATCGGCCCCGCCCCTGTTGCTGGCTCCTCACAGCTACCGCAATGCTCCTGACTGTCGGCCCCAGTAAAAGAGCAGGCTCATTTCCAAACTCCCCATCCACCTCAATGCAGCTGCCCACACAGCCTGCCCGGCTCCGCCGCCAGCCGGCCCTTTCTAGCTCAAGCACCCACGGGGATTCAGATTCCTGGAAGAGTGATTCCAAACACTTCAGGATGTTATTTAAGACCCTGCCATGGTGGAAAGAGAAAGAGAGAGAACAGCCAGGGCAGGGCTCAAAATCTGACTCTGCCACTTTCTCATGCTTTATGCTGGTCGAGTTACTTTTTCTGAGTTTTGATGGCCTCATTAGTAAAATGGAGATAATAATATGTCCCAAGGAAGATTTAGAGAATTAAACGAGAATCTGTGGAGCATGCACAGCGTCATCTCTGGTACACGTTATGTCCAGTAACTGACAGCTGCTTCTCTTTGGAATCTTCCATCTTATGGGGTGGGGTGGGGGGGCGTCTCCTGATGGGGCCCTACACCATCCTTCACTTTGGTCATTTACTGTCTGCTCTCTTTGGTGGTCTTGGCTGTCACTGATTTTCACTCCAAGTAAATGCAGTTCTGTAAATGCTTGCTGAACACCTATTGCGTGCAGGCCCTTGCTGGATGTGGAGGATGCAGCCACCACTCAGTCCCACTTCCCGCCCCCTACGTGCTCATGGCCAAATGAGAAGGCAAAGAAAGAAGTCAAACACAGAGCAGCAACTTTGAAGGCAGAATGGGTACAGATATGGCCTAGAGAAGTCAGGAGGAGGGGTAGTACACTTCATGATCTGAGTATTATCTAAACTCCTCTCCTGTTCTGGCAAGACTATGGTTCTCCTCCCTGTGAAGAAGGCCTGGGGGCTGGGGTTAAGAGCAAGAGTTGCTCTGGTGGGCTCCATAGCATGGACTCAAGTCCTGAAAGACAGTGTCTGAGGGGAAGCCTGGATTAAGAACTAAGAAGACTGTCAGTCCTGAGCCAGGTTCCCAAGGAGCTGCCAAGAGCCTGAGGCAACGATTCAGTGCCTTTGATTTATTGAGGAGATTCTCTCCAGACAAGGGGAGTGAGGGAGGAAGGGCAAGGCGGGGACGTGGTCTCAGCTAGTGTCTAGCTTCAACCTTCCCAGAGGGAGCTCTGGAGCAAGAATTGTCATGTGGAGTTGATTCCACAACGAGACAAGGAGGCCAGACTTTTATACTCTGTGTCCATCAGTCATTAGTTGGGTTTTGAAGAGGGGGTGGGTGACTCTGGGTGGGGTGGTCCCTGCTGGGCTAAAGATAGTTTGGGAGGGAAGTAGGCAGCTCCGAGCCTTCAGCAGACCACAACCACAGCTTCTGGAAGATAGATGCACTGGCCCACTGTGCTGTCCAGCTAGAGGTTTCAGCCCAAGGAGGCTGGACAAAGGCAGAACCTGGTGGGGACAGCCACATGGAAACTGAATATAAAAGGTTCTAGAATCACAAAAAAAGAGGGCTTGAAATGTTGGAGAGTATGTGAGAGAGAGTGTGAGAGACAATACTAACTCCAGCAGCTTTTACTGAGCTTTCACTTATACTGGCCCTTCTGCCATATTTTATAAATAGGACCTCATTTAATCTTTCCCAAACCCTACAAAGTATCCATCTTGTATATGAGGAAACCAAGGCTCAGAGAGGTTAAGCCCATGTCCACATTCACCAGAGTCAGAGCTGGGAATTGAACCCAGATCTTCGTTACTCCCAACTGGCATTCCTATACATCTTGCCAAGGCCTTGGTCTTTCTTTAGCTGGTCCCAGGCTATTTCCAGACGTTGTGTTTGCAGCAAGCACCCTGGAGGGAGGAGGTCACAGCTCCTCCTGGACAGAGATCAACCTGCTATAAGGTGGTGGATTTCCCAGGCCCACCGCTCCTTTCCTGTGGGCACCCCCCTGTGTGGGGGGACGTTTGTCTAGACCCACGGGCACAGCCCCTGTGGGCCTAGGGGCTCAGGGAACTGACAGAACACTCTGGATCCTGCTGTTGCCAGGAGTCAGAAAGTTTCCGGTGCCTGTCGCAGGAGGCTTCTGTCAGCACCCACGCAACGGGGTCAGGCTACTTCATTACCTTACAACTAGGGAAAATCTCAGCCCCTTCATAGCCCTTGGCATCTGGCATTAGTCACTCTCACTTCCAGCTAACACAGCCTCCTTAGTGAGCCCACAAACACACAGAAAAAGTTTTACCTCAGACTCTCACACCCAAAATATCCACTGGTCTCTGCATCAGTCTCGTTTCTTTCCACTGTCAGAGCCAAATGGCACCCCATTGCTATTTGCTCGTATCAGGTGTCTTAATGGGATTCCAGGCCTCCAGCCTCTGGTGGTTTCCCCCGGCAAATCTACAAAACCTTTTGTCATTTGCCCTTCGAGCTGTTATGGTCTCAGCTTGGAGATCTCTCGCTGCAGCAAAACTGAACTTCTTTCTCTTCCCAACGTCCTTTCATGCTGTTCCTTCTTCCTGGAGTTATCCTTCCTGGTCTTTGTCTGCCTCAGTCTTTAAGATTTAGTTCCAGAGATACTTCTTTCGGAAAGCCTCCCCTGTAGTCTAGGGAGCTCCAGTTGGGTCTCTGTCCCCTGCTGTGTCCCCACTCCCACCCGCATGTCACACCGAATAGCATTAGCTGGTGTCACAAGTGCCGACCGACTTGGCTACTCTTCCAACACCAGGAGTTCCTTGAAGGCAAGAATTGCATCTTGCTCATTCTGATATCAGTGCTTAGCAGGAGCGGTGCCCAGAAATATTTCTTAAAAAAAAAAAAAACAATGAATGAATGCCCACCCTCTGCATAAATAACTTCCCTGACCACTTCTGACCCAAATGATCTCACTCCTCCAACCTCTTAACACCTCCGAGCTCCCCCGGGACTGGTGTTATGACAGTATATATATGGTGATGACTCGGCATTTCTCACGTGCACTCCTTAGAGGGTCAAGACCACATCTTCTCTTTATTCAGACAGATCTTAGATCATTTTGGAGTTTTTCTGGCTTTCAGTTTCATAGATACATCATTTTTAAATCCCTAAAAACCTAAACCAATGATAGCAAAAGGAGTTATGGAATATATTCAATTTTATTTGGGTTAATCGGTGGATTTCTACCCAGCTCTGAGCACCTGCTAATTCGCATGTCTATTTCTAATGTAGTAACTGAATCAGTCTCCTAGGAGAAGAGAAGGGCGCTCCTTCTCATTACCCTCTGCCCATTCACTATCTCTGAGCAGGTTTCCGGAAGTGAATTTATTTAAGATTCAACAAATATTTATCAAGCATCTAATAACATTCCCGCCCCCAGGCACCTGGCCGGTGTCCCAGGCAGCGTACTGGCGAGGAGTACAACTCTCTTGATTTATAGGTCGGAGACTAAGAAGAGTCCTTCCATAGCATGGGCAGGCAGGCTGCCAAGTTTAGTTGATTGGAAAATCCAAAAAGATCATGAATAAACGTACAGGTGGATGGATGGCCTTTTGACAGCTACACTTCAAATGTGGTTCATGCTGCTCCTTCTCATCAGAGCACACTTTTCCCAGGGGCAGCCTGAATGCTCAGCAGCTCAAGGCAGGGGGGAGGGCTCTCCTCCAGGTGGTAAGCGGGGGGGGGGGGGGGGGGG
>CM053559.1:60619735-60737889 GCA_028646485.1 Cryptoprocta ferox | reverse complement strand
CTGCCGCTTATCAACTGGGTGGTAATAGTGTGCAAGTTGCAGTTTATCGGTGACCTAATTCTTCCCATTTGTCAATCAGAAGCGGTGAAACTTCCTCTCTGAATCCTGCTTTGGCCATGTGATGGGTTCTACCCCTCTTGAAACTGCTACTCTTTTGACATACCCTTCAAACCTGTGTGGCTTTCCCAATATACTCCCCAGTCCCAAGAAGAGGTGTATTGGCCTGTCATCTGTGTTCCTGTCAGACTATTTTACCAAACAGGATGAGTGCCTGGACCCATTCATCTCTGTAGGATGGAGAGATGCTCTTTCTCGCTTCTCAACCCTAAGAAGCTAAAGATAACTTCTTTTTGCCTACTCATATTTTCCCTTTACTCTACCCCCTAAGACAAGTTTAGTCTTTACTGGCCAAGTTATTAAATGTTTGTGAGAACACTGGGAACATGGGTAGAGAGAAACAGGTCCTGAGCTGTAGCAGGAAACCGGGCACCAGGTAGAGTCCAGACAGAATTTGACAACTGAGGTGTTCTGGGGACATCTATCTACTAGCTGCTAGAAAAGAAGGAAAAGAGATTTTGAAAGGGTTTGAGGAGGTATAAATTCGTTCCCCATTGATATTCTTTAATTCTTTATGCAAGCAAAAATTGTAATTTGGTTTTAATTAATTTTAAACTGTGTGTTTTAAGATGTCTTAGTACACTAATTGAGCCATAGAAAGCCCCAAATGTATTGGGGTTTCACCCATATCTTCAGTACCGAGGACAGTATCTGACACGTACCCAGTATTTCAAATGGTGGTTGGAATGACTGCCTGAACACAGTGGTGGGGGAGGGGGAGAAAATGTTCTCATGCATCTCTCATCTGAGCCATCCCATCCTCCCTCGAAGACAGTGATGCCAAAATGCAGAGAGCTGTGTAGAAACGTACAGAAATATGAAGGACTATGCTCAATTTCATAAGAGATCACTTTAAGGCTGTATTTTCAGCCCTCAATAATTCCCTGGAGCTGCCCTTCTATTTCATGATAGTGGCCTCTCTGGCCACACAGTTCATCCAAATGAAAACAATCAGGTTCTCTCTTTTTGGAGCTTGGGATGGGGACTAATGCATTGGTCTCAGCCTGGGCTGATTAGCTCAGACTAAGCAGTGAAATCTATCTGTAGAGAGAGAAGAAAAGAATGGAGCGATGAAAGAGGGACCAATAAAGAGGTCTGTGTACCCAAGGCTCTCTGAAATTGCTTTCCAATAAAAGTCGATTTTGGCCGAAGCTAGTTTGACACCATAAGAAAGTAGAAGGACAATCCACAGAATAGGAAAAGTATTTGCAAATTATATATCTGATAGTATTTGCAAAGTATGTATCTGATAAGGGACTTGTATCTAGAATATATATAGAAAACTTACAACTCAATAATGTTTTTAAAAACCCATGACTTGGGGCACCTGGATAGTTCAGTCAGTTAAGTGACCAACTCTTGGTTTCAGCTCGGGTCATGATCTCAAGCTTCGAGCCCAGCTGATAGAATGGAGCCCTGCTTGGAATTCTTTCTCTCCCTCTCTCTCCGCCCCTCACCCACTCGTTCTCTCAGAAAAATAAATAAATAAATAGATAAACCCCATGACTTAATTTAAAAAATGAGCAAAGGATCTGAATAGACATTTCTCCAAAGATATACAAATGGCCAGCAAGCACATGAAAAGATGCTCCACATAATAAACCATCAAGGAAATGAAAATCGAAACCATCATGAGATACTACTTTGCACCCACTTGAGTGACTAAAATAAAAAGACAATTGTTGGCAAGGATATGGAGAAATGGGACCTCATACACCACTGTTCGGAATATAAAATGTTGCAACCACTTTGGAAAACAACATGGCGGTTCTTGGAAAGGTTAAACATAGTTCCCATTTGAGCCAACTGAAACCCACATCTCCATAAAAACTTGTCTACAAATGTTGACAGCAGCATTATTCATAATAACCAAAAAGTAGAAACAGCCTAGAAGTCCATCAACCGGTCGATGAATAAAATGCTGTGTGTCTATACAGAAAAATTTGTCCATTAAAAAAGGAATGAAGTGCAGATACAGGGCACCACACGGATGAACCTTGGAAATAGATTGCTGAGCTAAAGAAGCCAGGCACAAAGCACCATAAATTGTATGGCTCTGTTGAAAGGAAATGTCCAGAATAGGCAAATTCAGAGACAGAGAGCAGAGTTGTGGTTACCTAGAGCTGGGGGTGAGAGAGGGGTGAATGAGGAATGACTTTTTTTTTTTAATAAATCATTCATTGAGCACTTAAATGTACCAGGTACCATATTGGATACTCTACCAACATGAGCTTTTAACGTTCCTGCAGGGTCACTATCCCCATCTCCTAGTGAAGGCGTGAGACCCATAGGAGTAAATCTCAGGCTGGTGAATGTGAATCTGGGAGCTGACCACAAGCCTGTCTGGCTTCACTGCCACACTGTCAACTTGCAAGTTATTGCAAATGACCTTTCCTTTGACAAGGACTTTTGATCATTTACCTCCTTTTCTCCAGCCCATACTGACATTTCTGCTGAGAAGTTCACTTATTCACGTAATTGTTTCAATGGGCCAGTTGAAACTTGACTAAAGAATCCAAGACATAGAAAACTCAGGAAAAAAAATCAAAATACTTCTCAAAAGGATATAGAAGATGTGCATAAAGCAAAAGACCAGCTAACTCAATAAAAAGATTGACTATGGTAAGGCTAGCAATTCCCCCCAATTAATCCAGATCATACACTTAATGTAATTAAAATAAATATTCCTGCAGAAGATCAAAAACATGTCTCAATAAACCTAAAATGTATCCAAAAAAGCATCATTGGAATAGCTAGAATTTTTTTTAAACTAGAATAATAAGAGAATCTTGTTCTATGTAATGTTAAACAGTATTATAACACGATTCTAAAGATGTTAGCAAGTAAAGGTGCAATTTGATATGTAACTCCATGGAACAACATAGATAACAGTGAAAGAATACTCAAGTTATAGGAGAATGAAATATTTGACTAATGTGGCATTTACATTAGTGAAGAATGAGAAGTTTGTTTAATAATTTAGGCTGGGATTATCAGCTCGTTTGAGGGCGAAAACTGAACTTGGGTCCTCCCTGAGTAAAACTTTAAAACTTCTTACATTAAAAACACTATAAACAAAATTTAAAGACAACCTTCAGATTGGGAGAATTTTGCAACAAATAGGATACATGACTGAGAGTTTTGATTTATAATGGGCTCTTAAAACATCAATGAAGAACTGCTAACATCTCCCAAAGGACATAATCTAAAAAAATTAAATATAAACAGCCAATAAACCTATAAAAGAAAGTTCAATATCTATAATAATTGAGGAAGTTCACATAAAAACAACAAAAAGATATTGACTAAACTGTCAAATGATAGTTTTCTATATTTTGTTTCTCATTATAATAGCAAATTTTGACAAGTTTTAGGAAAACAACATTTTCATTGCTATTGGGGATATAAATCCATGAAAATATTCTGGAGCAATTTGAAAATGTACATCAAAAGCCTTAAAAATATCTATTCATTTTGATCCAATAATGATAACATACTAGGATTTTTTCCTTTAAAAATTGGAAAGAAACGGAAGGGAAAAAAACTATAGGGATCCAATATGGGATGAGTAAATTAGGGTATAATCATTCTATAAACTATTTTTCAGCCTTTAAAAATGATGTAGAATAGAGCTGGCAAAACGTATCGATGTATAGGCCTTCTGAAGGAGGTTACCCAGAGGGCTGAATTGAGAGGGATTCCAAGGTCTTATCTGGGTTGAAGCACTGTCATCATTGATGGGTTACTTTCCATCCCTGTGGTAGAACCCATAATGATATGGAAAGATGTTCTATTTTTGTTAAAATTATAGGAACATACACATTTTAACCAAGACACAAAGACCTTTTGATGCAGTAAGAGGGGTACTTCACTCCTGTGGTACTCTTCTCCCAAATCTAGAGCCCAAATCTACACATGAGAAAATCATGAGACAAATCCACATTGAGGGAAATCCTACCAAATACCTGATCAGTACTTATCAAAAGTGCCAAGGTCATGAAAAACAAGGAAAGACTGAGAACTTTTCACAGATTTGAGAAAATTAAAGAAACATGAAGACAGAACACAACACGGTGTCCTGATGTGATTTTGGAGCAGAAAAAGAACATTAATGGGCAAGATGGTGAACTCCAAAAAAGATCTGATTAATAATATGGTGCCAGGGTGAATCTCTTAGTTTCGACAAATGGACCACGGCTATGGAAAATGTTAACACTATGGGAAGCTGGATGAAGTGTATGTGGGAACTCTGTAATATTTTTCAACTTTTCTATAAATCTGAAAGTACTATAAAATTAAAAAAATTTTTTGATGGTGGTAACGTGTAAAACTGAATCAATAGTTAAGCGAATAGTCAAGCTGTTATAAGGCTATTTGCAGGTTTTTTTCTCTGATAATCAATGAAGCAGTCACATTGAACAACAAAAAGTCTAGACCCACGTATAGCAAAATGCCAATGGATGTTAGTATAAGACAGTGGTAGATTTTTGTTTCTAAATTTCCTTCCATGAATATATATATGCATATAGACGTGTTTATGTATATTGTATATATGTGTGTGTATATATATATAATTTTGTAGTTATTTTAAAAAGTAAAGTAAAACAAAAAGCAAACATTTTAACAATCATATGGGAAGGGTGACTGGCTGGCTTAGTTGGTAGAGCATGTGACTCTTGATCTCAGGGTCGTGAGTTCAAGCCCCACACTGGGTGTACAGCTTACTTAAAAATCATATGGTAAAAAAGTGACTTGGGCTCCGGTTTTGGATGGGAGAAAACCTTGAGACCAGAAGATAGAACCCATTGTAATCCTGTCGAGAGCTGAAATGAAATGAGACCAGCGCTGGAGAGAAAGCCCAGAGCTTTCCAGGAAAAGTACAACATTAGAATGCAAAGTGGGTTCAGGCTCTAACACGACAGGAGAACACAAAGGCCTTCAGAACTTTTGGCAGTAAGCACACTCCCTATGTGAGCAAGAAACGCATCTCAGCTGGGTCAGCCACCTCCCTGTGTCCTCCCTGTAGACAGCCAGGACACGGGACAAGTCCTCCAGGCTCAGGTGGCCTGTTGCCAAACATTGAATCAGAACGGCAGAGCGTGGTGGGGCTGCTCAGGATGAGCAAGGCAAATGGGAAGGTGGGAGGTAGGTGGGGCAAGATGGCACTCTGCCTACTGGGGGACAGGTCCCATAATCAAGGTCAGTACACGGTGGCCCAGCAGCAGGTGTAAGACGCTATGGAAGGCTCAGTGGTGAGTTGAAAGCGACTGTGAAAGGCAGACTCGACTGGCAAAGTACAGACAGGTAAGTTTCCCTCCTTCGCCTTCCAATGGTCTTGATGAGATCACAGGACAGAGGGGAAGCTTTACACAACCAGTGGGTCTGCTACCTTTCATCGGCCAGAGGACACAAAGATTCAGTTTTCCTGGCAGTCACCCAGAAACTCACAGCAAGGGAATTTGGCAAAATGTAGCAGTTCACTCTTGGTGAAAGTGAGGCTGAGACACTGCTTCGCTCATTTAAATGCATTCATTCTTAAAACCAGTGTGTATTGAGCACCTTTTATGTACAGATTACAAGCACTGCAAAGCGCCCTTCGCAGGCAAGCTAAGAAAAGGAGAAAGAAGACTAGAGTGAGGGGTCGGGAAGAAACAGAGCTCTGAGGAGGAGGATGGTCGAAAGTGTGCAGAGCTCTGTGCTGGGAGAGCCCCCCAGGCTAACGAGCAGCTCATTCAGTATGAAATGGCCTCAGGGCACCCGAGTGGCTCAGTCTGTTAAGTGTCTGACTTTGGCTCAGGTCATGATTTCAGGGCTTGTGAATTTGAGCCCCTCACTGGGCTCTGTGCTGACAGCTCAGAGCCTGGAGCCTGCTTCAGATTCTGTGTCTCCCTCTCTCTCCGCCCTTGCCCTGCTTGCACTCTGTCTCTTTCTTTCTCAAAAATAAACAAACATTAAAAAAATGTAATATGAGATGGCCTCAGTTTTTCCAGATTCATTAACCTCTCCCTTAAAAAAAAAAAAAACTATAGTAAAACAAGAGGTTGTTTCAGAGTCAAAAGGAAAATTCAGATGATATCACTATAGCTTCAGGAGCCTTCTCTAATTGCGATCGAACATGGCCTAAGGGCAAATGTCAAATGACAGAATTTCTTGTAACTGTACTATTCAGGACGTTTCAGAGAGGATTTCCAAGGAGTTTAGGTGTTAGAGAACCTGGAGTAAGCTTTCTTCCTTCCCACAGCCCCATTTTTCTCTTCCATGAAATGTACTGGCCATAGTGTCACCCTCATGGGATTGAGGATGACAGAGATGATGTATAGGACTCATTTGGCCTGCCACATATTAAAACACAACAAATGTTAGATATTAATTTAATATTAAAGCACTAGGACATGTTGACATGTTAAATTCCTTCACATAAACTACAACTAATTTTACCAAATGAAAATCTGGCCATATTCCAGGTATGCAATTCTCACTTCGTTAAAAATATAAAAGTTATTAAACACTTTCTTGGGTTTTTAGAAATTCATATTCACTTAGCATTGGTGTATTTACCCGTCAGCTAGTAAGCAGGCTCAGCTCCCAAAGGCATATAAAAATTTGTTGGAGAAGAAACTGAGCTCAAGTCCATTCTATCCACTGACTCATAATTTCCTTGTGACACGGGACACAGCCATCGTTATCTGATAAACTCCTTCAGGACTCCCTTCATCAGTGTCCATTGGAAACACAGCCTGAGAGCCACTGGACTGGACAGAATTTTATAAGCATTTCCTTGGATTTTAAAGAGAAGCAGTCAGGATTTGTAATGAGGCCATGAGAATACCCCACCGTCCCCCACCCCCACCCCCCCACCCCCGCTTTCTGCAAACCGTCCTGAGGATACAAAAAAATCTAAGAATTCCCAGAACTCAAGTAAAACAGTGCAAATATACGGGCTGATAAGCTTGGCAGTGTGACCCAGATTCTGCTGCTTAGAGGCTCATGATGTATCTTGTCAAGTGATGGGACACTTTTGAGAGTGAAAGGAGCCCTATTGTTTTTTTAATGCTTATTTATTTTTGAGAGAGACAGAGACAGACAGACAAAGCATGGGTGGGGGAGGGGCAGAGAGCAAGGGAGACACAGAATCTGAAGCAGGCTCCAGCCTCTGAGCTATCACCACAGAGCTCAATGTGGGGCTCGAACGGTGAGATCATGACCTGAGCCAAAGTCAAATGCATAACCGACAGCCACCCAGGTGCCCCAAAAGGGGCCCTACTAACAATCATTCCAGAAGAGCAGATATGCACACAATGTGTCCTGAGAAACCAGGACACATGTTCACCTCCTCCACAGGCAGCTGAGCTCCTTGGATTTTTGGCAGTAGGGACGCACCTGCTCGTCCAGCTTTCTCCATGAAGCTAGTGGCAGGTAGAAGGGTGGGGAAGGTCCACACACACACGAGGGCCACTCAGAAGTCGGAACTGCTAGAGCAGATCCATAATCACTCAGCCCCTACTTCAACACAAGTAACTGACCCTTCAGAACAAACACTGTATTTCCCCCAAAGAAACCAGAGTTTGGGGTAAAGGTCGTAGGCGGCCTCCAAAGCGTTCCTCCCATAATTACCAAAATGACTGAATCCAGTTCATGAACCAGTCCTTAAATGGTGTTTCCTGCCAGGTGTGGTGGCCAGGGGCCCAAAAGAAAATCAGAGGAGAGACGAATAGGGGAGGAGAGGTGAAGCTTTCTGCCCATATGTGCAGGTTGGAATGACTGTTCCCAGACCAGGGGCAGCAGACAGGCAGCAGTATTGGGAGCATTGGGGGGTGAGGGCAGGGAGGACTTTCCCTGAGGAGGCCAAAGAGGTTTTTGCCATGGAGACCACACCTGGGCTAAGCCTGGAAGGCAGACAATGAAGGGGCACCAGAGGCAGAGATAAGGGGTTCACAGGCTCAAGGACACAATGAGGCAGGATTTGGAAAACACAGTTGCTGCATTCAAGGGAGAAGCTAAGTAGAGCCAAGATGACATAAGCCAGGCCAGCCCTCCGCAACTGTGTAGCACGGACACAACTGCAGGTCCCGGCCCCCGGCCCGTCTCCCCCAGCCCCCTCCCATCTCTTACCACAAATGGCCTCATGACTTGTGAGTGTACGGACCGCTCAGCCCAGTCTCTCCACACCAGCGTGCAGGCAGCCGCCTTTGGGCCGCCCCTCAGGTGCCCGACTTGCTGTACAGTCTTCTCTGGGGAAGGTGGACCCAGGACAGAGGCCTCACGCGCCTGGAAGCAGGCTCGGGGCACCTGGGCAGGTATTCCGGAACCCCACATAACTGGGGCACGGTTTCAAAAGGAGTGTGGAGGCTCTGGGCAAGTAGGTCGTCTCAGCTCTGGAGGACTCCTGGGGCAGGGCTGCCTGGTGAGGGCAGGGAGCCCTGAAGTGTAGAGCCCAGAGCAAGGGCCACGACTGCCCGAGACCAATCCTCATTCTTACCAGAACTTCATCCCCAACCGCAAATCCTGACTCCCCTTCTTCACAGGGACGCTGGCCCTACAGGCCTTCTCAGTATCAGGAGCACATTCACAAATGATCCTGCTGGGCTTGAGGTCAAAGTCTCCTTGCTGGCCCTTCAGAAAACCTCCCAGTTCTGGTAGCTTCCCTCAAGTGTGTGATAATCCTCACAGCCTCACCTGGAGTTTCCATCAGGGCTCTTTGACCATCACCTGGAAAAAACACCCATTGATGCCCACCCCCGCCCACTCGCAAGATTCTGATTCAATTGGCCCCGAGGAGCCCAAGAGCCGTAAGGGGGAATTGTTTGTCTCACAATTTCCTTAGAAGCAAGAGGCTCTCTTGAGGCACCTACATTTTGTGTTTAGCTCTATCCTGGAGAGTACCTTCCAAAAGAGGATTTCTGCGGGTGCTTCTGGGATTCGTTCTTTTACCACCAAGCCCACACCTTCTGGATGTCCCTGGTGAATCCCGCATCCTCTGAGTTACCCCAGATTCGCAGGTGTCACCTATAGAGTCTCCTTCTCCTGGGATTTTTTTTCTGAATCGGTTTCAGGTGATAGAAATGTGTGGGTTTTTTTGGTGCTGACAAGGAAAGTTTCCGAAGAAGGGCTTTGTACAGTCAAAAGACAGAGCGCTGGCCGTTCCATTCTGAGAGCCAGAGACTGGGGGATGGGGCCACCCTCCTTGGCCAGGCTCACAGTTTCACTGGCTCCCTTCTGTCCCTGGTAGACACATGCTGCACAGGAATGTGTTTGGAGACTGAAGTTGCCTGATCACCATGGTGACGAAGACGTGCTGCTTGCAGAGTACAGGGAGTCCTATATATACTTAGCAACAGCAATCAGGAAGGCTGCAGTTGCATTCAGTTGGGGCACATTCCTGGCTGGTGTGAGCAACCTGAAGAAGATGCAGCCCCTGAGAAGGGCCTGGGAGAGATTTTCGTGGGGTCTGAAGGCCTCCCAGTGGCATTTTTCAGTCTTGAGGGAGGCAGCATGGTAGAGCAAGCCTGTGTGGGTTTAGAACTAGAAGTTCTGACAGGCGGGCCGTGTCACATGAAAGCTGGGGTGTCCCCATGCATCAAGCACTATGCCAGGATGTGCACATCCCCGTTGGATTCTTGTAACAGCCCCCAAAGGGAGGGGTAGTAGTCCCTGTTTCACAGATGGGACCTGGGGCTCAGAGAGGGTATGTGGCAGAGCTAAGAGTACAGTCTTACTTTAAAGTTCTAAGTGCAACTCTCCAGCTATTCTTGAATCTGCAAAGTGGGTCCCACCCGTCTTGGAAAGTTTGAAGAAATCTTAGAGTAGACACGAGACACAGGGTGGACGGGGCTGGCTGCGGCTGCTGGCCCTGGAGGGGATGTAGGAGGGACAGAAGGGAGTTCCTGAGGGCACACGGCCTGGGCCACAGGGCAGGGAGACGTCCCTGGCCAGAAGTGAGCAAACCTTAGGTGCACTGATGAGGCCCCAGCCCAGAAGAGACTGACAGAAGAGTGAGTCAGAAGCAAACCCAGTGCACCTGGGAAACTAGTGGATGGTGGCCTTTAACAGTTGCCGTGTCACAACTGTGGGGAGAAGACGGATTCTTCCAGCAATGGTGCTAGAATGAAGGCCAGCGCTGGAGAAAGACGACAGTAGCCAGCCCACACCGAGGGTTTACATTGCCCCTGCCACTGTGCTCTTTGCTTTACACACATCATCTTACTGACTTCTCACCTCACACTTACAAACACATTCTGTGGTTTTTTCCCAGTTCACAGAAGAGGGAACAGAGACCCTGAGAGTGTAACTTGCCCAAAGTTATCGGTTTGTACTCACGTTAGTTGTCCTCAGTTTCCCAAAGCGGAGCTCTTAGCCACTGTTACAGAATATAGCTGGAATCTTATCTACCTCCTCACTTCAGCATTAACACCCAAAGGAGAGTAGGAACTTAAACCATTTACATTTCAGAGTAAAACATGGGTGAATATTTTTATAATCTTTGAGTGGGAAAGACCTTACAAGTATGACATGAAAGCTAGAAACCCAAAGGAAAAGGCCGATAAATTTGTCCACAAAAAAGTTTAAAACTTCTCTGTCAGCAATAGAACTTCAAAGCAAAGGCAAGGAATTAACCACCTGAGAAAACCTGCATCATATATTACAAGTCCTAATATCCTAAATAAATAAAGAGTCCTTACAAATCAATAAAAAAGAAAGTGCACAACCCAAGAGTAAAAAGGACATAAGCAAGGATTTCATAGAACAGGAAATAGAGGCTACATTATGAAAATGTGTACAACTTCACTAACTAGAAAATCAACTTTAAACAGTGACATTATTTTCATCTATAAGATTTGTGAAGATTTTTTAAATGATTACTGCCTGATGTTGATGACAGTGTGGGCAAGCATGTCCACTCATATACCACTGATGGGAAACTTAGCAATATTTTTAAATGTGCCTGTTCTTAGATCTAGGAATCTATGCTAGGAATTCTAGGAATATATACTACAAATTTTTCAGAAAAGTTCATCGAGATGGGTGTGCAAGGATTTTTTATTGAAGTGGTTTATAACAGTGAAAGTGGGGCAGTGGGAGAGGACAGGCTGGGAAGGAGGCAGGTACGGGGCATGCTGGGAATTCAGACATTTTGCTGTGGGGTGGGGAGCTTGCGAGGTATTTTAAATGAGGCAGGTAAAGGAAGAAGGGAACACGATCAGCTTTGGGTTTTAGGAGGATCAGGTTGGAAGCACAGTCCAGAAGAGTATGCCAGGAAGTACCCAGTGCACCAGAAAGGCTAGTTATGTGACTACTGCACCCGTCCCAGCAAAAGACGATGACTGTGTGAAGATATGAAACACCTGCACTGGAGACTTTACAGGGGTGAATTTATGGCATGTGAATAATATCTCAGGGAAAAAAAGATGATGAGAGCCTGCACTAAGAATGTAATGACGGAGATGGAGAGAAGGATGTAGCTGCCAGAGATATTGGAATAGTTTTCCAACTTTCAATTCCCAGGGCCACATGAATGAAACTAGAATGAAACTAGCTACAATTCTGTTCCATGACCCAGGTTCCCGTTTGCTGTCCTTGCAACAAAATGAAAATGTTATTATCTTAGCAGCTGTATAAGGGGCAGGCCTCAGGGAAATCCTCTCTACAGGGCCTGGGACTCCCTTATACTGCCTGCCATTTAATGATTTTTTTCCTTGTTTTGACAACAGCTGAGATGAACAGTCTATGTTGGCTGGAGGGGGTGATGAGTAGTAATATTTTAATGTTTACTAGATGAAAAAGAAAAAGAACAATATTGTTGTCAATGTTGGTTATTTGTCCACAAGGATGCACACTGGAGAATTATTTATATTAGTGAACAAGTGAAAACCCTCCTCATATCTAAGGATAAAGGGCTGATTAAATCACAGATACTTTATGCACATATTTATATCCTAATAATTGCTAAGGTTTATTGAGTTCTTACCATGTGTCACTCATTTTATGGGCTTTATTTGTATTAACTCATTTAATCCATGTGATGGATTAAATCCAGTTGGATCTTTAAGACTGCCCAGGAACATTGATGGTTTGAGAAAATGTTCACCATCTATTGTTGAATAAAAGAAGCATATTGCAAAATTATGTTTAAAAACTATATGCTCTGGGCCACCTGGGTGGCTTAGTCAGTTGAATATCTGACTTTTCAGCTCAGGTCATGATCTCAAGGCTCGTGAGTTCGAGCCCCGCGTCAGACTATGGGCTGACAGCTCAGAGCCTGGAGCTTGTCTCAGATTCTGTGTCTCCTTCTTTTTTCTGCCCCTCCCCTGCTTGTGCTCTGTCTTGTTCTCTCAAAAATAAACATTGAAAAAAATAAAATAAAATAAAATAAAATAAAATAAAATAAAACTATATGTTTATAGCAGCTTTATTCATAGTTGCTCAAAATTGCAAATAACCAACATGTCCTTCAGCAGGATGAATGGATAAATAAACCAACCCATCCAGATAATGGACTATATTCAGCGCCAAAAAGTCATGAGCTATCCAGTCATGAAAAAGACCCGGAAGAATGTAACTGCATATTACTAAGTGAAAGAAGTCAGTCTGAAACGATTACATACTGTGTGATTCTAACTCTATGACCTTCTGGAAAAGGCAAAACCATGAAAACAGTAAAAAGAGCAGCGTTGCCAGGGTTTGGAGTAGGGTAGGGGGAGGGAGGAGTAGGCGTAGCCTGGAGGGATTTTAGGGCCTTGAAAAGACTCTGAATGTCTCATAATGATGGCTCTGTGTCACTATACTTTTGTCCAGACTCATAGACTGAATAACACCAGCAAGGCACTGTAACGTCAGCTGTGGACTTTGGGCGACGATGATGTGTTAGTTGTAACAAATGCTCCACTCCAGACGAGGATGTTGATAATGGGTGAGGCTGTGCATGGGACGGGGCAGAGGATATAGGGGAAATCTGTACCGTCCCCTCAATTTTGCTGTGACCCTCAAACTACTCTAAATAAATAGTCTGAATACTAATACAAAAAACATATACAGATGTAAAAAGACAGTAATTAGGTCTAGAAACCCGAATTACTGTTTTTATTTTCTTCTTTGTAATTTGAGGAATATTCCACAATAATAATCATCAGTCTAAAAAAAAACAACAACCTGTTTTCAAAATAAATACACAGTCAAGGTGTTTGACCATGAGGGAAGGCTTGGCGCCCAAAGCAGCACCAGCCCTCCCCAAAAGGCAAGGTCACTGGCTAAACAAATGGAAGAGGGAGCCAGTGACCCCTGGGGCTGACCAAGGGAGCCTTACTCTGAATTCAGAGCAGGCTGGAATTCAGAAGTTCATTTGTACAGAGTACCGTTCTGAATTCATCAGCACCCAAGAGAGGCACTGATGGAAAAGTCAGCCTGTGGATGGAATATCAGATATATATGTGCTACCTGTAGAATACATAAACCAGTCTGGTGAAAAAACACTTGCCAACAAGCCAGGATTAAAGAGATTTAAAGTTAAATCTAAGGAGATATGAACAAGTGTGCTCCTTTTCCCAAAATACAAACAAACGAGCCAAAACCCCACTCAGGTCCTATGAAGGGGGAATAAAAGTCTCCCCACAGTAAAGGTATGCCCTTTGACCCCTGTTATTTGGAACTAAAACTACATCCGGGAGGAGCCCCTTGTTCCAGAGCGGATATGCTGATAAGCCAGGGAACAGTGATTACTTACAGGTTTGAATGGCTTGTCCCCCACCCTGCCGTTGGGGACCATCATACAGAATATCTGATTTACTTCCTCCTTACAAAACACTCTGGGGCCGTGAATGTTGTGTTGGAGTCGGGGCAGGCCCAGCCCTGTGCTTCACCTCTTCCCTACATTTCTGTACAAATATATTCATTGTTTACTTAGACTTGGCAACTTTCAGTCAATGTCTCAGGAGAGGCATCAGGTGGCCTGGGGGTGGGATGAATGTCCAGGAAACCATCAGGCCAGGTCCTTTGTCAGATGTCACTTGTCCCCAGGACTGGGGTCCCAGGCCACCCTCAGTGGCCCTGGGCTCAGCCAGACCCCTGTGGCTGCTCAAGTTCGGCAAAGAGGAAGTGTGCTCCAAGGGTATGGGCTCCCCGCCCCCCCCCCCCCCGGAGGAGCCACACTGAAGAGATCACTAGAAACAGGTTTCTTTACATACGTACTATCCCCTGAAATCCTTTTCTTAGAGGGGGGTAGCATTCTATCTGGAGATGGCATTTATGAAATCATATATGCCTACGCCTTTTTGGACTTACTTTGTTTTCATACGTGTTTGGTGACTAAATTCAAGACTTGACACCTTTTCACAGGTGCTCTGGATACAGTGTATCCAGTCATGTGACTTTCCTTCGCACGTGTATCCCTCGTGTCTTAGAGCAATTCATGCCTTAAATATGTGGGAAGTGAACCATATTTTAAAATGCACCTGTTAGATAAAAAAAGATTAAAAATAAAATAAAATAAAATAAAATGCACCTACTAGAAATTCTCGAGTGAACTACTTTTTAAAGTAAAGACTCTTTTCAAAGATTTTCTGGTAACAACTTTAATGAGATACAATTTACATACCTTACCGTTCGTCCAATTTAAAATTTGTTTTATCTTCAGAGTTGGGTTACCATCCCTATAATTAATTTTAGAACGTTTTCTTTGCTTCAGAAAGAAACCTGTACACGTTAGCTACCACCCCCCCCCCATCAGTTCCCCCCTACCCTATTCTCCTTCCAGTCCTCAGCAAACACTGAGCCACTTTCTGTCTCTGTAGATCTGCCTCTTCTGGGCATTTCATATAAATAGAGTCATACAACATGTGGTCTTTTGCGACTGGCTTCCTTCACTTAGCATAATGTTTTCCAGGTTCAATCGTGAGGTAACACATATCAGTACTCCATTCCTTCTTTAGAACAAATAACATTTCACTGTGTGGATATAGCACATTTTGTTATCTGGGTTCTTCATCTGGGTTCTTCCCACCTTTTGGATATTATGAATAACGCTGCTATGAACATTCATGGTCAAGTTTGCGTGTGGACATATGTTTTTAGTTCTCTTGGGGATACACCTAGGAGTGGAATTGCTCAGTCAAATGATAATTCTGCCCCACTATTTCCCAAGTGAATGCATCATTTTACATTTCCAAAGCAGTGTGTGAGGATTTTACTTTTTCCATTTCCTCACCAACACTTGTTATTGTTTTTTAAAAATGTTTATTTATTTATTTTTGAGAGCGAGAGACACACAGAGTGCAAGTGGGGAGGGGCAGAGAGAGAGGGAGACACAGAATCTGAAGCAGGTTCCAGGCTCTGAGCTGTCAGCACAGAGCCTGACGTGGGGCTTGAACTCATAATCCATGAGATCGTGACCTGAGCTAAAGTTGGACACTTAACCAACTGAGCCACCCAGGTGCCCCTTATTATCTGGATTTTTAATAATCACCATCCTACTGTGTGAATTGGTATCTGGTTGTGGTTTTGATTTGCATTCCTACTATGGCTTGTGATATTGAACATCTTTACCTGCGCTTATATATTTGTATCTCTTCTTTGCACAAGTGTCTATTAAGATACTTTGCCCATTTTTTAAATTGGGTTGTCTTTTTATTATTAAGTTGTAGGAGTTCTTTACATATTCTAGAAACAAGTCCCTTACCAGATGCAGGGCAGGGGTCCAGAGACCCTGCTTTGGGCATGACCTTAGGATCTGGTGTGAGGAGGCAGGAAGGCAGGGCCCCTGCACCCAGCCTATCCAAGAAACATGAGGGTCCTACACCCTGCAGCCCTGATCACAGAGCCCAACCTGGAACCCTGACCCGTGACCACTGACCCTGGACCTCCCAGTAGGAGTGATTACCTATGGTTTGCGGAGCAAAGGCTCTCTCCCTGTCCTGAGACAGGCTGGGCCTCTAGTTGCAAAGTTCGTGATCCTGGGGCCATTGCTTCTGGTTCACAAGGTCTGAAAAGCAGACCAATTAGCTATGGGATGGAAACCAGCCAAAGAGTAATTCCCAGTAGATTTGGTCATGGCCTGTTTGTGCTTCTGTTCCTCTCTCATCAGCCGGTGCTCCAGAGCACAGGCACCAGCGTGGGTTATCAGAATGGATGTGATGTTAACATTTTCCCATGTCAATAAGAATGCTTCAAAAGTAGGATTTTTCATAGGTGCAAAATATTACATTCTCTGTAAAGTCATCATTGACTTTAGCCATTTTTTCCAGAAAGATTGAGATCCCTTTGGAGCCCCACAGCACTAAGTTTCTAATGTATCTCTTTGGATAAAGATAAATCATCTTTGGATAAAGATTACCAGCATCGGTGATCAGCACTGCAGTCACACCCCATCTCCCCAAAAAACACAATCCACAGATAATTCCCATCACTTATGGGTCAGTGGCTAGGACATGGCCAGGACTGTCCAGGGTGTGACCTGGCCCTCAATTCTGGTTCTTCTATAAAATCCACCAAGCCTGATAGAAAAAGAGAGTTCTGGAGCTGCAGAAAAAGAGTTTTTCCCATGGGATGTGTTAAGATTCAACACTCTAAGCAAAACAATGTACTTTCAATGTCATTCCTGAAAGAAATTAAAGAGGAAATCCCCATCAGACACAAGCTGTTTATGTGTACTGGAAACCTAAGAAACTTCCAGGTGGATGCACGTGAATCCACCCAGGTGCCAGGGTCTGGCACTGGACACTCAACATGAACAATTCTCCAAATTGTGTAAATTCCCCAGAGCCTTGTGCAGCGCCTGAAGGTTTGATGGTGCCTGTAACAGAACCTTCATGGTCAATGCCCATCATGCCGTGTCTCAGCTCTTTGAGCAGCCTCTGCAGAGAGCTGCTCTGGTCATCCTTCCAGCCTCAGGACCCAGGTGTCACTTCCAGGTGGCCCTCTCCTGACATCCTCTTTCCTCATGGACTCCCTTTGTCCCCACACTCATCTCCCTCGCCAAGGTGAGACCGTATCCTTGAGTGTGTGAGGGTCCCTATGAGTATGTATTGTGTGTTCACATGTATTCTAATGAATATGAATGGTACTGGGTTCCTTTTCTTGCGCACCACCACTCAGTCTCATACTGTTGTTCCTCGGACCTCCATCAAGTGTGATGTCAAGAGAACCCAAACCACCAGATGAAAAAGACATGTCAGCAGTTTTGTCTGGTACCGACTTGCTGACATTGCAAGCAAATGTTACGCAAGTTCTGTCTGTGTTTCACTCACAAGGATTTATTCACCGCAAGATACAGGCAATGTTAGACTTTTCCCCTCTGGTTTATTAGGAACCACCTACTAAGACGGAGGTATTTCAAATAAGACATTTTAGGACTCTTCCTTTGGATCCCACAACATGTGTGGGTAGGGGTGGGAGGTCACACAGCCCTGAAAAGGTCCAGATCACGGTGGCTCCCCCCATCTGGGCAATGTTGAAGTCTCACCCCACAGCACATGTTCACTGGCCCCCTCCCCCCATCTGACAGGGCCCTGCCAAGGGGGGGTGTGTTCGGGGAAACTCCAGCCCTCCCCACTGGGGCTGCCCAGGGCTCTCCGCACAGGCCCTTCAGATCCCTGCAGCCCTTCCCCCTCCCACAGGCCAGCTCACGGCTTGTTCTCCCCAGCCCCTGAGGGCTAACTGGGAGGCTCAAGCCACTGGGCCCTTTTCAAGCCTCCAAAATGGAACACATCCATCCATTCTGCTTCTTTGTGCCATGACAGGGCACCAGCGTTCAAAATACAAAGGTTTTCTGGATGTAAAGGAGGTCAAGATCTTAAGAATAGTAAAGCTCTCTTCCTGGAAGGAGAAATATACTTTTCCTTGTCTCCCAATCAGCCATTAGCCCACTCGGCCTCTACCCCTCAAGAATGAACAGAATGACTTAAATAAAACACCCACAAAACTAAAAAGCCAAAACTTCACAATCTTTCAGTTAGCAGCCTGCTGTACTGATATTTATTAAGCACCTACTGCATCCTAGATGCTTTGCCAGGCACTTGATAGCCGCAATCTCATTTAATCTTCACAAGGATGCTGTGAGGTACAGATAATGGTCTCTGTTCTCCACCCCAGGAATGTGAGACTTAAAAAAAATGGGGAGGGCTTGCTCAGGGTCAGGCACCTGCCTGATGCACGTGGTTGAGACTAGTGTAAATACTCTGGGCTGAATGGACTTCTACAACCCTATGCCTTTTGGAAAACTGCATACCATCTGCAAAGCCTTCCCCTGGTTAAAGCTAAGGACGACTCAGTACGCAAGCTAGGCCTTGCTGGATTATTCCGGTACATCCTGCCGGCCCCTCCCCGGGGATGTGTTCCAAACCTGGTTCTGCCAAAGGTCCAGAAATTCATCCTGTCGTGTCTTGTACTGTGCTGGCCTCACCGCCTTCCTGGGGATGAACAGGGCCCTGCTCTTTCAGAAAAGGTTGATAGAAGGTTCAGCCACAAGAAAATTGGTCTCCTACTTCTTCCCCCTCTCACTTTCAGTGGGTTCTTTCTCTTTGGTGATAGAACCACTAGTGAAGAGAAGGCCCAACAGTGGGTATCACAAATGGCCCCCCTAAACACACACACACACACACACACACACACACACACACACACACACACAAGACTCCCAGATGCTAGGAGGTCTTCCACTGGCCAGGTTTGACTGTAACTCTGGGTTCTCACTTCTTCGAGGTCAAACTAGTTCATGGCTCTGCCATCATGGTCCCTGGGCTGTGTTCACTCGCAGGAGCAGGAAGCATCCCTTGTCCATCACGTATTTCCGCCTATGGGAAATTAATTCCAAAGGACAAACTTACGAATCCATTTGTAAAGATGCAACATTGGCACGCCGCTTCACCATAGGAGTGCCCATGTCTGTGGGCCGACAGCCTTGAGCACAGGGAAAGTGTTGCACATTGACTGCCCCTTTTAGCTCCAGAGTTTTGGAAAGCTGCAGGTCAGGGAGCAACTGCTCCAGCCTGACAGATGGTGAAACTGAGGCCCTTTTACTTCTTGAAATCCCAAACTGTTAACAGAGCCCCAGGCACTAAGTGCTGCTGTGGCTGCTGAGGTCCTCTGGGAGTGAGTTCCCGGCTCTGCTGGGGGGGGGGGTGCGGGGGGGGCGTCCTGGCACAGACTTCCCCTCTCCTTTCACCCTCTTCAGAGACGTGGGCAGGGCATGGGCGGGGGCAGACTGGCCTCCACCTACACGCCCATTCCCATAACCAGGCCACCTGCTAGGCAATGTCAACAGGCTTTTCGAGTGTCTGAAACAAAATAACCCTGTGACGGCCCACTGTGTGCTGTCACAGCTCCAGGAGGAGCACACGAGTGTCCATCACACCCTTTTTCCAGAGAGGTCACTAAATACTCCTCATCCCAGCACCCCACTCCGCCCCCCCCCCCCCCCACGCCACACTGATACTCCCAGCAGACCTCAGTCGGTGTCTGGCCCTCCCCAGCCATCAGGAAGGTGATGCCCTATTGTCCTTGATCACAGCCCAAAATGGCAGCACTGGGTGCTTGTCCTCCTCTGTAGGTTGGCCTCAACCCCAGCTTCTCGCTCACCTAGTCTCCTCTCTCCTAAGCATTTCCATTGGGCAGCCCGCCAGCCCCACACTACGCTGCATAGACAGCAAACTCCGGTGATGCAAACCACCACCTCCCACTCTCCAAGCCCTTCCTGGCCTGGCCTGGAGTAATGCGATGGTCAGGCCCCGGTGAGAGTAATCAAGAAACTGGAGGGGAGAAGACCCACCCCCAGGCAGGCTGGGCAGGGCCAGTTGAAGACACGGAGAGGATATAAACCCTTAAGGACCAGCGTCCCACAACCCATCCATACAGTTCAAACTAAAAACAATTTACAATCATAAACAGCTACAACAAAACCAGGATTTGTTGGAATCCTGCTTTCCCATAAATAATTTGATGTCCTTTTAATACATTTTAAACATTCCCCTCCCTAATTTTTGGAAACACAAGCAGAAGTTTGATGTGCCTGTTGGGCAATATACACAGGGTTGGGGGGGGAGGGAGGAAGGGGAGGCAGCGTGGGGGGCCCAGGGGTCACTAGCCTGTGAGGAAAGAACTGGACTGGTGGAGACAGCCATGGGAGGGGGAGAGGGAGCTTGAACTTTCATGGGGTGGGGCATGGGAGGAGCTGCGGCTGGGGGCTGAAGGCCCAGGGAGGCGTGGGGTGTGAGGCGGTCATGGTGGCCCCCGCCATACCCAGTAGGAGAGAGGGCCTCTGCAAAGCCGCCAGAGCCTCCTTCCCATTGTGCTAACCTGAGCTTTGAGCCGGCCACATGGGTTCTCCAACAGTTACTGTCACTCTGTCTCAGGGAAGCTCGGGGCCAGCATACTAAAGCCCAGAGCATGCCCAGGCCAAGGTCAGATCCCCACAGGAAAGCAAAATTAAAAAAAAAAAAAATGCTGACTCACCAAGTGGCACTCCCAGGGAGGTGTGAGGCGGTGAGAGGCACTTCACCACAGCTGCTGGCCCCTTGGAGGGAGGCTGCCCACACTGAATTCCTGCCCCTTCCATTTACATGACTCCACGCTCTAGGTAAGTTACTCCACCGCCCTGGTCTTGAGGAGGAAAAGGCAAACTCAAAGTTGTACAATTCAGTGACATGAATTACACTCCCAATACTGTGCAGCCATCACCACTATTTTCAAAAAATTTCAACACCCCAAACAGAAACTCTGTACGCATTAAGCAATAACTGTCCAGTGCCTCACGCAGAACCTAGTAGCCTCTAGTCTACTTTCTGTCCCAACGAAGTTGCCATTCTAGATAGTTCATATAAGTGGAATCATGCAACATTTGTGCTTTTGTGTCTGGTTTCTGGCTTTTGTCACATGGCATTATGTCCTCAAAGTTCTTTCATTCCCGTTGTAGCATGTGTCCAAATTTTCTCTTTTTAAGGCTGGATAAATAGTCCACTGTGGTATATGCCACTTTGTATATATCCATGCGGGTGTCCATGGACGCGTCCACCTTTTGGTTATTGTGAATAGCACTGCTACAAACATGGGTGTGCAAAGATCTGCTTGAAACGTTTTCACTTGAGTATTCGCCCAGAAGTGGAAGTCTTTTAGGTATATGACCCAGAAGCCGGGTCATGTAGTACTTCCATGTTTAACTTTTTGAGGAATAGCTACAACCATTAAATATCGTTTTTATGTTTGGTTACAAACACGTCTTTATGTTTGGTTGCTTGGTCTGTTTCAAGAGCCTAAGTTACTTTTGTAACATTCTTAAAACTCTTCCCTAAATAAATAAAAGTAACAGAAGGTCCTGAAGTATTGCCGGAGGAAAATTAAATCCGGCCGTTGAGTGGTGTGGAATCTAGGGGAGGCCGGCGCTCCGGGAGGCTCCTAGGAAAACCACCTTCCGCCGCGGATCCCAGCCTGCGTGGGGATGCTGCCACCTTCTGTCCCAATGGCCACCGCCCGCCCGCCGCTGATGCTGGAATGGAGGCCCGTGGGAGTAAAGCAGGGTCTGTCCCCACAGATCCCAGCCCCCGCTTGACCTCGAGAGACAGATGCCAGTAGGGATGGGGCTGGCCGCGCCCGGAGAGTGGAGGCTCTGGACGACTCGGGTGGGGAGCCTGGCCCTTCGCCGGCCCGCGCGGGTCAGACCTGGGGCCACCACCGGCGGCTCCTCTAATCCTCTGAACGGCAACCCCCGCACCCGTCCTCTGCATCCGCACCATCCTCCCCCCCTTCCCGCGACCCTTACCCCCCACCCACCTCTGACAGTGGTGGCAGGATTCAGGTCCCTCCTGACCGCAGGCAGAAGTCCCAGCGTGGGGCTGGAGACACCTAGAGCAGAGGCTGGGTACAGCGCTGCCTGGGGCGTGGGAAAGGGAGCCTGAAGGTCTGGGCCATTACAAGACCCTCAGAAGGGAACAAATGGTGACCACACTCAATGGTCTGTGACTGTGGCCCTATGCTACATGTGCTTCTCTCAAAGACCACAGGCTCCTGGATGACAAGAACATCAGGCACCTCTGACATCACCCATGTCCCCCAGCTGTCACAGGCATAAGACCTGGTGCTCAAGAGAAGGTTGGATGGAATGAATGATTGAAGGAATTAATGGGAAAGAATGAATCTGCTCCTATATGGTGTAGAACAAAATTCACTGGGAGCCTAGACCCTGGACTCTGATGCCAACACTGCCACTGGTTCTATGCAATCAACCAGCAGGGTTTCTTGGTGCCCAAGGGGTCCAGGCCCAGGAATGCTAACGTGATCCCCTTTAAATTTATTTTAAGGAAAATGCAAGCACAACAGCCAGAATCAGGGGCTTTGGGCTGGGCCATAATGCAAAATGCAGTGTATGTAAATATGAATACATTAATAATATATTGGAAGATAAGGTAGCAAAGAGATATGTAAGTGGTTTTAAGTTTTATTAAAAGGTCATTAAATTTCATAAAATTTTGATTATTGTACTGTTACCATAAAGTAATTTCCTTGTTTCTAGAAAATACACACCTAAGTATTTAGTATAAAGGGCATAGGGCTGCAAATGACTCAAAAATGGTTCAGAAAAAAATGTTTTTGTCACATTGTAAGTTAGAAGAAAACAGTTCCTGAGAACAGTTAATAGGGAGGGGTTATCTGACAATCTGTTAGGGGTACCAGTAGGAAGCCAGCCCTGGGGTGCAGGGAGGGTTGGTGCTGGGATGTGGGCTTTGGGTGCATCCATGATCCACGGAGAAGAGGTGAACCTACATCTAGGACAGGCTGCCAGGAGGGCGGCGAAAGGCGCGGTGTCGTGAGGGCGAAGGCTCAGGGGCTGCCTGGCTGTGGGGAAGAAGGCTGTGTGCTAGGCAGAGCTCTACAACCAACACAGGCAAAGCCCCAGATGGCCCAGAGCTGGCATGTGGGGTGGGGGTGAGTTGAACTGATTCAAAGGTCCAGGTTGGCTGCAGAATTGGCCCCTTATGTACCCATAATGGGGGAGACAAGGTCTCGAGGGAGCAGGCATGCTGTCTGGCTCACAGTGGCTCTCAGTGACCATGTCTGCCAGTCACCATATTGGGCCTGTGGCAGTTCTCCCGTGAGGTCTCTCAAACTCTAAAGCAGGGGAGAGATCCTGCTCTCTTCTCTGGTCAAGATGTAAGCCTGGATTTAATGAAGACTTTGGATTGGGCTTGTGGGGACATCTGATCTGAGCGAAGAGGGGCCAGGGGATAAACTTCTACATGATACCTTCCAGAAACCTTGGAAGGTTAGGAACCTGAAGGCCACAGATTTGCTGGCTTTATTCCTGTTGATGCACAAACCTGTAGAAATTCTTGCATATTTGGGCAAGAAGATGTATACAGAAATGTTCAAGGCAGTGTTATTTGTAAAAATGAAAAATCGTCTGTTAACCAGAAAATAAGTAAAATGTTGTGGTAGCAGCCTCCTTAGTATTCCAGTTCTTGTACAGCTGCCCCCCACACTGAGTAGGGCTGGGCTGCATAAACATATTACAGGAATGACATTGTGTGACTTCTAAGGCTGGGTAATAAAAGATATTGTGGCTTGCACCTTCCTCTTTCTTGGGTCACTTGTTCTGGGAGAAAGCCAGCCACCGTGTCACAAGGACACTTCAGCGGCCCCCTGGAGAGGTCCATGTAGCAAGGGACTAAGGCCTCCTGACATCAGCTTGCCAATGATGTGAGTGAGCCATCTTGGAAGCAGGCCCTCCAGCCCCGGTCAAGCCCTCAGATGACTATAGCCCCAAGCCAACATCTTTAATGCCAGCCCAAATCAGCCTGCTAATTCCTGGCCTGCAGAAGCTGGGATAACAAACATTATTACAGTGTAACTATAGCTGTTACTAAGGTTAGGGGGCATTTGTTGGTTTGTAGGTCACAAGGGCTAATGCAAATGTTATATATTCACACAGTGAAATTTTAGTCTGCTTGGTTTTATTTTAAAGATTCTATCATTTTTTATGGGGCACCCGAGTGGCTCAGTCAGTTGAGCGTCCGACTTCGGCTCAGGTCAGGATCTCACAGTTCGTGGGTTAAAGCCCCGTGTCGGGCTCTGTGCTGGCAGCTCAGAGCCTGCAGCCTGCTTCCGATTCTGTGTGTCCCTCTCTCTCTGCCCCTCCCCTGCTCATGATCTGTCTCTGTCTCTCAAAAATAAATAAATGTTTAAAAAAATTTTTTAAAGATTTTATTTTTTAAAGTAATCTCTATACCCAGTATGGGGCTCAGACTTACAACCCTGAGATCAAGAGTTGCACACGCTATCAACTGAGCCAGCCAGGCTTGTTTATAAGAAGGGGTTAAATAGCCACATCACTGAATTCTGCTGAGCTTTAACTGAGACTTGATGTGAACTGTATGTATTTGGCACCTAGCAGATGCTCAATACGCTTATTGCTGCACTCTTCTCTGGTTTTGTTTCCTTCCTCAGGCTTCCAGCTGAACGTCCCCTGGTTTGACAAACAGGTATTCTTCCTAGTTTGAATATTGTTGCAATATTCTCATTTGGTAGGATGCGTCCATCACTTCTCATATAAGTTGGAGAAAAAGCCCATCTCCTCTTCAGGATGTGAAGTATAATGGGGCCAACCCCATCTGAATCCAGAGATCACAGAAGGCGAGCTTGCCTCAGTGGCGTCTACTCCACCTTCCGAGCACCTAAATAGGAGGGACAGGGCCTAATTAGGCACTAATGAAGTAGAACTTAGGGAGAGAAAATGCCAACCTGAGTTCCTGGCACTTCTATCCAGCAACCCTAAGGTCTCAGGAGGATTTTATTTTGGTGTCTGGGTGAAAGAACGGTGTTCCTGAAATGTTAAGGACAGCTTTTTTTTTTTTTTTTTTAAAGTAACCACACTAAGCCATACATTTATATAATCACATGAGACTTATCCCTAGGAATAAAATCAACAGCTCCCTCCACTCCCACCGGACAAAAATATACATTCCTTGACTTCTGAAAAGCAGTGGGGGAAGAGCTCACATGAACACCAAGGGCTGTGCCAGGGCCCCACGACTTCACCCACCACTTGCCAAGTTGCTTACATTTCTGGCTTATCCCAAATACAGGAACTTTTCTGTGCCTGCATGTCTAGTGGAGCATATATTTAAATATGAAAGAGACCAGTGAAATTCAAAGACAATGGAATTAAGCGAGGAAAGAAAAGTTGTAAGCCCCTGCTAGACCAAGTTAGTTCAGTACTCCACATTTTGGTGAGAACCAGCCTCATACCCATGGGGCATCTGGGGTCTATTTCCTTGTAAATATCCAGGGTGAACAGTTGCACCTTGCAACACACCTGAGAGCTAGGAAGCTAAACAGGGCCCACTTGGAAGAGAACAAAAAAACAGACATTTGTTGGCAGTGTCTCGCCATCCGCCACATCAACTCCCCATCTTATGCCATGTCTTCACAGATCCGGTGTCAACTACTGCCTTTCCCCATCCCAAAGCACTTCAGAAAAGCTG
This sequence comes from Cryptoprocta ferox, assembly GCA_028646485.1. Lineage (NCBI taxonomy): Eukaryota > Metazoa > Chordata > Mammalia > Carnivora > Eupleridae > Cryptoprocta > Cryptoprocta ferox. The sequence continues at coordinate 60,712,315 of CM053559.1, read as the reverse complement.
AATGGCTTTAGATTTCCGCAGGTCCACAAACACGGCACCTTCAACAGTGGTTCTGTGTGGTCAACGGAGTTTCATGCTACCGTTTGAGAGCCTGGCACAGAACAAGGTCTCCTTTCACTTGACCCCCCTTTGCTAATACGAGGCTGTTTGGCTGGGCCCAGCACCCCATAGGGCAAATGTTCAGGCCAAGAATAGTCTTCATTCTTCCTGTGAGGCTTTGAAAGGCTTCTAAAGAACACAGGAAATTGTCAACCCTTATTTTCTGTTGAAAACGGCTGACACTAGACTTTGAACATTCTATGGATTAATCCCAAATCATGGGAACCAATTTGCTTGAAAAGAAGCCATTTTTTTCAGCAATGACAGAGATGAGATACTCTGATAAACCATCTCAGCATAACTTGCAAAGAATGGCATTATTTTAGAATTCCCATTACTGGCACTGTAAAAAATAAACCCGCTCTTCACCAAAATTACCTTATTTCCATGCCCTATTGCTGAAACATAGTAACTCCAAAAGGCTGTGTCTACAAAGAAGCAGGTCTAGAGGTCTATCCAGGCACCATGCAAACTTACTGAAAATGTACCATCACCTAAAACTGGGGAAAAACAATACTCTTTGTCTGTCATGGCCCCAGCATCACTGCTTCCATCAACATCCAAGGATAATCTCTCAAGGTCCAGACACCTTCATATGTGCAGTCGGAATGTAATCTTCACTCTGAACCAGCAAGGGAGATCTGGGCCCTGTCAGCTGCAGAAACAAATGTTCAGAAAGGAAAAGTAACATGCCCAATTCACACAGAGATGGGATCTGAACACAGATCGCTAGTGTGTTCGGTGTTTTCTAGCACAGACCAGGTGTTTGCCTGGCAGAAGACCAAAGCACATAGGCCCTGATGTCATCACCATGATTGGATCATACTCCAGCTCTGCCAGACCACCTGTCTCTAGGCAAGTCACTAAACTTCTCCAAATCTGTTTCCACATCTGTAAAAGGGCAATACTGATTTACCTATTAAGGGTTAATGAAGATAATACATAAAAACTTATCATCTGAAATGCAGTAAGTGTTCAATACGTGGATAGCTGTTATTATTACAAAGGGTAAGGAAAACATTCTGAATGAAATACACGGACTGTTGTTTACATTTGCAAGCTTTTTATTAGAAAGGACTTCAATTTACTGGAGTGGCAGACAATAATTTTTCCTTTCACATCAAATATGATACCACAGCAGTCTTCACTAGGACATCCTTGGGGAGTCAACAAAAATGATTAATGATCTATATACTACCTAGATCAATGGCTTCCAAAGTGGAATGAGTAGATATTTCACGGGGGCTTGAGAGGGTGCTAAACTTCCCCCCTCCCACTTTAAAATTTTCATAATTTCACAATAACACAGCAGTACATGCATACAATTGTTAATTATGGATACATGCTTAAAAATATTTTAATAAGGAAACAGGATAAAGTTTGGAGATAGTGATCTTAGATGACTTGCTAAGTCAACATTCTGCTTTTGCTGCATTATCAAGCCATCTTACACTCTTTCCTCTTTTTTTCTCACCTACTATACACTGACCTCCACATTCCTTGGTCAGTTTCTCCAAGAGGATAAAAGGCACAAAAGGTGGGAAGACTCAGAATGTGTAGGTGGTTCAGTGACACCAAACTAATGAGTTTGAGAGGCAGGAGCCTGTATCTCTTCAGCTTTCAGGAGTATAACCTGAGCTACATAGAAATAAGCCATGTGTCCAATCAATTCATTATCAATTTCCTCCACTGTGAACTTGATAATGAGACAAGTAGATCTCATCCCACTAGGTGGCAGTAAAGCTCTATGCATTGCCCAAAACAGTCACCAGGATTGGTGATGACTTGGTCAATGCGGCGTAATTAGAAAGATTGTGTTTACTTCAATGATATAATGCTTCCGGACAATGGAAACTAGGCATTGCCTGTTTTGCTGTTTACAAGCCGGGCTTTCCTTAAGACTTCCTGACTGTTACATGTATTGTGAATGATCATACAGCAGTTCTTAGAAATCCACAGGCCATTATAGCAAAAATACCCCTCAATATGCTTTAAAAGCCTGGCGTCAACCATCAAAAGATCCAGTAAGGTTGTAGAGGTCCCATATCAGATTCAGGTAAAACCTTAGATATGATATGGGTAAGATTTGTGCAAGTTTTTACGAGGGTAGTAGAATAAAGGTGATTTACAAACTTACCACAATATACAGAATTTTTAAATGGTAACTATGAGAACTTGTTTCTAGAACTCTAGAAGTAATACTTCACCAGTTAGGCAACTGGTCTAAACAAAATTTTTCATTTTGCATCCTCCAAATTCAGTAGGTTGTTAACTCCTTAAAACCAAACCTTTCTGGTTACAGGTGTTAACCCAATCCCACTTACCCTAAGAACCAAAACAAACAAAAAGTCTCCTGCATATTTACCTATAGTTACTCTGGAACACCTGCTTCTAGTCTTGGAATAACAGGCAATTTATTTTTAATAAGTTACTCACACCATGTATATTCTTCAATAACAGAAGGCATTTTAGGATTAACAAAACTTTTCCAAGACAATTTTTAGTTAGTGATGGCCATCAAACAAGAATAAATTTTTATTGCAGTATTCCTAAATCATGTTTTTAATGCTTCATGAGATTTACTTTAAAAATAGTAACTCTCAGGAAGCCTGGGTGGCTCAGTTGGTTAAGCGTCTGACTTCAGCTCAGGTCATGATCTCACAGTTCGTGAGTTTGAGCCTTGCATCAGGCTCTGTGCTGACAGCTCAGAGCCTGGAGCCTGCTTCAGTTTCTCTGCCTCCCTCTCTCTCTCTCTCTCTCTCTGCCCCTCCCCCACTCATGCTCTCTCTCAAAAATTAAACATTAAAAAAAAAAAGGTAACCCTGGGGTGAATTTACATACAAACTCAAGATACTATAACATGAATAATCTTTCTAATATGTTTTATATTTTAGATCTATTTTTCTGAAAAGCAATAAGGATCTTTTTAAGCATACTGACTTATTTAAATCCTTTAGCCTGTGAAACCAAAAATATTGGCTAATAAGAATTAGCAGTTACCTCCTTCTGCTTTGATCATTAATTTTTAAAAGTAACAAACATGGTGAAACTTTTTAAGGTAATGAACTGGGTTGCATTAATTATACTGAATATACCATAAAGCATTATGTTAAAATCTATAGCATTTGACCTTTAAATTGCACTACCATCTTTCCAGTTAAAAAATCTCAGTTTCCAGGGACTTGAGAGTTCACCTAATGTGAATGAGTTAGGATTTATTCTCAGAGGTATAAACATTAATGAGAGTCATGAGAAGAGATAACTGTACATCTCATAAATTAGAAAAGCAATACATTAACCATATTCTAACTGAAATAAACATACAATAGAAAAGACGAGTTACAATTGTGCAGGAGGCAAATTCAACTTGACCTTTTTCCCCCAAACATATTCTAGCCTTGTATGTCAACTGTAAAATATTTAAGAGCCCACACTCTATTACATCACAACATTGTTTATTATGTGAATTTTTTACAATACAAACAAAAAAATACAGAAATGCAATATATGAATACAGCTAAATGCAGAATGGTGACTTTTTTTTCTTTTCAGGAGGCCATGATTCCCATTTCTAGTAAAATAAAGAGACTGCACATAGGTAGAAACAGGTTGGTCGTTAGCTTCACAATTTTGCCTAGAAATGATCTATAAATGCATTTTTCCCCTGCTACTTACCATAAAGTGTAAAAAGGGAATTAAAGGAAAGTTTCCTTGTTGGTTCCTACCATATGAAGGATGCTATATTCTATTTTAGCAGGGCCAATATATGGAAAATACCTAAATAAAATGTTATTACAAAAATGAAGCAGTAATGAGATTCTGGCTAAAGAGGGTACTAAATGAGAATAACATATATTTAAAGAATCCAAAACAAATAAACAAAAAAAAGGTTGTTATAAAAAAGCTCTAGGTGCATTGTAAGCATATAGGATTTTTTTTTCCATGTGTATTTTTAAACAATGGAAGTGTCAAAAAATAGGGTCAACTGTGTTAGACTAAATTACATTATTGTATACGCTGCACTGAATGGAACCTTTGTATTATAATTATCATAGAGAAGCATAGTTTGCATCATATTATGGCAATTTATCCTCAATGAAAACCTTCCAGAGTCCTTTTATTTTGGAATATCCTGTAAACAATCAAACCACCAGAACATGATTGTACAACAGTAAAATGTTTTCTTGCATTAAATTGAAGACATCTGTTTAATAAAAAAAAAAAAAAACAAGAAAAGAAAATGTAGGAAAGGTACTTAGAGCTGTTAGTTTCTAAGTACATAACACCCTAGACAATTCAAGGCATCTTAATCTCCATCAAGAACAAAAAAATAATAATAATTTTTGTCATGCTGTTAAATCCATCATTAAGGATAAAACTGGTGCAAATTGGTCAAACGGATCCAACAAACACTGATGTCCAAGCTGGCATATTGGCAACTAATACGTAACTGGTGGTCAACAGAGGGTTTAAAAGATCTTCCCTTTCTTCTTGTTCTTTTCCAAGGTTCTAAATGATTCAAGGAAAATAATCAAAATGAGTGGGCACATCATCAACATTACAGGTAACATAAGATGGCAGCAATGGCTAACCCAACTACAACTGTTCGATTTTCAAACACTACTTTTTTTACTCAAAAAATTATCAGATTTAGAAGTGAATAATAAGGACAATACAAATCTGTAACAGACAATCAAATATTTGACCAAATTTCAGGATAAACAGTAAAAATAGGACAGAAATCCAGTTTTAATGTATGAGAAGAATTCTTCACAAATAAAAGTGCAAAATGAAAAAGATCAACTGACATCAAATAGGGTACCTTCTCTTCTATTGCTATTTGCATTCTCAATTAGGTTTGCTTTTACAAATAGATTTTCCTCTTCACTGAGGAAAAAGTTAAAAGAAGGATAGCATTACAGAACAAATGTCTAACCTTGAAAATATTTAGCAGTGAGGGCAAATTGTAGAATTCTTATGGGGATATAACTTTTCAGTTTTAAATGGGACTAACAAGGGAAAGAACAAAACCAAGGTTCAAATATTACTGAGTTTTGTGTAAATTAAGAACAAGTAATTGATCAGTGGTATTTGGAATTACATATCCAGAATTTTATCTTCAGAACTTAATCCTAAAGAAATAACACAATTAAAATACAGCCCTAAATTGTATAAAAGATCTTTGCAGCAGTGTTTTCTATGTTTGCTGATGACTGCACACAACTATTACGTTCAACAACTGAGGGGAGGAGGTAAGAAATTGATTATGGTGAGTCAACTGGGGAGAATGTTATGAAGCTACCAAGTTATAATTATGAAGCCTGTTAAGTCATGGAAAATGCTTGTAATGAAAAGAAATACTGGCAGAGTAGACAGATTGCATCCATCTATGTAAAAATATTCACCCATGAAAATAACTGTGGTTGTGTGATAATGGGTAATACCTTTTAAAATGTTAATGTTGTTAAAATAAACAAGACAATAATTCCTTAATACACATTTCTTGGGAATCTGTTATTAATTACCTGGAAGAGTTCTGTTGTTCTAAAATACGTTGTTGGGCTTCCCAGTTTGCTTTCTCATCTTCAAACTGACGACGTTTTTCCTCTAATTCTTTGTGCTGTGCTTCCAAATTCTTTTTCATTTGCTCATGGCGCCTTTGGAGCTAAATCACAGCATGATATATAAAATAAAACTGTTTAAGAAATCAGGAACAGAAGTAGGTTTCACCCAGGCACCCTAATGTTAAAATTATGAGCACTGAGTTCTTGTGCTATAACTTCAGAGTACCACCCGAAAAGCACTGGCTAGGCTTTCTCCTCCTACAGGAGACCAGTGATCCAAGAGAATAATCTTGGGAAATAGAAAAAAAAAAAGTGCAAAAAGTTTATAGCTGTGTTGCATTTTACAATGGACATACCCTATCTTATGATCTCACTTTTCATTACTCATAAGCACATAGAAGCAAAGCGAGTAAGACATCATTGTCCTCATGGTATAAATGAGTAAACAGCCGCAGAGTTTAAGTCACTTGCCCGGGATCATTAGCCAGAAAAACTGAAGAACAAGGATTTGAACCCGGCTCCTAATTCCAAGTTCAGAAAGCTGAGACAGTGGAACGAAGGCAGGCACACAAAAAAGACCTAAATTCAGAGCTCCAAGATCATAGCAAGCTCCCCCGATTCGTATAAAGCAGTGGTTTCTCAAATATTAATTTTCATATAAATCACCAGGACTGCTGTTAAAAACACAGAACCCTGGACCTCACCAAGACATACTGAATGAGAATCTTTCAGTGTTAAGATTAGAAATCTGCATTTTCAACAAGCCCCAGAGAGTCCAATGCAGGTGGTTTTCCTACATTGAAAATAAATGCTGTGTAAGAATGCTGGCTGAGAAGTAGAAACACACAAAGTAACTGCAGAAACAAAGAGCTCATCTAATGGATCACTAAATAATGTCATTTATGCACTAGTCAGTCTATTTCTGAAGAAAATAGCCATTAATAAAAAAAAAATTAAATCTAAATACACTCAATACCCCCAAAACTATTCAAAACCTTCAGATGTCTAGGAATCATGTTCTTCTAATGATCATACTACATCAGTGTTAACATCTTGTATTTGGATTATAATGAAATTTTGCATACAATTTATTTTCTCAATTATTTTGTAGACCCATAGAGAGTGACTTGATATTTATTCCTACTGCAAATATTTCATGCAATTCCTATAAAACAAAACCATCTAAGATAAATTTAAGCAAACATGAGTCAAATACGGGATATCATCTTCCTGATCATAGCAAACAAGGTACTAAGAAAATATCAGAAAATAGAAATGCACAAAAATGCCTTTAGTTATAGAAAAAATGCAAGGGAATCATAAACACACAATTCACAAGTTACCTCTGAGAAGGAGCAAGAGTGCTCTTATAGGGAAAAGGCACACAAGGGCCTCAAATGAACTAATGAGGTCTTAATTTTTAAGCTAGGTAGTAAGTTCACAGGTGTTCATCATTCTTTATGTATACATTTCTGTTGTATGTAAGTATCATCTGTGTTAGCTGCATGCAGGTAAAAAGTACAGGTAACAATCCCTTTCAAGAAAACTCCTGGGGTCAGATGTTTTCTAAACTTATGAATATTTCAGATTTTAGAATGGCAATACTACTTAGAAATATATATATTCTACATTTACAAAACACCTCCTGGGCTGTCTAGGGTAGCACCTGTAATCAAACACATTACTATTTTTTGCAGTATTTTTTATAAATATTCACATCAAGTGGGATAAAACTATTAGTTCTATGTCTGGCTTTGCAGTTTTCAGAGCTTGTTAGTATTTAAGACTTGAAACTATGGATACATGACTGTGGGTTTATCTAGTGAATAAGAGCAAACTTAAAGAATTAAGTGGGTTCAAATAATAGCTTACAACTATACATGCAGCACTGACCAAGTTAATTTATCATTCCTCTCATGAAAATAAAAGGGAGAGGGACAATAATATGTACTTCATAGGGTTACGGTGTGGATTTAATGACATAATACATGAAGGATGCTTAGTACTGTGCCTGATGCACTGTGTTGCTGGACATTAGCAGCTATGCCCTAAACAAACACTTCTTGCACTAATGAACTTAAAAAAAAAAAAAAAAACCACTGTATTAAAGAAGGTTAAATAGGTTTCCTCACCTATGTATTTATATACTTACATGGCTTACAGTATTAGGGGAAACTTGGCCAGATCTCTTTACAGGTTCTTTCAAGTTAAGAAAGATTTCAGACTTTAAAGAGTAGTTCAGTTTCTCAAAACTGTTTTCACCATTTATAGAACTCATAAAAACTCTTGAAGGGTTCTCTGGCTACAGTTTAATAATTATTTGTTTATAACATTTAATCTTAGGAGGAAGTTCTAAAATATGTCTATAGCAAATGTAAATGCAACTACTTTTAGATTTTTAAGGAAATCTAAGTTTGGAGGTAATGCAGACTCCTGAGTTTTCCTGTTTTTATTCCCCTTCTGTTATGGAATTTCCAGATTATTCACTAATTAGTGAAAGGGTACAGACTCTTTAGATTTAATAAAGATTGACTAAACTTAATCTCCAAAATGTCATCTTAATAAAAGGTACCAGGGATGCTATTCCTGCAGTCCTCTGAGGACTCAAAACAAGATAGAACTATTCTATGTCTCTGCTGAATTAAGCCTATACCAAATATAACAACAGTCATAGTTGGGGTTTTTTTTTTTTAAAGTTTATTTATTTATTTATTTTGAGAGAAAGAGAAAGAATCCCAAGCAGGCTCCATGCTCAGAGTGGAGCCCAATACAGAGCTCGATCTCACAACACTGAAATCATCACCTGAGCTGCAATCAAGAGTTGGATGCTCAATTGACTGAGCCACCAGGTGCCCCTGTTTTTTTTTTTAAGAGGTTATATGTAAAGCCCAGCAATTTAAGAGAAATTTAATGTGGAATAAAAACACTTCCTTAAAATTTTTCAATATCTTACTCACTTCATGCATTCTATTTAGTGCATTAAAATACTTTCAGTTAGATATTTAGTCAAAGAGGGTTTCAGTATTTTATGCAGTCATTACAAAAGCAACGAGATCAACCATAAGGATGTAACAGAATAGAACTGAATCCCCTTTTAATTTTTTTAGATACAAATATTATTACTGGAGCCACATATAAACACAGGGATCTCACTGAATTTTAACATTAAAGGTCATTTAAAAATATTTCATACTAGTATCTATCAAACCAACTACTTACTTGATAGATTCTCATGTTAGTGCCTTTTCCCTCTATCTTTCACTTCTTGAAGGAAATGTAAGGAAATGTCTTCAAGGTCTTTTTGATTAATAAAAACTAACATGCCTCAACATCTAGAGGGATGCCAAGGTAGTAGATAAGCTTGCTGGGATGCTTTGTCACTACTCTACCACTTTTGTAACACTAGCAATTTAATATAATATTACAAATAAGCCCAACTCATTTACAAGAATATCACATTCCTTCATTTTCTCACCTTTGGCTGTTTGTTTTATCCTGGCATGCCCTTAGTTCAGTTAAGGTTCTTTCTTTCTTTCTCTTATTCATATGCAAGTAACTCTGGTTGATGATGATGATGATTCTATTACTAGTTTTTATTCTTATATCCACCCAAAACTCTGATCTTTACTTTTCTTACACTGAATATAAGGAATAGCTTATAATTCCACTTCTCATAATTTGCTCATTAAAACTGGTAATTCATTATAAGTATTCTATTATATCTTCCTACCAAGTATATGTGTCCAAATACTAACATAATGAAACATATTATACACAAAGTACTTGCTTTTATTTCTCCATTTTATTACATTAGGGCAGTGACCCTGAATTTTTTTTTTTAATGTTTATTTTTGAGAGAGAGAGTGAGAGAGCACAAGCGGGGGAGGGCAGAGAGAGAGGGCAACACAGAATCCAAAGCAGGCTCCAGGCTCTGAGCTGTCAGCACAGAGCTCGACGTGGGGCTCGAACCCATGAACCATTGAGATCATGAGCTAAGCTGAAGTTGGACGCTTAACTGACTGAGCCACCCAGGTGCCATATTAGGGCATTATATTACAAAAAATTCTGCGTAGAAAGGTCTTATTATCTATACTATTAAGGATATTTATTATTTTAAAAAGAAATATTGTGTCTATAAGAGGTGACAATGTTAGGCTGATTACCTCAGCTTCTGAATCCTTCAGTTTTTGAACTTTTTCTTTGACTTTCATCTCAAACACCTGCTCCATTTCCATCTCCATCTTCTTCATCTTAGCTACATGCTCCCTTCTTTCTTCTTCCATTTGTGCAAGAGGGCTCCTGTTGTGAACATTAAGGATAATCATCAAAAGTCTAAAAATGAAAAGCGTAATACAAAACTTTGAAACAGTGATGAAAACAAATGAGATGCTGTCATCACTAAACTTTTTTTAAATTAAATTTTTTTAATGTGTATTTACTTTTGAAAGAGAGAGAGAGAGAGAGAGAGTATGAGCAGGGGAGGGGCAGAGAGAGAGGGAGACACAGAATCCAAAGTAGGCTCCAGGATCTGAGCTGTCAGCACAGAGCCCAAACTCATGAACTGTGAGATCATGACCTAAGCCAAAGTCAGAGGCTTAACTGACTGAGTCACCTAGGCGCCCCTAAATTCTGTTTTTTTGAAAATAAGTTTGAAAATAATTTCTCAATTATTCTGAACACCATCTTAAATGACACAGATCACAGATTTGAAGTTTTGTGTATAAATGCATTAGTTCTTTAGAAGCTTCAAAAGGTATACTTATAATCTAGAATTTCCTTCCACAAAGTTTTATATTTAAACTTGAATCTCTAGTGAATAATTATTATGAAAACATAAATAACAAACTGTTAACAGGAGGTTTCTCTAAACCTAGTTAGTGCATACCAAATCTAAAGATGACACATAGAATAAACTATAGAAGGAAAATGGAAAGGAAACATTCCCAAATTATACTCACAGCATGGAAAATAAGAATATTATTTAATTTTGTACTTTCAACAAAATTTTAATGCAAAAAAAAGAAGTGAACTAGTGAAGTTAATATACATAGCCTATGTTTAGTTCTATAAATTTCTAAGTGTTATAATCTCTTCTTCTAAGACAACTACTGACATTACAATTATAAATTAATTAACAGTAATTCAGACTTATTTTGAAGTCTGTGAAGTAACTGAATTGACATGCTGGAAATGACTACCAGTCAATACCTAGAACATTTTTCATTTCTAGAACATTTATGGTAATTTCACTGCTTATGAATATTCATTTCCCCTCACTCAAATATTTTATTGTCTAAAGTTTTTGTCTTATTTTAAAAGATGTACTTGGTGATAGAAAAACACACACACAGATGCATACACATGAGAAAGAATCAGAAGCAAATAAATATCCTGGTAATTATTTTTCAAATGCCAGAAAACAGACACAAGCATAGTTAACTGGAAGTATTTCACTCTACTAATATTAAGGTCCACAGGGTCAGTTCTCTGCACAATTTTGTTCAAAATTCTCATGTTGAAAAATACTGCAGATGAGCTTTATATTGTGGCTAATATACTTATAGACACAAGGGAACGTCAAAGTATCAGTAACTTAGTATAGTCCCAGGGAGTAAAGAAATGTGTACTCTGTGGCTTTGAGGATCTCTGAAAACTACTCAATACACTAGGACAACTTAGAGAGGCAGGCCCTCTTTCGATTTCATTGATAAAACATGTTTATTTTGCCTCCACATAAACAGGGTTTGACCACTGAATTGTACATTTAAATTGGTGCATTTTATCTCAGTAAAGCAGTTTAAAAAATTCAATCATGGCTTATAAACAAAATCAGGCCCTGGATATCATAACTTCTAAGGTTAGTCACTTTAATCCTGATGTAACACACTCTGATTATGGTAGATTTCTCTCTTAATGAGGCTGAGTATTTTTACAGTACTACTCTTCCCTATCAAGGAGGAAGACGGAAGAGCCAGATGGAATATATTCGACAAGAGCAAGAGGACAAAATTCTGGCTATGGATTTTTCTTAGCAAAAAGGGAGGAAGGACAAAGTTATGAAGTACTGCTGTGATCAAGATGATGTTTTTGCAATTAGCATAAATTAGAATAAAATGTTAACTAAAGGATAGTTCTTCACCAGAAGTAAACTTACAAACCTGCAGTTTATTTTAGCAATTAAGCAATTAATCAGAAGGTCTGAAAATGAAACTAAACCAAACATTAACTTAGAGCAAAACCTGCATTCAAGAAGTGAGGTCAACTGAAATAAATTTTTAAAAAAATTTTTTAATGTTTATTTATTTTTGAGAGAGAGAGAGAGAGAGAGAGAGAGTATGCGAATGAGTGGGAGAAGGGCAGAGAGAGAGGGGACATAGCAGAGGATCCAAGGTCGGCTCTGCACTGTCAGCACACAGCCTGATGCGGGGCTCAAACCCATGAGCCATGAGATCATGATCTGAGCCAAAGTCAGATGCTTAACCGACTGAGCGACTCAGGCGCCGCTGAAATAAATTTTTAAATGTAAATATCATTTTTCCATTAAAAGTTAAGGCGCTTCTTGATAATATGGTTCTCATATTTATGGCAGGTATTTTTGGTATAGAGGAGTTTCAGATCTCTTGAGCAGAGAGCCAATGAATCCCCTGAAATAACATACTAAATGTGTGTGTCCATGCAAGCGTTTTCCTGGTGAGAGGGTCCAAAGCTTTTGTTAGATTTTAAGAGTCTATAAACCTCACTTATTCTATCCCCCAGAACATTTTTAGCCTCTAGAAAAGAAATAATCTAATTAACTATTTTTAATTGAGTTTTAACTGAATATATTTAAGCAACTGAGATTATCCAACAATACTGTCATAATTTGAAAACATAGTTCAAAACTGTAAATACATTAAAAAAATTAGAAATTCAGACTGATTTTAAAATTAAATATATATTCCTACTTATAATAACCTATCTATAAAATGCTCATTAAATTTTAACCTTGGGAGGAAAAAGGCAATTCATGTAAATTTAAAGAATTCATAGTATAATTTGCACATGAAAAGGCTACCAGCTAAACAAAAGTAAACACTGTTATCTTGATTTTTATTTAGATAACTCTAGGAGGAAAAGAGAAGACTCTACAGTTTGAAATTTGCTTTTAAATTCCAAATTTATTAAAAATCTCTACATCCTAAAAGAAAAACAAATAACCACTTAACATGCCTTCAACTTGTCACATCTGTAAGATCAAAAAATGAAGACTTAAAACAGAGTAAACCACACTAAAAGAAACAATTAAAGGCAAATTCAGAGAATTCACAATTAAGTAATTTAAAGTATGTGCCCTAAAACAAAAGTTCGCGGCAAAATTTGTTAAAACTAGTTAATTTCTTTCTCAAAATTCTGTTAATTACTATACCAAATCATTATGAAAATAAACATGCCGTGCAATTATCTTCTGACAACCTGCCCAAATTTTTAAACCTATTTAAATATATGTACTTCCAAAAAAGGAAATATTTACAATATTTCATATTTGAGATACTTTTAAGTTTTTCAGCCTTGTAAAAATACTTGACTTCTGATGAAATGAACTGATATTCCAGTGTTTTTAAAAAAACGGTTATACATATCTAAAATTTTTTTAAGCCTCTCACCAGTAAAAATGATCTTTCAAATCTTAAATTAGCACATTTCTAGTCATCTTTATTAAAGTGATATTTAGGAAACTATAATACAATATTGTGCTTACAATGTAGAAAACACAGGAAGAAGGATCACTTTTTTTCATAACATTATTTTTTTCCAGATAAAACCTTTTTTCATTAGAGGATCAGAAAAACCATTTCATAGCCTAACTGCTTTGTAATGGGAAATTCTTCTTTACACACATAGATATGCTAAAGCTTATTCATTTAAACTTGTCAGAGAAATTTAAAGCAACTCAGCCAAAGAAATGAAAGGGCCCGGTAAAAGATTAAAAAGGGGGGAAAAAAGGCTATAACACAACCTGAGTATCACACTAAATCCCTAACGATATAACATAGCTCCTTCTAGGGATCTCTTTAAAGAGTTATGGTTCCTGAAAGCCACCAAATGATACACCCTTTCATGTGACCAATAGGAAAATCACAGCAAGGACCACACAAGGCTGACCTAGTAAGGTTCTACTGTGGTTGTGTTACATGACCCACATTTTGAGTGCAACAGAAAACCAACACATTTCACTTAAATTATGTGTGGTCACATAAGCAAATACATTCACATACTTCTGCACCAATGGTTAGTAGACCACTATGTACACAGACATGCAGCAATTTTCATACAAAAATTTTCAAAGGAATTTCATTTACATGGATTTCAAAGAGCAATAAAATTTCCAAAATTTTTGGGAAACAATAGTTACCAACATTTTATTTTGTCAAGTGACAGCATTATAACCAAACATAAAACAATATTCTACTACCATTATATTTTCAAGAAAGGACGTTTGAACAAAGGGTAAAGGATACAACTGAATAAATTTTAAGTTTTTGAAAAAACTTTGGAAAACTTCAGAAAATTGTCTTCATTACTCTTTCAATGAAAACTCTGTCGTACTATAGGAGTTCGGAAAAATCAGCCTTTAGAAACCTGTGTTTTTGGTCATTTCTAGGAATTTGGTTATCCATTAAGTTTACCCAGGCTTACAGATGGAGAAGGCTATAGAAAACAGAAAAATAGTGGGTGGGAAAGAGGTAACAGGATATGCCCAACTTGAAGCAAGATATCAATTGTCGTAACTGGTGCCCATGATAGACAACAGTTCATGAGAGTGACCAATCAAATGTGGTTAGAAAAGTGGCAATTTTTGTTTAATTACTCTTGACTCTTCCACTCCAAACTCTGCACAACCTCAACCTCTCCCTGCCAAAATTATCAAAGGATGCATGCATTGTTATGGAGGGAAGAATCCCTTGAAAGCAATACAACTAGAACATCACTAAGAAGCCTAAACTCACATTTGTTTACATCACATATTTAAATATTAGCCATTCTTTTCAAAGTTCCTCATGAATGAGTCGTTAGTTTTTAGCACATTAACATCAGCTAAAGCACCATAAGTTGCTGATACTGATTTAAACAACAAAAATATTTAGCTGGAATGCCTTCTGTGATTGCTAACATTTTCAAGATAATAGAAGATATAACCAATAGATAAAACTTCCAAGTGACTTCTTTCAGATTCAGTATATTACTCAATAAAGCAGTAAAAACCCAATGTAATAAATCATATCAATATCTATTCTAATCATGCCATTCCCCAATTGGTTCAATCTTTAAAGATATTTTCCTACTTACTATTAACATAAAATAATATACTAACTCCTGGGGCAATTTACTTTTTAGCAGTACAAATGTTTTTATTATTTTCAGAGACAAAGTCTGGACATGATTCATCTCATTAAGAAACACATTTCCAACAGAATTCTACTTTTTAGGTTTTTGCCTCAGTTATATAGTTTAACTCAAGTAATCCACACTAGAATTCTATTTCTGCAAAAGAATTTATAACAACACTGTAAGATTCACTGTTTTTCTCTGAATTGCCTTACCTGAATCCAAGAGCACAAATATCACAATACCACTATTTTAAAAGCCTTCTATCAGAAATACGAAAACAATTCCTTATTTTTAGGACATGAACAAATGTTTAAAAGAACAATCAAACATTAACTGCATACATTTAATGAATCATATGTACTGACAGCACATTTCCCCTTCACATATAAAATTATCGGTGCCTTTAATACACATGGTTTTCTCTTAAACAATTAAAAAGTCCCTAAGTTAGTAATATGCATTTAAAATGGATTAGGATTTTATGAACAATATTTACTACGATGGATCCTTATGTTTTTGTGCTAAATAAAGTTGTCTTATACAAATATTGCTAAAAACAAATAGACTAAAAGTCTTTTTCTTATTCACTAAACCTTATCTCAAATAGAATTTTGCATTTTCAATGAAAACAAATTGTTGAAATATTAACCAAATCAATTTTTAAAACAGCCATAGTAAATTGTTTTGCAAAGCATACATGACTTATCACCCATATCAGAACTATCTAGGGTGGTTATTAAAAATACAAACTCTCAGGTTCATCCCACATCTACTGAATCAGACTCTCTTGCCAATTATTAAACCTAGAAATTTACCTTTTTAACAATCATTCTCAGGAGATCCTTAAAACCAGAAAACATAGGAATAAATCAATAAAGTTCCTCAAATATAAACATGTTCATAGCATAAGAAGAAATTCAAAGTTGAGAAAGAAAGAAGAAATTCAAAGTTAAGTAATAGCATAAGAAGAAATTCTACTTCAAAGGGGTCTATGACCCCAACATCATTAGAAAAACACAGAAAGAAACAAACATAAAGTTAGATCTAAGATCAGTTGTAAAAGAGAACTATTTGTGACTGCCAGTGACTATTAATGCTTTGTTTGCTTTCTTCTGGAATTTAGGGCCATTGTAGAGACATAACTAAAAAAGAAAAAAAAAGGGGTATTTTCTTTTCCATTTTAAGGAATGTTGACCACTGTAAAACAGTACTATACTGTTATTTTGCTAACTTGCCTTTTTCATTACTTACACAGATGATCCTTCAGGATTATCCTCTAACGGTACATAACAGCTGGCTACAAATGTACACACAGTGTTAAAATGGTTTTCATAATACTTATGGGCTTCAACAGTTCCAAATAAAGGAAAAATGGGGCACAGATACTGTTAGCAAGAACTCCACCAGCTAACTCACAGGCCTCCTCACACATCTCTTTCCTACCCCATAATAAGCCACCACAGTTTGAGATACGGACTAGCTCAGTAGGGTGAAGATACACACTCGGCAGTCACTCACACTACTCTAACAACCAAGAGAAGAAATCCAAACTCAAGCTAATTTATTCCCTGGAAATACAGAATAGGAATAGAGAAGGTAACCAAGACTATATTCATCTAAATATTCCTTCTGTTTGGTTCTGTCCCTTGTTTCTATACAATGTTAGTGAAAACTCTGCTACCAAAATGGTTTATTTAAAAAGACAAAAGATAGAAGCTCTATATTTAGCATCTGTAAAGAGACTATGGGATGTTTATCTTAAGAGTAAAATAGGTTAAGAAATTTTGGTAGTAACTGTTCCCTTCCCTTAAAAAAATGTATTTGCAGATACATGTACCCCTATGTTTATAGCAGCATTATTTACAATAGGCAAGATATGGAAGCAGCTCAGGTGTGTATCCATAGATGAATGCATAAAAAAGATATGGTACACGTACACACACACACTCACACACACAGAGGAATATTATTCAGCCATTAAAAAAAAGAACGAAATTTTGCCCTTTGCAACAACACGGATAGAGTTAGAGAGTATAATGCTAAGTGAAATAAGTTAGTCAGAAAAAGACAAATACCATAGGCTTTCACCCATATGTGGAATTTAAGAAACAAAACAAATGAGGGGCACCTGGGTGGCTTAGTGGGTTATCCAACTTCAGCTCAGGTCATGATCTTACAGTTTGTGAGTTCGAGCCCCACAGAGGGCTCTGTGCTGACAGCTCGGAGCCTGGAGCCTGCTTCAGATTCTGTGTCTCTCTCCCTCTCTCTGCCCCTTCCCGCCCTCAAAAGTGGATAAACATTAAAAAAACAAAACAAAAAAAAATCCAAAAGAGCAAAGAGAGAGAGAGATTGAGAGAGGGAGAGACAAACAAAGAAACAAACTCTTAATGACAGAGAACAAACTGAGGGTTACCAGAGCCGGGGGCGGGGGGGCGAGGCGATAGAGGATGGGTTAAATATGTGATGGGGATTAAGGAGTGTACTTGTGATGAGCACTGGGTGATGTAGGGAATTGTGAATCACTATATTGTACACCTGACATGACTATAACACTGTATGTTAACTAGCTGGAATTAAAATAAACTATTAAAAATTTATTTGCAGAAAGAGCCATTGATTTCTAACTGGGGTTCTATTAAACATGTGGTATATGGATTATAAATACAATGGCAAATGATCAGAAGAGAATGCATGGCTCTTTCATCTAAGGTACAAGTTAATAAAACACTTCCTGTGAAAATTAAGTAGTAACATACAAAACTGCCAAAACAAGCTTAACAACAATAAATTTCTGCTATTGTGCATAATGACCATTATCCCAATTTTCTAATGAGTAGCCAAGAACTTGATGAAAATGAAACAATATGATTATTTACTTACATACATGATACCTTTTCTGGAGGAAACAATGTATACTTACTTGGTAAGCTGCCCTTTATTCTTGTTATTATCAACTCCATTATAAGTCACAGCTGCCAGTTTTCTGCTTCGGTAGTTCTCATAGTGTACATTATTAGTGACATCTTTCAAGTCCTGCATGTGTGTTCTGTCATAAATAAATAACATATCAACAGTTTGCTTCTATGAAGAAAAAAGCTTTGATGTAAATTCAAAATTTTCCAAAACAAAAATTTATAGACGTAAAACAAGCAAAAAGACTATTCTTAAGGAAGAACA
Source organism: Cryptoprocta ferox (assembly GCA_028646485.1). Classification (NCBI taxonomy): domain Eukaryota; kingdom Metazoa; phylum Chordata; class Mammalia; order Carnivora; family Eupleridae; genus Cryptoprocta; species Cryptoprocta ferox. Next base: position 60,694,106 of record CM053559.1, on the reverse strand, counting down.
TTCATCTGTCTTCATTTACACTCAAGGCAGAGCAAGATACCATATGCTAAACCTGAAACCAATGGAAATTTAAGTTCCAAAGGAGAATTTAAGAGTTCTAAATCTCCTCAAAGCAGTTACTAAAGAATGACATTTCTACAGAAGAATATTTACTCTTATGGTATATGTTTTATTTTACTAGAGGAAGATTAGCTCCTGCCAAAGCTCACAAAACCTGAAAGAAATTGGTTTTCTTTTAGTAATATTATTAAGATTTGAGCTTTTACAAAGGTAATACATATGGATATTTTAGGTCATATATCAAGTTGGATTTAAACTAAGGAAAATAATTTAGAGTATATTCCTGTTTCTTCAAATTGTTCAGTGAATGTGCTATTTTGGTTAAATGAATTTTGCTCATAGCACGTCTGTTATATATAAAATCAATACATATATGAGATGAACTATACAATATAGGAGACAATTTCATCGTTCCTTAATGATTTTAGATATTGCAGACACTCTGAACTGCTCTATGTTATCCTTTACCTGAGCTGGTATAGCAGAGTGCTCTGTTCCATCTGATTCTCCCTTTTCTCATCATCCATTCCTACCTCTGCCATCCTCCATCTTTCATCCCCATCACTTTACCAAAATTCCCTTCTGGGAAACAAACACAAAGGTGTACCGTGTTTTTATTCCTCCTGCTATCCAGAAAACACATAACTATCCCTTTATGAGAATGTGATTTTCAATTACTTTGACTCATCTCCTACGAATGGACACTTCCATGCAATTCTCTGATAGTTTAACTCATCCTAAGGATTACTTCTTGGTTTTCCTCAATTCTCATCATGTTCCTTTATGCTTTGTTCATTGATGAATTTATCCTCTCCATGGCCACTACCCCTTTCCACGTCAGTCAAGTCAGGTAGCTCCTTATTCCTAGAATATCCAGTGGTTGAGACTGACTAGCCATGCTAATTTGTCACGGACTCTTCAAACTTAAGAGTCCCACTGCTTTGAAAGCTCTCTTCCCAGCCTTGAAGCTGAGTCACTCTAACCCATAACAATTTTCTCCTTGGTGATCCGTCACTTTTTGGTATCAGTATATGTTGTGGCAACACCACACAACCTCTTCAATTTTACTATAAGCTGCCCTTTATAAGAAATATTTTTGCCATCACTTCTTGTACTCTTGATACAAACAGCACATAATAGGCTCTGTAAAAAAGTTGGTAACTAAATATTAAAGCTAAGGTAAGACAAATACCATTCATTTCCTGGAACAAATTACTGTCACCAGTTTCTCTAAGTAGAGAATAATAAAAACAAATAACTGTACCAATATACAAATAATTGTTTTGTAATTTTAAATATAGACTACCTCATGATGGAATCATTGAAAAATCACAAAGGACCTGAGGTGGAAGCATTTAGTAGTTGAAATACAAGATGTGTACAATAAAAATAAGGTGGATTTATTAACTGTTTGAGCTATTTCTGTTAATGTTATCTAACATTTTAGATAATGAAAGATTTTTCCCTTTCCCTAAAATAACCTTCTCTATAATTACCTAGTTTGGATTTTTTTCAGGATATAATGGTCTGTTTCCACCTATTTAAATATGCTTCACTTTTTTTGAAAAAATCTTTTTTATTTGAGAGAGACAGAGAGAGAGAGAGAGAGCGAGCACGAGAGAGCGAACAAGTAGGGGAGAGGGGCAGGAGATAGAATGAGACTCTTAAGCAGACTCCACGCTCCATCCCATGTCCCTGGGGTCATGACATGAGCTGAAATCGAGAGTTGGATGCTCAACTGACTGAGTCACCTAGGCGCCCCTACTTTATTTTTTAAGATTCAACCCATTCCTCCACTCTTGAAATCAATAATTAGCAATAAAGTTTTCTCCAGTTTCAGGAACTTAATCATCTTTTCCATTTCTCCCTGCTGGTATCATGGCCCTCTTTTCTCTCCTTTTGTTTTCTTTCTCTATTTAATTTCTGCATTATCACCACACCCTGAAAATATCCATATCAAGTTTGTCTCCTTTCCATTGCCTTCTTTGGTTTACCTGCAACAGCCAGTTCTCTTAATTAGCACAATGACACTTCCCTTTCTTAGAAGCAATCACTATTCCTAATTTTAACCTGCAAGATTTCAATTACTTGGAATTTATAGACATCTGGAATACCGATGATGATACTTCCTTGCTTTAAGTACCCACTAAATATCTACTAGGTGCCTTTCAAGACATGAGCTACATTAAATGAAAATCTTTCTCATCTCTACTCCCAACCTACAAGAAAAAGTAATAAAATATTCTTAAGCTTTTCATTTTCAAACTATAATACTCTCCTTTTCAAGGATGTTTTACACACTTAAATGTAAAAACTGCAAATGAAAAATTGTGATACAAAGTAAAGTAAAACCATCTAGCATAAGTGAACATTTATGCTTTAGGAAGAAAAATGTGCTGCAGCAAACTGAACAAATAAATGAGCTTTCATTAAGTAAAACCACCTAACCATCTACCTCAAGACGCTGAAATCAATGTCTTTGCCCTACTCACTGATAAAAATATTAAACAGGACCACTCCCAATCTCACAAATAAACATCAGTGAATGACTGTATTTATTCTAATCAATGTTAAGACATCTATGAATCCTTTCGTTTCTGACTCACTCCATGAAATATATATACACTTACTCTAAATTCTTTTAATCCATCTAAGTAATCATTTTACGACACATATCTGCTTTATATAATGTAACTTCAGAATTTTTTATATTTCATATTTGTATGACTGCCTTGCAGCTTTCTTATACTCAATCTTCCTGCAGGAGTGGCCCACTTGTTCTATAATACTTTTGTACTAGTGAGTCCCACTCACCAGCTGCCAGGCAACGCACTTTCAAATGTTCACAGCCTGCTTCCAGCTCAGTAATTAGCCTTCCCCTCTACACTATTTTAGCTCTGCAGTCAATTATTGATTGCATATTTAAAAATACACACACACCACTATGTCAAGCACTGGGCAAGCTGCAGAGATTTAAAACTGGGGAAAAGAATAAAATCAGAGAGAATGGACGGAAACATTTTTGGGGTGCTTGGGTGGCTCAGCTCACAGTTTGTGAGATCAAGACCCGCGGCGGGATCCACACTGACAGCATGGAGCCCGCTTAGAATTCTCTGTCCCTCTCTCCCTGACCCTCCCCTGCTCATGCATGCTTGCGTGTGCTCTCTCTCAAAAAAAATATATAAACTTAAAAAAAATGCCCTACGTTTATACTATCATAAGCAATTATATTATTAATTCTTTTGAAGTCACGCCTTAAGAATGGAAGAGAAAGGGAACAGTTCATAATAGAAACTGAAATGCTATATTCTCCAAAGTGAGACACATGACCGCCTCTTGTATGCATCTGTTCTTCTCCCAGTGTGTGAGGCCTGGCAACCCAAACTGCTGAACCAACCCTACCCTCTACTTCCTACCTGAAGCACCTGGTCATAAGCTCCTTTAAGAAAGACTAACTACATAGCAATCTCTTTGATCTCAAAATTCACTCTGATTTTAGTGTACTTCTTGAGGTGGCAGTTTAACTCACTTAAATTTCCCTCCTCTCTCATATTAACTTTACTGTTCCATGACTTCCAATGACCATCAATATGCAAGTTAATACTTCCACACAGATAAAGATACTGCTGTGCATTAAGAAACTGGATGATAGTATGAAAATAAACATCAACCAAAACTGGAGGTTGAAGAGAGTATGTGGTAAGGGCCTGGAGAAGCAAGCAAGATGGGGGTGGAGAGAAGTGGGGAAAGGATGTGAGGTGGCAAGAGGAAGGAATTTATCTCAACATGAAAACACTGAGGTTTATTTCGATGCCCTTTCTGTTTCTTGCCCACTAACGTCTCTGCTTCTATTCAACTTTTTCTTCATGGTTTCCTCTTTGCTGTTTCTTTTCTAATTCAAGTCCCAGTCTTCTGATCAGGATTAGTTCAATGTCCTGCTCTCATAGGTTTTCCTTCTCTTTCATCAGCTGCACAAGATACAATTTAGGAGTAATGTTTTCTCACCTGGGGGGGAAGATCAGTTTTGTTCACTGTGTTCTAGTACCAAAAACACCCCACTCACCAGCTACCAGGCTGTGTACCTTTTAACATTCAAAGTCTAGTTTTTAACTCAAAGCCTAGCCTTCCCTTCCAGTTTTCTCAAGGTTTTCACATAAACAAGTAAAAGTCTTTTCCTTGCCATCTTCCTTATCTCTCTCAGTATTAAACCTCAACACAAAATATAACAAAAAAAAAGAGACTCATTTTCCCACATATTGCTAGTGACACAGCTTATTTTGTATTTTTGCAAACAGCTTTAAAACCTGGCAAAATAATCCAAGTTGTCTCCAAGCAGTGCTTACTTGAGTGCTAGAATGAAGATACCAATTTAAGTTAGCTATATTAAAGAAAATATAGGGGTGCCTGGGTGGCTCAGTCGGTTAAGCGTCCAACCTCGGCTCAGGTCATGGTCTCACAGTTCACAAGTTTGAACTCCGTGTAGGACTCTGCTGACAGCTCAGAGCCTGAAGCCTGCTTCAGATTCTGTGTCTCCCTCTCTCTCTACCCCTCCCCCACTCTCTCCCTGTCTCTCTCTCTCTGAAAAATAAAAACATTAAAAAAAATAAACAAATCAGCTATACTTATAGAAGGCAAAAATAAATCTAATTCTAACTTTATTTTGAGAAAGAAAAAAATCTTACATAATTTTTATCATTGCTCAAACTTACCTTATCAACATATTTCTTAGAATTGTGAAATCACAATGTTCACCATTTTCAACTATACATAAAAAAAAAGAACAACACAGTAAGCCCAATCTTTTCAAAGGAAATTTCACAAAATGTTGGAGGTAACAATGAAAGAATATTCAACATTTTATTAACTTTTCATTACTTTTCTTTAGATGAACTTTTCATTAAAGTTTGAACACTATAACATAGTATTTAATTTAAGGGCATGCCAGAGAAGTATACCCTGATATTATTTATTGTAGTTTAATCTTCAATGATAAAATATATAAACCTAGTAAATGAGCTCTCCAGAAAAAAAAAAAAATTTTGAAATTTTGAAAGGGGAAATAATGTACTGATTTGTAGGAGAATATATTTGTTCCATAATAAAATGTGTTTTAAAAGTTTAGTGTTGGGGTGTGGGGGAATCACTGTAGTAGCCAAAATAAAAATGTGAGCCAATAACTTTAAGGCTCTTTATTTTAAAGAAATGTATCACTAATAAGAACATTCTGGTGGTGAGGCGGGTACTAAAACTAGAGAAACAATTTCTTTAGCACACATTTCTAAGGACTATATTAAGTTCTAAAGCCTCAACTCAGCAACTGACAGTTACCTGAGGACGATAAGAGAGGCAGGAACAAGTATAGCCTCACTGATAGGGAAAGCTGGTGAGAAGGACAATAAGTTGGAACAATATCCTAAAAATTACGGAATTTTTCAAACTAATACTAACAAGTAGAAAAATAATAATGACTCAATCTTAGTTCCTAGTTACTATAACATAGAAGACTAAATATTAGGTTAAACCAATATAATAAACACAAACTTGGGGAAACATGTCTATTGCCAAGAAGACTTCTGAAGTTTGATGCTATAAACTAAGATTTCACTGGTATCTAAAACTCTTTACAAAATTAGTAGAGTATCTCTTAAAAATGAAAAAAATTTTTATTCTAAAAATATGATGCCAAAAGAAGTTGATTTTTATCCCAAGGAAAGAATATTATGAATGTTTTAAATTCACTTTAAAGTGAAAGTTGTTCTCAATCATTCTTTGAAGGTCCCAGACCCATCTGAGACTCAGATAAAAGTGACAGTTTTCTCTGAAACTGTTTTCAACTTCAGAAGGTTTATTAGCTCCTTGGAAGCAATCTTTGGGCCCCAGGTAAAGAATTCTTACACTTTAAGTATGGTTTCAAACAAGAAAACAAGAGTAGATTTAATGATGGGACAGAGGTGGGAGAGTGGAGCACTGATGAGTGACTTGGAGAGTGTTACAATTAGGATTTAGCATGTACTTGCCTGACTTGGCAAAAACACAAAGTCTGAGAAACTAGAATGTACTTATGAGCAAATGAAGCTAAATGAAACTGAATTCAGAACTATATCTGAAAATCTAGAATATATCAGTGTGAAATACAAGTATTTGATCACATTTGTGAAATCTTACAGAAAGTCATTCATTGAAGAAAAACCTTACCTTCAGCAACACCCCAAGGATACTGCCTTCCTCTGACCCTTTTGCCATTAACTTCAATGATAGTATTACTACCTACCACAGCAAGAGGTAAACGGTCCTATAAAATAAAGTATTCTTGTTCAAATATATCTCTGTAGTCCTCACAAATTCAAGAATAAAGTTTATATTACTCAACACATTACCAAAAAAACAAAATTACCTTGACAGTTTCTGTATTCACTTTTATAGGGCATTCAATTACTATTCAGTAAACTGTCATTACATGGTATTCTCACCAATATAAATAATACGTAAAATTATATTTCCTCTGAAAATTTATAAATACTAAGGCATATATACTCTACTCATCAAATCATCTGTTAAAAACCCCAAAGAAGTGTCCCATATTGAAAAATTAAAAGAGGGAAATAAAAAAATGTATTGGCAGTTAGAGGCAAACCATGAGGCTTGTGACTAGCATGCTAATCTAAGACAAACCAACTCTAACAGGCCTGGAAGCAGGGAATATTATACATGCTGAACTCTACCTCTGAAACTCCAGACCTGGGGGACTGGATCTGTATTTATCCAGACTTAACTCAGAATATAATCTTCCAAAATTCTTGTAGCTTCCAAAAATATTTAATAATATGTAAAATATATGACTATTTTATAAAACCTCAGAAACTCTTTATTGGTCAGGTACATGTATCTCATTATTACAAGGTAATTATTTGCTTATATAATGCCATTATTTAATACATCATTTTTAGGTCCAGGGTACTTAGGAAATAACTACAAATTAAAAATACAGGGGCACCTAAGTGGCTCAGTAGGTTAAGTGTCCGACTTCAGTTCAGGTCATGATTTCACAGAGTTTTAGTTCAAGCCCCACATCAGGCTCTGTGCTAACAGCTCAGAGCCTGGAGCCTGGTTCAGATTCTGTGTTTCCCTCTTCTCTCTGCCCCTCCCCTGCTTGTGCTCTTTCCCTCTCAAAAATAAATAAATAAACATCTAAAAAATAAACATTTAATAAATAAATGAATGGATGAATGAATAAAATAAATAAAATACAGAAAATTATGTTGGTATAGGTTTTGGTTGTTTTTTTATAAAAGATGAAAAAAAACATATTTTTGTCTGGCTCTTAAAGAGTATGCAGAAACAGTGCTTAGGAACAAATCCTCTCCCTTCTCATTACATGTTTTTTAAGGAGGAAAATTTCATAGAAGCAGTTAACTGGAAATTGAAGACACAGATTATAAAACAGATTATGCCATTTATCTCTCTATTCAACAAAGTTAATTGCAAAGTTGAATTCAACACTGAATAATCTCCCTATTCATTTTGTAAGCCAGCTACTTAAAAACACTTGATTTTTTTTTTTATCTTTCCAGTGGATATTTCCATGGTTTAAGGCCCTGGAACATTTTAGTATATGTATGGGAATAAACCTACCTTTATCTTTTTAACAAGCTTATTTTCTTCTTCATCATCTGTTTCTGGAAATTCATATATTTTAATTTTATGTTCTTGGATTTCTTTCATTATCTAAAATGAGCAAAAGGGCATCACACATAATTGGTACATTAGCTTAATTTGTATTATATTCTTTTAAAATTCCTGATTCCTCAGCTCCAATTCCTTTACTATTTTTCAGTGATGAAAACTATAATCTAAAATCAAAGTACTATACTGATCTTTTTTTTAAACTATTAAGTTGATGTATAAATTACTTCAGAAGTATTAAGGTTATATGGTTATAATATCAAAAGAGATCTAAAAATGATTTAAGATTCCAGAAACGGCTTTCTCTAGTTGGTTTCTACTATAATGGTTTTACATCATTTACTCACAATGACTGATAGTCTTTTCTAGATAGAACTCTCACCAACTATTTTATTCAGATGAATCAACATAGCTTAAACTCACCTAAATTTTTAGTAAAATTTAGTAAAATTAGTAAATGAAACTAAGTACAGCACTGGCTCCAGGAGAAAAAATTTGCACACTGATCAGAAAATATCATTGCACGTACATTTGTGCACACAAAATCAAGGAAAAACAGATATAAAATGAGGCAGCTACACAGGGGAAAAAACACATCCTGGAAGTTAAGAAGCTAAGAAGTTAATAAAGAATGCAAAAACAACTTATTATTAATAATTAATTAATTAATGTTATTAACATCAGAAATGACCTACTTCAAACTAAATTATCTTTTCCCACATCACTCCAAATTCTAAACAAAACACAGATAACCAAATAATATTCAACTACCTACTCTATTCGAATTCATAATAAACCGATGGCAAATATACCTAGAACTAGGTCCTTGCCTTTACTGGTATTTCAGCACTACTATCACTGTAGGGGTTCCAAGCAGCATAAAGGGACTCTAAACACAATGTGTTACACGGTTACTAAAGTAGGTAGAGGTAAAACACCACAGAGAAAAACATGAGAATAATGATGAAGTGTCAAATACAGGACTAGGAGAAAAAAAGAAACACTAGCGGCTAACTCTAAGAGCAGTGGTTCTTGGGGTGCCTGGGTGGCTCAGTCAGCTAAGCGACCGACTCTTGATTTCAGCTCAGGTCATTATCTCACAGTTGTGAGATCAAGCCCCACATCAGGATCCATGCTGGGTATGAAGTCTGCTTAAGATTCTCACTCATATTCTTCTCTCTCTTCCCGCCCCATCCCTCCCCGGCTTGTTCTCTCTCTTTCAAAAAAAGAAAAAAAAAAAAAAAAAGCTGTGGTTGTATATTAAAAATCCCAAATCTCCACCTTAATTTACAAAACCAATTGGTAAAGATACAATTCAATAACTCATTCTAAAAAAGTTCTCCATAAACTCCATGTGACTGCATGGTCCCACAAACATTTTCTGGGATAATCCGACACCAGCCACAGCATGGTGAGACGCTCCCCAAGAGGATCTGTGCAGGTCGATGCCAGGCAAATCTCTAGGATTTGAAACCAAACCTCACACCTGAGATAAAACACAGGCGTGCTGTGCTGCCTGGCAGGCAAATGGCTCAGACTCAAGAGAGGGTGAAGGCAGGAATCTGACAGAGCTGGGGAAACAGGAAGGGTGATTGTTAACTCTTCTGTGAGGGATTCCTGTAGAGTGACAGGGGCGAGATTCCCAGCCCTGGGGACAAGAGAGTGGGGCGATACCATTTTCCACTGCACCCCCCACCCCGCATCAACATTCACCAACTTCACTGAGAAAAACAGCAGCTTACACGGAGCCCTGTTCCCCTGTGCCCTGCACGGCATCTCTACTATGGCAAATTCACCTGAGAATCAATGCAGCAGGCCCCTCCCCCAAAAGACCAGCACAAAAAGCTATGTATGCACCAAGTCTACTGATCATAGAATGATGCAAGCTTCAGCTCTGGGGTAAATAGGATATATTTTCCTTTTTTGGTGGCGGATCTCTTCATAATACAGCCATTACTCTCAGAGCAGAATACAACACGGTTTCCTAACAACCACACGAAAGAACAGTGATCCAGACAAAATGACAAGACGGAAGAATTCACCACAAAAGAAAGAAAAGGAAAAAGTCCCAGCCAGAGATTTAATCAATAAAGATACAAGTAAGAAGTCTGAACTGGAATTTAAAATAATAATCATAAGGATACTAGCTGGACTTGAGAAAAGCATAGAAGATACTAGAGAATCCCTTACTACAGAGATAAAAGAACTAAAAACTAGTCAGGCTAAAATGAAAAATGCTATAACTGAGATGCAAAACCAAATGGATACAATGGCAATGAGGATGGACAAAAAGAGAGGAATAAATCAGTGATATGTAAGATAAAATTATGAAAAATAATGAAGCTGAAAAGAAGAGGGAAAGAAAGGTATTGGATCATGAAGGCAGACATAGGGAACTCAATGAGTGGCTCCTTAAAGCGTAATAATATTAACATCATAGGAGTCTCAGAAGAAGAGAAAGAAAAGGGGGCCATAAGGTTTATTTGAGCAAATTATAGCTGAAAACTTCCCTAATCTGGGAAAGGACACAGATATCAAAATCCAAGAAACACAGAGAACTCCCATTAAATTCAACAAAAGCTGGCCATCATCAAGACACATCATATTCAAATTCACAAAATACACAAAGAATCCTGAAGGCAACAAGGGGGAGGGGGGGGAGTGCTTAACCTACATGGGAAGACAGCTCAAGTTCACAGCAGATCTGTCCACAGGAACTTGGCAGGCTAGAAGGGAATAGCACGATATCTTCAACGTGCTGAATGGGAGAAATATGCAGCCAAGAATACTTTATCCAGCAAGGCTGTCATTCATAATAGAAGGAGAGATAAAGAGTTTCCCAGACAAAAACAAAAGCAGTTTGTGACCACTAAACCAGCCCTGCAGGAAATATTAAAGGGGACTCTTTGAGGGGGGAAAAAAAGACCAAAGGCAACAATGACTAGAAAGGAAAAGAGAACATCACCAGAAACACCAACTTTATGGGTAACACATGGCACTAATTTCATATCTACCAATAATCACTCTGAATGTAAATGGACTACATGACTCAATCAAAAGACATAGCGTTATCAGAATGGATTAAAAAAAAAAAAAAGGACCCATCTATATGCTGCTTACAAGAGGCTCTTTCTAGACCGCAAGACACCTGCAGATGGAAAGTGAGGGAATGGAGAACCATCGATCATGCTAATGGACACCAAAAGAAAGCCAGAATAGCCATACTTTGTAACAGGCAAACTAGATTTTAAACTAAAGACTGTAACAAGAGATGAGGGAGGACATTATATCATAATTAAGGGGTCTGTCCATCAAGAAGATCTAACAATTATAAATATGTATGCCCCCAATTTGAAAACACCCAAATACATAAATCAATTAATAACAAATGTAAAGGAACTCACTGTTAACAATAAAATAATAGTAGGGGACTTTACCACCCCACTTACAGAAATGGACAGATCATCTAAGCAGAAAATCAACAAGGAAACAATGGCTTTGAATGATACACCGGACCTGATAGACTTAACAGATATATTCAGAACATTTCACCCTAAAGCAGCAGATTACACATTCTTTTTGAGTACATATGGAACATTCTCCAGAACAGATCACATACTGAGTCACAAATCAGCCTTCAACAAGTACAAAAAGACTGAGATCATACCATTCATGGTTTTAGACCACAAAGCTACAGAACTTAAAGTTAACCTCCCCTAACCCCCCAAAAAATTTGGAAAGATCACAAATAAATGGAGGTTACAGAATATCCTACTAAAGAACAAATGGGTTAACCAGGAAACTAAATAAGAAATTTAAAAAGTACATGGAAGCAAATGAAAATGAAAATACAACAATACAAATCCTTTGGGATCCAGCAAAGGTGGTCCTGAGGGAAGTATATTATAATCCTGGCCTACCTCAAAAAACAAGAAAAGTCTCAAATACACAACCTAATCTTACACCTAAAGGAGCTAGAAATGGAACAGCAAATAAAGCCTAAAGCCAGGAGAAGAAAGTTAATAATAAAGATCAGAGGAGAAATAAATGATAGAGAAACAAACAAACAAAAAACAGTAGAAGAGACCAACAAAACTAAGAGCTATTTCTTTGAAAGAATTAGTAAAATTGATAAAGCCCTAGCCAGATATCAAAAAGAGAAAAAAACCAAATAAATAAAATCACAAATAAAAGAGGAGAGATCACAAACCCCAATTAGTATTTGAACTTAGAAAAAAGCACGTTACGAAATAAAAATGGGAGTGAATAAATGTAAAATAAACATATATTCCTAGTAGAAATAACAAATATAGTAAAAATGAACTAAAACATTCCCACAATATATAGATTTAGCACCATTTCAAAGTAAATCTCAACAGATTTTTGTTTTTGTAGCAGACTGCAAGGTATACTAAAATCCATATCGAAAAAAGTGAAAAAACAAAGGGAACTTTAGAGAAAGAGATAACAACTCTACAACCTATTTTTAAGTATTATACAAAGTAGCTGCAGTTTAAAAAATATAATATTGGCTTAAAATAAAAAATAGGCTACTGGTATAGGATCATAGTGCCAGAAATTCACCCCACATTTCATAAAATGTTATAACAAACCAAACACAATTAAGGAAAAAGTAAACCCCTGCTTTAAGAAGTGTTCATCCTTTCTGGAAAATTAAATTAAAAATTAAAGAAATGATTAAGTGTCACTTAATTTTAAAAAAATTCTTAAAAATGACAACATCAGTAAGGCACTGAAACAAATATGCCCGTTATTAAAAAAAAAATCGTTTTCATTGGGAAAGCACCACGACAAAATAGGAAAAAAAGAACTATAAAATAATCATATCCTTTCAAAAAGTAATCCTCTTCCTGGGAATTTAGTCTAAAAAAATAATCCTAAAGGGTGTGGAGCAGAGTGGTGGAGGAGGCTGTAACAGAAACACTGAAAATATTTAAATCGACAAAGGATAAGGGCACTACGATAATGGATAAGAGCTTGGAGGAGAAAACTAAGGCAGGAGATTTTAAAGTTATTTTTAATACAGTATAAATAACCATATAATAAAGTAGCAAGAGAAATACAATGTAACACGTTATACTGAAAATATAAAAACTGCAAATTACATGAGTGGTATGAGAAACCCAAGCAAGAATTCAAGCGTCTTTTGCTCACCTGTTTTTTAAACTGTTGGCACTCCTCTGGAGTGAGTGTGTCTGCTTTGGCAATAAGTGGAATGATGTTCACTTTTTCATGCAAACGCTTCATAAACTCAATATCCAATGGTTTAAGTCTGAAATACACAATATTTAATATGACTGACTTGATCATGATCAATTTGGGAGAACAGAATATTCACATCCCCAGTGCTAAATTAAATACACTGGAACTACTTTACTTATCAGAAACACTCTCTGAGGATGCACTGGGCCAGCAACAGTCAGGTAGAACAGGACCTCAGTAAGCATTAAAGTGGTTAAGAAGGCTTTGACTCCTGTCCTTGAACACGATGGTCATAGGGTTTGGGCTCTAAAGACGAATTAGAAAAACCAGAGAAGCTCCTCATAGGTTTTCCTAGAATAGCCTCTATACATACTACTCAAAATTTGGGTAATCTGTTTTTTCAATAAAAAGCATTGTCGTTTTTGAACCCTGTAGTCAGTTCTTGCTGCCAACTCTATTTCTCAGATAAAAAGCTCAAAAGGGAATCATCATCATCCCTTTTACCCATTGCGATCTGGCTGCTGCCTCCACTTTGCTGTTATACTTTCAAGGTCATGAAATACTTCCATGCTGCTAATATAATTAGCATCAGTAACTCCTAAATATGGTGGTATTTAATCATTACATTTTAAATTTACCCATTATGCAGCATGTGACATTACCTTCTCACAAGCTGTTCCCTAAGGGTACTTTTAAGGATCTTCTCTGTACACTAGTCTCTTAAGTGTTATATTCCTCAGAATACTCTACCAGGTCCTCTTCTCTCTTTACATTCTGTATGCTTATCATCAACCACAGTGACTTCTATCATCCTCTATAGATCTCAAATCTTCACACCCAGCCCAGATCTCATTTTTATGTTCCAGATTTGTGTTTACCCAGTGGAAATACAACCTGGACAACCCATTTAGGCTCCTCAAAATCAAAAGCTCATCTGAACCCCCAAATCTTCCCTCCTCTTCTGTGCTCTGTTTGATAATGGTACTACAATACACCCAGTTACTCCTGGCTGAAACCCAGGATTCCTTCTACTCTAATTCTCACTCCCAAAGATTCCCCAAGATCTGCTGAACAAATAAATATACTAATTTGGGTCAGGCCACTAAGACCTTTGGTATGGGCTACTATTAAAACACATCCAGTTTCCCTCCAAACCAGGCACACTGCAGTCAGAAAGGTCTTTCTAAAATTCAAACCTGAATGAGTCATTTCTCTGACTGAAAACCTTACTAAAGGCCAGATTCCTTGGCTAGTGTGGCCTACAAGACCTGTGAAGACAGAGCCTCTTGGACTGTTCTCATCTCTTAGATCTCTTAGCATCTTTTGTCATCTCCTGCTTGTAATATACTAGCCTTTTTGAATTTCCCATGATTTCTTAAAAGAACCGTATTTTGACCACTGGTGATTGGCTTCTGCCTCTCCATTCCTATCCCCCTTCTACTTGGCTTGCCTAATTCCTATTCCTATAGGTCCTTTAGGCCTTGGTTTACAATTCTCATTTCCTCTGGGAATCCTTCTCTGACCTAACACTAGTCATCTTCTAAGAGGTCCAACACTTAATTTGCCAATTATGTATATTTGTTTTCCCCATCTTCTCATTAGAAGATTTGTCTCATTCATCTGTATCTCCAACACCTAGTACAGTGTCACTTGAGAAGGTGCCCAAATATCTGATGACCAAAAAAGTAAGCTCCTGTGATTTTCCTTATGTTCTTGAATAAATCTAAATAAAAACCAAAGAAATTCCTCACATATATAGACTAAAAATCAATATTCCACAAAAATAAATGAAGATGATGGGAGTATTCTGCTTATAAATACCATTCTAAATTGGTATTCCTTAACTTACAAACCATGACAAAAATAGAATAAAGATCTAGTTTCATTATGAATTTTACTAACATTATAAAGAGAAAGTCCTTGTTAGAGTTCTCTTAGAGTACTACAGTTACATGTACATCACACACACACATCATACATACATACATACATACATATAAAGTTGGGGGGAGCAGGGGCCCAGAGACTAAAAAAGTATTCCTTCTTACTAACAAATAATAAGCAACACTATACCTCTTTGTGGTAGTGACAGTGACTACCAGAAAGATAGGGATATGAAGTAGGAAGGCAGATATGGAGAAGACAACTACCTCCTATACTAATTCATCTTATCCTGAATCCTTTGAAATGTGATACTGGCATTCAGAGAATAGGAACACTACAGAAAAGAGACTGTTGCTGGAATAACACTGTATTATCTATAAACAGCACTCTTATTCACAAGGGCTAACTGAAAGAACCTAACCATCTCTGAAAACTTTTAAGTTTTGCTGCTTTTCATCAGTCATTACATACAACACTAAATATAAATGCCATGGCCCAGTCAATCAATCTCAGATTTGTAAATTTTTGTGGTTCACTTTCCAGATTATACTCATGACAAATTTAAATTACTATCAACACCACTTCATTAAACCAGTAACAAAAGAATTCAGTTATTCTGAAATTTTAATACATCTTATGAACACTTAATACAAAATATTAAAATCAAAATCTAAGTTAACAAGGTTTTATACTTAAAAGTAAAACCGCACTTGCTGAATATTTATTATCTCAACTTTTAAAGAGAGACACCAAAAAACAACCATGACAAGGAAATTGGTAAAGTCAACTTCTTAAACATAAAACAAGACCAAAGAACATTTAAATTAAACTTTAGAAAAAAAAGGTAAAATCTTTATAAAAGACCCGATAAAACCCTTCTGCCCTTTTAAATTAGAATACAAATTTCAGAAGCTTACAAAATGTCAACAGCAGAAAACATTTAGTTCACATGTAGATTACATTCTGGTTGAAATTTTTCCTCTGTCCATTTAGTTTTATTTCAGGTCATCTTTTCCAAGAAATTTAGTTTTTAAATGTTGTTTTTAAACAATGGAAAGTCCTTTACAGAATTTCTAGAAGATAAACCCATATTAGAGGGAAAAGACTATTTAACCTCAAAGCCTACAGCAAAGTAAATGACTACAGAGCAAATGACAAATATTTAATATACACATACATATATTTCTAAGGGAAAAAAACCTTCTACAGAAAACTCACTGAATGAAACTGATATTTTTAAGTGGCAATCAGCATTCAAAAGGTTAAAAATATAATTTTACAATTCAAGTTCCAAGTCAGTTTTTAATTTTAATAGCAATTACCACTCACTGAACAAAGACAATGAAGAAACAATTCCTGAAATCATAAACTAGTCATTTAGTGACAACACTTGGTGGGGTGAGGTGGGGACCACTGAAAATACAATGTTGGACCAATTTATAATTACTCCAAAACAGGACCCCTCAAAAAAGGACTACCCAGATTAGACAGGAAGGCCCTGATTCATCTATTAGACTGCCTAGAATTTCAGTTTGTAGTGAGATCAGAAACTCTCTACATAAAATTCAGTGCTTCATTCTTTAACTTAATCCACAGATGCACATACCAATTGGCAAAACTTTGTTCCATGTCTAAAAACAGTTAGGATAAGAAACTATTCAAAAGCACATTTTTACACCTAGAAAATAAAATTTTTGAACTCCCATCCCTTGTGACAAATATGAAATGGCCCAAAGCTACTACACATTGTTTGAATTATTAAAAAAATTTTTTTTAAATCTTATTTCCCATGCAATTTTAAGAAATGTACTTTCCCCCAGAGATAGAAGGAATGTGATTTCATGAGAATTACTAAATTTTGGAGAGAGTCCAAAAGATCTAAAATAATAAAACTGGATATAAACTGACAAATTTCTATTGACTAAACTGCAGATTAACAAAAAAGAAAAAGAAAAAAGATAAACTGCAGGTTAAAATTTTACTCTGTTGTCTTCCAGGAAAAAGCCCTAACAAGTTAACTAATGATTTAAAAAAAAAAATGAATACATAAATCAAGAAGAAGCTAGCAAGTACTCATAAAAGGCTATACAGGTGTTAGGTTTTTTTTTTTATTTTCTTAACATTCATTTATTTTTGAGAGACAGAGAGACAAAGTGTGAGCAGGGGAGGGGCAGAGAGAGAGAGGGAGACACGGAATCGGAAGCAGGTTCCAGACTCGGAGCTGTAGCACAGAGCCCGATGGGGGCTTGAACTCACGAACCATGAGATCATGACCTGCACTGAAGCTGAACACTTAACTGACTGAGCCACCCAGATGCCCCACAGTGTGTTATATTTTTGAGATTACTTTTTGATGAGCCTTTTAAGTTGATGAATCAATTTTATACAATATGCAGACTTCAAAGAACACTGTAGAAGAATATTAGAAATAAAAGGAGGAACATTTTTCACTACAACCTGACAGTGCATAAATGGTAAATTACATAATTCAGACTCTTTGCTCATCCATGATACTGATTAATGGGCATCAGCCTATCTAGGAAAAAGGTGGAGAAAGAAGCAGAAAAGAGACAGAAAGGTATTCTCATGAAGAGACTGGTTTATACTATTGTAATCTGTGTGTTAGATGATGTAAAGCTATTTAGTCTGATGCTATGTAATATTCCAGTTCCTTCTGGTAGAGGGATAGTGGCTCTGATCATCTGGTGGCTGAGCTATACGGAGTCATCTATCCAAAGAAAAAGACTGAAGAAGAGTAATTACAAATATCTGCAGTTGACAGTGACATATGTATCTACTCAGATGACAGAGGAAGTACCAACAATAAAAAAAGGATGAGAGGCTAGCCATATTAACAAAAGAATAATCAGATCAGATGAATATAAGATACTTGTATCTTAACTCATAATAAGCAGAAGATTAGCACTGATGATATGCAACTTAAACAATATGATTGTGATAGCTAAGGTGAAACGGAAGCCAAAGAAATTTAGTGAAGAAAGAAATGGCACACAAGAACGTTGGTAACTTAACCTTTCTTGTAACCTTTTCTATAAGATTCATAGTAAAAACACCTTTGAAGTTTCTTAAAATTTGTGTAAGCTAATTTTTATAGCTGTTTCTCCTTATTTGGTAGTTCAATTTGTGGCAGAGTGGTCAAAAGGAAGCTAAATTAGCCACACTGAAACATTAAACCATAATGGAAACACTGTTCCTTATGAACAGGTTAAAAAAAAAAAAGCCTTATCCATGAACTAAGAAGTAAGATTACTATTAGCTTATCTATGAGTTACAAAGTGGTTTTTTTTTATTTTTTTAAACATTTATTTATTTTTGAGAGACAGAGAGAGAAAGAACTTGAGCAGGGGAGGCACAGGGAGCGAGGGAGACACAGAATCCCAAGCAGGCTCCAGGCCCTGAGCCATCAGCACAGAGCCAGACGCGGGGCTCGAACCCATGGACCTCAAGATCATGACCTGAGTTGAAGTCAGATGCTTACCCGACTGAGCCACCCACGTGCCCCCAAAGTGTTTTTTATAAGCCATTTTTATTTAGAATTTGGGATTTTACAACTGATATATTTAAATGTACTCCACAGAGATATGGATAACTAAAATATATACCCAAAGTTCAGTCATAATAAACATTAGCAGGTTATCAGAAGTATCAAGGTACTGACCCATGTCCTGAAGGAGCAATGAAGTATAAACAACACTGCACCCTGTTATCAGGCATCTGACGTCTGTTCACTCGAGATTCTGCATTTAAGTAGTCCTCAAATTTACTATCAATGTAGTCAATAACAGGCTGCCAGCTATAAAGAGCAGATAAATAAAATAATTAAGTTGCAATTCCACATATGAAGGTAAAACTGATGACTGTTACAGTAATCAATAGTTTTAAACAGGCAAAACCAACTGAACCAGTGGAAGATATCTCAAATTATTCTACGAATATTGATTCAATAACAAGTAGCTATTACCTTGGATAAATCTTGATTCATTATTTCTGAACTTTCCAAATGGAAGAAATTAATTATTTAGAGTCAAAACACAACCAAATTATATTATTTGCATTGGTAAGTACAGAGTTTTATATTTCAAGTTAAAAGCTTAAATAATACAAAAACTTCATGATGAATTTATTTAAGTGTTTTAAAAGTTAACAGAAATTTACTTCAAAAACAAAGAAAAATAAAGTATTGTTTATAAGATACTATTTCCAAATAGAATGCCATGGATGTTTTCTTAACTTATGACTTATGAAGAAATGGAACATTTAAAATGAGGTTTCAATTAGGATGGGATAGAAAATAATATATACAATAAGTAGATAAAATTATAGTAGAAAATGAAGTTTTAACTTCCTTATGAGAATTTCTGTATCCATGTTGCTTTAGAATTTGTCTTCAAAATAATTCTATGATAGGTATTATCTCCAATTTATAGAAAAGGAAATCAGTTCAAAGAGGTTAAGTAACATTGTCAAGTATGTGGCAAAGTTGGTATAAGAACTCAAGTCGTATCACTAAAAAGTTCAGTGACCTCTGCTAAGATGAGAAGTTTAAAAATCTTAGGCAGAAAAAGTCTAACCACCAATACTCTACTCTAAATGCAATCAATGCAAAGCAGTGATGACAAACCCTTCTTACCAATTACTATTATCCACTGCATCTCCAAATCCTGGGGTATCAACTATTGTGAGCAGCAACTGAACACCACCTTCTTTGATTAAAACTTTGGACTGTTCCACCTGTAAGATTCATTGGTACAGATATTAATACCATATATTATGCCTGTGGTTTCCTACAAAGTAAGAAGCAGGGAGATGAGCATTAATCAAAACCAAATGGGAAATTTTCTGCAAACTAAATCTACCCACATTTTCTTTAAAATCAATTATTGTGGGTATTAGAAATCCTGGTTACTTGAAAGAAAGGCACATATCCAAGTAGTAGGTTTATGATTTACAGTTGACATAAAGAAGGAAAACAGGAACTGGTAAGATAGTAATAGTCACTAAAGCCATACAATACCTATATGATCTAATGTGTGTCTAATAATACAAATAAACAATGTGCTTGAATGAGTCAGTAAATTCAAAGAAATCAAGTGCAATTAATCAGAGAAGTATACCTAATCTACCATTTACAATAAATGTTTTTCTGAACTATCTCCATCTAGTTTGGTCCAAACCAATTAGCAAGTGAACTTATTACCATTCCCAAATCTTCCTCAGCATGGCCATAATTATTTACACTTGTGTTTATGTTATGGCTAAGATCCAATTCTCTTCTCAAATGTTACATATTGCACATTTAGGCCAAAGTGATCAGAAAAGGTCCAGGCACTGAAAAAAACAAAAAATCCTACTAACTCTGATTAAAATCTTTGGTTCACTTTACAATTTGTAAAAATGTTCTATTTGAGAAAGGACATTGAACTTGAACAATAACAACAATTCATCCTACAATCTAAGATTTTTCTATAATGCCAAACTGTGTATCAGAACATATAAGTCATTCATCTTGGGCATATGTTGCTGCTAGATAAAGTAAACACGGATTTAAACAGAAAAGGGGAGTAACTGCCCCAGAAAAACACAGGCTTTCATTCGATGTACATTTATTTTTATTATTTTTTAAATTAAATTAAATTTAACTTTTTTAGAGAGAGAGCATGCACACACACAGCGAGGGAAAGGGAGAGAGAGAGAGGGAGAGAGAAGGAGAGAGCGGGGGAGAGAGAAAGAGAATCTTAAGCAGGCTCCATGCTCAGCAGAGAGACCAACATGGAGCTGGATCCCACAGCCCTGGGATAATGAACGGAGCCAAAAGCAAGAGTTGGACGCTCAACTGACTGAGCCACCCAGGCACCTCTCAATGTACATTTATATCAAGGGCTTACTAGGACTAGAGGCTCTAGGTACATTGATAGGCTAATTTAAGAGGGAAGAATTAGATTCAAACTTTGAGTGTTAATTGCCATAAGATGGTACTAATTAAGTAGTTCTAGAGTTAAGGGAAAATGTAATCATCAACATGTGAAAAGCAACTTCAACTATTTATGTTTGCAAACAGTTTGGAAAGGAAAATTTCTAGGTAGAAAAAGTTGGGAGTATCTTTCAGGCTTACAGAAATATGTCTTTCCATTTCCTTTTGGCATTTTCTTACAGCGGCTAGCTGAGGTATGAAGAGACCAAGGAATTGAGACTAACACTGCTGAGCAGGAAAGTCTGTAGCAGCACTGTCCAATAGAACCTTCTGAGATGATGCAAATGCCCGGTATCCTCACTGTCCAATATGGTAGATGCTTGCCCACGTGGCTACTTAGCCCTTGATGTGTGACTAGAACAACTGAGGAGCTGAATGTTTATTTAATTTGAATTAAATTTAAACTGCCACATGTAGCTTAGTGACACTGGATTGGACAGTGCAGATCTACAGCAATCAAGTTATTTTGTTAAAAAAAATCACGTAAAAAAACTGTTAAAACTAAAAACACTGCCTGAGATCTGGATATGCATGTCCATGGAGGGACTTCTAATCTTTTAGACAAATAAGAGGCAAAGGTCTTATCTTCTAGATCAATGGTCTTTAACTAAACTGCTTTAATCCTTGTGCAACTATCAGTGAAAATTTTGAACATCCCAAATATATTTATCTACCAAATATATGCAACTGGAAATCTGTTAAAAGTATTAACAGTATTCTCTCTAGATTAAAAAAGTAAACATCAATAAATTGGATTCTTAATACTTTCTGACCATTTTCAGTATCAACAATGGATGTGCACTGCATAGGAGACCACTGTTTCCTACCACATAGCTAAGATAATACCGGTAGTCTGACACCAGGTTACTCTTACGAGAAAGGCAATCACTCATCAGTGTTAGATTACCAAAACTAAAAAAATAAATAAATGAAAGTGTTATTATGTCATGTGGCTTACAAAGTTCATATTTTATAAAAATAAAAATGGTTGTCCTCAAGTTAAAGGGCAATCTAGTTATTTGTCATTATGTATCAAAAAAAATTTTTAAAGGACAGTCTGGTCAAATGCAACATCTTGATATATCTTGAATCTGCTTCCCTCTCCTTCATAAAAACAGGTGATTTATTTACGGTAATCATACAACCCCTTTACCTAATAATTCTTTTAAACGACACAGTACTATATATTAGAAACTGATGCAAAATATAATTGTTCTACATGAATCGTCTCCCAGTTTTACTCCATTTTTGATTCCCTTATTACTAAGCAAAAGCCATTTCTATCTTCAGTAATAGGTTGTATACTATCACACACCACACCAGTTTAAATTTTAAGATCCTTGTTTCCTTTTTATTTTTATAATCAGTTTAACAATTTAATTGTTCATGGACATAAGAAAAATTAAGATCTGTACTTTAAAGAGTCTTTATAAAAGCCTCTCTTCTGGCCTATGAAATTCTATGTATCCATACATGGTCAAATACAAAGAAGGCAACATATGGAAGAGATCCAGAAAACATAACTGTAAACTAGTGCCATTCACAGGAGCTGACTGTATCCTATCATCTGGTTTTGCAAGTATCCTCATGGGATCCATGGAAAACAAATTAGTTCAAGTTCAGGAATTTCAAACTTTTCTTAAGAAATCTACTCCAAATGGCCATTTTCCCATGCACTTTACTTAAGCAGGTCACATCAGCATATTTTATGGCCGCACTCAAAGTTCTCTAACATTAAATGCATAATTTAATGCTGAAGGAATGAAGCAAGGGCATTTTCAATTATGTTTCTTTCTGAAAAATAAACTAAAACCTATTATATTGTTTGTGTATAATTAATTTACTGAGGCCTCTTCTGGACTCCTAACTCCCAGAAATCTAAGGCACTGTTCTTTCTAATATTGTTCAGTTTTCCAATCTGAGAAGAACAAAAAAACACCTTCAGTGTTTCTATGGCTTCATTTCTTTCATTTTCAAAAGACTGATTTTAAATACACTGAAGTTTTCTGACCAATGGTTAAGAGCTATTTGTTACGGTAAGTAAAAAGTATTACTTAATTAACTATTAAATTTCATGGAGAGGGTTACAGTGTTCTGTCAGGAGCTCACCTCTGCACCTAAACTTGCTCAGGAAGAGGCATTACAGCCAAAGCTCTGCAGAGACTTGGAACAACAGAGCCTTAAACAGCCTGAGATATTCCACTTAGCTCAGACACAAACACTATCTACTTTAATGGCTGAAAAGATAAATATCATCTTAGATACTTCATTATGTTCCACAAGAAACTAAGAGGCAATGACCAAAAGTAGAATAGTTATGCCTAAAGACTACTTCTCATCAAGACCCAAACCTAGTTTATTAAGAAAACTGATCCAAAGATTCGAACTCTGCCTTCTACACTAAATCACTACACCTCAATCCCCTGCACCTCCTTACACTGAGATCTTAAATATCTTGTCCCTTTCATTTTCTATTTGCAACCCCCCTCCTAAACCCTTTATTTCTTTTTCTTTTCCAGCTCAAATACCTTTCTGTTACACAAAATTTATGAACTTCAATTTGACAGGAATGTCCCTGCTATCCAATAATCCTTTTGTGCTCACCAGTCCCAGGCCCCTTTCATTTTCCAGTATGGCTCTTCTCTAGCTCTACCCTACTATCCCTCCAACCATGCTCAGCAAAGTACCTCATCTCTAGTTGAAGATAAGAGCATCCTCCATTTGTTTGAAGCAACAGTCTTTCCTTCCATTCAGTGGAATAGATACCTTTCCTCCTAAGGCTAATTTCTCAATCATTCTATTTTAGAGTCATGTTGACAACTGTTTAGACTATTTCCCCTTTATTTTCAACCTCTCATCTCTTAGGGATTGCTTCCCCATTGGATATAAACATTCTCAGGTCTTTTTTGGAAATAAAAACCAAATGACTCTTTAAGTACCCTACACTCAACCTCTAGGTATTTCCTCTTGTCCCTTTCTTCACAGCCATTCCATCTTCACTGCCTCATTTACTACTCCCTTCTCAATCCACTGCCATCTTGCCCTCCATTCCTACTACTTCACTAAAATCTACTTTGCCAAGGTAAGCTCTATAGCACCTTACAGCAGCATATTCTCACTAAATCCTGTGACTGTGAGATCCCTTAAGAAATGTGATGGTGTCCATCATCATTGTTGCCCCCAAACACCCGATGTAAGATATTCAAATGTCTGTCCTGTGAATGGTTTAAAAAATTATCAATACTGGGCCAACACCAACAAGAGAGTTTCCTAATTGGGCTTTATAGACATGTCTCAAGGAGTCTATAAAAATGTTATCCTAGGGATCGGATCCATTGCTTTCACCTTTTTTCACCTCCAAAATATCTGTAGCCATTTAATCTGCAATAGTGACTTTTAGGACTTCCTAAACCAAGAAAAACAAGGGTTGTTGTTGTTTTTTCTTTTTAAGTTTATTTGAGAGAGACAGTGTGCACACACACTTGAGTGGGTTGCGGGGAGAGAGAAAGAATGAGAACGAGAATGAATGAATCCACGCTATCAGCACAGAGCCTGACATGGGATTCGATCTCATGAACCACAAGATGAGGACCTGAGCTGAAATTAAGAGTTGGATGCTTAACTGACTGAGCCAACCAGGCATCCCAAGAAAAAAGTTTTAATTTTTTTTAATGTTTATTTATATTTGAGAGAGAGAAAGAGACAGAGTACGAGCAAGGGAGGGGCAGAGAGAGAGGGAGACACAGAATCCGAAGCAGGCTCCAGGCTTGTAGCTGTCAGCACAGAGCCCAATGCGGGGGCTCAAACTCACAAACCACAACAACATGACCTGAGTGGAAGTCAGTCGCTTAACTGAATGAGCCTCCCAGGCGCCCCCCAAGAAAAAAGTTTTAAAGGGGACCAACATAAGGTTGCCAACTAAGAAATTAAAAAAAAAAAAATCTAACCCTCTCATTTCACAAAAGAAACTGAAACTGATTTAGTCTCAGAATAAAGGGTAGTTTTTCCCGGGAGATAATGGCAACCTTTCAACTTACTTGATATACGATCCAAAAATTTTTAAATATAACAATATTATAAAAGTTACTACTATACATGCATCACTATATGTAATATTTTTCTTAAAACTTTGTTAATCTGAGGACCTATATTTGAGATTGGAACATGAAGTGGAACAAGTGTTCAATTTTTTCTATCCCTTCATTTTAATCAGTCTATTAACAAAAAATGTATGAATAAAAGCAGAAATTAGAGTACTATTTCATTCAAAGTGAAATATTCTCAAAGAACTAAGGATAAACAGTACTCTCTCTGCAATCTTCCCAGAAAGACAGGATGAAGTCAGTCTGCAGCAGGCTAGAAACACTGCAGAGCACTTGTTCTCAAAGTGTAGCATCCTGACTGGCAGCTGCATAGTCTGGGGACTTATTAGAAATACGAATTCTTTGAGTCTTGCCTCAAACCTATTAAATAGCAAACTCTGGGGAGGGGACCCCAGCAATCTGTTTTAGCAAGTCTTCCAGTGATGGATCTCAAGTTTGCGAACCACTGGTATAAAGAACTCTAGAACTAGAGTGTTGGCTCACATTTAAAGCTGCAGAGCAGAGTCCTGAGGCTCAAGACAGGACATGAGGAATCAATCCCAAAGGACTTCTATTTAATACTGAAAACTTCATTCAAATCAGAACCTTTGATATATAGGAAGCTCAGAACCATCTCTCTGTCCAATGTAGACAGCTTCTCCTTCATTCCAAGACTGCAAATGTGAAGGAATTTCTTCTTAATGATACAAGTCTCTTATAAATAAAAAATGCTCAGGGAGAGTATGAGATCATGGTCTTTATTAAAATTTCACTCCCTATTTGGCTACATCACAGGATTTTTCTTGTCGTCTTTTTTTTTTTTTTTTTTTTTTTGGACAGCTGGAAGTGGTCCAGAAAGCCTTCAGGTCAGGGAAATTGCAGACATTTGTTTTTTGAAACTCAGGATTTTATGTTTCTCCTGGTCTTAAATGTCTGGGCTGAGATGTAATACTTCTGACCACTCTCCATTGAAAGAATTTATGAGCTTCCAAAGGAGATTATCTGCTAGATTATTAGACTTGGTGAAGAGTCACTCAACTGTAAAAGAAAACTACACTCTACTTTCTAAATACACTGAATGACTCCGAACATTTTATGTTCTCTCCCGGGTAAGTGAGGAAAAGAGTTTAGAGGATATTCAACTTGTTTCCAGTAAATCAAGAAATACTTCCACAGTACAGTCAGGAAAGGGTACTTCTCTGGGATTCTAGTGAGAATCAATCTAGTTCTCAGATCTTATAGGTCTTACTTTTAGTAAAAAGAGGAGATTTAATAGTAGGACACAGGACTTTGCCTTAAAAATCTTACCTGAGATATTCTCAAGCCCTGATTACTCCTTTGTTTAAAAAAAAAAAAAACAAAAAAGAGAGAGTTTAGAAAATGTTTACAACAGAACACTTTTGAAATGTTATCTTCAGAGAAAGTAAAGTGAGTTTAAACAGAATTATTTTGAGACAGGCAAATGTAAAAAGAATTCTAACAAATACAGAGCCTCTTCCATTGTCTTTAGCAGATGCTGGGCTGAGAGAAATTATCCTGAATGTATGAAATATAAGGGACAATAATGTAGATAAGGAATGGTCAAAGCACTTCAATGAATTCTGAATAGTTAATGAGTACAGAAGTCATGTTCAATAAGAAAGCTAATTAACTGAAACAATAAAATACCTTTATATTGATGTGCACAGACACACAACAGAAATGAGTGCCTAGGTCCACTAAAAGAATGTACAAAAATATTCATATTGGTTAAAAAAATGAAAACCCAAATGCTTATCTACAATAGAATATAATTTGAGATACATTCATACAATGGAATATTATACAACAATGAAAAAGAATAGATACACAACATGGACCAATGCCAGATATAATCTTCAGTGGAAAAAAATCAGACACAAAAGAGTATAATATAAATGAAATTCAAGAACAGGCAAAATTAATCTGTGGAGACAGAGGTCAGAAAGCTATTTATATTTGGGGTTGGGTGTAATACTAAGAGGCACAAGGAAGCCTTCTGGGGTGCTAGAAATGTACTATAATATCTTAATGTAGGTGGTAATTATCTGGATATATGAATACATATACAAAAGTTGATCAAGCTTTATGCTAAAATTTGTGCCTTTTCAGTGTAAAGCTACATATTAATTTAAAAATTAAATTTAAAAAATTCTCAAGAAAAAAATGAAAATAACCAACAAAACTTTTTAAAAATATTATCAAATTAAAAACCTCAAAAATTTTCAAATTTAAAATTATTTCACCTATTCTAAATAGTGATTTATAAAACTTCACGGACCAAGAAAAAGAGATTAACAAAACTGCAAAGATCCTCAAACTCAAAATATCCCAACTATACCCTGAGTCTTAATACATTTTTTAAACTGTTCAATCATTCAATAAATACTGGATGCGGTTCCAGATGCAGTTCTAAGAACTGAGCTTACAGCAGTGATTAAAATGAAGTTGTTACTTTCACAGAGCTTAACACATTTAGCGCCAAGGTAGGGGCTGGAAGGAGTTTATAGGGTGGCCAGACAAGGCCTCACTGAGAAAGCAACATTTAAGCAGAGAATTGACGAAACTGAGGGAGCAAGCCATCAGGAAATCTCAGGGAAGAACATTGCAGGCAGAGAAACAAGATGTGGAAGGGTCCTGATAGAAAATAGAATTGGCCTGTTCAAAGAACAGCAAGGATGTTGGTTTAGCCAGAGCAGAACAAGCCAAAAGTAGAAAAGTATAGGAAACAGGTTACAGAGATGGGTGAGGGCAAATCTTTTAAGGTTCTCTAGATACTGTAAGGAATCCAGTATCCAAGGAATCTACTTGCTCTGAGTGAGATTGAAGCCACTGAAGAGTTTTGAACAGAGGTTCAAAAGGATCTGATTTACATTGTAAAAGAAGATTCTCACTCTTTTGTTAAAAAGATTGGGGCAGTGGCCAAGGATCACAGCCAGAGAAGTGAATTAGGAGGTTATATCTAGGAAGAGAAATGATGGAGCCTGGATATGAGCATTACTAGGAAAGTGGTAGGATTGTGGATACATTGTGAAAGTAGAAGTTAACAGGATTTATTGATGGACTGCATATGGAAGTAGAGAGTAAAAAGGAGTTTAAGGATTGCTCCAAGTTTTCGGTCTAAGCAACTGGTTTAGGGTAGACAATGCCATATAGTCTATTATTATTTTTGATAAACTTGTTGATTTGTTTGGCAAATTTATTTTTGGCATAAGAACTTTTAGGGGACAGATTTTGCTGAACTGACCTAGAACCAATTCTTAATATGAATCTATTCCTCAGAGCTACTTTTTATCTTTTGGTATATTTTCTTTTCTGAAAGGCATTTTTAAAAAAAATTATAAAAGCATGCTCATTGCATAAAACTAAGAAGATATAATAAAGGGGCAAAAAAAATATTCTGTCTCACAATTTGGAGAATCACTGATGACAGTTTGATCATGGATCCTATTTAATATCCGTTTTGCAATATGTGGACCATGACAGAATAAGCACAGTCATAACTACATTATAAGCAGTTTCTGACAATTTGAACAAATACTTTGCTACAGAGTATGACAAACTAGATTTCTGTGTTGAATTCCTGAGATTACAAATGCTGATACTTTCATCTGTTCAGATACTGGCAAAAATCACTGCATGTATGAAATCAAGCAAGCTAAAATGCTGTTCTTCTCTTTATTAAAGTAAAATAAAACATGGTAAGGCACAAAATTTTCAAGAGTCAATTGGCTTCCATCATCCACTCACCAGTAGTTTATTGGAGTTTCAAGCCTAAAATTTAAAGGGAAGTCAATATGCTTTGAGTCCAGACTACAAATTCAAACCTTACAAGCAACAGCAAACATTATGGTATACCATTTGAGATTTAAAAAGTAAAACAAAAAAATCCCTTAAGTATCCCTTACCAGCTAGCATCAGAAGGATTAGTCTTATAGCTTATAGAGGCATTTTCTGTTACTTTAATTACTTTCATATATTAATAATTATGATGAAGAGAGGATTTCACTGATCAAATCATTGTTTTGAGAGAGAGAACACATATGTGAGCAGGGGATGGGCAGAGGGAGAGGAAGAGAGAGAATCTTAAGCAAGCTCCATGCTCAGCACAGAGCCTAATGTGGGGCTCCATCCCACAATCCTGGGATCATGACCTGAGCTGAAATCAAGAGTTGGATCCTTAACCAACTGAGCCACCCAGGTGCCCTTCTAATCAAATCATTTTGTCTAAATTGCCTAATTGGGAAAGCTATTTCCTTATGTAAGATTTTTAATGAAAAAGGTGAAAAAATAAAAAAAAAACAAAAAAACACATGACAATTTGTTGGATGAAACATTATTAAAAAGGTAGTAGTAAAGGAAAGCTAACTGACCTATTAAGAACTGGTTAACCTATGAAACTAGCATGTTTTAAGTATCGATAGTATAGAGAGAGCATAGCTTGATACGATACACGCTAAAACAGATTGCTTAGATTTGTACCCTAGTTCTGTCACTCTAACTACATGATCTTGGAGCTATGACCGTCTCCGTACCTCAATTTCCACATTTATAAAATGGGGATAATACTACTACTTATCTCATAAAGTTCTAAGAATTAAATAAGTTAATGCACCTAAACCACTTGGAATAGTACCCGGAAGATGCAAATGACTTACTAATGCAAACCTGGCATTACACAATATGCCAGAACTATAAAGAGGATTCAGAAAATTTCCTCACCAGCAGGAGTTACCAAAACACTACTGGCAGGTACATGACCATTAAGATCCAACATATTTTAGACTAAATATTCTTGAACTTAGGAATCTACACTGTGGGGCTCCTTTAACATTTCTATACACATAATTTCCTTATCTTGAGTTTAAACACCTAAATTAAAAGTTTCTCTTTTTGCTTAGGGTTGAAATATCCAACACTGATCATCAAATAGATAAGCAATGTAGTGTCTAGTTTTTAGAACACATTTTTCCAAGTAATTTGAAATGTCAAGCTCTATGAAGGATACAGGGAAAAAAAATCAAAACATAGAACAATTGTAAAAAAAAAAAAAAAAAGAAAAGAAAAGAAAAAAAAAAAGAAACAGAAGATTCACTTCACAGAATTATTTCTTAGGGACCCAATTACTAAACTGCATCTTATAATTTGATATATATGAGTTTCTGCCCAGAATTTCTAGGTTGTCCTTCCACCTTATGCATTAGGATAATCACTACCAATTCTTCAAATCCAGCTCCAGCCTTAATAAAGCCTACTCCAGCCAGAATCCTTTCCTGCTTATGTATTATTATGTATTACTACTGCCATCAATCCACCAACAATTTTTTCAATTAATAGTTTAGAGGAGCGCTGTCCAACAAAAATGTAATGTGAGCCACATAATTTAAAACTTTTCAGTAGCCATTTTAAAAATAACAGGTGAAATTAATGTACTTTATTTAATATAACAAAATATTATCATTGCAAAATGTAATCAATATAGGAAATTATAAATGGGATGCTTTATATTCTTTTTGACATACTAAATTGTCAAAATCTGGGATGTATTTTATACCTGCATACATCTCCATTTGGACTATCTACATTTTAAGAGCTCAACAAACACATGTGGCTCCTGGCTACTGTACTGAACCATACAGATCATACAGAGTATTCTATCATATGAAGTGTGGTCTACGGGTCAGCAGCATCAGCATCCCCTAAGATTTTGTCAGAAATGCAAAATCTCAGTCCACCTCAAACCTAACACAGGAACTAAATTTAACAATCTCCCCAAGGTGATCTGAATGCACATTAAAGACTGAAAAGTACTAAATTAGACTACACATAGTTTAACAAATTGCTACTGCCATTCATCTTTCATGTGGTACTATGCCACTAATACAGGGCACTGTATTAAATAATAATGGCTTCTCCACAAATCATGTTTTCTCTACAATGTCCAACAGAACATTATGCAATAGTGGAACTACACCTATACTTCCCAAAATAGTAACCAGTTGCCACATGTCTATTGAGTACTTGAAATGTGGCTGGTGTAACGGAGAAACTGAATTTTAAGTTTTATTTATTTTTATCCAAACTTAATAGCTAAATATGGCAAGCAGCTACCATGTTGGACAGCATAACTCTAGGGGTGTTATTTACTACATCACAGTATAATCTCTAGGAGAGTCCTAGGGACAAATTTAGAAGATTTTAATCAAGATAATTTCTCTAATTACCTGTGTGCGCTCTCTCTCTCTCCTTTTAATCAACCATCATATTTACCACTTTACACTGGCTGAGGCCAAATATAAAACCTATCTCTAAGGAAGCATAATAAAAGTTACAGCATGTGTTTTGAGTGTGTTAATATTACTCCAGCTTATCATCAATTAACGATACTAGTGTACATACCTGTACAGTCTTTTTTATTCTATGGGATGGACCTGGATACTCTGGAGAATATAAATCTGTGAGGAATAATGAGTTGATTAATGTTGACTTCCCCAGTCCAGATTCACCTAAAAGAAATGGTGGGGAGGAAATGTGTTAAATTCGGCCACATTATCAACTTAAAAATTTAATCAATACTATAATCAAACTTACTTTAAGCAAGTAGTTCTTGGTGGAACAAAGAAGTAACATTAGAAAACATACTAAAAAGACTCCCTTTTAGAAAAAGTCCTTTGTCTTCATTTTCTTATCTATCAAAGGAGACTCAAGCTTCCAAGGATTCTTTTTATATCTGTAATTCTACAATCTGTGTTTTTTAAAAGTAATTTATCTAATACAATACTCTCCATTTTTAACAGTAACATATTCTAGACACCAAAGCTAGTCATAGGAAACATTCAAGTTGGATTATATATTGCTGCTTCAGTAAAATAAAACATAAAAGAAGTTAGGCGTAAACATTAAAGTCAATAATTAATGAACAAAAAAAAATCATACAACTATAAAAAGTAGAAATTTGTTAATAAAAAAACTTGATCACAATGTATCTCAGTATAAAAGGGACTCACAAAAAGTGCTTCCAATTTATTCATTCATATATCAATCAACATAAGTATAAAGGGCACCTTTCTGTAAACCATATCCCAAAAACATCATAGGTAGTGCTTCAGATTGAGGTAGGAGGTAGGAATGGAGGAAGGTAGGACACAATTTCCACTTAATTCACATATGCTTCTTTGACCATCCATGTCAAGTTTAGTATAACACACCAAATATATAGTTAATTTTTACCAAAATATAAATAACTTCAAGATATACATAATACAAGGCTAAATAAATTAAAAATAGTACTATAATTTTCCATTAATACAGCACAAATTAAAGAATCTAGCAGTTAGTTTAACAGGCACCTTTAGCCTAAATAATTGATGTCCAATTATTAACCTTACTATTTCTGTCTAGGTAGAGATCTTTTTATAATGACTCTCAAGAAAGGTAAGATCCATTCTGGTTGTTGGGGCCTTACAACAAGAGGGGATGTCATTTGAATGAAGGGATATTTTTTGGTTTGTTTTTTTGATGTAAAAATTGCAGAAATTTCTAAGACAAAGGAAAATAAATTGTAGGTTCTTCATACCTGCTTCTTTCTTA
Organism: Cryptoprocta ferox; assembly: GCA_028646485.1. Classification (NCBI taxonomy): domain Eukaryota; kingdom Metazoa; phylum Chordata; class Mammalia; order Carnivora; family Eupleridae; genus Cryptoprocta; species Cryptoprocta ferox. The sequence goes on along the minus strand of CM053559.1, from coordinate 60,661,574 downwards.
ACTCATATACTGAATAAATGAGTAAAGACTAGAATAAAACCCAAGCATGTGAGGATAATCAGAAATATTTAGGCCTTGTAGACACTGCTGCCCTACAGCTCCCTGAATCGCCCAGTGATGCTCAACCCCACTGTGTGGTTTGACATTGCTCTGGACAGCGAGCCCTTGGGCTGCCATCTCCTTTGACTGGTTTGAAGACAAAGTTCCAAAAACAACAGAGAACCTACATGCTCTGAGCACTGGGAAGAAAGGATTTGGTTATAAAGGTCCCTGCTTTCACAGGATTATTCTAGGATTTATGTGCCAGATGCCATAATGGCACTGGCAGCAAGTCCATCTACGGGGAGAAATTTGATGATGGGAATTTCATCTTGAAGCACACGGGTCCTGGCATCTTATCCATGGCAAATGCTGGACCCAACACAAAAGCTTCCCAGGTTTTCATCTGCACTGCCAACACTGAGTGTTTGGATGACAAGCATGTGGCCTTTGGCAAGGGGAAAGAGGGTATGAATGTTGTGGAAGCCATGAAACACTTTGGATCCATGAATGGCAAGACCAGCAAGAAGATCACCATTGCTGATTATGGACAAATCTAATAAATTTGATATATGTTTTATTAAGAAGACATATAAATATATATGTATTATATAAATCTTACATATTATATATATATATATATATATATACACACACACACACATATACATAACACTTTGATTTAGAAGCATAAACGAGAAATTTGAGTACTTGTAAAAATATTTTGGGATGTTAAATGTAAAAGTACACTATATTAAAAAATTAACACTATACTAAAACTATGTTAAGACCGTATTTGTGTGTGTGGGGGGGTAAGAGGTAGAGGAACATGAGGAAGTAGAACAAAATGAAAGTAAAGATGAAGGGGGGGGGAAAGACTGAAAGGTAACACATCAAAATGTTAATAGTGGTTGGAGTTAAGATTTTTTTTTCTTAACTTTCTACATTTCTGTGTGCTTTAAATTTCCTTCACTAACTTTATTTTACTTTTATAATTTAAAAAGCATTCTTGGCTGACATCAGCAAAATGACTACGAAGTTCCAAGCCCTCACAGAAACTGGATTAATTAATCCTACAGGAGCTCTAGAAAATGTCAAAGATTTAAAGCAACCAAGCAAATGCCCCGTCAAGAAAATGCCATGAATAGCAAGGTTCATGTCATTTTCATTTGTTCTTGCCTTTTTCTCTTTATGGTATGTCTGGGTTTCAAGGAGAGAGCAGCACAGTTTGACATCCTTCCCTCAAACCAGAAGGAATAGAGCCAACTTTAAACATTCTAGCCTCTCTAGGGTCTGCCAGAGGGCCTGGTCCCTGTCTTATCTAATTGAAATTTTAGGAAGAGGCAGTGGACACCAATGCTGAAAACTGAAGGGAGGACTACATACCCATGGGTACCTAGAACAGAAAATTATGGGTGGACAGACAAAATAATAGACTACTTAAGGCCCTGAGGAGAAGCTAGAGTGAGACCCTTTGGAGAATTAATAAATTAAAAGACAGCCCTGTACACAGAGGGAACTGAGAATCCACAAATAGGCCCAGACCAAACTTTCAGTGAAGGTTGATCTCTAGGTTCAAAACACGCCCAGCTAATCATCAGATGAATGCCCTGACATATAGCCAGTGTGCAAAGACTGGGAAGGTGACAGTTTTTGTAAATATACATTGTCAACAACAAAAATCACAAGGCATGCAAAGAAGAAGAAAAAGTCCAGAGAAAGGAACAAACCAAATTCCCAGGAACCATCCCAAAGCAGCACAAATATTGAATTTACCTAGATGAGGACTTTAAAATCAAGAAATTGTAAAAAGGAACTGAACAAAAATTCTGGAGCTGAAAAATACAATAAATTAATTGAGAAATTCACTAATGAGGTTCAACAGCAGAATTGAACAGGCTGAAGAAAGAATCTGAAAACTTGAAGACAGGACAATTAAAATGACTGAGTCTAAGGAAAAGAAAGAAAAAAGAAGTAAACACAGCCTAAAGGATTCATGGGACACCATCTACTAGACCAGTCATGGGAGTTTCAGGAAAAAGAACAAGGGGCGCCAGGTGGCTCACTTGGTTAAACATCCGACTTCAGCTGAGGTGATGATCTCGCAGTTCATGAGTTCGAACTCTGCATGAGGATCTGTCAGCAGAGAGCCTGCTTCAGATCCTCACTCCCCCTCTCTCTCTGACCCTCCCCTGCTCCTCTCAAAAATAAACATTAAAAAAAGAAAGAACAAGAAAGGATTAGAGATTACAGAGGGGAAAAAAAAACAAAATTTTTTTTCAAATTTGATTAAAGACATAAAACTACAAATCCAAGAATCTCAACAAACTCCTAGCAGGATAAAGCCATGATGACCAACACTGAGACAAACTGATGAAAGCCAAAGATAGAGATTCCTAAAAGCAGCAAGAGAGAAGCAACATAACACATAGAAGGAATCCTCAATAAGATTTTAGCAAATTTCTCAGTAGAAACACATAGAAGGAATCCTCAGTAAGATTTTAGTCAATTTCTCCACAGAAAACTTGAAGGCCTGATGGCAGTGTGATAATACAACTGTCAATTGAGAATTCTGTATCTGGGCCAATATCCTTAATGAATACAGATGCAAAAATACTCAACAAGATACTAGCAAATCGAATTCAACAGCATATAAAAAGAATTATCCACCATGATCAAGTGGGATTCATTCCTGGGTTACAGGGTTGGTTCAATATTTGCAAATCCATCAATGTGATACATCACGTTAACAAAAGAAAAGATAAAAACCATATGATCCTGTCGACAGATTGCAGAAAAAGCATTTGACAAAATACAGCATCCTTTCTTAATAAAAACCCTCGAGAAAGTCGGGATAGAAGGAACTTACTTAAACATCATAAAAGCCATATACGAAAAGCCCACAGCTAACATCATCCTCAATGGGGAAAAACTGAGAGTTTGTCCTCTGAGATCAGGAACACGACAAGAATGTCCACTCTTGCGACTGTTGTTTAACATAGTGCTGGAAGTCCTAGCATCAGCAATCAAAGAATTCTGTATCTGGCAAAATTGTGATTAGAAACTGAAGTAGAAATTAAAATATTCCCAGATAAACAAAAACTAAGGAAATTCATTAATATTATACATGCTCTACAAGAAATGCAGAGAAGGGAGACCTTCAGGTAAAAAGGAAACGACCCTAGACAGTAGGAACTCAAAGCCACATGAAGATATAAAGATTTCCAGTAAAAGTAAATACATGATCAAATATACAAACCAGTATTAACTGTAATTTTGGTTCATAACTCCATTTCATTTTCTGTAAAATTTAAAAGGCAAATAAATAAAAAATAATTATAAATCTATGTAATGAGTACACAATGTTTAAAGACATAGTTTGTGACATCAATAATAAAAAATGGGGGAGTGGGCTATCTATGAGTAGGTTATGTATACAAATAAAGATGGTATAAATTCAAATTAAATTATTATAACTTAGGATGTTATATATAATCTCTATAACCACAAGGGAAATATCTATAGAATATACAAAAAAAAAGGAAAGGAGAAAGCGAATTTATGTGACACTACAAAAAAATCCACTGAACGCAAAAGAAGGTAGTAAATGAGGAAATGAGTATACAAAAGCTGTAAGACAGGAAGAAAGCAATAAAATGACAAAAGTAAGTTATCAGTAATTACTTAACATGTAGGTGGATTAAACTCTCCAAAGGCAGACTGCCAGAACTGCTTAAAAAATATGATTAAACGATATGCTACCTGTAAGACACATACATGCACAGGTGAAAGTAAAAGGATAATAAATATATTCTGTGCAAGTAGTAACCCAAAAGTGAGGTGGCTATATTCGTATCAGACAAAACAGACTTAAGTCAAAAAATGTTACAAAAAGGAAAGTTTATATTGATAAAAAGGTGAATTCACGAAGTTGACATTAGAATAATAAACATATATAAATCAAACACCAAAAACACTGACAAAATTGAAGGGGAAAATAGTTTACCATAATAGTTGGAGACTTCAATACTTCACTTTCAATAATGGACTGAAGGATCAGACAGGGGCGCCTGGGTGGCTCAGACAGTTAAGTGTCGGACTTTGGCTCAGGTCATGATCTCACAGTTCCTGTGTTCGAGCCCCATGCTGGGCTCTGTGCTGACAGCTCGGAGCTCGGAGCCTGGAGCCTGCTTCAGATTCGTGTCTCCCTCTCTCTGCCCCTCCCCTCCTCCTCTCTCTCTCTCTCAAAAATAAACGTTACAAAAAAAATAAAAAAAGGACCAGACAGAAGGTAAACAGAGGACCACACATTTTCCTCAAGTACACATGAAGCATGTTCCAACATAAAACCAAACAAGTCTTACTTAATACATTTAAAAAGACTGCACTCATACAAAGTTATCTTTTGCCCATCGCAATGGAATGAAACTAGAAATCAAAAACAGAAGGAAAATGGAAAAATTAACAAATAGGTGAAAATTAAACAACTAATGGATAATAGAAATCACATGGGAAATTAGAAAATACTATGAAATTAAAGAAAATGAAAACAACATACCAAAACTTAGGGGATACAGAAAAAAAAATCAGTGCTAAAAGAGAAATGTATAACAGTAAATGCTTACATAAAGATTTGAAATTAACAGCCAAATAAATCAAATCAAATCAATAATAGAAATACAGAGAAAACAAACTCAAAAGTTAGTTCTTGGTGAAGATCAACAGAATTAACAAAGCTTTAGCTGGATTGACTGAAAATAAATCAAAGATGACTCAAGTTACCAAAATCAGAAAAGGAAGTGTCGTTTACAAAGTAAAAAGGATGATAAAAAATACACTGAACAACTGTATGCCAATAAATTGGATAGCCTAGATGAAACGGGCAAATTACTAGAAATATACAACCCACTAAGACCAAATCATAAAGAAACAGAAAATCTAAACAGACTTACAATCTGAAGTCTGAATCAGTAATCAAAAACCTCCTTAAAAAGAAAAGACCTTACACCAGATGGCATCATTAGTGAACCCTACAACACATTTGTATCAGAATTAACACCAATCATCCTCACACTCTCCCAAAAAACTGAAGAGAGAACATGTACACACTCATTCTATTTGGCCAGCATTACCCTGATACCAAAGCCAGACAAAAACACAAGACATTGGATTTGGCAGTGATTTCTTGAAACTTTCCTTGAATCAAGACAGGCAACAAAAGAAAAACCGGCCATCAAAACTTAAACCTCTGTGCATCAAAGGGCACTATCAGATAAAACACAGAAGAGGAAATATTTGCATATCATAAAGTGTGATAAGGGATTAATATTCACAGCACGCAAAACTCCTACAATTAAAAAACAATCCAGTTTTAAAATGGGCAAAGGTCTTGACTAGACATTTCTCCAAAGACAATAAACACATTAAGAGACACTCAACATCACTAGTCATCAGGGAAATGGAAATCAAAACCACAATAGTATCATTTCACATCCATTACAATGGCTATTAACAAAAAAAACAAAAGAAAAACAAAAACAACACCAAAAAAAAAAAAAAAAAAAAAAACCAGAACAGAACTATTAGTGAGGATGTACAAATTGAAGCTCTAAAGGCATTCTGGTGAGAATGTTAAATGGTGCAGCCAATGTGGAAAATGGTACGACAATCCCTCAAAAATTTAAACATATGATTACCATATGATCCAACAATTCTACTTCTATTATACATCCAGAATAACTGAAAGCAGAGAACTGAACATTTGTACACCAATGTGTACCGGTGCATTATTCACAATAATCAGAAAGCGGAAACAACTCAAATGCTCATCAACAGATGCAAGGGACAAAACAAAAGTTGTAAACAACCCAAATGTCCATCAACCAATAAGTGGATAAACAAAGTATGGTATATACATACAATGAAATATTATTTGCCCTTAAAAAGAATGAAGTTCTGATATATACTACAACATGGATAAACCTTGAACACATCATAATTAGTGAAATTGGTAAGATTCCATTGTATGATTCCATTTACATGAGGTACCTACAACAGTCAAACTCAGAGAGACAGAAAGTAGAATAGCAGTTAGTGGGGACTAGGGCGAATGAAGAGTTATTATTTAATGCGTGTAGAGTTTCAGTTTGGGCTAATGAAAAAGTTATAGAGATCAATAATGGTTGGTGATAGCTGCAAGACTGTGTGAAAGAACTTAATCACACTAATAGTAGCATGAGGTCAATGGTATGAGTTAATAATTGTTAAAGCTCCACTTCCATGTTTAAAGTTTTTAATATTAAAAGTAATGTATGTATGTATACATATACATATGTATATATATTCTTTTTAATCTATTTTATAATTCAACTATTACATTTTAATATTTATTTTTGAGAGAGAGATAGAGTCAAGTGGGAAAGGGGCAGAGAGAGAGGGAGACACAGAATCTGAAGCAGGCTCCAGGCCCTGAGCTGTCAGCAAAGAGCCTGACGCAGGGCTCCAACTCAAGAACTGCAAGATCATGACCTGAGCCAAAGTCAGATGCTTAACCAACTGAATCACCCAGGCGTCCCTCAACTATTACATTTTAAAAGCTCCTGATGTTTGTATAAATTCAACAATAATAAGTAAATGTAATTTTTCCTTAAGTACCTTCCAAATCCTTCAATTCTCAAAATAACCTGTTATCAGTTCAAGTTGTATTTTTCATGCTTTCTCTTTCACATATGTAAATATGAATGTGAATTTATGAATGGGTTAAATACACAGATAAAAACTGACTCATTACATGCATTTTATACTGTAGTTTCCTTTAAAAATTTTTAAAAAATATTTATTTATTTTTGAAGGAGAGAGAGACAGAGTGTGAGTGGGGGTGGGGGGGCAGACACAGAATCTGAAGCAGACTCCAGACTCTAAGCTTTCATTCAGCACAGAGCCCCATGCGGGGCTCAAACTCACAAGCTATGAGATCATGACCTGAGCCGAAGTTGAACGCTTAACTGACTGAGCCACCCAGGTGCCCCTGCAATTTCCTAACATATCATGGCCATCCTTTTCAATCAAAACATGTTGAGCTACCTTAACTTAGTAAGTGTCCAATACTCCACACTACAGACATAATTTATTCATCCCTTCCTTTTAATGCACATGCAAGATGCTTTTCTTTTTTTGTTCCTATAAATAATGCTATAAAAACAAGTATCTATATACATCTTTAAGTACATTTAACTACATATAACTCCAGAAAGTTACAGCAGTTAAAGCTGAAGAAAACTCCTAAGATTCATGAAGAATTGCATGATAGTGTGTATGAGATCCTTTGAGTGCAATGAATTTAAATTATGAACACAGAGGAAAAAAGTTATAAAGATGATTGAAAAATAATTTTTTTATAGAAATGAGTGGGGGTGTGGGACATGTTTTCGAAAAAGAAAAGAAAGCAGGATAAATGTAAAGAAGAAACAGCATTCTCAAATGCAGGGCTCCAAGGATTCTGGCAATATTGTTGTGTCCAGAACCCAGGAATGTAAAAATATGAAAGCCTCTGAAAGAGTTAAGAAGGAGTCCTCTGACCCTCAGAAAAAAAATGGGGTGTTTTTTTTTAATATGTTGTAAATGAGTTAATATAATATCCCAATTACCCCCATTCAGTTTACATTATCTTTCCTTAAGGCAGTCTTTTTCATTGTACTTGCCACACAACTTTTTGAGATAGTTATTTACCATTGAGGAAAAAGACCTCACGGATATTAAGTGACTTGCCTAAGGTAATGAAGCATTTGGGTATTATGACTTAGACTTGAAGTCCACCCAACCTTTCTTCCAAGTTCCCCCACAGTAATAAAGTTGGCTTAAGTATCTGGGGAAAGAAATCTATCTCAAACATTTTTACCTACTGATTATGGTGCAGAAAGTTCCCTAGAGTTTAAATTAAGATAAACTTCAAAAAACTTTAGAAATACACAGATTAAAAAATCCTAAATTTTCCACTTAATGGATGTGCATGCAACATTTAACACTGTATGCAATCTCTTGGCTCAGTATACTTATCAGCAAAATGAAGAGAACACTACTTATTGAGAATAAGAACTAAAAGAAATAAAAATTAGCATATAGTACACATCTTTTTCATATAGTAATCTCAGGTTTTAAATTCAGAAAACTTCCATCAAATTAAGTCCAAATCGAGGTTTTATCCCTCTTCTTCACAAACATGATTTGTCAATAAAACTAATTCCCTCAAAAATGGCTATTTTAAAAAATATGATCACAAACCAAAAAAATCAAATTTGAAATTGTTTCATAAATACCAAGTGAAACCAACTTTTAAGTTTCTGTAATTGTTACCATTTCTATTTTAGGCTGCTTACTTCCCACATGGATCTTTATTACCGTAATTACCTTGGAAAGGAATTTGATCAATTTCCTCTGCTAAGTTTAAAAAGAAGGTGGGTATAAATATCATATTTGGTAACTATATGGTCATAGCTGATTTAATACCTGTAAGGTTCTTTCCTCTTTTACTAACAGGAAAAAACTTGGAATGATACAGTAATTAAATGTATATCTCTTATATTTATAGGCTTGCCTTCAACACTTCAACAAATGCTCACAGGAAGTTATTTTATAGTTGGTAAATAAAATGAAAATATATAATAAAGTTGAGTATATACATCTGATTCTAGAGAAGTTAGGCTCATGATTTTCCTATTAAAGGACAAAACTATTTGCTTTTTGTTTTTTGAGCAATTCTCATTTTGGGAACAATGATCAAGAATTCTCCCTTAATTCTAAATAGTATGTATCTTACACTATTATAAAACTTTAATATACTGTCTGCTTTTTTATACTCACCAAAAAATCAGAAAACACCTAACTATACTTTCACTTAGGATTTTTACCCCATTGAATTATTTTCTCTATCTTTATTGAAAACTCTCATCATTGACTACATTAAGTAGGAGTAGCTTGTATACTCTCAAACTAAAACTTAGCTTCGGTCAATTATCAGGGAGGAGATATTTAAATAAATTAACTTCTATCCATTCCTAGATAACTCATATTGAAATTAAAGCTTAAAGATTCAATTCATATGTGGTATCCCTGAGGGCTGGTTATAATAACAAGATAGATAAACATTTCAGGAAACTTTACCAAGAGTTACAGAGTAAAAAAAGATTTTCAGAATCCAGTTCTACATTGTTCACATATTAACTTGGGTTTCTCTAGCTCTGATCTCCACATTTATGCTTATAGTCACTTCTAAGTTAGACTTGTTTCCAAGCTGTTCTAAGTAAAATTATTTTTTAAAAAACTGCTAAATTTCTTTAATTCTGAGATACACATTTCCCCCATCAACATTTCTAAAAAGGAACACCTCTCATAGTCAAAATGTGTATTTCCTGTACTATTTATTTTTTCAGCATCTTATCTTTTTTTAAACCATTTCATTTTTTTCATCATGATAAGTGTACTCTTTAATCCCCATCCCTTATTTTCCCCATCCCTTCATCCACCTCCCCTCTGGTAACCATACTTTGTTCTCTATAGTTAACAGTCTATTTTTTGGTTTGTCTTTTTTTTTTTTTTTACCTTTGCTCATTTGTTTTGTTTCCTAAATTCCACATGTGAGTAAGACTATATGGTTATTGTCTTTCTCTGACTTATTTCACTTAGCATTATACGCTCTAGTTTTAGTCATGTTGTTGCAAATCACAAGGTTTCATTCTTTTTTACGGGTGAATAATATTCCAGAGTGTGTGTGACACACACGGATAAAGAAGTGTGGTGTGAATATGTACATTTCTTTCCTCAGTGATTTAGTTTCCAGGGTATAGGTCTTTCACCTCTTTGGTTAAGTTTATTCCTAGATATTTTATTGTTTTTGATGCTGTTATAAATGGGACTGTCCCTTAATTTCATTTTCTACAACTTCATTATTAGCATATAGGAATGCAACAGATTTCTGTACATTGATTTTTGTATCCTGTGACTTTATTGAATTCATTTATCAGTTCTAGTAGTTTTTTTGGGGTGGGTTGCTGTACTATTTCTTACCTCCTCTAAATCAAAACTGATTATATGTTTCATAGTAGATTCTATCTTGAATCAAGGAAATAATAAGATCAAAACAGTTCTTCCTTCAAACTTAATTAGAAGAGCCAAATCAAAGGAAGGAGATCTTTATTATTTTTTCCTAAACTTTTGAATTTGACATTTAATTTTTGCAATGAGTCACTTTGAACTAAAATGATTTCTATTTCTTTCTAATTTGCAGGACCACAATGGAACAGGAGATTTTAACCATAAGGAAGGTAACTAAGACCATCTTCCGCCAACCCTAACTCCTGAGGAAAAAGAATAAAGCTTTCTCTGGAGAAAGTTACAAGCTGTAGAAGAAATGGTACATCAAGACCCAAGTTTCATTCAGAGCAAGAAGGCACAAGAAATATACTAAGAAGTGGTTAAGAATTCGGAATTAAGGGGTGCCTGGGTGGCTTAGTCGGTTAAGTATCCGACTTCAGCTCAGGTCATGATCTCACAGTCTGTGACTTAGAGTCCCATATAGGACTCTGTGCTGACAGCTCAGAGCCTGGAGCCTGTCTCCAATTCTATGTTCCCCTCTCTCCCTCCCCTCCCTGTTCATTCATTCTCTCTCTCTCTCTAAAAGAAATAGACATCCAAAAACATTTTTTTAAAGAATTCGGTATTAGGTAATGTGTTAAACAGAGAATGGGAGAACCAGATGAAGAAGTGGAAAGGTTGGTAGGGTAGCTGAAAAAGGGATGAGCACCTAAAGGGGAATACAAGAGAGAACCTAACACTGTGAAAAAGAAGACTAAATGTTAGGTATGGAGGCCTTAATCCCTACAACTTTGTAAAGAAAGGAGGGAATGCTCTCACTGGTGATCTAGAAGGGAACCTCAGATCTGTGTTGTGGACCCAGGCTTTCTTTCCCTCAAACCAGTATTTTCTACTTTCAAATCTTTCTAAAACAAACATGTATTTTTTCCTCATTGTGAATAACCAAAAAGCACACTGAAAAATAGGTAAAATTACAAAGAAATAAAATTCTAACAAGTTAAATTTCAGTCATCTAAAAATGAGGTATGTTACCATTTTGCTCTCAGATGTTTAAACATCCTCATCATGCACGAGGTCACAATCAATAATTCACAAGTAAGGTCCCATGTAGACAAATTCATAATCATCTGACTAACAATGATTTCCTCTAATAATAATTTTTCATTTACTTGCTCTGATAGACTTTAAGATCATGTTGAAAACTGTAAACAATGTCAAATTCTGAATATGTAATATCCTCAGAGAGCAATGTGAAATATTACATACTGCTTTGCATGAAATACAATTCTGTAAATATTATTAATCACCTTCTATGTACCAGGCACAGGGGATTAAAAGGGCAAAATGAGACAGAACTCCAAGTCTCATTGAACTTACAGACTAGTAGGAGAGACAGGTAAGTAAATGCTATGAGCTCTATATTTAAGTATGTTTAGGATGGTAGAAAACACAGAAGAGTAACTTCTAAATCTGCTGAGAGTTAAAGGTTTCCAGAAAGAAGTGACAAAAAAGCTGGATCTTGAAGGATAAATAAAACCTAGCAAAATAAAGGTACAGAAAAGGAAGAACTCCTAGAAAACAGAAGTTTGAGTCAATGCAATTTATCTGGGTAAAATACCTATGTCTGGACTTCAGCCCTAAAGCTATTAAATCAGTCTCCAGGGCTAAGGCTTGGGAGCCACAAGTGATTTTGCTTTGCTGCCAGTGGTAGAGAACCACTGGCCTGCATACTGAGAGAGAAAGGCTTAAAAAAAAAAAAAGAATTTAAAACATATTTAGGGCTTAACTGGGGGTAGGAGGGGGGAAAGGAAAAGTGAGAAGGAAAACTCTTAAGATGACTTTCAGAATTTTGGACAACTAGCAAAAGCATATTACAGTGGTTATTAGTATAGTATTTAACTTCAGGCTTTCTGGATGAGAATCTTACCTTTACAGCATGATTACAGTGAGCAAGCAAGATATTTGAATTTTTATTGCCTCTCATATCAAATTAATATAATACATGAACTGTGAGAAATAAACTAGGTAATACATGTGAAACTTAAGCACACTGACTGGTACGCAGTAAGTACTCAATAAAAAGTACTTTTTCTATTATATCATTTAATGAGATTAAAAAAATACAGGAAAATGTGAGAAGAAACAGGATGAATTAGGATAAGGACATTCTGAATTTAAGACCCCTTTCAAATTAAAAGTAAAAAATTTTACGTCAATACAGAATTAAATGAATTAAAAGTCACTTAACAGCTCCAACTACATTTTACTGGCTTTAAAAGCTAACTTTAAAAGATGGGTAAAAGTCTTAAAAAGGCACTGATGATTTTACAAAAATAGATACAAATTTATATACAAGTATATACAATTTACTCCTATGTAAAATGCACTGTAGCAGAGGCTTAGGATACAAAGACTCAAAAATAAGTAATTCATTCTTATCCCTCCCTCACATACAACCCCCCATACAAATCTGTACACATATCCATACACACACCCTCAATCAGAATAGGAGAAAACTACAATTTACCATTTCATTCAAACACAGTATAATGAAGATACATACAAGGCACTAGAGCATAAAGGAGAGGCAAGAAACACAAGCTTATTATAGATCAAGGAAAAGTTTCCCAGCAAAATGAAGGCTAAATTTTGAAGGGTGAGTAGGATTTGGCAACCACTCCCAAGATTCCCAAAATGTGGCCTAAAAATCAAACAACTTCACCTTTCTTAAATAAGAAATATGGCACCTTGCTTCACTTACATGTGTGCAGTTCTTAGCTGCACACCACGACACCAAGACTGTCTGCTGTGAATGGTTGTTGCCACAAAGGCCCTGAGCAGAATATCCAAATAAGCAAGGTTGGTATCTAGACCTGTTGTATTTCCTTCTCATGCTAACCTAGTGCTCAAAGCTACCATGGTAGTATTTTCCCTAAAGTGAGGAGGATTTGAATTTGAGACCACTTTGAACATGGCTCCAGAGTCTGAGTCATGTGGTAGCTTCTTGGAATGTTCTCTATGGGTAAGTGCACTCCTCTTGTTCTTTACTTGTTCCTCCTAGTTGACATGTTTAAAGATGCTCAGAGCTAAAGTAACCATCTTAGACTAATGAAGTATCTTGTTAAGAGAGAACATGCCCAGTGAAGCAACAAACAAGGAAGTACCTGGGGCACTGAGAACTTAAAACAGGGCTATCACTTCAGTCTATTCAACTCTGGATTTTAATATACAGGAAGAATAAATTTCTATTTGTTCATACACTGGTATTTTAAGGTTCCATTATTGGTTGCCAAATTTAATCCAAATAATTATATTAACAAGACAAGTAAATCTAACAAAAACCTAAAAACCTCATTTCAGTAAGATGAAGAATTAAAAACACAAACTACACAATATTAAAAAATACATTTTATGAAAATTAATGCAACAAATAACATGTCATCAAAGTATATATTACTATATATGAATTAATCCAAGGAGAGAACTGGGAATTCAGTGTTAAGTTTTTGCTGTCTTTCCTTAGATTGTACTAATTGTATCTCTCTCATTTACAAACTCTGATTTATTTGAAAGTTCCATATGAGAGGGACAAGAATAAAAAGGCAACAAAACTTTTTAAGAATGCATAAGGCATAACTTCTAAACAACGAGTTAACAGAACTTCCACAGTGAAAGCCTAATAGACCACTCAGATACCAATAAGCCAAGTGGTTTAAAAAATGGAAATAATCTGAATTAATATGCTTGATTCTCAAAAATAAATGTAAAATTCCTACCCAGAGAATAAACAGTTACCAATAGATTACTGATATAATCTGAGCATATATTTGGCTACAAAGAAAATCAATCAATACTGAAAAATACAGAAATCTACATCATATTCTGACTACAATTCTGTTAATAGAAATTAACAACAAAAGAATACCACAATCCACCTGCCCATACAGATGTAACATAGTATCTTTCCTCAACTCCTCTTTTCTGAAAAACCGCTCAAATACAAACAAAATGAGTACTACATATGAAAACCTAAGAGCTATGACGAAAGTGGTATTCAGAGAAACACTTGTGCTTAAATAAGCCCGAAGAAAACAGATTAACCTTCAGAGTGGCTCTGGTGAAACTGTAAACCAGTATAGCTTTTCTGACAAATATATACTATGGAATACAATACCACTTAATTCCAAAGAATGAGGCAGCTCCTTATGTACTGACATAGATGTATGTATTAAGTGATTGGGAAAAAAAAAAAACCATTCACAGAACAGCACATATAGTATGGTATCATCTATATAAAAAAGAAATCTACAGGGGCGCCTGGGTAGCTCAGTCGGTTAAGCCTCCAACTTCGGGTCAGGTCATGAACTCGCGGTTCATGAGATCAAGCCCCGCATCGGGCTCTGTGCTGACCGCTAGAGGCCTAGAGCCTTGCTTCAAATTCTGGGTCTCCCTCTCTCTCTCTGTTCCCTCCCTGCTCGCACTCTGTCTCTCACTCTCTCTCAAAAATAAATAAACATTAAAAAAATATCTACATGGGAATGACCGACATACAGAAAATTACAGAAAAATGCCAGAAGACCTGTAACAACTTCATCATGTCACTAGAAAAGGGAATGGTACCAAAGGAGAAAGAAAAACGAACTTCACTTTCTTACTAAATGTCTTTAGAATTTACATTTTTTAGAAAACAAAATGTAAAACTTTTCTTTTTTGAGGAGGAATAGACATGTGAGACATATTAGAATGGAGTCGAAGGGTAAGGTTGGCAACACAAGGACTCTACAGGGTCCTAGCGTCAACATAAATAAAAAGGAATGTTGAATGCAGTGAAGCTATGTCTGAGTTTGGACATTAAATTATTAATTCCTACTTATATTTAGTGGAGCAATATTTACTTCCATACGAAGATGTCAGATCCTATAATCATAAGACAAATTACAGCAGCCTTGTCCTAATACTCTCAAGGGTGACTTAGAACTACAATCAATCCTTGGGGGTACCTGGCTGGCCTCAGTCGGTGAAGCATGTGACTCTTTGGATTTTGGGGTTGTGGGTCCGAGGCCCATGCTAGGTGTAGAGATTATTTAAAAATAAAATCTTAAAAAATATATATATATAATCAATTCTTGCTCATTGTGCTTTACTGAACGGAAAGCAGTAGTGTCACTAATTGCAAAATAACAGAGGTATAATTAGTCCCATCAACTCAAACTCTAACACAGAATTTGCAGAAATGACCTCAATCAAGTTTATCACATATTATTTAGGAAACATTTAAGGATAACACAATTCAGAATTCTACATCCTCGTTTAAGAAAGTAAATTATTCAATAAAATATAAATGGAATACCTATCTGCAACATTTTACATTCCTTCATAATATTTATATTTTTTCTTTAGATGTATAAAATGTGTAAACATTTTTTATTTCTTTATAACTAATATTTTAGATCTGTTAAGTGATCCAAATTAACAACTATTTTATATTCATTTGACTCTGAAATGCACTATATATGTTCTGGAACAAAGTCATTATCTTTCCTTCATTTTACTGGACTTTAAGAACAAATAATCGGATTTAAATTTTTTTCTGTCCTTGTTAAAACAAATATTGTAATATTAACAATTAAAGATGTTGAAAACTCTAAGAAAATTCTAAAATAAGAATAACTAGAGTTTGTAATATTGTACCCATACTTTAACATTAGACACAGGTTAAAATAACCTCTGTCCTCTTTGAAGTCTAGCCCACAAAAGCTGTGCATATTCCATCATCATTCTAGAATATTCCATTTCAAGCCTAAGAATAAAACATTCATGAAGTGTTTGTTCACAGGGTTTTGAAGAAAGTCACATCAATAATTATTTATAATAGTTAAGGTCAGGTTCCTTTAGGTCCTTGGGATTATAAAGGCCCTCAGAAGTCCTACAATTAAAGAGATGGTTTATCTTTTTGTTTTACCCAGCAACTCCTCAACTGCAGCCTTACAATGTTTCCCTCAATCTCCTAAAATACCTATTAACATCTAACACATGAACCATACTTTGAGATATTATATTCTTTAGTTCTTTGGTAAATTATATTTCCTTAATCATATCGCATTAGAGGAGCTAATAGAAAAAAACAGTATTGTATTAGTTATAGTTATGTAGAGCACATATAAGACAGTTTAAGCCTTGAGGATTTCTCATTTGTATATAGCACATAAACACTTAAGCAAAGATGCTCCTTATATCAGTTAGTGGCTTGGAAAAACCCACTTCATTACACAAACTGTGTAATGGACACACATATTGTGGTCTTATTATCAACACCAATTTGCTCAATTATGAAGAGTCTCAGAACATTAGAACTAAAATAGTCCTTACAGACACAAATCAAACCATTTTAAACATTAGAAAATTAAGGCAAAAGCAAATTAACTGACCAATGTTAAGAGTACAACTAGTTAAGTGGCAGAAGAAGAACCAGAACATCCCTGTTCCAATCCCCAGCCCTGGGACTCTGTTCCTCATGTCAATCTGCTTCTAAATGAAGTGGACTCTCCCATTGGGGAGTTGCTTTCAAACTTATTTTACCACAGTTCACAGAAAGCAAACAGACAAGCCTCCTCCAAACACACATTTTGCATCAAAACCCAGTATATACATACATACAAGTATATTTATCTGTATGTATATGTGTGTGCATATAAATTTAACTTTCATGAAACAATATCCATGTTAAGCAAAATGCACTCTATTTTCAAATCATTTCTATTTTTCATTTTTTAAAAAGGACTCACTAAATTGATGTTATAATCTAATTTGAAAAAACCTGTCAAGGAGTATTCAAAGTTTCATTCAGATGAATACTCTCATTCTCAACATCCTATACCTTTTCCACCCCAAAAGCTATTTTCTGATGCACTATTACAATTGACAGAAAACACAGATATAAATAATTTCATTTTATGATTATTTATTGAACAGCTGCTCTACATTAGAAACGGGAACATTTTTACCCTCAAAAATTTAATTTTGTTGAGAAATAAGCTATAGTTAAAACAAAAAGTACAATGGATACATATGAGGAACACTTGAGTATAGCTTGAAGAATCAAGGAAGACTTGACAGAGCAAGCAACATTTCACTGAGACATGCACAGGAATTAACCACGCAAACCAGGGAACATCTAAATAGTGCTTATATTTGGAGTGGCTTTTTTAAAAGGTGGACTCTCCAACCTCTGGTTTAGGATTTGGATGAAGAGAAAAGAAAGTATAGGAGGATAAATACGTTTAGAAGTAAGGAGGATAAAATTATTATTATTAGAGAAATAAAACACATCTACTAAGAGCAAACAGGCAACTGAATACAGTTTTAACTGGAAAGAAGATTATTTTAAAAAATCAAAGAGAGCCTACACAGACTGTTACACAACTATCAAGGTTTGTTTTTCTTAAAACACTGAAACTGGAAGTCACAGGCAATAAATTATAGATTTATTAAAGAGTAAGGACATGGACTACCACTGAGCAAACACCTAATCAAAAAAGGGCCTTTATTCCCTTATGTTAAAGGATTGGCTAATGTTTTGATAAAATGGCCATGGTATTATCATTTTTGATTCCCTGCTCTGACAGGCTGTTCATTAACTGAACAAGTACACTTACAGTCAGATAAGAGGGATTATTCTGCTTCATGCTGTAATAAATCTGGATCCTAACTCCTTCTCTATCACTAGGAGCTTAATGACATAGACGATGTCTTACCTCTAGATTTTCAGGGACTAGAATAGCACCTGGTACTTTGTAGGTGGTCATTAAATTGTACTGAATAAATGAATAGGGAATGTAAAGATAAGATGTCCTTGCTCCCAAAAATCTAAAGTATGGTAGGAGAAGTAAGATATGCAAACAAATAAGCATACTACAAGGTAGAATTTGATCAAGACCATGAATGAGCTATCCAAGAGTGATAAGATTTCAGAGAACTGAGAATCTCAGCAGCCTAGAAAAGAGGTCACATTTCAATGAGGTTTTGAAAGATGGAGTAACATTTCAACTATCTGGAATATTTATAGGTATAAGAAGCCACTTTAATCATCCTGCAACAATAGTGTGGGAAAGAAAGCAAAGGATTTTTAAAATAGGATCTGTAACTCCTTTCAGAATGTCTAACCGTGCTGGAATTTAAACAAGGGGCTATAAACACATGTAGGGCTTTTCTACCTTATTCAGTGCTTGTCTACTCTTGTTTATCCTGGGGTTAATATTCAAATGCAGTATGTGATCCCCATCAACAGATAAGATAATTTTACTAAGTTGTTTTAATAAAATTTATGTATTAGCACAATACCTGACATTAAAAAAAAAAAAAATCTCAAATGTTATGTCTTATTCCAACACAGGTGTTAATTTCAGCTGAGGTAGAGATGAGCCAGTGTCAAACTACATATAGTTCCTAACCAAAAGGTACCAGTGTTATTTAAGGAGCTATTTCAAAACAGACGACTATACTCTATCCCAGAACTAAAGCCCAGAATATCCAGGTAACTATTTCCACATAGATTTTGGAGATGGTTCCCAAAATGATTTGAAAGGTAGATGATATTTAAAAACTCTAGTAGGTAGAAGATGACAAAGGGCAAAATGCCAGATTCACCAACATTAAAAGATGGTCAGTGAAAAGGATGTTAAACAACCAGATAAACCAGGAGGCAGTACTGCAAAAAATGAGAAAGAATTGCAAGGAAAAAGTGGTAAACAATACCAAATAAGAGTTTTAAAAAAATGACCCAGGGACAATGAGAAACACTCTTACTGACCTTTAATAAAAGCAGATTTTATTAAGAAAAGAAACCAAATGGTGAGGAGTCAAGCAATGGATGGGAAATTAAAAAGTACAGATTTATTCTTTCTTTACATCTGGCTGAAAAATAAATAGAAGATATCACCCATGAGGAAAATAAAAATATGTTATGAAGGGAGGGTGCTATTCTTAGTTTTGCTCTTTAATATGCTTATCTCTGAAGATTTAATCTATCAAGAACAGTCTAGACTACACTAGATACTGATTATTTCCAAGATAGTCCATTATTATGTGATCTGGGATTTGCTATGAGACTATTTCATCTCCTCAAAATGATGCACATAATAATCCTAAAATGCAAGCTAAACAGGTTCCCTAAGACCTAGCTCTACAATTATCTAAACAAGGTTTACTTACTTTAATTATAGTAACTGACCTCCAGCTCTAAAAGCTAAGTAATAATTCTGCCGTGTAGCTATTAGCAAACATTCCAACGAGCCACTCAATAATTACCTCATTCATGAAGTCAAAAAACTTTCACTTGCTATGTGTCTAAAGGTGGGAGGCCTTAAGGAGGATGTTTATGATATATCTTGGTATATTCAGAGATAAAAGTACTATTTATACAGCTCAAGTGGTTAACTACCTTTTTTTTTTAAATCTCCGTATTACAAAACAATCTAAATGCATACTTGGAAATTTTTTTCATGATTATTTCAAAAATGGATTCCCACACTTTTTGGTTTGCCTTTACTTATTAGGCTAGGGTCTGCAACCTTTCCCAGATTATACATCAAACTTCTGTGAGTTCTTCTGCTAAACTGAAGAAGAGCTGAAATTGACAGTGTTTATAAGCTCTCCCTGCATGTTCCTCCAAATTCACGTTATTACCTAAAATTCTAATGATCATGCAACAAACATTCTCTCTTAAAAATCAAGTACTCTCAGGGTGCCTGGTTGGCTCAGTAGGTTAAAGCATCCGATTCTTGGGTTTCGGCTCAGGTCATGATCTCATGGTTTTTGAGTTTGAGCCCTGGATCAGCTTCTGCGCTGACAGCACAGAGTCTGCTTGACATTCTCTCTCCCTCTCTCTTTCTCTCTGCCCCTCCCCTGTATACCTTCTCTTTCTCTCTCTCTCAAAAATAAATAAACTTTAAAAAATATCAAGTACTCTTGTGAATGCTATTAGTCCTTTATATCTTGGGAGGGAAAATTAAACTTTTTCTCTAATTTCTAGCTGTGGCCAGCATTCACTAAGGAAAAAATGCTTTAATTTAGAAGAAAATCAGGGTAGTTTTGATATGTGTGAATCAGAGAAAGTAAAGGTTTTGGGGCATTATCAGAATCGAGTGCTCTATGAACCTAGAGGGCAGCTTAAGGCCAGTGGCCACACTAGAGAATAAGTAAAAGGTATCAGGAAAGGAAATAGGAACATATCAAAAAAGAAGGAATTTTCTTGGAGATCTAGTGGACAGAAGAGGTGAAGCAAGGAGTTGATTTATTCTTGAGGTAGGATCACATTCTACAAAGTGGTTCTAAAGGAGTAGTTTTCAAAGCCAAAGTGGGGCAGGCTTTAATCATTTGAGCTACATGACTGACATATTCTTTCAAGTTCTATAAATCTCATATACCAAAATTTATAAACCCTGAGGACCAGCAGTGGCTTGTGTGAATTACATTTATGACTGTATTAACCTGCCTCACCAATATTTCTTAAAACAAAAACATGTGCATGCATACAAAGAAACTGTTAGTGGTGTGAATATTAATAAAAAGACCAAAAAAATTAAATCAATACTCAAGGGCCTGCAGTTAAAATGCAGAATCTTTGTCTAATACTAATTTAGCAAAATCATTTTGCTTTATTTGGCATTTTAAGAAGATTTCAACTCAATTTTGGCAAGGATGAGATTAAATGAGCATTTTGCACATCTGTGGTAACTGTGTAAAAGTTGGTACATTTTCAGTTCACATCCCCATGTTATCTACTTCTGGAAATTAAACACACATGGAAAAAACACTGCAGTAATAGTTTTCACACTAAAGATGTTGGGGGGAGAGGAGGATATTTCAGGTACCAAAAAGGACACAGGCTATGTATACTATGATACATTCATAAAATTAATCAGTCATTGAGAATGTTTTTTTTTATCTTACCAATATCTTTATTTATTATGTTTTAAGTTTTATTTAAATTCTAGTTAGTTAACATATAGTGTAATACTAGTTTCAGAAATAGAATTTAATGATTCATCCCTTACACATAACACCCAGTGCTCATCAAAATAAGTGCTTTAAGTATTAAGGAGGGCACTTGTGAGGAGAATTAGTTTTTAAAAACCTGTTTGACATGAAAAAATGCTTGCCTTAAGCATTAGGTGAAGAAAGTATATAAAAATGAATATGCTACTACATCTGTGCATAAGAAGCACAGAAAATACACCAAAATTAGTAATAGTGATTTCCTCTCTCTTTTTAAAAAGAGATTACATTTCAAAAGAGATTACAAAATATATTACATTCCTAATGAAAAACTTTTGTAACAAGGAGCAGTTTTTATAGGAAGAATATTTTAAAACTAAATATCTTAATAGCTTTCTTATATTAAGTTATACAACAAAATATACAACATTTCAAAGAAATATATAATTTAATGCCTTTCTCTGGACGTTAAAGCAGGCTTAGAACAGTACTCTTTAAACTTCAGAACGGCGATAAAAGAGCAGTACTTGTCAAAATGCAGATTTCCACATTCCTGGGAATGAGCATCTTGAATAAGAAGTCCAGATAATTTTGATTAAAGGAGTCAGGGAAACAGACTGAGAACAATCAAAATATAGTTCATTTAATTTCTTCATTTATTTGGCCTTTTAGATGACTAAAATTTTATAATGTTTCTTCCTTAATCAAAATTATCTATAATGATGGCTTGAGCCAGAAATACTACTGTTAACTGCTGAATGACATTAAATCTGATTAAAACATGATTCAACAGCAAAAGCAAACACCAACCTATAAAAAAACTTAATTTTAAAACTCAAAGTTAAAATCTTAATGTCAACAATTAAGATTGTTAGGACAATCCCCCTAAAAACAATCCCTAAGATTCTTTATATTACTGACATAAGAACCTGATACACTCAAGGGAAAATAAGATACCCAAAAGGTTTGCAAAGGACAGCATTAAGGCCGCAGCAACTATAAAGCACCAAGTGTACCCTGAAGATTATTCTAATGTCACATAAGTAACTTGAACAAAACACTTAACTTCTTATCTTTATTGAAATGCACAGAACAGGCAAGTATGAAAATCATATTTTGTTAACAAGAATGCAAGCTACCTTGTTTAAAATGGGAAATGATGAGAGCAAATTCTCAACCATCTTTCAAATTAGTTAAATCTGACTCTCACCAGAAAAGAGCTTTGCTGCTACACTGAATTGTGAGGTAAAAAGCACATGTGTGCCCTGAATGTTTGTAATAAAAGGAGTTCAACAAGGGCACAAGTTCAAAGTAAGAATTAGCCAAGTATTTAACCTCTTAGCTGCCATCTTGTTCTCAACTACCCCGATCTTTCCTTCCTCTTCATCCCAGATACTGGATGTTAAAACTAAATTCAATTGTAAAAATGCACTAATAATGTAGCTTAAAATTAACATTTTATTTATTCACAGATTTACCAAATTATATATACATTATATATACAAAGTATATTTACAAATTATCAAGTATATTTACAATTATCAAGCCCTCTGTGAAGTAGTAGTTATACACAGACAGTATTATTGTCCAGCCATCTCTACCGCCATCCAAACCCGTCGGATTCTTAGGGGGTATGTGTCTCTCATTTTTAATCTTAGCCCTATGGCTGACTTAGAAGAGCCAGGTAAATGTTATAAGGAAACTGAGATTCAAAGTGATCTATCCAAGGTCAGAAAGCTCATTTGTGGCTGAAATTAGAGTTTAAAACTAGGCTAAGCACAATATTCTTTTTAGTGTAATAGCTGCTACACTAAGTATCATAAGATACATTTACGTTAAATATAGAAAGCAAATTTTCACTGTACACTAAAAATATAAATAAAAAAGCATAATTGTGACTAGCTAGTTCTTTCACAAAATGGCCAAAATAAATTATACATCTGAAATATAAGCACAATAGAGAGTCACTGATTTCAGAACTCTAACCTACCTTACCAAGAAAATAAGACGCTATCCCCATTAAGCCCAGATAATTACTCCCCTGACTCTGCATGGTACCTTAAATGTGTGCTTACTATGACACTTACTAAACTGTAGTGCGCGTTTTCCCTGAAAATCCCTTTGAGGGCTGAAGTGGTCATTTTCATTTATTTTTATTTTTAAAAATTTTTTATTTTTTTTATTTGAGAGCATGTGTACATGGAGGAAAGGGACAGAGGGAGAGACAGAGGGAGAGAGAGAAAGAATCTTAAGCAGGCTTCATGCTCTGTGGGGAGCCCAGTGCAGGGGTCATTCGCACAACCCTGGGACCATGACCTGAGCCGAAATCAAGAGTTGGACACTCAACCAACTGAGCCACCCAGGCACCCCTCAGTTTTGTATCATCAGCTTAATCCTTAATTCCTAGTACTTTATTGCTCATCAGTTGTGTCAGCTTAATTACTGATCATTCAATTAAAATCTATTCTCAGGACCATGACAAGGTACTATAGAAATCTCACCATTATGTTTTACTGTAATTATTACCACTTATAACATAATAAACAACTCATAGTCTCCTATCATAAAAACCTTAGTTAAGAATGAACCACAAATCATACTTCACATTTGATTCCTTGATATGCACTATTTATCATCTGCTTACCTCCACTCACCTATTTTCAAAAGACTATCATCTATTTTCAAAGACTATATTAGGATAGAACATGTATGAGAAGCCAAAAGAGATTAAGAATTATAGTTAAACTATTAACTTATATATATTTTTAAAGATCACACTGAATAACTCTTTTAAGTCTACTAAATTGAAACTGAGATATTATCCAGATTACATTTCTCATATATGTCAATCCAGACACTGTCCCTGTCACAAAACCAAAAGCTCCCGGTCTATGAAACTGTTTTGTGTTTGTCTGAATTATACTGCTCCAAGATTAAGATACTGAAATTAAATCAGATAAAGAATTAACTACATAAAAAAACATGAATATACCAACTACTGAAAATATCATGTACCATTTTTCCAAGAATTAGCTGTATATGATTTAAGACAGTGGTGTGCTTTTTAGCTATAAAATCTTATTTCTTTAAACTCCTACAGCATGCGGTTATCACTTAATGATATAGTTAACTTGTATACTTTGGTCCTCCTTTACTACTCCCTTACAGTGTCTTCAACTACATTTACATTCTTCCCTTTGGTATCCATGGAATGAATAGCTCCACCTTCAATTACACTACACATCTTAAATTCAAGCAAAAAATATTCTCCCTTTTTAAAAAGAATATATTTAGTAGAACAAACTTTTAAAAAAACAATTTGCCAATATGTCAAGAGCCACAAAATGCTGAAACATTTTGCTACAGTAATCCTACTTGAGAGACTATAAGCAAATCAATAAAGTACTGCCCTCTGCTTCCCAACACACACACACACACACACACACACACACACACACACACACACACACAAACCTTGTGGTTTAAGGATCTTCACTGCCAAGTTTTTTTAACAGGGTAGATAGGGATAAAAACAAACTTAATATCCATTAGTGGAAAAAAAGACTACAAAAATTATGGTATATTCAGTCACAGATTAGACTATTATGCAGCCATTAAACACCACAGTTGAAAAACTGAACAAAACTTCCATGCTGTAAGTTTTTACTATAGTATTATGAGATTGAACAGAGAAAATCATTCACATATCAAATGAAAAAGCAATAGCTAAAATTTGAGATAACCACAGTTGAAATTATGTAACTGTCAAAAGCAAAATATTGTAGATAAATACAGCAATATATTAATAATAATGATCTCGTTTGTTAAGTCATTTTCTTTTCCTTTTTTTTTCAGCACTTCCTAATTTTCATGTATTTCAGGTACTAGTATGAAGTCTCCTTCTCAGAGAGGCATGTCTTCCCTGATAACTAAAAAGATCCTACCATGTTCATTTCCTTTCTAGAAAACAACACAATCTTTAATTATTTTACATATTATTTACTTGTTTGCCTCTATCCCTAGATTAACATAAACTCCAGTAATCTTCCTACACAAATAACAACATAATTACTGTAATTTGTAACTCTAATAAATATGCCAATACCTAATAACAAAATAATAATAATAATACCCTACAGTACCTATATCTTTTTAAAGAAGTAAATGAGTACAGCTTTTTAAATTAAACTAGAATATACCATTTACAAAAGAACCCATACCAAAGATAAATATTTTTAAAAAATA
Source organism: Cryptoprocta ferox (assembly GCA_028646485.1). Classification (NCBI taxonomy): domain Eukaryota; kingdom Metazoa; phylum Chordata; class Mammalia; order Carnivora; family Eupleridae; genus Cryptoprocta; species Cryptoprocta ferox. The sequence continues at coordinate 60,636,206 of CM053559.1, read as the reverse complement.
AGTTAATAAGCAACAAAAAAAATACAGATGAAAATGAGATATTAATCTTTAGGCACTAACAGTGTTGGCAGTACTCAGAGAAAGGGGTGTTGCCAACACCAGGTGAATGTGCAAAATGGTATGCAAACTATTTTAGGGCAATTTGGCATTATGTATCAAAACCCTTAAAAAATTGCAATTCAAATGTCCAAAGTTTTATTTTAGGAATTAATTTAAAATGTAAAAGCAGAACTATAATCATGTTTATCTGTAACTATCCTAATGTTGAATAACATGGCAAATTATGGTATATCTAACATATATAAGCCATTAAAATCTATGACTCAACCGTAGCTAGGTTATGATATCTAAATTCAAAAGATGATCATAATTTACTGCTAATTTTAAAAGATATTCATAGAACATCACATATACTAACCAAGAATACTGTATGTTTCTACGCTTGAGCTATCACTGAGTAACAGATTTTGGTAATATTTATTTTCATTTTGCTTTTCTGTATTTCATAATTTCAATGAATGAAACATATGAACTTTATTACAAAAGCACTTTTTAAAATATGCAGATGAAAAACCTAGAATGAATAAAAAAATTAAAATAGTGGATATGTGAAATTACCTGATTTTTCTCCCTAAAATTCTTCTGCTTTGGTTAAATTACTTATGTGAGATAAAATTCACATACCATAAATTTCACCATTTTAAAGTGTACAATTCAGTGGTTCTTCTATATTCACAACGTTGTGCAATCATCATTGGTTACTTTTATTACTAAAAGTAAAATAAAAATAGAGCTCTAGGAAGAAATTTTTGAAACATTACTCAAGGCAATTTAAATCTCCAACATATCTTAACTTTAGAATTAGACATAATACTACTGAATGCCCAATAACCTAGAAACAAGATGAGTCAATATCACCTTTCAATTTCTTCAAATAACTCTGGATGTTATTACAATTCAAACATCAACAAGAAGAGGGAAAATGACAACTATGACAGACATTGTATACCCTATTACAGACTAAGTATCTCCTAAACTTTTGCCAATAAGTCATATATTAAAAACACCTTATGATAAACTTTGAATCCCCAAAATGGCTAAAGCAGCATGTTAGAAGTTCCCTCCCACTGAAAAAAAAACCAGAAATGCCAATCCTGCTACTAAAGACATTTGGTACAGGTCACATGCATCATGACAAATCACAAATAAAGAAAACCTCTATCATAAAAACTGTGCAAAGCTCAAAATTATAGAAATGATAGAACTGTGGATTTTATCTTCTAAGAATTAAAAGTACAAACTTCAAGCTTTAAAATAAATAAGCCACAGGAATATAAAGTACAGCATAGGAAATATAATTAATAATACTGTAATAATTTTCTATGGTTAACAGATAAGTGTATTTATCATGGTAATAAGGTACAGAACTGTCAACTCACTAGGCTGGACACCTGAAACTAATACTGTAGGTCAATTATACTTCAATTTAAAAAAAGAATTCAAAATAATAGATTTGATATCACTTACTCTCAAAAATACTTTCTGATAAGACAAAGCAATCTGTAGTCTGAGTTCTACCCCCTTGGAGAATTCTAGTAAAATCAGGATTTTACAATTAACATTTTATTTCTCAGCATAGTCAAGTTTAATTAAGAAGCCCATGAGAAGGGGGTGCCTGGGTGGCTCATTGGTTAAGCGTCCGACTTTGACTCAGGTCATGATCTCATGGTTCATGGGTTCGAGTCCCGTGTCTGGCTCTGTGCTCACAGCTCAGAGACTGGAACCTGCTTAGGATTCTGTGTTTCTGTCTCTCTCTGCCCTTCTCCATCCCCCGCTTGTGAGCTGTCTCTCTCTCTCAAAAATTAACATTAACGGAAAAAAAATTAAAAAAAAAAAGAAGCACACAAAAGACAGTCAAATTCCAAACCTAAATATGTTTGACACTTTGCTGAATTAGAGACCTAAGTGTCTTCGTTATTTGATAGGCCTGACATTGAGTTTTAAACTAAATTTTTAAACAAAGATTCAAAATCAAGAATTCCAATATACTTATCCTTGTGGCAGTCAAGATCTTCAAAATCTAAGCTAGTCTACTTTTCCAGCCTAATTCCCAACTATTATAATAAAGTCACGTCTTAGGAGTCAGATCCTAAAGTCAATGTGCAGTGCAAATTAATCTTGAAAACCCTCTATATCATCCATAAAGCACAATTATGTATAAACTGACAACCTGTTTTTTTTTTGTGTGTGTACTGAAATAGATACTTGTTTCTTTGCAAATATAAAAAGTAACTAGTATACATACTAAGGCACCATACTGTCACTAGACTAACATACAGCAAGGTAAGATATTCACACTATGAAAGGATGTGAAAGCTGAAAATGACTGGGGAAATAGAAAATTCACCTTTCCCACTTCATGCCTGCCCTAGGCCACACACTCATTCCAATATAATGACAGAAAAAAACTGCTTAAAAATGTATTTAAGTTCTCTAATGCTCACTCCTTCCTTCCCCAGTAACTCCCTTATTTCTCTTTCATTTTTTTAGGAAAAACAGAACATCCAGATGAAATCATGTAAGTTCAAGGCATAATGGATGCACTCTACTGAGCTCTGCACTATATCCAATACCCCCAAATGAGCCTCTGCATAGTACTCAAGAACACACCAGACTGAGAAGTAGGTAGACAGGGTTTGGTTTTACCATCTGCTTAGCAATGTGACCATGGGCAAGTAACCTAATCTCTCAATGCTTCAGTTTCTCGATCTCTAAAATAAGATAACAATAGTACCTACTTCATAGGGTTGTTGTTAAGGACTGTATGAGTTAGGTACATATTCACAACACTGCCTGACACATAATAGGTTATGTAGGTGTTGGCTATTATTTTCCCAAATGGACTGTACACTCAATTCTATTCTTCAAAAACCTGCCCTAACCTCCGCCTCAAATAAGGCAATAATAACCTTCATCCAGAGACAAGTTCTCCTATACCCTTACACTTGTATATTCCTTAATTTTTGTATAACTCCACTGACTCATATATACTTCCTAGAAATGTTACTAACCTTTTTATGTGTACTTTGTTGTCATATAAGTTATAAATTCCTTTAAGATATGGAAATACACACTATGCCTCCCCTGACACAAAAAACTCACTTAAATAAGTACTCAATAAATATGGTTTTAGAGTGGTTACTGGATAAAGGTTTTCCAACACAGGACAGAGTTTCATAAAGAAATCAACTTTTAAATACAGATTTTCAGTTTGTATTAATGTATAAGTCTTCAAACAAGAATTGTTATAAAAGCTACAACTACCCTGAGTTTAAGTCTCAAAAATGAGGATTTAGCTTACAGGGAAGGGTTTACAGTCTTTAAGTTAAGAATAGTAAAGCAAGGTTAGCTTTAGCTTTCTGTGACTTGCAAACAATGCTGTTAGATTTGGCCTAAAGTCAGAAAAACCAACCATTTCTTAGATACTTACTTAAAAGGGGACTAGGTGTTAGACACTGCAACTATGTAGATGAGAAGATTTAGTCCTTCCACTCAACAAGTCTATAGAGAGGGACAGCTAATTAAACAATAATGTTCTAGGTATAAACAGAGTAAAGATACTGACACCCATTTTTCTTTAACTTCAGTTAAAGTCTTTTTTGTTAAAATTTTTTTAACATTTATTTATTTTTTGAGAGACAGACACAGAGCACAAGTAGGGAAAGGACAGAGAGAGAAAGAGAGACACACAGAATCCGAAGCAGGCTCCAAGCTCTGAGCTGTAGGCACAGAGCCCGAGAAGGGACTTGAACCCACGAACTGTGAGATCATGCCCTGAGCCAAAGTCGGACGTTCAACCGACTGAGCCACCCAGTTGCTCCATAACCTCAGTTAAAGTCTTAACAACGAAGAGAAAAAACAAAAACTATAATTCAAAAATGGACTGACCAGAAAAACTAATAAATAAGATACATTCAGAGACTGCACAGTTTCTCTAAAAATCATTTCAGCTGCCTTAAATTTTTTTCATCTGGAAAAAATGTCAGAGATTTTTAAATCAAGTATCTGGCCTTGACCCCCACAATATATCCTACTAAGTATATATTCAAGAAGTTATTCTTTAGTATATATGCTGCCGAAGTGAGCACAAGAAGTTATTCTTTAAACTAAAATTTTAATACCAAATTTTGTTTAAATTGTTGTAATTCTCCTAACAGACGTAGGAACTTTTCTTACAAATTAAAAAATGATCTTATATTTGTTTATAAATAGTTTGTCATTTAAGATCACAAGCTTTGTATATGTAAAGGTAAGATGGAGTATTTCTTCATATGTAACAATCACGTTTAATTAACTACCCTATAAAAGAAAAGGCACGTTCTATATGTTTTATCCATCTATCTAGATCCACCTCTGCTTCACAGCAGCAATTTGCAAACTGGATATACTATACTTCTACTCAACCAGAGACAGGAAAGTTAACTCACTCTAACAAACACCAAGTTTGCAAACTTTGTACCAAGTGTTAACAATTTAAACTAACACAATGCAAATATTTCCAAACAACCACAAAGTGACCATCAGGTAAAATATTCTGATCACCTGATAAAACATTCTTCCCTTCAATGAAAAGTGTATTTTCATAGCTAATTCAATTAAACTAATTCAACACCCAAAGAAAAATACCAGGAGTTGAATGTAATTAGCAAAAATTAATGACCACTACATAAAGACCCAGCATCAACTCGATTTTCTTTGTGAAAGACAGTGACTCCATTATCCTGCCTTTAACCTTCTTAGAACATACAGAGAAATACAACAAAGTTTTATCATCCTTAGGATTTAGGTTCTAAAGTCAGCCTATATGAGGTGAAAATATTATAATCATTTAAGATTACTACTCTTTATATATACTATTTCGTCAAATATAACAATGATGGTACCAACATACAGTCAAATAACCCCTGACAGTCTCTCAAAATGGACTTCAGGCAGAGCATGGTGTTCATAGGATAAAACACATAAGAAAAATGAGACTGAATTAAAGAATAAAGAGAGCCATATTTCACTCACGACAGAGTTTATACTCATTGAATGAATTTCCAGGGTAATCACTTGTGTGACTATGAACCTCTACCTAGTCCCCCAACTTCTTTTTCTAATTCAGAGCACATATGTTTAAGTTAAATGCTCATGTTATATGACTCCATACAGTATATAACCCAGAGAATAAAATTATCCTGGAGTAATAAGGAACCACTAGACACTACTTGCTTTTGTAGCATTACCAACTGAAGAGAACTTCTTTATAGTGTTCTATTCCTCCACCAGCCCCACCACTTTTCAACTTTTACTTACTTTCTAAAATTTTGCCACCTTAAAAAAAGAGGTAAGAAAATATATAAATCCTATTATGCCACAAAGTTAAATTTTAAAATGTATTCACATAATAAGATATAACACGATTCCTGCAGTTATTCAGGCTACTGTCTTCTTAAATTCAGAGTTGATTAACAACTTAAAACTCAGATCAAAATCCAATTTTAGTAAGAAAACATATCTTACCCACAACCATAAGTGTGAATTCAAACCCTCTCTTCACTGATTTTCTGTATACTTGATTTGGGAGATTTGCAAATCCCACATAGCCTTCAAGGTTCTTCTGTTGCTGAGAAATGCAAAAAGGGCCAAGTTATTAATGTATCAGCAAAACTCTTCTGTCACACATTTCAAATTCCCTTCAACAACCTATTTTAGAAAACTATACAAACTATTATTCATGGCAAATCAAACTGATTTTATTATAGTGTTACCAGTAAAATAATTGCAGCAACAAACAAAATGAATGGAGTATGAGTTGATTTGACAATGGTCTATTATAAAACCCCAAGGAAATAAAATAAAAACCAAAGAAATCTACCTCAGAGCAAAGATTTCAATTTACAGTAAGTCAGGAAGAAGATTCTGACCAAAACTAAAAACACAACATCTACAAAGTGTTTTCCACAATAAAAAAATTCACATCCCCTTAATATTAAGAACTCATTCAATTATCCCCTTTGCTTATACTAATTACAACAGGTATAAATATCTTGAAATTTATTTTCTTATTCACGAAATGAAATCAAATGTGGGGTTAAAACAATTTTTTTCATAAATTCTTGAAGGCTCTAGTGATCAATGTCAATCAGTAAATAATACCTTTCAAGCTATGACACCAGGTCCAATTATGCCACTTCAGCATTTCAGATGACCCTGTTGCCTCTCCTCACCACAGACATCTGGATTTATCCAGATTTTAAAGAAAATCAGAATTCGTTTTCTGCATGGTTTTTGATTCTTTGATGATCTCAACAATAGCTCCGTAATTCAAAGAAACCTACTTTTAAACTGGTATAGTAAAGAAATCTGATTTAACTTACCCAATGGTGAGAAAAACTGTCCATAGTTCAGACTATCTGAGTGAGCAGTCTTACTGTTAATTTTACTTACAGGTAGGTCTTATTCATCATTAAAATACAATGGCAAAATATTCCTAAGAGGTACATATTTCTCTTAAAAGTTTCTGATACAATTTCTCATAAAAAAAAAAAAGAAACTCTATGAGATCAAAGCATTAATTTAACAAAGTTGGATTTAACAAACAGCAATCTGCATTCCTCACTAGCATCACAGATGTAACAAAATATTCCACCCATCACCTTTTACCCTTTTTTTCATTCATATAAATTAATCTTTACACCAAATGTTGAGAAGATAACCAAGCCAATTAAATGGAAAAACTGATTTTAAATATACCAATTAGGATACTGTTCATAATGTTTTAAAATCAAATATCTGAAAGCCTACTATGTGTAAAGCTAAAAATAATGTATTAAATTTAAGGCTTCATTGGCCCCTACTTCATTCAACTGTAAGTTAAATTTAAATTAATTTAGACTGAAAACATCTCAGTATAAATTATCTGATATACTCACAGCTACTTTGTAAAGAACACATTTCCATCATTCCAGTGTTCCAGATTCCAACAGAACAGATCCACAGAGGAACAGTAAATGAGGAATTCCAAGAATTGTACATGACACATTCATTCCAAACAGGAACGGCAAATCCATTGGAACACAACAAAAAATAGAGGGGAAAAAAATAAAAGTTACTTACATGTAACTCAATAAATTAGAAGTACACTACAAATAAAGTGAAGACAGACTTTTCTCTACACATGTCAAAGTAACACTTTTTTGTGTGTGGGATATAAGGCCCAGTGTGTTTTAATCCATTTTCAGCAGCTTTTCTGATAAAATATGGAACAAAAACCTCTTATGTTTTTATAAAATCCAATTACTATGCCCTGCACCTGAGTTTTAAAAGAAATGGTAGAAAAGTTGTAAAGTATAAAGTTTCAGCAAAGTGAATATATATAGATACATATATACATACATACACCAAGTTTAAATCCCATGAAGAAAAAAAATGTAACTTTCATACAATTTTGCCTTGTCAATCAACGAATTAAGACAGCCCAGATCAGATAAATGCAAATGTTTTAGTTAAAAATCTTTATACAGTGCTATATTTCAAGTTCTATTGATTAAAGTTCTAAGAATTGGAAGAAATACAGACTTGTGGATACAGGAAGGAAGCTAAAGATAGCAAGCAATAAATGGGAAGATGAAGTTAATGTGAGCTGTGTAAACTAATGAAGCATAGAGAAGAAAGCAGACTAACCTTAGACAAAATGTCTATGGAAAGTGTACATCTATATTCTATATTAACACAAATCTATGAGTTATATCACAACCTGGAACAGATGATGGTGATTATTCAAATGTCAGCTTCACACAGAGGCCTGTCCTGACCATCCTTATCTAAAATTACAACTCCATTCTCCTCAGTACTTTGCTGCAGCTTTATGTTTCTCTCCTTAGTGCTTTTTTTGCCATCTAATATACATTTTACTCATCCTGTTTATTGCAATCTCCACCCTAACCCACCTCCAACTACAATGTTAGCTCCATCAAGATAAAGATTAAATAAATTACATAAATTGTGGCATCAAAAAGAAGAAGCCATCTGGGAGAGCTGAAAAAGTTTCAGAGAGAGTATTTTAGGTTGCATATACAAGGAATGTTCCAGACAAAAGGTAAAGAAAAACAACACAGAGTCCTCTGTGTCTTAGGGGAACTAGGCCTAGGACAGTCTTTGGCATATAGTACAATATTGGGATTGAATTAAGATAAGGGGGAAAAGATTTCTAGGCAAAGGGATGGACCCTAAAGTGGAGATGAATTTGGTACTTTTAGGACCAAAAGAAGGTATGTGAACTACAATGAAGTGAGGTGGTAAATTAGAGGGATAAGTGATAGAAAACGAGGTCAGGAAGGCAGGCAGAGGCCAGATTATGTGGGACCCAGCCAAAGTAAGAAATTTGGATGTTATTTTAGGCATGACGGGAAGCCTCTGGAGGATTGTCCACAGGCAAATGACCTGACCTGATTTGTATTTTAAAGATAGCTCTCACAGCTAAGAGAAGGAGTGGAAGTAAGAAAACTAGTAAGGAGCCTACTGCAGTAGTCCAATAAAGAAAGGGTATATGGAGTTTAGACAGTGTGAACCCAAGAAGAGATAAGAAGGATTCAGAATATATTTTGAAGGTAAAACTGCCAGGACATTGCTAATGCACTGGATGTGATTGGTGAAGGAAAAGCAGATCAAGATAACTAGGTTTTTGGCTTAAACAACTCAATGGAGTGCTATCTCTAAGAATAATAAGGGGGCGGGGGGGGGAGGATTGGGCAATGGGGGACAAAATTGTCAAAATCAAAAACAGCTTTGAATATGTTACATCTGATGTGCCTATTATACATTCAAGAAGAAATGTCCAGTAGGCAGTTAAATACATAAGTCCAGAAACTGCAGGGTTGGTTGGTGCTAAAAATATAGATTTAGGAATTATACGCTTCTAGGTAGTATTAGGAGAGGACTGGATTCTCAAGGAGAAACTACTGATAGAAAGGGTCTAGAGAGAGTCCTGGAGCACTCCAACTTTGAGATGTCAGGCAGTGAAAGAGTGAGAAAGGTCAGTCAGTGAGAAAAAACACCAGCACTGGCTCAAGGTCACTCAACTGTATTAAATGCCACTGAAGGGTCAAATGAAATACCAAAATGTAACCATAAAAATAAGATTACTGGTAACTTTAGCAGTCACAGTAACTTAGTGAGGAAGAAGAATGAGTAGGTTGAGGGTAAACAATTCTTTGCACATAATTATAACATTTTAAATAATTTTATATTTTAAATTATATCAAAATTAAAAACATTACTTATCAGTTCCCCATAATTATTTCCCAGAGGGAGAAAACCATGTCATACTCATCTCTATATTCCTAGCAAAGTGCGGGTACATGGGAGATATTTTAAAAAGCTAAATGACTAAAATATATACTTTTAGGAAAATTCCCTTCTGAAGAAGAAATTGTGTCCAAAGACCAAAAAAAAAAAAAAAAAGATTTGGGGAATATACTAATAATATAACATTGGACGCCTAAAACATAGATTTTTCACATTTCATAAGAATTTTTCCTTATCCCAAATTCTAAAATCAGCCACAGTCCGTAATTCAGAAGCCTTAACCACCCACTGATTCTTTTCCTGGGCAAATAAAATGTTCACAGTACCAGTGTGAAACATAATCTCTGGATAAGAAACATTATTTATAGATGTGAGTGATATAACTGTGACACTTATAAGCATGTGAATATAGATAAAAGTATATTCTCAACCAAGCATCTACCAAAATACCATAAGGTCTTAAAAATATTACTTGATTTGAAACATCAGTTATATAACAAGAAACAATTATCAAATCATCTTTTCTAAAGGAATATATTTACAAAAATCTTTTAGTTACTATGCCAAATCTCTACATCAAAATTCAAATTTAAGAAAATCAAACTGCAATAATTCATTGCTTATTGTTTACAACTGCCTGCGGAAAAATCAACTTAAATATAATATCCAGTTATCTCAGTGTTTAACTTATTTAACCTTATTTCTAGAAATCAATTATGTTTAAAGAACAAGATGCTTTCAAACAGGTTCCAATTGATAGATTATTGGCAGCCTTAAGAATTCTTCGCATTCTCTTGCCATTTGTTCCAATTCCAAAGAATAAAGTTATGAAAATCTTGGCACCTAAAATCCACTATCATTTGTAAAGGTCTGAATATTAATATGGGTTATTATAATAGAGAAAAGCAGCTATTTATTTTGAAAACTGCCAAATATACCTTTCCATAACAACAATAAAATTGAGCAAGGGGAGTTATAACAGAAAAGAAGCCTTACAAAAATCAGAATTTGAGGAAAATTAAAACATACCCCTGGTAAGATGTACTACAAACCTTCAGCTTTCCTCATCTTTACTGAATAAGACATTCAGCCCCAAATTACCTTACTATCACCTATCTCTCCCTCTTAATGACTACAATTTAAAAAAAATCAGCCTGGGGTGCCAGGGTGGCTCAGTTGGTTGAGCATCCGACTTCGGCTCAGGTCATGATCTCACAGTTCATGGGTTCGAGCCCCACGTCGGGCTCTGTGCTCACAGCTCAGAGCCTGGAACCTGCTTCCAATTCTGTGTCCCTCTCTCTGCCCCTCCCCTGCTCATGATCTGTCGCTCTCTGTCTCTCAAAAATAAGTAAATGTTAAAAAAAATTTTTAAAAAAATCAGCCTACTAAGATTCAAAGATTATATCCTTAACTTTAAATTTCAAAGATAAACATTTGGTCTTTCTAAATAACTTCAAGTTCAATTTGTAGCCTTTGGAATTTAAAACAGGTATATTGTATTTTGTTTTACACACTGACAAAAAATAATTAAGTTTCTCTCTTCTAAAGTTTAAGCAATTCTAAACACAAAAAAACTACACACTACAAAAGGAAAAGACATTGATAAATAATTTTCCTTGTCTATTCCTTAGTGTTCCTAGCCAAAGCCTTACATTATACACATAGATATAACTGTCCGCACTTGCTTAGTCTTACATAACCCAATGGAAAAACTAAAGAACTTCACTATTTAAATGTTTTAAGTATTTTAATTTAACTTATATAAAAATACCTAGATTCTAGATTTACTATAACAAGAACACTAAAATGTTACCAGATTACATGGGCATGTCCTAAATGTTGCCTTTAATGTCCCCTCCCCCTACTTTTTTTAAATGCTTATTTATTTTTGAGGGAGAGAGAGGGAGAAAACACAATCGGGGAAGGGGTAGAGAGAGAAGGAGACAGAGAATCTAAAGCAGGTTCCCCGCTGTCAGCAAACAAAGTCCGACATGGGGCTCAAACCCATAACCATGAGATTATGACCTGAGCCAAAGTCAATGCTCAATCAACTGATCCACCCAGGCGCCATGCCTCCAATATTTTTTAAAGGTTCATGTCTTAGTTTGCCTGCCCCTAGCTCCTCCCTTTTTACTGAGATGAGCAATTGTGTCCTGATGAAACCAACTTTTATTTTCTCTATTCTGTATTCCTAATTAATCTGCTTAAAATATTTTAATATTTAATTCTATGAACACATGTGAGATAACTTAAAATTTAAAACAAATTTTTCTTTACCCTGAACTTGGAATTTACATATCTACTTATAGAATTACCGACCACATTCTCAATCAACTTAGTCACCTGACCCTCACAATGTATGTAGTAGCAATTAGGTATGTAAAAGTTAATAAAAACAAGGTCTCTGCTTATGAAATTAAGAACCTAAGGTCAGGTAAGTTAGAAAGCAATTATAATAACATAGTGATAAAATACTATGATGTAGGCAAGCATGAAGGATGGCTACGAGAATGAAAAAGGTTGCGGGGAGGGGTGCTTGGTCCTATTCTGAGGTCAGATCCTTCAGATACATCCTGAAGAACTAGTAGGCCTTATTATGATGAGAAATGTAGGGCTGGAATATATGGGTCTCAAGCAAACTAGATGGTAACTGCAAAGGCTCAAAACCAAGAGGAGAGCATGGTTCTCTATGAGAACTATAAACAATTTAATACATCTCATTTTCAGGGTCTGGGAGCTATGGCACAGGAAAATTGAACAAAAGCCAAATCATGAAGGATTTTGTTAATCATGCTTAGGAACTTAGATCAGACTTCATCTTGAAAGTGTTATGGAGAACATTAAAGGACTTGAAGCATAAGAATGCACAATCACATTAACTCACATGAAGAATCACATTCTTATTTTAGAAAATTACCACTAACAAAAATATTGAAGATGAACTGGCAGAGTTCTCAGAATGATTGCAATCCCAAAAGCTGGTGCAGTAACCCAGGGAAAAAATTAGTATTTGAGCCAAGAAAGAAGCAGTGTGGATGGAGAGAAATAGAAACTACAATTCTACTGTCTATTAAGATAGCCACTAGCTACAAATGGCTATCAAAAACTTGAAATTTAGCTGGTATGAACAGAGATGTGCTGTAAGTACAAAATACACACCAGATTTTGAAGACTTAGTATGAAAAAAAAATGAAAAATATCTTAACTTTTATAGTGACTGCATGCTGAAATAAAATTTTAAATATACTGGGTGATATAATATATATACTAAAGCTAATTGCATCTGTTTCTTTTTACTTTTTAAATGTGGCTACTAGAAAAACTTACATTACATATATGGCTTGCACTAATTTCTACCAGACAACACTGATTAGATATTAATGAGATCAACTTACTGTAACTAACTTGGGGGATATAAAGATTCAGGTTTCTGAATTTAGTTTTGAACAACTGGATTAATAGTGGTAACCAATCACTAAAAGCAGGAATCATCTGAGTTTAGGGTGCTAACTGGACTTCAGGGATACAAATGTCTAGTATGCAGCTTGCATATATAAAAGTTAGAAGTTCTAAAAAATACATAGGCTAAATAGATATTAACATTTTAAGGCACCAACATTTAGGGGCCCCGGGTGGCTCAGTCAGTTAAGCGTCTGACTTCAGCTCACATCATGATCTCACAGTTTATGAGTTCAAGCTCCGTGCTGACAGCTCAGAGCCTGGAGCCTGCTTCAGATTCTGTGTCTCCCTCGCTCTCTCTGCCCTCCTCCACTTGCATTTTTTCTCTCACTCTCTCTCTCAAAAATAAACAAAAAAAAATTTTAAGCCACCAACATTTAAATGGTATGAAGGCCATGGGTATGAAACCAAATACAGTGCACAAAGTAGGAAGCAGGCCAGAACCAACACTAACATCCCACCACCACCACCTACACAAACCTAGGAAAAGATGAGAGAAAAAAAAGAATGAGGGAAAAAGTAGTTCAGGGAAGCAGTTCAAGGAAGTCAACTGTAGTGGTTTCCTTCAATAAGTGGTCAACTGTACCACATGCTCTGGAGTGGTTAATATAAAGATACGGAAAAATGTACTTACTATCAGAGACCTTTGTCCTAGCAGGGGAAAGATAGGAAAAGAATGCAGATTAGAAGTAAATAAACAGCGAATAAGTAGAGGCAATGAGTATGAACAATTCTTTCTAAATGCTTATCTGTGAAGAGCAAGAAGGTAGAACCTGAAAAATAACACAGGGTCAAGGGAGGGTTGTACGGGGGTAGGGTGGCGGGTGGGGGGAGACATAGTTGCACTTGTTTAAATGTTAATAGAAAAGATCAAGTAGGGGCACCTGGGTGGCTCCATTGGTTGAACATCTGACTCCAGCTCAGGTCATGATCTCCCAGTCTGTGGGTTCAAGCCCTGCGTCCCGCTCTGTGCTGACAGCCAGAGCCTGTGCTGACAGCGAGAGCCTGGAGCCTGCTTCAGATTCTGTGACTCCCTCTCTCTCTGCCCCTCTCCTGCTCATTCTTTCTCTCTCTTGCTCTCGCTCTCAAAAATAAACATTAAAAAAACTTAAAAAAAAAATCAGACACCTGGCTGAAAAAAGGTAAGTGAGGATACAGATAATGTTCTGGAATAAAGGGTGAGATTTTCTCTATGGTCCAAAGAAAACGATGCTCTAATCCTAACTGAGGAGAGGAGGACCAGGGAATATTAAGAGGTAAAGATTTGAATTAACAACCACAAGAACAGCAAGAAAGACTAGGATTCCACAGGAGGCAGCCAAACAATTCTATCCACAGATTAAGGCTGAAGACCATAAATCTGTGTGAATGTATCCGTGAAGCCATAGGCTCTTCTTGTCTAGTAGCAATCTGCAATTTAAGTATAAGCCAATAAGCTGTAGGAGTCATTTGAAACTGTTATTTTGCAGAAAATGTGCATAAAAGCACAGAGGATCAAGGGAGTTGACAAGTATAGCTCAAATGATTCAGTGAACAAAAATGAAGAGGGTCAAGGATGGAAGGTAAGAAACAAGTGAGAGAGCTATAAGAATGTGAAGGTATAGTGAAAATGGGCTTACAATTAAGATTTTAGAGGTGGAACAGAAGTTTGAGATGATGACCACATGGCGCCATTTAAATGATGGCTCAAGCACAATCCAGAAATTGTGAAGCTAAATTACTGAATGAGCTTTACACATGAGCACTAAAATGCCCCAGAACAATGACAGACCTTGGAGAGAAAAGGAAAACTGAATGGTGCCATCCTGAATGAATTAAATAGAAACCGACAAATTTAAAAAGGGTAAGAACATGCTGTTGCTAAATAACATGAGCTTTAAAGGAAAAATGGTCTAGAGTTTAGATCAGCACTGCCTAATAAAACTATAAAGTAAATCACATATGCAATTGTAAATATTCCACTAAACACATTAAGGAAGTTAAGAGTCAAAAGGGTAAGTTCAACTTTAGTAATCTGTTTTATTTAACCAGTGTATATACATTAACATACAATCAATATAAAAATGATTATGATTCATTTCACATTATCCCTTGTTCTACATTCTTTTCTTTTGTAGTAATCTTCAAAATATATAGCACACTTCATTTAGAACTAGTCACATTTCAAGTGCTCAGAATGTGGTTAGTGGCCACCATACTAGATATAGATACAGAACATTTCACAGATATAAAACATTTTCATCATGCCAAAAGACCTATTGGAGAACAAAAATGAAATGAACAGTATTACCCAGTACTAGAGGAGGATGCTGGCAAATAAGCACTCTCCTACACGACTGGTGGAATATAAATTCAAACCACTTCCCTGAAAAGCAATCAGGTCTTGCAGATCAAAAGTTAAATTTTCATGCTCTCAAACAACACATTCCACTTCCACACATTTATAATTTTGAGAATATATTTAAGATTTAGCTAAAAGAACATTCAACAAAACACAGTTAATAATGGTGAAAAACTGTGAAAACCAAGTTACAAAAACAATATATCATGGTATTCCCGTATGCAAAAACACCATGCATTACAAGTTTCATAAGAATACACATGACAATTAACACCATATTGAATGGAAAAACTATTATTAGACAGTTGACATGGTATTATGTACCTTTAAACATTCTCTTATATGCACACTGGAAAACAATTAAGTGGTTATGGACTGCAGTAAGGTAAAGAAACTGGCAAGGTAAAGAGCTCAGAAAATTCTCTCCTTTAAAAGCAATGAAAAAAACAGTCAAAATCAATTTCTTCAAACTCTGGAAATTAACAAAAGGTTGTAGCAGTCCAGAGTGCTTATTCCAAAAAAGGGGGCTGAACCTAAATAACTTTCCCATTCTCATCTCCCCTCCCAGCTCCACAGGAGCCTTGAAAACCAACAGCACACAATCATGGCAAAAATCAGCATCCTGACAGCAACTTGGGGAGGCAGAACAGGCTCTTTTAAAGCCCCATTCCCAAAGATTGGCCTGTTTGGTGTTTCCCTGGAAGACGCCACAAATAACCACAAAGATAACCAGAGACTTCAGTGACAACACATGGCATAAGAAAACAGACTTGATGGAAAGTCATTAAACAAACAACAAACAGCAATAATAAACCCTGGGAGGGGATCTGACTAGAATTGCATGTTGTTTTATTTAAAATGTCCGGTTTTCAACAAAACACTATGAAAAAAAGGGGGGGGGGATGTCCCATATACGAGGCGGGGGGAGCAATCAATAGAAACTATTTCCTGAGAAAACCCGGACATTAGGCAAAGACTTTAAGTATGCTATTTTACATATGTTAAAAGAACTAACAGAAATCATGTCTAAAAAAACTGAAAGGAAGTATAAGAGCAATGTGGGAAATATCAATAAAGAGACAGAAATTATTAAAAAGAAAACAAAAATTCTCAGGTTGAAAAGTACAAAGAAATGGAAAAGCATTCCATGCTCATGGATCAGAAGAATAAACATCGTTAAAATGTCATTATTACCCAAAGCAATCTACACATTCAATGCAATACCAATTAAAATTGCACCAGCATTCTTCTCAAAGCTAGAACAAACTATCCTAAAATTCGTATGGAACCACAAAAAACCCCGAATAGCCAAAGTAATAC
>CM053559.1:60453076-60619235 GCA_028646485.1 Cryptoprocta ferox | reverse complement strand
TGAGATACCACCTCACGCCAGTCAGAGTGGCTAAAATGAACAACTCAAGAGACTATAGATGCTGGCGAGGATGTGGAGAAACGGGCACCGTCCTACACTGTTGGTGAGGATGTAAACTGGTACAGCCGCTCTGGAAAACAGTGTGGAGGTTCCTCAAAAAACTATCAATAGAACTCCCCTATGACCCAGCAATAGCACTGCTGGGGATTTACCCAAGGGATACAGAAATGCTGATGCATAGGGGCACATGGACCCCAATGTTCGTAGCGGCACTTTCAACAATCGCCAAATCATGGAAAGAGCCTAAATGTCCATCAACTGATGAATGGATCGAGAAGATGTGGTTTATCTATACAATGGAATACTACATGGCAATGAGAAAGAATGAAATCTGGCCATTTGTAGCAAAGTGGATGGACCTCGAGGGTGTCATGCTAAGCGAAATAAGTCAGGCGGAGGAGGACAAATACCATATGCTTTCACTCATAGGTCTAAGAGGAGAAACCTAACAGAGGACCATGGGGAGGGTAAGGAGAAAAAAGAGTTAGGGAGGGGGAGGGAGACATAGCACGAGAGACTCTTGAATACTGAAAACAAACTGAGGGTGGAAGGGGGAGGGGGAAAGGGGAAGGGGGGTGATGGTCATGGTGGAGGACACTTGTGGGGAAGAGCACTGGGTGTTGTATGGAAACCAACTTGACAATAAACTATAAATTTAAGTAAAAAAAAAAAAAGAAAAGTACAACTGAAATGAAACTTCCCTAGAAAAGCTCAACAACATACCTGAGGTAGCAGAACAATCACCAAATCTGAAGATAGGTCAAATAACATAAACCAGTCTAAGGAAAAGATACTAATCAGAAAGAAGGGAACAAATGAACAGAACCAGAGACTGTGGAACATAATCAAACATACCAACATATATATAATGGGAGTCCCTGAAGCAGAAGGAAAAAGAGAGGGAGAGAAAAAGAAAGAGAAAGCAAGGAAACAGGCAAAAATTATGTTAGAAGAAACAAAAAAAAACTTACAACATTTGAAGAAAAATATTGACGTAAAAAAAATACACATCAAAAGCTCAGCAAACTCCAAACAGGATAAAATCAAAGAGATCCACAACTAGACACATCATAATCAAACCATCAAAAACAGAGACAAAGTGGGGCATCTGGGTGGCTTAGTTAAGCGTCCAACTCTTGATTTGGGCTTAGGTCATGATCTCAAGGTTTGTGAGTTGGACCCCCATGTAGGGTTCTGCACTGATGGGCTCTGCACTGACAGCGCTCTGCACTGACAGCGCTGTCAGTGTAGAGCCTGCTTGGGATTCTCTCTCTCCCTCTGCCCTCCCCCCACTCTCCCTCTCAAAATAAATAAAATTTAAAAAAGCAAAAAGAGAGACAATCATGAGAGATGCAGATGACCATTACAGAGAATTCTCCATAAGAACAGCAGACATCCCATCAGAAACCAGAAGCCAGAAAGTAGATGAGTCAAGATGTCAAAACATAAAGACTATTAATCAAGAGTTCAATATCTACCAAACGTATCACTTAAAAATAAAGAACTTCAAACATTCCCCAATAAATAAAAACTGAGAGAACTCAAAATCAGATCTGACTCACAAAAAATACTAAAAAGAACCCTTCAAACTGAAATGGAAGGACCTTACACAGTAGCTCTAAGAAATAAGTATCACTGGTAAATGTAACAAGTAAATACAAAAGGCAATATACTTTGTTTGGAACTCTTTTCTTCTCTTGCTTGATTTAAAGAACTTCAGGAAACAATAATTATGAAATTGTCTTGATGGGTTTATAATGTATAAAGATGTCATTTGTATGACACTAACAGCACAAACGAGATAGGAGAAAATGAAACTGTACAAAAGCAAAGTTATTGTATTCTTCTAAAACTAAACTGGTAATGACCCAAATTATAATGTTACAAATCTAGATATTAACTATAATCCCAAGGGCAAAGCCCCTGCCAGACATACACACAATATCAAAAGAATATAGCAAGAAGTGGGGGCGGGGGAGGATTAAAATGGGACATTAGAAAATATCTAACAACAATAACAAAAAGAAAGTAAATCAGAAATAGAAAAAAAACCGAAACAGAGATTCTGATGAGACATTATATATAGAAAACAAATAGCAAAATGACAGATGTAAACCTTACCTTTCATAATAAATGAAAGATTAAATACTCAATAAAGAGACAAATATTGGCTGAACAGATTTAAAACTGTGATCCAATTACATGGTGAACAAAAACAAAAAAAACACTTTTTAGAATCACAGGCACAACCAGCTTGAAATAAAAAAAGATTTTAAAAATAACAGAGCTGGAATGGGAACAACACAGATGTTAAAACAAAATTGTTACCACAAAGATACTTTATACTGATTAAAACATCAATTTACCAAGAAGGTTTAACAATTAAAAACATACATGGCCCTAAAACAGAGTTCAAAAATATATAAATCAATGACTGACAGAATGAAAGGGACAAATAAGAGAATTCAACAGTAGCTCAACTTCAATACCTCACTTTCGAAATAGGTAAATAAACAGAAGATAAGGAAACAGAGGACCTGCACATAACAACTAAACCTAGCATATATAAACACTGCATCTGACAACAGCAAAATACATTCTACTCAAGTGCACATGAAATGTTCTCCAGGACAGACCATATATTATACATTTTAGTCTTAATTTTAAAGGGCTGAAATGAGCTACTGTGGATGTTCTTCATCTACAAAAGAGTGAATTTATAAATTAATAACAGAAGGAAATTTGAAAAATTGACATCTGTGGAAGCTAAACACTACACTGACCAATGGGTCAAAGAAGCAATTTCAAAGGAAACTGGAAAAGTTGAGGTAAGTAATAACACATACACACACACACCCCATACCAAAACTTACTGAATGCACCTAATTCAGAACTTAAAAGGAAAGTTATAGCTGTAGTAAATGCCTATGTTAAAAAGAAAAGATTTCAAATCAATTACCTAACACTCACCTCAAGAAACCAAAAAAAGAGCACACTAGATGCAAAGCAAACAGAAATGAAGACTTGAGCAAAAATAAATAAAATACATAACAAAAATAGAGAAAATCAACCAAACCTTAAGTTGGCTCACTGAAAAGATCAAAGTCTGAAAAACCTTAGCTACACTAATCAAGAAAAAAAAAAAAAAAAAACACTCAAATTACTGAAATCAGAATGAAAGAGGGCAATCACTACTAACCTTACAGAAAAAAGAAAGATGATAAGGAAACCTATGAACAAATGTATGCCAACAAATTGGAAAACCTAGAGAAATGCAAAAATTCCTAGAAAGACATAAACTACCTAAGAAGAAATAGAAAAGCTTAAGTCCTATAAAAAAAAGAAATTACATTAGTAATCAAAAATCTCCCCACAAAGAAAAGCCCAAGTCCAAATGGCTCCACTAGTGAATTCTACCAGATGTTTAAAGACTGCCCAATCATTCACAAATTAATCCAAGAAACGGAAGAGGACAAAACATTACCCTGATACCAAATCAGACAAACTCATCAAAAGAAAACAACAGACCAAGGCCCTTACATACAAAAAACATCAATACTGGCAAACCAAATCCAGCAATATAAAAATTATACACCATACCAGTGGAACTTATCCATTGGTTGGTTCCACATATTAAAATTAACCAAAGTAATACACCATATTAACTAAAAAAAGCAATAACAATAAAACACATGATCATCTCCAATAGACAAAAAAAGCACTTGACAAAAATCCAACATCCTTTCATGATAAACACACTTAAACTACGCATAAAAGGGAATTTCCTCAAACTCATAAAGCACATCTAAGAAAAACCCACAGCTAACATCATACTTAGTGGTGAAGGACTAAATGCTTTCACTCTTCAGGAACAAGACAATGATGTCTAGTGCCACTTCTACAACACTGTTCTGGAGGTTCAAGCCAAGGCACTTGGCAAGAAAAATAAAAGACATCCAAATTAGAAAGGAAAAAGTAAAACTATTTCTACTCACAAATGATATGATCTTATAAATAAAATACCTTAGTGGATCCACTAAAACACACACACACACACACACACACACACACACATACACACACATACAAAGTTGCAGGAAACAAGATCAATATACAAACACAAATTACATTTATAGACACTAGCAAAAAAACAACCCAAAATGATACTTACAATCCATTTGTAATACCATCAAAAATAAAAACTTAGGAATAAACCTAACAAAAGAGCAAATACTACAAAATGAAAATCATAGAACATTGTTTAAAAAAACTAAAGGTCTAAGTAAATGAAAAGCATCCTGCATTCATAGATAAGACAATTTGTTCAGATGGGAATACTCTACAAATTCAAGGCCATGACTATCAAAGTCCCCGTTGGTTCCTTTGTAGAAACTGACAAACTAACCCTCTAATTCATGTGGAAATTCAAGAGACAGGATAGCCAAACAATCAGGAAACAAGACAAAGCTAGAGGTATCACACTTCCTAGTTCCGAAACTCATTTACATAGTTATAATCATCAAACAGTATGGTACAACCATAAAGACAGATGTACAAATCAATGGACTACAACTGACAGTCCAGAAATACACCCTCACATTTTGGTCAACTATTCTTCTTCAAGGTTGCTAAGGCCACTTAATGGAGAAAGAACAGTTTTTTCAACAAAGGATGCTACTAGGACTACTGGATATTCACATACAAAAGAATGAAACTGGATACCCAATTCACACCATATACAAAAGTTAATTCAAAATGGATGGGGGGGGGGCGCCTGGGTGGCTCAGTCGGTTAAGTGTCCGGCTTCGGCTCAGGTCATGATCTCACGGTTCGTGGGTTCGAGCCCCGTGTCGGGCTCTGTGCTAACAGCTAGCTCAGAGCCTGGAGCCTGCTTCGAATTCTGTGTCTCCCTCTCTCTCTGACCCTCCCCTGCTTGCGCTGTCTCTCTCTGTTCTATATAAATAAACAAAAAACATTAAAAAAATGGATTAGGGGAGCCTGGTGGCTCAGTCAGTTAAGCATCCGACTCTTGATTTTGGTTCAGGTCATGATCTTGGGGTTGGTGGTATTAAGCCCTGTACTGACAGTGCAGAGCCTGCTTGGGATTCTCTCTCTCATTCTCCACCCCTTCCCCCTCAAAATAAACATTTTTTAAAAACTAAAATGGATCAAAGACCTAAATGTAAGATCAAGATCCATAAAACTCTTAGAAGAAAACAGTCGTAAATCTTCATGAACTTGGATTAGGAATGGTTTCTTAAATAGGACACCAAAAATACAGCCATTTAAAAAAAGATAAACTGGACTTCACCAAAATTAAAAACATCTGTGCTTCACAGAATACTGTCAAGAAAGTGAAGATAACCCATGGAATGGCAGAAAGTATTTACAAATCGTCAATCTGATAAAAGACATATCCAGAATATACAAAGAATTCTTACAACCAAACGATAAAAAGACAACCTGATTAAAAATTGGGTAAAGCACTCAAATAGACATTCTTCCAAAGAAGATATACAAGTTGCCAAAAAGCACTCAAAAAGACGCTTAACATCATTAGCCATTAGACAGATACAAATTAAAACCACAGTAACAGTATCTCACACCTAAAACAAAAAAGGCAAACAATGTTAAGTGTATAGAGAGATGTGGAGAAATTGAAGCCCTCATACGTTGTTGGCAGGAATGTAAAATGCCACAGCTGCTTTGGCAGAGACCAGCAGTTCCTCAGAAAGTTAAACATACAGTTACCCTATGATCCAGCAATTCCATTCCTAGGTATACATCCAAGAAAAGTGGAAGCATAAGGCCACACAACAACTTGTACTTAAACATGCACAGCAGCTTTATTCACAATAGCCAAAAAGTAGAAACCGAAATGTCCATCAATTGGTAAATGGATGAACAAAATGTGGTATTATCTATATGATGAAATATTACTCAAAAATAAAAAGGAACAAAGTACTAATATATGCTAAGTGAAAGAAGCTAATCACAAAACTCCAAGTATTGTATGATTCCATTTGTACGACATGCCCACAACATGCAAATCTATAAAGATGGAAAATGGATTAGTGGTTGCCAAAACCTGGGAAGCAAAGCAAATGGGGTAGTAATTGCTAATAGGTACACGGTTTCTTTTGCAGTTGATGAAAATATCCTAAAAGTAGATAGCGGGATTGCTGCACAACTCTATAAATATACCAAGAAAACAGAACTGTACCATTTAAAGGGAGAATTTATGGCACATGTGAATTTTATCTCAATAAAGCTGTTACAGAACCAGGTATGTAGTGTATATACTACCTTTCATATTTGACTTATCATTTGTGCAAAAAGATAGGAAGAAACTAAACCGGAAACTAATGACATTGGTTACACATAACACATGGGTGGGAAAGTGACAGGGGGAATGAGAACAGGGTAAAAGAGATGAGAGGTGGGGCAGATACTTCTCAACATACCATTTTATAGAGTTGACTATTAACACCATAGTAATGTTTCACATATCCCAATAAAAAATAATCCAAATCAGCAAAGCTGAAAGAAGAGCTCAAAATGGACTAGAAACAGTAACAAATGAAACTGTATTTCAAATGAGTAACATAACTTCACTGAACATGGTGAGGAAGAACAGAACAATTTTAGAAAACAGTATTCTGATGGTAAAGTTTAAGATTAAAGTTAAAAAAAGTATACACAAAGACTACAATCAAGTAAGTAAACATATCTATAAAGTAATTATGAAATACAGTTACAAATATACCAGAATCAAATACATAATAAACTGTGGATGAGAGCCAGGCTTTTCACACTGTTGAAGAAAGGAGTTAAAATAAGAAAAAGAAAAAAGCTAGAATGAACCTTGTATTAATGCACTGGAACTGCTTTATCAATACAAATTCCTCATTTTTAATATATATATATATATATATATATACACACACACACATACTTACACACACATAGGTACATATGAACATGGATGTTTAAATGTATATAAATATACAATTTCCTAGATCTGCTCGAAACACCTAGAAGCAATGACACCCTAATAGCAATGAACACTTTTCAGTGCTCAGATCCTGGTTGCCAAACACCATTCTCAAATAAAAGGAACCTGGACTCCCTGGAATGATGATTGATTCTAGGGCTTAGGTAGGAAAATACAAGATCAACCAGAGAGTAAGGAAGTGCTCCCCAAAACTGATAAGGCATGCTGAAAGGATGAATAGGAACCAACTTGAAAGAGCTCCCAATGGTCAAATCCAGGACAATTTGAACAATAAACTGATAAAATTAATTTCATATGGTCATACGTTATTAATAAATAAATGAATAAATGAACATGAGACAAAATAGCTCTTTCTTACAAAAGAATTCCAATTAAAAAATGTAGCTAAATGAAACAGAAAATCATAGTAGGGCTAACTGTACAATAATAATTGTGACAAACAAAAATTATTGACAGTGGATAAAAACTATAATGAGAAACAATGACTAGTTTAACAAAGGACTAGTATTTACAATACACAACTCAGGGGCGCCTGGGTGGTTCAGTCGGTTAAGCATCCGACTTTGGCTCAGGTCACGATCTCACAGTCAGTGGGTTTGAGCCCTGCATCGGACTCTGTGCTGACAGCTCAGGGCCTGGAGCCTGCTTCAGATTCTGTGTCTCCCTCTCTCTCTCTGCCCCTCTCCCACTCATGCTCTGTTTCTGTCTCAGTAATAAATAAACATAAAAAAATAAATATTTAAAAAAATAATAATGAAAATAAAATAAAATCTACAACTCAATTAAAACAAATAACCCACCTTAAAAATGGACCAAAGATTTCAACAGACCCCCAAAGATCTATGGTTGCCAAATAAGCACTTAAGCCCTGCAAAATCATGAGTCATTAGGAAAATGCAAATTAAAATCACAATGAGGTATCTCGAGGATTCTACTAGAATGGCTAAAATTAATAAGTGACCATCCCAAGTGTTGCTGAGCATGTGAAGTAACTAGAGTTCTTATACACTGTTGATGGGAACATAAAATGTTACAAATATATTGGGAAATAGTTTGGCAATTTCTTTAAAAGTTAAGCATAGATCTATGACTTAACCTAAGTATTTATCCAAGCAAAATGTAATCATGTGCCACCATCATTACAGTGTTTTTAGAAGTCTACAAAGAAAAGTCAAAAAGAAAATATATCCAAATTTTAATATAGGCAGCATTTTGCAAATTATTCTGGAAGTAATTTGGTTTTACACTATCTTCTATTTTCCAAGTTATTATTAAAGAACTTGAAGCATTTCCATTAAAACAAAAAGCAAAAGGATCACACAGAAAGAAAATGAAGTAATGTTAACCGCAAGTCAGTACAGATTTTTTTTTATAATGTTTATTTATTTTTGAAGGCAAGAGAGAGACAAAGCGTGACCGGGGGAGGGGCAGAGAGAGAGGGAGACAGAGAATCCAAAGCAGGCTCCAGGCTCTAAGCTATCAGCACAGAGCCCGACAAGGGGTTCAAACTCACAAACTGTGAGATCATGACCTGAGCTGAAATCAGACACTTAACCAATTGAGCCACTCAGGTGCCCTAGTATGGATTTTTCTTAACAGCTCAAGTCAGATGTTCTTTATTTTCCATTTCTAACAAGTTCATTAGACTGCAAAGGAAGAAATTATAGGAGCGAATTCTCACAAGACGTCAATCATGATGTGAACATGAGCAAGGTAGAGAAACAAAGGCTGGAATACTAATAAAATAAGGTGGATTAATAGCTGACTAGATGTATGTCAACTTCAGCATAATTATACACCACAAGCATCCATTCTTAATTAAGCCCAGATAACATTATTCTACACAAAAACATAAAAGACATGCTTGCCAAACCTGGGGATGATAAAAGCCAAGAAAGGTAACAAATACTTTATATGACACGCTCAAAATCTAAATGAAATTAATATGGAAATATTTGGATACAAACCATGTCCTTTTTCCCCACCCCAAACTGGAATCTGAAGACAAAATTTCAGATTAGTTCGTAACTATAAAACATGACCGCAGTGGAGTAGGAAGTGGAACACATTTCACCTACCAATCAACAAGCTCCTCTTAAAAAAAAAAAAAAAAAAAGTGCTGAAGAAGGAAGATAAAACAATAGCAGCACAAGAAGACGGGGGCACCGGGGTGGCTCAGTCAAGGTTAAGGTTCCAACTTCCGCTTGGGTCATCATCTCCTCGTTCATGAGTTGAAACCCTGTACTGGGCTCTGTGCTGACAGCTCAGAGCCTGGAGCCTGCTTCAGATTCTGTGTCTCCCTCTCTCTCTCTAACCCTCCCCTGCTCGCACTCTGTCTCTCTCTCTCTCTCTCTCTCTCTCTGTCCGTTTCTCTCTCTCTCTCTCAAAAATAAGTAAACATTAAAGAAAAAAAAAAAGACAGAAACATCTTAGTTGACATTATGCCCATAAGTCAATAAGAAACTAAAGGCACCCTAAAAGGTAATTTAACTTTAGGCCTCATAAACAGACTTACATAGCATGTAGAAAAAAAGATACATTTATTCTGATCTATAATTTTAAGATCATATGATACTCAGTTCTTGGTATCAGCAGAGATACAGACCAAATGGAGAAAGTTTAGAAGAGAGTAATAACAATGGTTGGAGGGATACAACCCCGTCATATAAACAGTGTTAAAAAAATGTAAAGACAAATTCTCTACAAAAGACTCAGAGAAAGTTGTGTCCAGACTATTAATAATATTAAAAGAGAAATTAGACTTATCTTTTTGATCTCAAGGAGTAAATGAGAACTTCTAAACACAAATATCAAAGATAGACTTCAGATATACACAAAAATAGAAAGAAAAAATTAAGTGACAGCTACTCAAAGATGCAGTGTGCATCCTCAGAGGATAGTGGATTTTAGGGGCTCCTGGGTGGCTCAGTTGGCTGGGCGTCAGACTTCGGCTCAGTTCCTGAGTTTGAGCCCTGCTTTGGGCTCTGTGCTGACAGCTTGGAGCCTGGAGCCTACTTCAGATTCTGTGTCTCCCTCTCTCTGCCTGTCTCCCATTCTCTCTCTCTCTCTCTCCCCCCGCCCCATCAAAAATGGATGAACATTTAAAAAAAAATTTTTTTAAACAAAGTAGTGGATTTTTAACACAGGCTAGACCAGCTCTATCCATCAGAAATACAACACAAGCCACACATGCATTTAAAAATTTCCAGTAGCCACATTTGAAACACAAAAAGAAACAAGCAAAATTAATAATAATATATTTTCTTTAACTCAATATACTCAAGACATTTCAACCTGCAATCAATATAAAAACTAGTAAGACATTTTATATTCTTTTTTTCAAAGTCTTCTCAAAATCCTGTGTATTATACTCTTATACTAAATCTCAAGTCAGACTAGACATACTTCAAGTGCTCTACAGTCACATATGTTCATGGTTACAGTATTAGGGCAGGGTTAGAGAGCCAATTGACAGGTATACTGCAGGGGAAATGAGAGCACTTTCTGCATAATTAGATTAAATGACTTGATACATCTTCCAATCCTGAGATCTTGTAAAAATATCAAAAGAATAACAAAAGAAGGATTAAGAACATACCGAAAATTTTCAAAGGATTAAGTTTATTTCATTTTAATCAGTCACTATTGTGCCTTGTACACTTACCAGAGACACACACAATTCTGTACTGTAAAATTCATTCTGAACACAACACAGCAGTTTCATCAAAGAATTCAAATTATTTCCAGTATGTACCTCCCAAATGAGCGTCTTACAGACATCAAAGTCATTTCTTGTCAGAATATCTAATCCCATGACTCATAAAATGTTTACCTGATATTCATCTTAGCAATGCTTGCCTAATAAAATGAAATTAATAAAAATAATATCTTTTAAAAAATTTTTTCTATAGTTGTACCTACATTACACCACCACATAGGAAAATAGAAATTCCATTCCTCTTATAGACTGAATTGTATTCATATGTTGAATTCCTATCTACATTTGAAGACAGGGCATTTAAAGAGGTAATCAAGGGGTGCCTGGGTGGCTCAGTCAGTTAAGCATCTGACTTTGGCTCAGGTCATGATCTCATGGTGCATGGGTTCAAGCCCTGTGTCGGCTCTGTGCTGACAGCTCAGAGCCTGGAGTCTGCTTTGGATTCTTTGTCTCCCTCTCTCTCTGCCCCTCACCTACTTGCTCATGCTCTCTTTCTCTCTCTCTCTCTCAAAAAATAAACATTAAAAAAATATTTTTAATAAAAAATAAAGAGGTAATCAAGGTTAAAGAAGATCCTAAGAGTAGGGCCCCAAATCACAGAGGACTGGTGTCCTTATACAAAGTGGAAGAGACACCTGAGGTATCTCACTCTCTCTCCATTTGTGTACAGAGGAAAGGCAAGGTGGAGACATACTAGGAAGGAAGCTGACTCCAAGCCAGGAAGAAGAAACCAAATCTACTCGCACCTTGGCCTTGGCCTTCCAGCCTCCAAAACTGTGAGAAAATTGGCCTTCCAGCCTCCAAAACTGTGAGAAAATTAAAGTCTATTGTTTAAGCCACCCAATTTGTGGTATTCACCCAATCTGTGGTATGGCAGCCCTAGCAGAGTAATATAGTTCCACAGAAAGTAATTTTAAAAAACTATTGCAAACCAAGTTCTATTACTATTTCATTTATCAATAAATTATGATAAATGTATCTGTATGTTTATAAATTTACTCTAAAACCAGATCTGAAAAGCCTGCCTTACTGAGCTACCAAAGTGACCAAAATAATTTGATACCTCAAAACTCCAAATTCTAATTTTAACCCATAACCAACGCCTTCAATTTATATTTCATTATAAGAAACATTCTACTCAAGATCAGTACTATACACAATTAAGCTAGAGATTGGTAGGTGGCTCAAAAGAAGCATGCCACATGGGGCGCCTGGGTGGCTCGGTCAGTTAAGCGTCCAACTCTTGGTTTCAGCTCAGGTCAGGATTTCACATTTCGAGAGATCAAACCCTGATGGGGCTCCATGCTGATGGTGCGGTCTACTTGGGATTTTCTCTCTCTCTCTCTCTCTCTGCCCCTCCCCTGCTCATATGCTCTCTCTCGAAATAAATAAACTTAAAAAAAAAAAAGCATGTCACACATCACAATACAGCTATACTACCCCACCAATACACTCTGTAATATTAAACATGAACAATAACTAACTGATAATATATAAAAATTGACTGTGCTTTTACTAAAAGAGTAGTCTTCTAGGAGTTCAAGGAAAGGGAAGGATCATCAAAGGCTTAGATAACTTGGAAAAATCTCCCTAAATAGGTAGTTTTGAGTTGGGCCTTCCTTAATGGATAGATGGTAGATAAGAACAGCATCAGCAGAGGCAAAAATACAAATATGACAAAATCTGAGAAGAAAAAAGCCCAACTAAGGAAACCCTAAAATAACTAAGTTTTTAATGAGAGAACAAATAATAAGGTAGTATAAATATAGCTAGAAATCTGAATTCCATTATCTGCTGTAACTTAGAACTACACACTGGTGGGTAAATTACATAACCTTTCTGAGCCTTAGACCAGGATAATGTCTTTATAAAGTTATTGTAAGGTATATATGAAATATTTGGCACTTACACATAATAAGTATAATAAATGATGGTTATTGTAATGGCTGTGCAGTAGATGACAGCTATTATTAATGTCTCTGGACTTTTATGTTGCAAATAAGTGATTTCCAAACTTGGCTGTAATGTGAAGCATCTGGGGAGCTTGATAAAAACAAATACCAGGGCCTAAAGCTAGAAGTAGGTAATAAGAATCCTGCTGATAATTTGTTAAATGGAATTCACTAATGACTGACTATACTTAGAACACACAGCCTTCAATTAAAAAGCAATGGAGGGGTGCCTGGGTGGCTCAGCTAGTAAAGTGTCCAATTCTTGGTTTAGGCTCAGGTCAGGATGTCAGGGTTCTGGGATCAAGTCCCGTGTCAGGCTTTGTGCTGACGCGGAGCCTGCTTGGGATTCTCTCTCTCTCCCCCTCCCCTGTTTGTACATGCAGGATCTCTCTCAAAAATAAAAAAGAGGGGCGCCTGGGTGGCTCCTGGGTGTCTGACTTCGGCTCAGGTCATGATCTCACCGTTCATGAGTTCGAGCCCCACATCAGGATCTGTGCTCAGGGCCTGGAGCCTGCTTTGGATTCTGTGTCTCCCTCTCTCTCTACCCCTCCCCTGTTCATGCTTTGTCTCCTCTGTCTCTCAAAAATAAACACTGGAAAATTTTTTAAAAATAAAATAAATAAAAAAGAAACTTAAAAAAAGCAAAAGAATCTCCCCCCAGACCTACCCAAAAACTTTCAACAAAGATTCCAATAAAGATGTGTCCATTAAGCATAAAATTCCTCTCTTATTCCCTTATTCCTGGCCAGCACTAATGTAGATACTTATCTCATATAACATGTTCCATTTGTATGCTTGTGGTATCATTTCTGCATTTGCTCCATGTTGACCAAATATTTAACTCTCAATAAGTTAGGGGCTACAACTTTTCAGCAAGTCTAAAATTATTCCAGGATTTCAAAAAGAAAAAGAAAAAAAGAAAGAAAGAAAAAGAAAATACATCTTTTTAACAACATAGCACCAAGGTCAAACACAAACTTAAGTATTTTGATGGATCTGCTTGTCAGCAGAGTCATTTTAGTTATATATATATATATATATATATATATATATATATATATTTGGCTCACAACTGAATTAATAAGCATCTTATAAAGTAACTCCTAGTTCTAATATGACTTTTATATTCTAATACAGATCCTAAGACAAAACTGACTGTAATTCTATCTAGGATCACTAATTTCATTCCTTCATGCCAAGGTCTCATGTCTCCAAACTTACACTACAGAAATGTTTACCTCATTGACTTCTCAGTAATGAGAAAACAGACATCAAGCCATCCTGCCTCTGAGCAATTATAGTCTTTACAAATTATACAGCGACCACATGAAGAATGTTTGCAGTTCTTTTATTTTGCACGTTATTTTACACATCCATGGAACAAGAATCATTTGTACGCAAATGTATTTCCTTTTCACTCAGCATATCAATTCTATAGAGCATAACTAGGAACCAGAAATGGAAATCTAACTCAATGCTTGACAGACAGCAGACTTTCAATAAAGAAATGAACTGAGAAATAAAAACTGAGCAACTAAAACACAGATTTGTAACAACAAACTAGATAGCTACAAACTTGAAGGACAGATTGGGGCACCTGGATGGGTCAGTCAGTTAAGTGTTCGACTTCTGCTCAGGTCATGATCTCACAGTTGGTGAGTTCTAGCCATGCATGGGGCTCTGTGCTGACAGCTCTGGAGCCTGGAGCCTGTTTCAGATTCTGTGTCCCGCCTCTCTCTCTCTCTCTCTGCCCCTCCCACACTCATGCTCTCTCTCGAAAATAAATAAAACCTCAAAATAACAAAAAAGATAAAACAAAACTGACTCGCATAATGCATTATTCAATAGCCCCATAAGTCACAGCATAAAACCAAATATTCTTGATGGTAATTTTAACAAGTTCAGTATATTCTACCAAAAGTGGGGAAGCTAAACAGTTTATACACAACAAATATCTCTCTTTAGTAATATAAGAAATGTAAATTAAAACAAGTTCAAGGTACTAAACTAACAAATACCCTAGGACACTAGGAAAATAACAGGGGAAGGCAGAAGAGGTTTGTTTATTCTTTAAAATACTACTTACAATTCTAAAATATGGACACTGAAAAATGTCTCAAAATAATGAAATGGCTACCCAAATTACGATATCAACATTGGAACACCATGTACATATTAAAATAATGTGCATATAGATTAATATACCAAAAACTATGTTAAATATTAAGAGAATAATACCCTGGTTTTTAAATAATATTTAAGAGTTTACAAAGTACTTTTACATATATTGCCTCATAATATATAATTCACGTCAGAGGTTATCAACTCTGGCTGTTCATCAAAATTATCTGAAATATTTAAAATGCAAATTTCTGAGGCCCCACTGACACCTAGTAAATTAATAAGCTTCCAAGTGTGGTAAGCATTGAAAAGGTTTTTCAGGGTTAAGAACCACTAACCACTAATATACCACTAATTACAACCATGAAAAAAAATATGTAATTAAGAAAGAACACAAAATAACCTTCAGTGATTGAAATAATTTAATGACTTTTTTCCCCTCCTGGTTAATTTGTTTAAATTAATCATAAAAGCAACTAAGTATATCTATTACTCTTTTTAAAATTAAAAATGGTTTAAAGTGTTGACATTCGAAGATATATTTGTTACTGAAAAAAAAAAGCCTTGTATAGATCACCTTACATCCCAGAATGCTACATGTAACAAATCAGGTATTAATTACCTTGACTACTTAAATAATAGTATAAACAGAAAGCACTAAGATAAAATTACTATGAAGATGTTGCCTCCTCTTACAAAAATAATGATCTCACCCAAAGTATTTACAGTAATCTCTAAAATTAACAATACATATCAAAATCTTCCTCACAAAGAAAAGAAACTTCAATTACAATCTCAAGGGACATTTTGAACATATAAATATAAAACGTGTTACATGAGTAAAGAGTTACTAGCATGACACTTAGTGTGAAACAACTACTGCTATAAAATGTATCAGTTAAAATTTTAAATAGTATCTTATCACTACTTAAGAAATTGGTGACCTCAGTCTGTTTAACATTGAAGGACACTGAAATTTCACACAACTTATGTTATTCCAATTTCCTTCAACTCTGCTCACCAAACCACAATTACTAAGTCTTAAAAAAATATCACCAACAAATTTACTGACCAAACTACAGTATAGCTTTTGTTTAATATGGTAGATTCAGTTAGTAAATGTAAAAATTCAAAGCACATATGAATAAATTCACAATAATCTTAAATTATTTTTCATCCTAGAGGTCTCTTCTAGTATTAAGACTGTCAGACATGCATACTTAGATGTTCTCCAGGCCTCTCATTTTCACATTTTAAATTACGTATTTCAAGACAGGATACCTACTAATCAACCATTAACTCAAGCTCAGATACTCTGGATGCATTACTCCCCACTTATATCCCATCACATACCATGCAACCATACTCTACACTTCATGCTCTTTGCCACTAGCCTAGTTCTGCCCTTTATCTTTTAGTCCTAGGACCTCCTGCAATTTGCTGGCCCCACCTTGGTGTTCTATTTATCCCTACTGGAATAGGACGCTCAT
Organism: Cryptoprocta ferox; assembly: GCA_028646485.1. Taxonomy (NCBI): domain Eukaryota; kingdom Metazoa; phylum Chordata; class Mammalia; order Carnivora; family Eupleridae; genus Cryptoprocta; species Cryptoprocta ferox. The sequence goes on along the minus strand of CM053559.1, from coordinate 60,602,879 downwards.
GGTTACCATTCTTTCCCTTTTAAAATCCTTTAATAAAAAAGATATTTTTAATCCTCAGCACAGAACACTAGATCTCTGCTTATCTCATAAACTACCATGAGTTCTCAGCCTAGAGTAAGTATCCTTCCCCCTCCTCTGCCTAATCACTCCTATCTACCTTTAAAGATTTACCTTTTCCAATTTAGAAAGGGTATCTTGTTGCTCTGTACTTTCACTGTATACTCTACAAATCTGTAAGTCAGCACAAATGATTTACTAAGTAAATGTCAGGTAGGGAATACAAAAGCGAACAAAACACAGTCCTTGACTTTAAGAAACTTAAAACTGAAGGCAGAAAAGTATATAGTCAATTGCCATATAGGTGGGTAATTTTTTTTAAGCTAACATCTGCTCAATATGTCAGGCTAAGTACTTGAGATGTTATTATCTCATTTAATTCTCCAATAACTTCATGATTTCCACTTTATAGAGAAGGAAACAAAAATTCTGTTATCTGCCCAAGGTTCGGCTGAGCTGTAAATATGTGAATCCAGCTCTGACTCTAGAACCTAAGCTCTTAATCACCATGCCTTCTATTTCTACTGTCATAGCATTTAACTCAGTATCCCCAGTGCACACCACACAGCACATGTTTGTTAAATGAATGAACTTGAGTGTTGAAGTCCTAGGCTAGTAATGACTTAACATCAATACTACCACTTTAGCTGATAATGTCTCATGTCAGAGGGTTCAAGAGCTCCGAGATACTAACAAATGTGAAATACTCAATGTCCCAAGTTACTCACCATGTTATGGTTTATAATAGCAAAATACTGAAAATGAATGTCTTACCAGAAAGGGACCTGTTAAACAAATCATGGCCTATCCATATAATGGAATTATATAGCCATATAAAAGAATAAGAATGCTCTTTATGTACTGATACACAATAATCTAAAATACACTAAGTGGGAAAAATTAAAAGGTGAGGAAGAACGTGTGTCTGATGTTACCATGGGTGGGAACGGTAGGAAAATGTTTTTTTTTTTGCTTGTGTATGTCATCAACCTTAGAAGAAACAAAAAATAACTGTTAAATAGGTTGCCTGAGGAGTAGGAAACTGGGTTACTTGGGGATAGGAGTAGAAAGATTTCACTACGTATCACTTTTAGACCTTTTAAATTTTTAACCAAGTGATTGTATTACCTATTTCACAAATATAAACTCCTCCAAAGAATGAAAAGCATTTTCAGAAATGAGAACAAACACTATGTAACATCTATAAGGCCATGGGCCATAGCTTTATTGATTGCTACTATTTTGCAGCACTTGTTGGCAGTCAAGTATTTGTTACAGAGATGAAATTTACAAAAATCCAAAATTGCCACTGCAGGAATATTTCAAATATATTTTATAAAGAAAGTAAAACTAGAAAAAAATGGTTTAGTTTTTCCAAAAAACAATCAGGGCCTTATGCCACGCCTACTGTTTATGAAACTCCACAAGACTACTACAATCTATATACTTTTAAAAGTACTAAGATGATCATTTTACTATTGTCTCACGTTTTCTTCACATTTCAAATCATTCACAATAAAGAAGTTAGGGGGAAAAGACTTTAAAAAGCTACCCAAAAAACCACTTTAAATGAGTCCACTACATATGAATTATATCTCAATAAAGCTGTTTCTTTAAAAAAGTTTTTTTTAATTCATTTATGGATATTAGAAATGAGATCAGTGATTACACGGAGCAGTAGAAGGATAAACTGCACAGGGGCACAAGAAACTCGTGTAGGGCGCCTGGGTGGCTCAGTCAGTTGGGCGTCTGACTTCGGCTCTGGTCATGATCTCACGGTTCATGAGTTTGAGCCCCGTGTTGGGCTCTGTGCTGACAGCTCAGAGCCTGGAGCCTGCTTCAGATTCTGTGTCTCTCTTGCTCTCTGCCCCTCCCCCACTCATACTCTCTTTCTCGCTCTCAAAAATAAACAAACATTAAAAAAAATACTCTGGCATGACATAAATGTTCTTCATTTTGATTGGAATTAAAGCTGCAAGATGTATATATTTGTCAAAATTCACTGAACGCTTAAAATCTGTGCCTTTTATTGTATGAAACCTAAACCTCATTAGTTACTGAATTCAGAAAACATTTAAAAGTGCAGTTTCTTGGGCCCCTCTTAGAAACTGTGGATCACTGTCTATGGTGGGAACCAACTAAACTGCATTTTTTAAATAACATTTTTAAATGTTTATTTATTTTTGAGACAGAGTGCAAGCAGGGGAGGGGCAGAGAGAGAGGGAGACACAGAATCCAAAGCAGGCCATGAGTTGTCAGCACAGAGCCTGATGTGGGGCTCGAACTCACAAACTGTGAGATCATGACATGAAATGAAGACACCCAACCGACGGAGTCACTCAGGCGCCCCAGCATTTTTAACAAGAGGCTGTGGCTGACCCTCACCCTAGGTGATTCTGATCCCTAATGTAAACTCCTAATTCCTGTGGTGAAAGCTCTGCAAGGAAGAATTATGGACTAGATGGTTAAGACTTCCTTCTTCATCTCCTATGATCCCTCAATATCTTCTCCATCAACCTGGTACAATAGTTCTCAATCTGGAGTGATTCTCCCCTTACCCCGTGACATTTGGCAAGGTCTGCAAACATTTTTTTGGTCTCAACTTGGGGAGTGCTATTGACATCTAGTGGGCAGTGGCCAGGGATGCTGGTGAACAACTGTACAATGCACAGGACAGTCCCCCTAGCAAAGAAGTATAAAACTCTTAATTACAACAGTACCAATGAGAAACTCTGACCTGGAGCCTCGCTTCTCAAATGAACTCAGTTGTGGCCCCAGAGGTAAAAAGAACAGATTTCACGTGTCACCTCTTCAGGAGGGTCAGGAGAGTCAATTTTTACTTACAGATTGGTGGGTAAGGAGAGAGAAATCCTCTTTACACTGCATATAAAGCAAATAAATGCAAATGTCACATAAAGATCTTTAAAAAATTCAAAATAATGTGAGCAGGAGTAGCTTTAGGCTTTACTCCCCAACTTCAAGGGATACTTATTTACTCTCCTCAGCCTGTAAGCACTTTTGAAGTTAAGAAACATTTGCCTAGAGGCACTTGGGTGGCTCAGTCAGCTAAGTGCCTGACTTCAGGTCAGGTCATGATCTTACAGTCTGTGATTTCGAGCCCCACACTGGGCTCTCTGCTATCAGTGCATAGCCTGCTTTGGATCCTGTCTCCCTCTCTCTCTGCCCCTTCCCTGCTTGTACATGCACATTCTCTCTCAAAAATAATAAACATAAAAGAAAAAAAGAAACACTTATTTGAAATAAGGTTCATAAACTTTAGAATGACAAGCAAAACCTCATTTTCAGCTACCTTCACTAAGACTTTTGGGCTGTTTATTACAGCAACGTGGTCTAACCCAGTGCTATTCAAAGTATGGGCTGTGGACAGGTGGGCCAGTTTGAACTGTTTATCAGTTTACATCAGAGAAGTATAGAAACTGAGAGCACAGAAATGGACATTTTTATAGCAGAATAATCTTACGTCTGTTGGGTTGAATAAAAAAATTGGGACTTGTACTTCCCCTTTTTATTTCATCTTCATTTTTAAAAATTTGCTATACTTTTCATAATGGTATCAGTCAACAGGGGACTGGAAATTTTAAAAGAAAAAAAGAAAAGGTCCTTCATCAGTTTGAAAAACACTAATCTAACCATATCCTAACTGATACATCTAGTAAGTGGCAATGCCAGGTTTAAACCCATGTCTGCCTGACACCAAAGCCCATACTCTTAATCATTATACTGTATTTCTCTGTTATTACTTTGAATTCAAATCCCTTTATGTAGTCCCTACCTCTGGAGAGCTGGACTGCACCAGGCACAAATCAAAAGAACTTTATGTCTGGCCCAAGGCCTTCAACATTGAAAGCAAACTAAACTGCCTCCTTGGCTCCCATTCCCCAGGCCCCCGCTCAAAACTTGGCTCTCCTGATTTCTGATAATGCAAATGGACAAGACAAAAAATATTAATATTTCTCCTTAAGGCCTCGAGCAGAGTCACTGAACAATACTATCTTCTTTTGGGACCCATCCTGGTTTCCATCTGGTTCTGAGAGATGACATCCTCTCAAGGAGCAGGAGTTCTCAGATCTAACCACACTCCATGTATAGAGTACAGAATACATGAATCCAAAATAAGAAAAAGCCACAAGGGCTTAATAGCATTTAACGTCTTCCGTTCTCAGACTAAGACCTCCACACTCTACCATAATGTTTAAAGACCTTCGACTTGACTCATCCGTACTGCATATCCTCCACGTGTTTTCCTACTTTTTTGACCACAATCCTTTTTTTTTAATTAAAAGAAATTTTTTAATGTTCTTATTCATTTTTGAGAGATAGAGACAGGGAGTGAGCGGGGGAGGGGAAGAGAGAGAGACAGAATTGGAAGCAGACTCCAGGCTTTGAGCTGTCAGCACAGAGTCAGATGGAGGGCTCGAACTCACGAACTGTGAGATCATGACCTGAGCGCAAGTGAAACACTTAACCGACTGAGCCACCCAGGTGTCCCTTGACCACAATTCTTAATAAAAATGTTATAAACCCAAAACAAAATTTAACACCCCCAAAATCCATACTAGTTACAATGCACTATTTTCTCTTACTTTTCTATTTTTTAAAAAATTATTAGTAGAAATCCACAAAACTGATTTCAAAACCGACTAATAGGCCTTAACCTGCAGTCTGCAAAACACTGCTTATAGAGACCAACAGTCTCTATAACAGTGTGCTCTCATCTGGCAAGCCTAACCCATAATCATGCTACCTTAAAATTCTACTCCTCAAAAACACATTTTTTCCTACATCAGTGTCATGGTACAATAAACCTAATGCCATTTACAGTCCAAATTTAGTTACAGGGGAAAAAAAACCACACACATAAAAAAGGTATTGCCTCAAAATTTAGTAAAATACATAAATGTTAAAGTCAAAAACTTTCAACCTCTAGTCAAAAATTAAAGAGAGCTTATCAGCTCAAAATGTAAAACATGGTTCTCAGCTGGTAGTTGTCACAGAATACTCTACTGGCAAATCCCAGAATAGAATATATAGTGAATACGTATATTATCAAATTATATGAAGTCTGAAACCAACCTGCTCTTCACTATCTTCTCTCCCACTGGTCTTGTCATCTGACCACCCCCAACTATGGAGGCCTTGGAAACCACAGATCTAACTCGTGTGTGTGTGCACGTGTCATTAACCCGTTACAATAGCTCCAACGTCTGTCAGGAGTCCTACCTTGTGTTAGACTAGCCCAGAAGTTCTGGCCTAGACTTACTTAAGAACATTGCTATGGGAAAATGCACACATACAAAGACTTTTGAAACATAATCTATTGATAACCCTACCTCTCCTGTAGTTAAGGCACGGAATGCTTTATCTCCAAATCAAAACCAGAAACCTTTTTAAGGTTCAGGTTTGGTTAAGAGAATTCTTAACCAAATTACAAAAATATAATACTCTTTCTATAAATTAAAATCGACTTGCTATAAACATAAATCTCTATGATCAGTTATGAGCTTCAATTCTGTAAGCCTCAGAGGGTATGTGATATTTTTAACAACTGTATTAACAGGACCTGGCCCCACCATGTTGTCCCATCACAGAATGACACAAGGCTCTCATACAAACCATCTACGGAGCCTCCACATTTATTTCAGGGCTCCACTCAAGCCTAGCTCCTCTAGCCCCACCCACTGAGCAGCTGGGTGGGATGAAAGACTGTTTCCTGCCCTCCCCCTTGCCCCTTCACTAGCTATTTGGGAGGAATAAGGGTTCCAGGCAGCAGTAACTAGCAAATTGTTTTTATCCTGCTAAGGCACCATCCTTCAGTCTATCAGGATCATAAATTTCTCCCATACCCGTACACTTAATGCCTAGAAAGTTTCCTCCTCAACTTGCTTATATACTTGGCGAGAGGGAGGCGAAGACGACGACTGACTATACTCATGACGTAAATACGTAAAACAAGTGAAATGCTTTTAAATCTAGATTATCTGTTCATTTAGATTCTCAAGGGCACTCAGAGAGGTAGTCTTCCATTCCATCAAAAGAATAAAGCCAAAAGAAATCTTAAAGTGTAACTATAACCAGAAAGTCGCAAGAGTAAGTTATTTCAGTAACTAATCGAACACCTGGACGTCACAAATTCCTTTCCTACAGTATAAAAACAAAACAAAAACCAAAAAAAAACCCCAAAAAGCCAGATTTGAAACAGGACACTTTCAAGTGTAACAGCAAATGGAAACGTGTTAGAAAAATCTCAGTTGCTTATTTCCTACTATACACACAGTATGAAATGGAACTCAGGAGTGGAAAATATGAATGAAACGGCCTTGTTCTTTTTCCAATACGTGGGGGGAGGAAAGGAAACGAAAAGGGTTTCTGAAGAGAATAACTGAGCATAGCGCAATATTTTCAAAAATTAATTTTCTCAAACATCGCCAGGATTTCCAACTCCCTCGCTTTTCCAGCGACCCTTCCCACTCCTCGGGGGGGCGCCCTTCCCTGGCGTTCTTTTACCCGTTTTCCTAAAAATTAAGTCCAAACCGGACTCCTTGCCTCCGAACTCCAGCCTCGCCCGCCATCCCCTGGCCTCCGGGGCCGCGCCTGGGGGAAGGAAACCCCGAGAGGCGAGGAGGAGGAGCGAGGGCGCGACGCGGCTGCCGGAGCCTCTGCAGCCGCCGCCGCCTCCACCGCAGCTTCAGCCTGGTGCATCCTTCTCCCTCCCTCCCCGCCGCCGCCCTCCCGGGCCGGCCCACACAGCACCCTCACCCGGGCGCGCGCACACGTCCCCACCCTCCTCGCCAGCCCCACTCCCCACGAGGGGAGCTCCGCCGCGGGTGCAGCGGCCGCCGACGGGAGGAAACAGGGCCGCGGGAAGCCGGCGGGCCGGCCGAAGACGACCCCGCTCGGGCCGCTCTGGCGGGGCGGGCGAGGCCGCGGCTCACGTCTCCCGGCTCCCCTGGCCCGCCCGCCGCGGCACAGGAAATACCGCCGCCTCGGTTCTCTTCACATTCAATTCAAACTGTCACCGCCGCCTTCTCCCCTCCCCCCGGGCCCGCCGCCGCCGCGCCCCGGGCCCGCAGTCGGCCCACCCCACCTCCTCCGGCCGCTGCTCCCCGCATCGCCTCAGGGCGTTACCCCACTTCGGTCTGGCGGCCGCAGAGCCCCCCCAAGTCTGGAGCCGCCAACCTGAGTCGCGGCGGCCCGAAGCTGAGACTCACCCATGGTGCTGCTGTTGACGCTCCTCTCCTCAGCAGCAGCGGATCTCGCACTGACCGACATCCCCTCCCCCCTCCGCGACCAGCCCGGGCGCAGCGCAGCCCGCCGATTCTCCAAAGCCGCCTACGCCGGTTCCGCGGCGTAGCCGCCCGGCGTCGCTGCCCTGCTTACGCAGGCGACAGCGGGCGGACTCCTCCACTGGCTCTCACCCGACTCCCGCTCCCTCCTCCGCCCCCGCCCCTTCAGACGAGGCTTCCGGGCCTAGCCAACGCCAGTTTCGATCTCGCGAGAACACTCCCTCTCCGCCCCGCCGCCTCTCTCCATTTCGAACATGACTTCATTGGTATCGCTGCTCTTTCGCTGCTCAAGTTTAGCCGCCATGTTTAAATTGGCGGGATTTGGCACCTCCGGGGTCACGGATAGTCAGGCCTCTGTGCGTGTTTCTGCAACAGGGCCTCTAAGGTTAAACCGCGTTACGTTCCTCGGTGAAGAGGCCAGGGACGATGAGAGGGAGTCACCGGTGGGCTGCGAGGGTGCGGTTTTGCCCGAATTAAAGATGGCCTCTGTCAGTGCCGCCCCGCTCAATTTCACGTCAGGTTTTGGAGCTCCGGAAGCCGCCCGGTTGGCCTTAGCGCCTCCTTACGGAGTTGGCGTAAGGCAAAGAGGCACCCCTGGAAAAGGCCAGACTGGGAATCCGCTTTGGGCGGGGGGCCGCGTCCCAGCCTCCACTCCCAGAGACTGCCCTGGCGGCATTGTGGGTGCGAGTGGAGAGACACTTCGAGGCAGGTGTCTGTGTCTCCATCCATCCCCGTTTCCTCAGCTTCCAGGACTCTCGGAGTGGAAAGTGAGATTAGGTCCTGGTTGCCCGACATTCCCTTGGCGCTGTCACTCTCTGGTGGCCTGGCATAGCCAAGAGGTCGCCTGCTGCAGCTTCCGCTGCGGACTCTCCACAGTAACGCGCGTGGTTAGCTCACCTTGTTGGTTCCGGATTCGCTCCTCGTGGAGCTCCACTCTAATTGAGGAAATGAATGGACACACGTGAAGCTATTAGGCGACAGTTGAAGAGTAATTAAGTACTAAAATTGTGTGGATTCATACTGTAGCAGTGAATGTCCATTGGTCATTGGAGCCTCTGCCAAATGCTTAGTAGTCAGAGTAGTCGCACTTAGCTCAGAACAACCCATGGTCGTATGTGCCTTTCTTGAAAACTAATGTCTGTCTTCGGTCTATAGTTCATGCACATTGTTATCTTTCCTGTTAAATTGCATGTTAAGGAATTGTATACATTAAGATAGAATATTATATAATATGTAATATGTATATAATATAGAAATAATTATCCTAGCCTGCGCAAGAATGTTCATAGCAGCATTGCTTTTTTAGTGCAACAATTTAAATGTCGACTTACAGGAGAATGGATGAATAAGTTACATTATTGGACAAATTGACATACACGGAATATTAAAAAATGGATATTAATAAACTAATGCTACTAATATTCATTTAAAGTTCATTAACATAAAGTTGACCCAAAAAAACGACTTGCAGAAAAATTTGTGAGGTATATCATAATATGTGGTATATATCATAAAAGTTTGAAAACAAAAAACTGAGATCAAACTGGGAAAACCATGTAAGGAAATGATGGATGTATTCAAAATAGTGGTTAGTTCCTGAGAAGAGAAGGGAATGTAATAGGGAGGATTCACTTGTATCTATAATGTTTTATTTTCTGCCAAAGGTAATCTGTTGAAAATGTGGTAAAACCTTAAAATTTAGGGGAAGGATACATAGTTATGAAATTGTAACTGTTTTCTACACTCTTCTGTATACTTGAAATGTTTCCAAGGATTTTTTTTTTTATGAAGAAAATTTTATCTAAGGAAACAGCTTATTTTGTGTCTTGATATCTACTGTTTCCTCAGTCTCCACTTGTAGTAAATTGCAAATGTAAATCCTTTGTAAATGATGTCTGTTAACAACTCCTCTGCCCAACCAATCATTGTGTTAATTTTCTGAAACTTCAAAAGGGCATTTTACTTGGGGAAATTTCATTAAATTTCTACTTTGAAAGGGAAGTATAGCTGGAAGTCTAAACCTGTGGCCCCTGAAGACAGACTGCCTGGCGTCTAATCTCAGTGCTACCATTTACTATGGGTATACCCAAGGACAAGTTATTTAACCTTTCCGTAATCTAGTTCCCTCCACTATAAATGGGAATAGTACTTACCTAATGGGATTTTTGTGAAAGTTAATTGTGCCCAGTCCATAGTAAATACTTAATGCTATTTATTGCACACAGCTCAGTTTAAAATATAAAATTATCATGTATAGTATTATTGTTTAATATAATCTAATAGTCTATAACGAAGAAAGTCTTTGCCATCTCTACTGATATATTTCTTTGAGGGAGGGGGTCTCTTAATGGAAATGAAATTTTGTTATTTTGCTCTCTGAAAATGGATAATTTTGTTATTTTGCTCTCTGAAAGTGAATAAATTCTTATATAAATAACAACTAGTTTACCTGAGGTTTGTTCATGCTCTCCTACAAACTGCGCCCCACACAATAATAGCTTCACTACTTTCCATGGAAAATTATGTGAAAGACTATAGGCAATGAGATGATGACAACCTATGGATCTTCTCCATAAGGAGTTCTAATAGTGTTACATAATTGTGTGTGTGTGTGTGTGTGTGTGTGTGTGCATGCACATGCACACATGTATATTATAAATTTTGTGTTGGGTGGAGAGAGAGTAACAGAATTGTTATAGTAGTTTTATAATCTCTACTGCACTGTCCACATTATTATATTTGTTAATAAAATATAGTCTAGACTTTAACCTTCTGATTCAGAAACAGATCTTTTAAAAACTGATCTGAAACTCTGGATAGACTGTATAGATTGTTCTTGCTACATATTTACAGTGTCCAACCTCAAATGAGCCTTCAACTTTGCCAAACAATGCTGGCTTCCTTAGTTAGCTCTCTCTTTCCCAAGAGCCACTTAGATTTTTCTCCGTCGTTTTCAAATCATCTCCTTCATTTATTATCAGCAAAAAATAAAGCCCATCAGAGAAGAAATCCAACAACTTCCTGCTCCCATATTCAGAAGCCTACCTGCATCCACACCCATCCTTTACAAACATCACAATAGATCAGTTATCCCCCAGATCTGAGGCACACATTTCTACACATACCCTCTCTCTTTGTGCCTAGTCTCCAGATTCTGTCTCCTGCCTTCCCAGGAACTTCACTCAATGAATGCTTCTGGGTTTTGTCCCTACTGCTCCACTGAAATTCTCAACAGGGTCACTAACAACCTCTTTGTTCAATTCAGGGGACCCTTTGTTCTGTTTTTTTTTTTCCACACGATTTTTAAAAATGTTAGTTCCAGTGTAGTTAACATACAGTGTTATATTAGCTTCATGTGTATATTAGTTTCACATGGTGATTGAACAGTTCTATACATTACTCAGTGATCATCCTAAGTGTACTCTTAATCCCCTTCACCTATTTCACCCATTCCCCATCCACTATCCCTTTGGTAACTATCAGTTTGTTAAGAGTCTGTTTTTTGGTTTGTCTCTTTTTTTCTTTGTTTTGTTTCTTAAATTCCACATATGAGTGAAATCATACACTACTTGTCTTTCTCTAACTTCTTACTTTATACTCTCTAGATCCACCCATGTTGTTGCAAATGGCAATTTCTCTTTCTTTGCGGCTGAGTAATATTCCAATGTGTACATATGCCACATTTTTTTAAATGTTTACTTATTTTTGAGAGACAGAGAGACAGGGTGTGAGCGGGGAGGGGCAGAGAGAGAGGGAGACACAGAAACCGAAGCAGGGTCCAGTCTCTGTGCTGTCAGCACAGAGCCCCATGTGGAGCTCGAACTCATGAACTATAAGATCATGACCCGAGCTGAAGTCGGATGCTTAACCAACTGAGTCACCCAGGCGCCCATACGCCATATCTTCTTTATCCTTTCATCATTGATGAACATTTGGGCTGCTTCTGTAATTTGGCTATTATAAATAATGCTGCAATAAATATAAATTTGAAAACTTTTTTCAAATTAGTATTTTAATATTCTTTGGGCAAATACCCAGTAGTGGAATTACTGGATTATATGGTAGTTCTATTTTTTTTAATTAAAGTTTATTTATTTTTGAGAGAGAGTGAAAGAGCACACAAGCAGGGGAGGGACAGAAAGAGAGAGGGTCAGGGATCCGAAGCAGGCTCTGTGCTGACATCAGAAAGCCCGATGTAAGGCTCAAACTCACAAACTGTGAGATCATGACCTGAGCCGAAGTCAGAAGCTTAACTGACTGAGCCATCTAGGTACCCCAGTTCTATTTTAATTTTTCGAGGAAGCCCCATACTGTCTACCACAGTGGCTGCATCAGTTTGCATTTCCACCAAGAGTGGGCATGAGGGTTCCTTTTTCTCGTGGACTTTTTTCTTATTTTGCTTGACATGTCTGCAGCATTTGATACTAATGACCATGGCCTGCCGCATTTACATCCTTTGATTTGTGAAACCCACTTACCTAGCTTTCCTTCTAGATCTCTGTCTTCTTTATTTTACCTTCTAGGACTTCCATCTTCTGCCTGTCACTTAAATGTCCATGTACCTCAGAGTTGTGCCCTAGTCAGTTTATTCCTATCCCACTTTACATACTATGATGATCTCATACACTTCCATGTTTTCAGTGACCATACATATGCTAATAACTCCTAACTATAAATTTCTAGTCCAGTTCTCTCTCCCTACTACAGATTCACATATCTGACTGCCTTCAAAATGCATATCCTAAAATTCCAAGGTATCTCAAAACAGTATATCCCAAATTAAACTCCTCGTTTTCATTATACTTACTTTTATGTTCCCAGTCTCTTAATGATATCGTCATCAACTCAGTTGCCTAAGCCAGAAATATGGGTATTACACTCAGCCCCTCCCTCCCTCCCTCTCATCTCCTACAGCCATCAGAAAGTCCTGTCTGTTTTTCCTTCTCATATACCTCCAATCTCTCCATTTCTCTCCATCTCCCCCACTACTGTTGTGGCTAGGCCAATATTATCTCCTGCCTCAACTTCTGCAATAACTTCTCTGCCTGGTGCCTTGTTCTACTCCAATTCATTCTTCATATTGTACCCAAAGTAACCTTCCTAAACTTTATGTCAGTCCCCTGTTTAAAGTCTTCCAACTTGCCCTCAGAGAACTTACATGATGTAGTTCCTTATTTCTAGCCAGTCTACCATGACTTGCTCTCAAAACTCTAGCAAGCCTTGCTGTGTTCTCTGCATGGGGCATTTTATTCTCATGTTTACACTTGTGTTCCTTACCTACATCTCAGCATAGCCATCATTTTCTCTAAAAGCCTTTCTTGATCTCCCAAGATTGGGCAAGGCACCCTCTTATCCCCCCAGAGTACCTTGTATTTACTCCTAAGGTGGTACAAATAGCAAAGTATTGTAAATACATGTCTCTAAGCTCCTAAAGGGCAGGGACTCTTTCTTGCCTTGTTCATCTGTGTAACCCCAGCACCTAGCACAGGGTATGGTATTCATTCCTTCATTCAGCAAATATTTCTTGAGTCGTACGTAACTGGGTACTAGGCACTAGCACCATGGTTAATTTATGGAATGGAGAGCCCTTAAGGAAGTCTCTGAGATGTGAGGGTATCAATGAGGTCAAAATTATTTTAATCATAATACTAAGAATTTTTTTAATCTTTTTAATTCTCATTCTCTGACTCCCTGGAGTTTTCCAGGGACTGTATGAAGTGTGATAATTGCCACAGAGGGAATGCAAAAACACGTAAATAATCCAGCCACCTAATAATGAGCCAGACATTAAAGAGATTTGCAAAAATGTAAAACAATGACACTCTTCAAATTAATTTTTGAAGGATACAGTTATTTAACAGAAAAATATTTATATTAATATGTAATAGTTTGTTGTCATTTTTAATGAGTAAGTTAATAATGTCTTTTTAAACATTCTCAGTTTTAATTTCTAGTAGAATAAGTATTAAAAGGTATGTTCTACATAAACAGAAACCTTTTGTGGTCCTCAATAATTTGTAAAAAAGTAATGGGGTCCTAATCTCTAAAGTTTGAGAATTGCGATATTAGCACGTATTATATGTGTTCAATGTAGACGTGTTAAATAATTAATGAATGTCAGCTTGTCAAAGTTTTGGCACACAGCTGCTTAATGTATCTTAATCAAAGCTTCCCCCAAATGCTCAGAATTTATATCTAAATAGGTGCACATACTTGCTCACATGCACACGTATGCACACACACAAATAGGCTTAATATCTGAATATCTATAAATGAAGGTATTTTTAGGTGAATGTGATTGGTAAATTATGGAAATATCATTGATATCATTGCTTTGGTACCTGTCTATGATAAATACGGGCCAATGTTCTAGCTTTGGTCACAGAACCAGGACTACTTACAATAATTTGATAGTTGACTTGAAGATGAGAATTTTTATAGCCTGTCATTTCGCATCAATCTAATTTAATCCACACAACAGTTCTGTGAAAAAGATACTACCCTCACTTTTTAAATGAGGAATCAGGGTTTGGAAAAGTGATGTGATTTACTCAAGGCATCAGAATTTGTGAGAGCCTGAGACATGGCTCAGAGGCCTCATGCTTTTCCCATACACAAGACCTCAGGTGAAGAAACTTGTTCCTCTCTTGTCCTGAATGCTATCCTTGTTTGGTAGACATTTGGTCTGGTGAAAATAGGAAGTTTTTTTTAAACAATTTTCAGGTATTTCTACCTTTAATGCAAGAAGAAGTGAATGAGATTAGGTCTATAAGAAGGTTTTTCTTGGTGGCCAACTCAGAACATGACAATTATAAACAAGATGGTACTTCTCGTTATTTCCAAAACTTAACAGACATGGGTTAGGTGGTAGAGGTGGGGTTGAGATTTCAGCGGTGCCTTTTGTGAAGCGGGTTAGGCAACCTACAACATTCCCCCATTAACGGTAATGTCCAAATATCCAAAAACCCTTGAGTGCTTTTTATTCCTCCTTTGAAGGACAGTAGAAGAAGATTGAGAAGTGATTTGGAAAATAAAGAGTCTTTGACTAACTGAAACTTTTTTCTTGTGAAAATTAAAGACACATAACATTCACAAAAGCTGAAACAAATTTAGTTCCATATGAATGAATATGGGAACATATTTTGTTCGAATAGAACTTAGATTATGAAACCTCATAATTCAAGATATTCCTCAAGAGAAATATCCTTCCACCTCGTTCAAGTATCATGAAATACAAACACAAGTATAGTTTAACATTATTGTATTTAGTTTTTAAATATTTGAAAACTAATTTTCTAGTGCATTCTAGTGTAAAATTCTTGATCAAATTACATAGGTATTAGAGAAAAGTTCTGTTGAGATCAAAGAATCTAACTAAAATAATTGGTAATGTTAATATTCTGCAAATGAAAGGGAATGGATATTGACAAGCCGTTTTATAGACTTAAGAATCTATATAGTACAGGAAGTCAAGTGACACTTGCAAGGTTATACCAGTAATGAAAAAAAAAATAGAAAACATCAAGCCTCATACTTCCTCTTCCTTTGTAAAGATGAAACTTCACCCCAGAGAGGAAGAGAAGCCAAAAGACATAGTAGTAGTAACAAAACAAAAGAAAAGAAAATGAGAGAACCAGGCAACTTGAAGTCCAGAGATTTAAACACACAACAAAATAGCTGTTTAAATAGCAAAGAGGTCCTATTCTTAAATTCTTTACCTTAGAAGGAGGAGTTTTTCTCTTTCCCACCAGCCAAGGAGGGATGGAGCAGCACGGAAATAGGATGTCTGAATCCAGGCTGCCCCCGGAGGCCTGATTTATCTCAACTTCTCAGTGGAGGCTCAAGGAATTTTCAAATTGCAGGGCTCTCCTGGAAACTTCATTCCAATGCAGATGAGAGCCCCACTTCCCTCGGGGGAAGTCTGGGGAAGTCCCTGGTAATGGACTGGCAGCACAGCGGCCTCAGTGTCTGCGGGAAGAGAGGAAACCTTGAGGTTTTCTTGCCAATCAGCACCTTGTAGAGCCATCTGATCTGATTACAGGGTAGAAATACCATTGAGCACAATACTGGAGAAAAATCCAAAGTACATAAAAGGAAATCTATTATAAGTGGAAAAGGCCATTGTTGCCAGCTCCCTCTGGCATTTCCTACCACCGAGTCACAAACTGACTGACATAGGAAGTAGAGAAACATGGTTCTCTGGGAAACCAACTGCCTTCAACAACCAGACTTAATAAACTGACTTTGGCAATGATTGAATGCCTTCTGCTATATAAGAGGTTAGTGAAAGTGAATTGAATTGAACTGAATTGAATTGAATTGAAGTTTATGTAGATGGAATGTGTTAGGTTAGAACAAAGCTATCATTTTAGCCTGCAGTAGGAAACTACCCTCTCCAAATCACTCTTCCTAGCAGACCTCTGAGTCTATTTCCTGGAGGCACACCTCAGAGACCTCATATCCAGGAAAACAGGAAATTCAGAGAGAAAGCAAATGCCTATGCCAAACTGATATGTTGACTCTATGTGGAGCAATTGCACTCGATTACCATGGAGACTGACTGGCGTAGGACAAATGCTTAGTGATGGTTAAAATAGTATGTCATTACTTGTGAGACTCTCAACAACTTAGACTCTTTCTACACGATACTTCTAATCATGTAACATTGTTTGGATCTGATTTTACGGAAATATTTAAGCATCTGATAAAAAACAAAAGAGCAAATGATTGTGTTTGTGATTGTTGCCCATGATTTGATCCATTTCACGGAGGGAATCATGACTGAGATTTATTTGTGGGTTTTAGTTAATACTCTTTTTTCCCTGATTTTCCTTCCAGAAATTTGGCAGTGAATGATAACATCTTGCCAGTCAACCACTATAAACAGATAAACAGATGTTATGAAACCAAAATTATGGTCATCTTCTGCATCCAAACCGGTAGTAATATAGCATTAAACACTAGTGTTGAACTATAAATATTTCCTTCTGCAGTTCTACTCCAAAAGCTATATTTGTGTCCTAATAGAATCTAGTACCCTAAGAGCTGGAAGAGACATTGTAACTCTAAACAGCTACCTACCCAATTCAAGGACTTGTTCAAATATTATTTTTCCATGTCATGTATAAGACTATAATACCAACTATTGAAACTATAAATGTTAGAATTTGAATTAAATGAAGCAGATGTACTATAGATGCTATATTATAGCCTCATAGTTCACATATGGCATGGGTGTAACTTTTCCCGTTTACAATTTATGATACATACATAAGCCAACCCTTCTGAAATCCTTGTTTGTGATAAAAGTGTTCGCTTAATTGTTTATTATTTCATTTTTAAACATTTATTTCTTTGAGAGAGAGAGAGAGAGAGGGAGGGAGTGAGCATGAGCAGGGGAGGTGCAGAGAGAGAGGGAGAGAGAGAATCCCAAGCAGGCTCCTTGCTGTCAGGCTGTCAGTGCAGAGCCCAACCAGGGGCTCTGTCTCACGAATGGTAAGATCATGACTTGAGCTGAAATCAAGAGTCAGATGCTTAACTGACTGCACCACCCAAGCATCCCTTTTGTTTTTTCTTAATGTTCATTTTAATAGCTTATTATTTCAAATTATGTTTTTAGTTCGAGTTAAATGTCAGTGGCATTTAAATGCTATCGATGAACACAAGACAGTCAAAATGGTTTCTCCTGTAAAAGTTAGCTGTTTTTGCAAATCTGTAAGCAAACATGATTGTGAATTACTTTTGCTATGAAACTGCAGAGCCTGAGGATAGACTAAATCTGAGCTAGATTTTATCTTCTGCAAACCTAGCATAGTGGCTTGCACATAGTAGTCTCCCAAATACGTTTTGGAAATAATTGCACATACATCTAGGGTTCATATATGGCTTAGGAAATTGAATACAATAGAACAGAATAGAAAACAGCACCAGGGTGTCTGGTGGCTCAGTCAGCTAAGCATCTGACTTTTGATCTCAGCTCAGGTCATGATCTCAGGGTCTGTGAGTTTCAGCAAGGCATCAGGCTCTGCTCTGTCAGAGCAGAGCCTGCTTAGAATTCTCTCTCTCTCTCTCTCTCTCTCTCTCTCTCTGCCCCTCCTCCCTTGCACTCTTTCTGTCTCTCTCCCTCTTTCTCAAAAATAAACTTAAAAAAAAAGAAAGAAAAAGCAGCACTGAAAAAGGGCAAAAGCAAAATAGAATATGAGTATTGCAATTAGAAAGAGATTGTTAGATTATCTTCATATTTGCTCCTTAATTTATCCCCAACTTCCACTGCACACACATACAAATGCGTACACAACTTCCACTGTGCATACATATAAACAAATGGAGGGGGGAAAAACTTTTGTACACAATCTCCCCCCAGATTTCAGATGGCAGAGATTTCTGTGTGTGTGTGTGTGTTGTTGTTGTTGTTGTTGTTGTTGCTTTGTTTGTTTGTCTGTTTTTAAACATCACCACGAGGCTTTTGTGTTAGTTTAGTTTGGTTTGGGTTATTTGGCATCTCCTTGACAGTCAAATGAGAGGCTGACTGACACTGCCATTGGCAAGGTTGGGCAAAGAGGGCAGGCCCGTCCTTACTTCTCTCAGCCCAGCTTCTTCTTGTCTTTCTCTTTCCCACCTGATCAGTTCTAGAAAAGAGGCAGGCTTTACTCCTAGCTTCCCAAGAACATACTATCCTGTTAGGGAAAAGTACGCACAAGCTTCCCAGACCCGTAGGGCTTAAGCAACCAATGTGAACACTGAAAAGAAAACAGAGAAGGAAGAGCTCACAAAATAAAGCCCTCTTTTCAATCGTGGGCAGATACTCTCCCTCTTCCTTTTCTCTTCTCGCCAACACGCAGCAGTGTCCAGCAAAGCGATCTTTCCCTTTACAAGTAGAGGGAACGTTGCTGAAGGAAGAAAGAAATATTAGGAGATCTTGAGACCAATTATTCTATCTACTGTGACTGTGTAATTCGGGGTGAGTCACTCTTTTTCAGGAAATGAAAAGAATGTCAAATATGTGACGATTGCTGAGGATGGCTGCCGAGCGGAATGTAGAGCCTCCAGTAATTTCAAGTTTCCTTCCTGTCCCTTTCTGGCAGAAACACACAGCCCAGATATAATGAAGGTTGAGGAAGAAGGGTTGGTCAGGGAGAGGGAATGTGTTTCAAGGGAGGGGTTAACTCTACCAGGCCACTAAGTTGATATAGAGTGATTTCATTATCTTAATCTAAAGACTTGTCTAAGGAATTTAAAATAATCTACAGAGGGTGGGCTATTTACTCTCATCACTCAGAGGAAAAATTGTGAGAGAAATGATGTGGGAAAAATTGTCTTCTCATTGTTTCATAGTCCATATAATAAAAATAGAGGGTAATTCATTGGGAAAATACCTTAATAAGTACTTCCTGTTATCTTTTTTTAAAATTTTTTAATGTTTATTTATTTTTGAGACAGAGAGACACAGAGTGTGAGCGGGGGAGAGTCAGAGAGAGAGGGAGACACAGAATCTGAAGCAGGCTCCAGGCTGTGAGCTGTTAGCACAGAGCCTGACGCGGGGCTCGAACCCACGAACTGTGAGACCATGACCTGAGCTGAAGTCGACCGCTTAGCCAACTGAGCCGACTGAGCCACCCAGGCGCCCCACTTCCTGTTATCTTAATGCCATGCCAGAAGGAGGCACCTCAAAAAACAAACTATTCACAAACATCCAAGAGTTCTTAAAATTCTCCCAAGGTTCATAATAAGTGACCCTTATTAAATAAAATGCAAAGGGCAAGGAGGGTAAGGACATGAAGGAAGAGACTGAGAAAGCATGGGATTGAGAAAGTAGGGAACAGTGGCTAGAACAGCTTGCTCACACCACCTGGACTTCAGCTCAAAGCAGAAGGGCCACCACCGCTTTGTGAATAACCCCTCCGTATTAGTATGGCTAGAGCTGCCATAGTAAAATACCACAGCCTGGGTGGCTTAAACAACAGAAATTGGTTTTCTCTCCATTCTGTGGTTAGAAGTCCAAGATCAAGGTATCAGCAGGTTTGGCTTCTCCTGAAATCTCTCTCCTTGGCTTGTAGATGACTGCCATGTGCTTTCCTCCATGCCTGCACATCCCTGGTGTCTTTTTGTCTGTCCAATCGTCCTCTTCTTGTAAGGACACCAGTCACATTGGATTAAAGCCCACCCTAATGGCCTCATATTCTCGAGCATCCCCTTTAATGGCCCTGTCTCCAAAAACGGTCCCATTCTGAGGTACTAGGAGTTAGGGCTTCATTCAACATATGGATTTTGTGGGGACACAATTCAGCCTCTAACACTCTCCCTGCAACATGGCAGAGTCAAGTTAATATGTGTACCCTTTAAGTTGGCTATTCCTCTTCAAGAAGCTTATCCTAAGAAAGTAGTATATGCGCCAAAATGATATTTACAGAAGGATGTTCATTGCAGCACATTTGAAACAGCAAAAGAAAGTAAATAACCTAATTTTCCATTACTAACATATTTGTATCATAAATTAAAGTCTGACTATACAAATAGAGTACTAGGTCTGAAAAGATGTCCAAGATGTTACGTCAAAAACTTAAGTAACAGAACACTGTGTATAGTACAAATTCACATTTAGAAAGTATGTCATGTAGTTATATAGGCCTAGAAAAATGTCTGAAAGGTTATATATTGAACTGTTAACAGTGGTTACTTCTAACATATGGGCTTTGGAGTAGAGCCCTTCCTTTTTTAATTTATACATTTATGTAATTTGAATTTTTGCAACAGATGTGTTTGCTTTGGTAATTAAAACTGAAACCACTGATTTTTTCACTATTTTCTGAGGAACATGGGGTAGCCAGGTTTGAAGCCTATAAAGTTTGATGAACATTGTACTAACTAATAAAAACTATTTTTATTGAGCATCTATTATTTGTGCATTCAACAAATATTTCTGAGCCCCTGTGTCCTAGGTATTGTTAGGCACTTTGTATATATTACACTTAATCCTCACCAAAACCTCTCAGGCCAAGTTTTACTATTTTGATTTTATCAATGCAGAAAACAAGGCTCAAAGATGTCAAGTAGTTTGTAAAAGTTGCACAGTTGATAAGTAAACAAAACCAAGTCTTTGGTCTACTTTATCATGCTGCCTTGCGAAATTACTTTCTTCAGTTGTATACACAGGATACAGAAAATTACCATCCAGCTTGATGTTATCTCAGAATCGTTTTTACAGGTCATCACTGTATTCTCTCAGCAAATAAATTACGACCTCTAAATCTAAGTCTAACTCAATATCTGTCTGTCTATCTATCTATCTACCTATCCATCCATATTTTATAACCACTAATCACAAGTACTTGCCAGAGCAATCTTGAACTTACAATTGATTTTGATAAGTAGAGGAAGATTCCATGATTTGAGCCCTCATTGTAGGATGATTGTGGGGGGCGAAAATGGGGGTGTGCCAGAAGAACAGCTCTTGTGTACTGTGTTTATTGTAGGATAGGGCAGAACTGGTGTTTGGAATGCCAATAAAGCAGTGTCTAGGTCTAGAACTTCAGTTATCAAAAGAAAGAGGCTTTGATGGATTATGCCCCTTGATTAGCGTCTCTGTGAGAAGCGCACACACACGTATTGTTCCCTGTGAGAATGAGGACTTTGTACAGATAGGCTGGTACAGGGGTGTGAAAAGTACTTCAAACAGCAGGACTCTTAATGATCTCATCTCTTGAAATTCTACCATTTCTCTTCAGATAGCAATGGGATCAATCTGAACAGGCTACACACAGCTGATCTACAAGGGTGAGTTCAGAGAATTCAGCATGTCTTCCAAATCCTTCCTAGCTCCTGCCTCTGATGCTAACTTCATTCCTCTGAACTACTGCTCTTTGTTTACAAGTAGTAGGTCCCCAAAGCACCATGCTTTCATCCATCAGACACAAATTACTCAGTGTGAATGAATGAAGAGCATGAGGACAATAGGTCCCTCCTTGGGGACTGGGGAAGAAACAGGTAAGATTGGGGAAGGCTGGGGGCACAAACACAAACCTGTTGATTTCACTTTGTTACCTGAGTCATAACCCTGGGAATAACCAGAACCCTGTCAGTCAGGAATCACTGGAAGTTTATTCTACCCACTAGTGAGGGGAGTATGGAAAAAGACTTCCTGATGCCTTGTGTGAGGAGAGCCTCTTATACTCACACAGTCTTCTGAGCTATCACTCTCAGGGAGTCTGACGAGCCTTTGCCCCGGTCCCTGTAGGCTTTCAGTCAGAATAGAGTTAGGCTCAACACAACTCATCCACATACTGGCCATCTGACCTTGGGCAAATCAGCCTATCTCACAGGGCTGTCATGAGGATGACATGAAATTATGTAAGTAAACAGCTTATCACAGTGCCAGCTACGCAAAAGGGATCCTTTCTAGGTGCCTGTTGAGATCTCTATCAGGACCAAAGCCCAGGCTTGAACCAAGCCCAATAAGCCGAGTACTTTCCCAAATCCTGCTGAATCTTTCCTCTAGGCTTGAACCCTGATTTTGCATCCTTTCTGTCATCAGGATGTAACTTCAAAGACGTATCCTGCCTTCCTTATGCTCACCAACTACACTCCATGGATGGAGTGCCAGTTTCTGTCAGACTACAGTCTAGTCTGGTCTCTCTTAGAACTGCTGATTTAGACCAGTGGTTCTCAATCCTTCCTAAGACTACCCCAGACCTGAACCCCTTTGGGTGCAGAGCCTGGGGATCTGCATTTTTAGAAAGCTCCCCTTCCCTCACCGCAAGGGCCACCTCACAAGTCTTCACCCATTCTGGCTTGTGTGCACAAGTGCACAGAATGCTGTGTAATCAAGACCTTGGCATCTACAATGCAGATAGTGGGGGCTGAATAAGTGTTTATTGAGCAAATGAAGGCTTTCTGTTGAGTGTTATTTTTTTTCCTTACAAAGGTATTTAGCCATGGAGTTTTAAAATAAATTAAAATAATGGCATGTACTGGTTGTTCGATAAAGATGGGCCCCTGAAGGATTAAAGCCCGTTCTCTTTTGGGATGGATTATGGGCAGGCAGCTCTTTGGAAGAATGTCTGTGAGTACAGAAATTCCATGGAAGTAAATGAAATGACAGCACACGAAGGAGTTTTATGAAGTGTGAAGGACTATGTGAAATAATAACGATGGTATACCATCCAAATCTTAGTGTCAGTACATTCTACTTTGTTCTGGAGAAAAAGGAACTAGGGCAAGCCACTTCTCAAAGGTTACGGTGAGTGTCAGCTGGAAGGAGAAAAGCAAGAAAGGCGTCTCATTACTCCCAGCTATATATGCACAATAAAGAGTCTTACTTCCTTCCCCCCCTCCCCGCCTTGTTTTCCTTTTACTTTTTTATTATGAAAAATTTTAAACATATACTAAGGAGAGCGAAGTGTATAATAAATCCTCCTCCCTTGTCACACAGCTTCAGCAATGATCAACCTTTTGTCTATATTGGATTAACCTATGTGATACAAAGTAGTGCTTCTGAGTTTACTTTAAAGATTGTTTGAAAAGAATGTGTAAATAAATGCTTTAGGACTAGGTCAACATTCTCTGGGAAGATCTAGAGATAGCTTGTACTCCTGGAGCCCATTTACATATATTTTTCAACATCTGGCTAACAATTCCTCTTTGAGTTAGATGATTACAGCATCCCAAACCCAGCACAATCTCCTGGTGAGTGTATATAATAGAGTCACTGTACTTGTCTCTAAAAAACAACTTATTTATATTTAGAACTTTAGAAAATCATGGCTGTGTCCCCATCTGGGGTACAAAGGACCAGTGAGCCCAGTTTGCTGTGGTTCCTGCACTCGATGCCTCCAAATGTGCCACTGCCAAGCTAGTCTATGACAATCTAGAGAGCAGTGCAGTGAGACAGGCTGCAGGTCTGGGTTCTTTGGCTATAAAAAGAGTCTCTGAGTGTGAAAGTTTATATTCAAAGGCAAAACATTAGGGAACGATTAGTAGTTTCACATTGAATACTAGCAATGTCTCGGGAATCACTATGATTTACTTGGTTCAACCGTTTATTTAAGAATATGGGGATATTACTGGGTTTATCTTTCCTAACATTTTTTCCTTACAAATAACCATTTTGTATTTTTTACTATTAGTCCAGGGTCATCAGGTGCTAAGTTGTACTCTTTGACAGTGGGGAGTAGAATTTTAATATTAATGAAACCATTGTTTGAAAGGAATCCACCATATCATGCTTACTGAAGATGGTTTCGTGTTAAGCACATGACCCAATATGTATTTGCTGAGTGAACAAAGCTGAGTGTCTTCCTTCCAAGTATTTTTCTAGATGCTCATACATTTTAATAACACATTAATGTGATTTTTACCATATAAAAAAATCTCAGTTGTAACCACTGTATTCTTCTTGGGGGTTCGAAATCCATGTTCACAATCTTCCTAACTTCTAGTTTATTAGTTCCTTACCTTAATCTCTGTGACTCCATCTAAGTCTGCCTCAGATCCTCCTTTGTGTAGCCACACTTTAGTTTCCACCATCATGGACAACATCTCTACATCAGAAACCCTCAAACTTGAACTTTCTTCTGACCACTACCTGTCTGCTTATCTTTCCGATTGCCTCACTCTTGATCTACTCTGCATACTTTCAGACCCAGCCCTTTGCTCTTTTCCCGTCTGCCAGCCTTCCTGGCCCCTCAGGACATCCCAAAATAATCTCACAAATCTCAGGAAGAGCTCCTCCTACTGTGCCCAAATCTGCCTGACTCTTATCCCACTGACCTTCTTTCACCCCCATTTCACCAATCTCCAGCCCTGGTTAAGACAACCATCTGTTTCTTCTTTTCCTTTTTCTAAGTGGCTGAGTAGTTTTGGAGGAATTACTGTGACCAGGTTGACTGGATGCTCTACACTGTATTCTTTCCAATTTGGGAATTCACCAACTGTGGGAATTCTTTTTCTCTCCTCTCATCAATGCACTCCTAAAATACACAGAGCTGTTGTTCCGGTCTTCTACGTTCCTGTTACATTCTACACCCATCTCCACCCTCTTTTGCTACCCACTTTACATGAAGTTGGAGGTCATCTGTTATGAATACTATATAAATTTCATTTTGTCCATACTATTACCCATCCCCTTTATCTTTTTTGTAGTGTCTGAAGAATTTTCCTGATTTCCTTCTAAAGCCAGTGTTTCCATCTATCCTTTTCTATCCTCCCTCCCTATGTCCTTCTTGACTTTACTTCCCTTCCCTTTTCTCCCCTTCATTTATTCCTCTTCCATTTTCTGGGTCTCTCTCCCTTGTCATCCCACCCTGTCCTCCTTAAGACATAACACACCTTCTTTTTCCTGGCCTAATTCTCTCCCTTGATTCTAATTTTCTAATTTCTGTTTATTGTATTTCTGTCTCTCCTTCTTCATCCGCAGACTTTGTCCAACCTTGGTTTCTTCTCCTTCTTGATCCTCAGCACCATCAGCCTACAGGAAGTCCTCAAAGCTGAAACCTCTTTACAGACCTTCTGCTCAAATTCTGTTTTCAGAGAATTTGACAAATACTAGAACTTTCATTTTCATCATGAGACATTCTTCTGGCTTTCCTCCCTCATGGCCTGCTTCTGTTTAGTTTCCTTCCAGGATTTCTTACCCTCTTCTCTTTCCCTTAAAACAAATCCTTTAAATATAAGCTTTCTGAAGATACAATCTCCAGCCCTCTGTTTTAACTCTTGATAGTCCCTTGGTAATCTCATCCTATCTTATGGCTCCATCTATCTAGCTCTATCCCTGTTATAAGAATGACGGCCAGCCTAGCACCTTTACCCTCATCTGTCTTCCCCTAATCAGACCCTACTCCTCACTCTACTCTGAGCATCCCACACCAATATGCGGTAGACACTTTAAACTCTGGTCTAAATTAAACTCACCACTTTTCACTCCTATGCCTTTGATATTAGGTAATTAATCCAATGGTCTCCTTCCACCATTATCTTTCAAATCAATCTCCTCCTGTTCCTTGCCCTTCTTCAGAACTCATTAACTCTTGCCTGGATCACTGCGTGGCGTCCTAAATGGTCTTCCTGCTTTCAGCTTGGTTTTCCTCTGTTTAGTGGAAAAATAATAAATCAAATTTGTTACTTCATGTGTTAAGGCTTTTGTATTTTAAAAGAGTCTGTCCTATTCTTTGGTTCATTTAATTGTCTTTCCCCACTAATATCTTAAATGTTGGCTTCTCTGGACATTATTGCTTTGAGTCTTCTTCTAAAGGTCTAAATCTGGGCATGTCACTTTGAGCTCAAAGACTTTCTTTTCCTAACGTTGCCTTCTATAGTCAAAGCTGTCCATGAGTTAGTCCAAATGCAATACTCTAGCCTTATCCCCCACCCAACTCTTGCAGCCTGGTCTGTAACAAGTCGTTCCAAATAGGCCCTGTGCTCAGTTGCTTTTTTTTAAACTATGCATTACCTGTATCAGGTGTCCCTCCTTCCAGATCAGCTTTTGCAAGTTAACTGTTCTTCAAAACTCACTTCAAATCATTCTCCTCCAAAATGCTCTCTCCCCATCACCAAAGTCAGAACAAGAGCATCCCCACTTTATTAAATACTTGGTTGATATCTGTAACACAGAATTTGCCACAGTCTGTCTTGGCATCCAATTGTTTGTTGCTCTTCTCCATTAGACCATAGACTTAGAAGAGAGGAAAAGACTAATTCATTTTTGTATCCAACCCAGTAACTAAGGAGCACCCCCATAGTAGATGTTTTCTCATTTATTAAATTACTGAATTCTATAACAACTATTGCCATAATTTAATGTGTAGAATTAAGAATACAATTCAGCTTATTTGGGAAAGATTTTTATTTTGTTATCCTCAATGATTTGGTCTTTATTATTATATAAACTTTCATTTACATAGAACGTCTATAGTAGGAATTATTCAATGGACAAAAAATTCATGATATTCATAATATAAAAACAAGCCACTGACTAATATAACAAGTGATATGTTTTAAAAAAGGTGCAGTGCAGATGGAAGAATATATGCAAATATCAGGGGAGTTTCTGATTACAATGAAAAGAATGTATGCAAAGTGCTTACCTATTATCTGGTACACAGTAGGCGCTTGGTAAATGTTACCTTATATTATTATACAACAAATAAAGTAACTGGAAAAAATAATTTACTTTGTCTTATGTACTCCACACAATTTTGTGTGACTGCTGATATTAACTTTGAACTGCATTCAGTTTTAAGTCAAGCAGATATGTCCTTTTATGATAATTTCAAAAGCAAGTAGCAAAGAATAAGGCATGTGAGGAGATAGCATGATGTAATTAACCACGTGCACTATTGATGAGGACTTGGCTTCCCTCTGTACCACTTGATATTCAGTGAAATAAATAATGGTGATAATTGTCACATTCCTAACAAAGACATCTGCTAAACCAGGCAACTTAAGCAAAGCTGTTTGCTACTGACAGCTTGCTTCAAATGTGAATGTTGCCATTAAGAAAAAATAGAGTTTCTGTATTTATCACATTACCTAATATGTTGTGTTGGCAGTGCTTCATCTGGGGACCAAAAGACTTATGCCTGATAATTAAATTCAAACTTTCAAACTTCTATATTTGCTTAAGAGACCATTAAAAGATCTTTATTTTTATGTTGTTCAAATGTAAATGCAATATATCTACGTGATAAAAATAAAAAATCCAACAGTGAAGAATGGTATCAACTGAAGAGTAAAAGTCTACTCCATTCTCCCTATCCCCCATTTCACCTCTAGAGATAATCTTTTGAATCACATAGTATGTAAAGACTGAACTAAATGATACACATCAACGAACTCCACTTTATGTTATATATCACCTTGGATTTCAGAAAATCCCAGTGTTGCGGCTCCTGGGTGGCTCCGTCAGTTAAATGTCTGACTTTGGTTCAGGTCACGATCTCCCCGTTCATGGGTTTGAGCTCCGCGATGGGCTCTGTGCTGACAGCTCAGAGGCTGGGACCTGCTTCTGATTCTGTGTCTCCCTCTCTCTCTGCCCCTCCCCTGCTCACACTCGTTTCTCTGTCTCTCAGAAATAAATGAATGTTAAAAAGAAAGAAAGAAAAAAAAATCCCAATGTTGCAAGATGCTCAAGGACAAAACATTACGTCTTTTGATTTTTCTCTATTTGTCAATATCACCATAACAAAAAAATCTCCACTTCAAAGTGATATTTTGAAGGACCGAGATGAATGAAAGCTTTACTCTTTATTTCCTTATCTGATGATTAATCACTAAGAAATATCTGAAATGGTTTCACCCTTAGACCAGGATGAGAAAAGTCCCAGATCCTTGGTCCTAAACTTTTGAGGTCCCTATTCTTGCTTTCCTTTGGCCATGCCACTCCCCATGTGGTGAGGGGTCTGTGTTGCCAAGGGACCATGCCTACTCACTGCCCAGATGCCCTCTATCAGACCATATTTGGGGTTGCCTGGACAGAGGATGTCCAAAAAACATCGGTGGCTCTTCCCCACCTCTATCCTCACAGGGATGGGTAGGCCACGGGTTGGGGCAACATACCGTCTCTCCTCCTCTCTCCTGCTATTTTCTGGTATGGAACTCTGAACAGTCTGAGAAATCTAAATTCAAACCTAATCTTTTAGGTTGTTATGAAGATGTCAAGGCCAGAGGATTTAAATGTTTAAACAGTTTATTAGCTTCGTTTATAACTTTAAAATATTTAGGTATACGGATGTTAACTTCAATATGTACTTTTGCCCTGGACACCCTCATATGTCAGAAGGCAGACCTGATTTGAGGAAAATGTCATTGTGAAGCTCATATAACTAAATGCTTTTCCGTTTGGCTTGTGTTTCTAACAGCCCTTTGAAAGAAATGCAAAATGATTCTTACTCTTCAACTCACTATTCTTTAAACGAATTAACTTCCAATTTCAAATTATTCTGCCCCTCATGTACCTGTTATTAGAATACAATAATATGGAGTAATATCTTACTAAAGGTAGACCAGAACTTCACTTTGCTAATCTCTTTGGAAAATAACAAACTTTTGGGGTGCCTCGGTGGATCAGTCAGTTAAGCATCTGACTTCGGCTCAGGTCATGATCTCAGTGTTTGTGAGTTTGAGCCCCACGTCCAACTCCATGCTAATGGCTCAGAGCCTGGAGCCTGCTTTGAATACTGTGTCTCCCTCTCTCTCCCTCCCTTGTCCCCCACTCACACTCTGTCTGTCTCTCTCTCCCTCTCTCTCAAAAATAAATAAATATTAAAGATTTTTTTAAAAAATAGCAAACTTTCATGTCTTGCTTTTCACCTCAAGTAGTTTTTTATCAATCTGCCATTGTGCATTCACCCCTCTTTTTTTCCTAACCATAAATTAACTCTTTCTCAATCAATAATATGAGTTTTTCAAAACCAGAAACTTTTATTTAGGCCTACCCTCACTTTACAGAAAAAGAAATTGAAGTACTAAGGAAAGGCAACATGGTCTCCAAGGAAAAGTCATTCAGGAGTTTTGGTTCATACAAGTTTGGCAATCTCAAATCAGTTGGGTTTTCATTTTATACTGATTTTTTAAAGTTTATTTATTTATTTTGAGAGAGAGAGAGAGAGAGAGAGAGGAGCACAAGTGGGGGAGGAACAGAGACAGGGAGAGAGAGAGAGAATCTCAAGCAGACACTGCACTGTCAGCACAGAGCCCAATGTGGAGCTCGAACTCACGAACCGTGAGCTCATGACCTGAGCTGAAATCAAGAGTTAGACACTCAACCAACCGAGCCACCCTGGTGTCCCATACTGATTTTTTAAAAAATGCATCTACAGAAATACAAGGTGTAGAAAGATTCATCATTCGGCAGGGAAGACAGTTTGTCAACAATAATTATAGTTTACCCAGGAGTCCATCTCATTGTTTATTCATAGAAGGTCCTATGGGCAGCAGCTGACAAAATTACTTCAATAGGTATTTCAACTCACATAATTAATGTGTGTGTGTGTGTGTGTGTGTGTGTGTGTGTATTTTTTTCTTTCCACCTTATTCTCCACCCACTCTACTTTCCCCACTCTGCTGGTGACAGATAACTACTGTCATTGGTACTTGCATGTGCGTGCTGGATTTCTTTAGGCAAATACAAGTTCATATACAACTGATTTTTTTTTTTTCACTTAACAACCTTGGAGATCTTTTCTTATCAGCTCAGAGAGAGTTTCTTTATTCTTTCTTGAATGTTGCATAGAATTACTCCATTGTATGGCTCTCTTACAATTTATTTTTATCAATAACTTTCATTTCTTAACAACATTCTTAGATTTAAAAAAAATTGTGAAGATGGTACAGAGAATTCCCATGTGTCCGTATATTATTAACATTCTACTTTAGTGTGGTATGCTTGTTACAGCTATTGAACCAATACTGATATATTATTAATTAAAGTCTATACTTGGTCAGATTTCTTTAGTTTTACTGCTTCTGTTTCAAGAGATCATATTACATTTGGTCATCGTGTCTCCTTAGGCCTTCTTGGGTATGACAGTTTCTTAGACTTTCCTTGGTTTTGTTGACCTTGACAGTTTTGAGGAGCATTGGTTAGGTATTTTGCAAAATGTCTTTTAGCTGAGATTTATGTAATTTATTTTTGTACAAATATGTTTTGTACCAAAAAGTCTTTTTTTAATGTTTATTTATATTTGAGAGAGAGAAAGAGACAGAGCATGAGTGGGGAGGGGCAGAGAGAGAAGGAGACACAGAATCCAAAGCAGGCTCCAGGCTCTGAGCAGTCAACACAGAGCCTGATGTGGGGCTTGAACTTCATAAGCCGTGAGATCATGACCTGACCCAAAATCTGACACTTAACTAACTGAGCCACCCGGGCACCCCTGTACAAAAAAGTCTTTTGATGAATGCTTGATTCCTCTCCCTCCCCAAATGTTTGCCATTACATACAATGCTGCAATGAGTAACGGTGTATATCAACCATTTTACATGGTGCTGGTATAAAAGATAAATTCCTAGAAGTGGCATTGGCAGGTTAAAGAGGAAATGTGTTTGTAATTTTGACACTATTGGCAAATTGCCTTCCATAAGGATTGTGTCAGTTTATACTATATATACGAGAGTGCCTGTTTCCTGACAGCTTTGCCAACATAGGGTGTTGTAAAACTTTGGGATTTTTGCCTGTCTGATAGAAGAAATTGGTACCAGGGTTGTTCAAAAGTGTTAATAACATTTATTATGAATGAGGATGAAGAATTGTATATGTATCATTGCTTATTATAAATAGATTCTTTGCTTTCATTCTATTTGCTAAGCATTTTTCTCATGAATATAAAAGCTATTGATGTCTGTAGAATACTTTCATAAGGTAAAGATAAGTTCAGCTCAGTATCTCAGGGATGTCTGCCATTTACTTACTTCCATGTTAGCTCTATGCGTATATTGAATCCCGTTCTCAAGTAGTTGTCAGCAGGTTGGTTTCTTTTTAGACACAGTAACATACTTCTAAGAAACTGCTGCTAACCATCTCAAAAGTGGTCTGAGGAAGGTTACATTTCTGACTTCTTGTGAGAACATTGTTCAGTAGTGTGTCTCCTTTGCTATCCTGTACCTACTTTACTTATTGTCAGCGAGGAGCTGCTTTGGTCCATCATCTTCTCTGTGGAGAGCAGGGATCATCACCCAGGATAGAAAACTGACCTCAGCACTACCCCTGCTTTATCTGCAAGCCACAAAAATGCAGCTGTCATGCCTACATTGGAGATATCCTCCACGTTTTCATGTTGATTCTGCAAATGAAGAATGATACATTATAATTTCTGCAGGAAGCAAATTAATTCTGAAAGATTTTGATGGCAAAGATTGCTATCTATTTTTCATCTCCACAGAGAATCCTTGTGTATGTTTGGGAAGATCTTATAAATGATCTCAAGAATAGGCTTTTCAACCACAGCTTTTCCACCGTTCAAGCCAATGACAAAATCATGCCTTCCAGAATGAGAGAAAATCACACAGTTCTTTCTTTTCCTCGAACTTCTGTAATTTCTTTAATTTAGTCATTCGACAATTTATTATGGGCCTCCCATCTTGTTAAATCCTGGTAGGATCTCTGGGAAAATAAATATGCTATGACCCAGTCCCTGATGTCCTCTGTACTCATAATTTCAATGAGGGAGATAGATTTGAAAAGAAATAATTATGAATTTATGTTTTAAGTGCTAAAAGAGGTATGCACAAAGGAGCGTTACAGAGATTACAAATAATTCTATAGGAAACTGGAGATAGGACTGAAAGGTAAGTAAGAGGTGATAGAATATTACAGAAGAGAAAAGATGACATTTAAGGAGTGAGAAAATTGAGAGACTGAGCTATCTAATTCTACATGAGCCCTGACTCATTGATTGTTTTAGAATAGGGCCATATTCCCCAGAGAATGGCACCTTATCTTGGTCATTTGTGTGATAATTTTACATGGCATATGGATAACACCTTTAAATAAAATTGATTTACTCAGAAAATTATTCTCTTTGAATCCTTTTGATGTAATTAATGGAAAGGTCTGTTTGTGACTGGTATCCTCTTTCATGTCTTCTAACGCTTGCATTACTTTTAAAATGTAGAGATATTGGGCCTCAGGCCCAAAGCATTCAGGAAACAAGAGCATTTAATAATACGTACTATGTGGGTTGTATTTATTTTGAAAATTACTTTCTATTCCTGGCAAATGCTGCTGGCTTTCCACTTACAGTTGTGATGTAAGGGTGTTAATTTATTCATTCAATAAATGCCTATTGAGTGCCTTCCTTGTTCCAAGCACTATTCAATGAACTTGTGGTACATCAGTGGATAAAACAAAAATCCCTGTCCTGAGGACTTTATGGCATAGTTTGTTATTGTGTTTAACTGTTGTTTTTTAAATTTAAAATAAACAGG
The DNA here is from genome assembly GCA_028646485.1 of Cryptoprocta ferox. Classification (NCBI taxonomy): domain Eukaryota; kingdom Metazoa; phylum Chordata; class Mammalia; order Carnivora; family Eupleridae; genus Cryptoprocta; species Cryptoprocta ferox. Next base: position 60,570,606 of record CM053559.1, on the reverse strand, counting down.
GTCAATTTTAAAGAAGTAGCAAGTAAATAATGATATAAGTGATAGCAGTATTAGGTACAGGGGGAAGGTAGTTTGGAGGAGAAGTTAAGACAGACTTCGTGAGTGGGGGAGGGGCAGGGAGGGATGGGAGAGAGAGTCCCAAGCAGGCTCCATGGTGTCAATGCAGCCCCACATGGGGCTCAATCTCATGAACCGTGAGATCATGACCTGAACCAAAATCAAGAGTCTGATGCCTAACTGACTGAGCCACTCAGGCACCCCTGTATTTCCACTCTTATCTCTCTCTATTCCATTGTCTGCCCAGGGAGATGTGAATAAAAACATTGAAAACAACAGAAATGCCCATTAACCAAAGAATGGATGAACTGTGGTATTTTAATATAAGAAACTACTCAACAGTTGTTAAAAAAATTAATGAATAAGAACTCTCCATATCAGCATAGATAAACCTCAAAAAATATTACAGAGAGGAAAGAAAGCAAATTGCAGAAGAATATGGACAGTATGGTACCATTCGTATCAAGTTTAAAAATATGCACTGCCAATTATATCTCAATAAAAAATGTAAGACACCGTTAGATATATTGTTTATGGATGTCTATGAGTGTGTGTGTGTGTGTGTGTGTGTGTGTGTGTGTGTTAGAAGCACAAAAACGTGTGAGAGTTATAAAATTCAGAATAGGGTTACCTTTAAAGAGGAAAGGGTATAGGGTAGAGAAGGGTAACATGGAAATTTTAGGAACCCAAGCTCTTCATATATTCATTTTATTGTTATCTATACATTCTTGGATGCCTGAAATATTTTATAATTTAAAAAAAACATAAAAATCCGATCGAAGTTACATAAAATTCTCCAATGACTTTTTATCGTTCTTTAAAAGAAATCCAAACCTCTTACCAAGGTATAACAGGTCTGTGTAACCTGACCCTCACTACCTCTCTAACCTCATCTTTTTCCCTCCTGACGTCAATCACCCTGTTCTGACCTCATTGGCTTTTTTTCTGTTCCTTGAAGAAGTCAAGCTTGTTCCAAACTCAGGACCTTTGCACCAGCTCTCACCGCTGCTCTTAGAACATACTCCTGTATATCCACACATTTGGCTTCTTCTCATTATTTGGGTCTCAGCTCTAGCAAACTTTTCCTGGACGTGATTTAAAGTGGTTCCCACCTTTTCTGTTTTTCTCTACAAATCACCCTTTCGTTCCCTTAATAGCATTACTTACCCTTGAAATTTTCCTAGTTATGTATTTATTGACTGACATTTTCTTTTTTTCTTTTTTTATGTTTTTTATTTATTTTTGAGAGACAGAGAGAGACAGTGCAAGCAGGGGAGGGTCAGAGAGAGAGGGAGACACAGAATCTGAAGCAGGCTCCAGGCCCTGAGCTGTCAGCACAGAGCCCGACGTGGGGCTCGAACCCACAAACCGTGAGATCATGACCTGAGCCGAAGTCGGATGCCTAACCGACTGAGCCAGCCAGGTGCCCCTTGACTGACATTTTCTAATAGAACCTTAGCTCCCTGGCTGTCTTTCCCACTGCTGTGCCTCGTGGCAATTACAACAGTGCCTCATGCATAGGAGGCACTCAGTAAATATTTGTTGAGTGAGTGAACTTACTCTTATTCTGAATAACAAGAAACATCTCCCTTGCTTTCTGTTTGTAAAGGAATAGAGCCTAGAAACTAAACTACTTTTTTGATTTCTTTTCCAGATGTTACAAGTTTTCCTTACAATGATCTGTGTCAAAGGATAATAAATCCAATTTGTGTTTTGATGATAGACACTGATATTAGCTCCTTTGCATTGTCGCTGATGTGGACTGTAAAATTAGGAGATGTGATTAGTCCGTCTGGACTTTTACATATTGTCATGGATCCAGTCATGAGTCATGTTGCACTCTCTGATCCTTTCTCTAAAACACTAATCTGTAAACACATAAATCATCCGTTCCATCCTAGAACATAAAAGTAATCTCAGGGGCATTTTGTCACATTTCTATTTGTCCCAAGTAGAATTATAAATAATTATTAATATTGTAGAATGTTCTCGCAATATACAATCCTTAGTGAATTCAACTTTGACCTTTTATAGACAATGGAGATGGCTTTATCGGGAAGGTTCTTTGACCAGCATCGACTTCTCCGAGCAGAGGCTCTGCCTTGCAGGGGCTGTCCTGAGATCATACAAGTTTGAGACGCATAGCTCACTTAATATTCCTCTGGAAGTTAATTCAAATTTTTATTTTTCTACTAGAGGTATTTTCTCCCATTTAAATCCATGCGACACATTTCTTGACTTCAGCACTTATTTCAATGGGGATAAAAACAAAATCTTCCAAGGTTGAGAAGTTTGATCTCTGGGTTGAAGGTAAACATATATGGTTTTTCTTCTTTCTTAGGCCTAGGTCTCCAGCTAAGAGACAGAGCATGTGTCTTCCATTAGAGAATCTTATCAGGCTCGGAAGATGTACTCCCATTTCCTGTTCATACCACGCTTATGTGCTGTGCAGCGAAATTATAATCGTCGCTGCCGTGCTATTTTTAAAATGCAGTTACAGTTTGAGTTCCTGGCTCCCTTTTAGAACCATGACCATACTGCCATTTTCCTCTCACAGGCGCTATTTTACAGTATTTATGTGGCTGAAATAAGAAAAATCTTTATGCTAACCTCCTTCTGGAAACCGAGAAACCTTGCTACCTTGCTGGGAAGTTTATTTGGTAAACGAGATGTACAAGAAGTTTCTCTGAAAGCTGAATAAAGCGATTTGATGTCTAAGTTGTGTTCATTAGTTTAGCAGCAAGACGAGGGATGAGGTCGGGGGTGGGGTGGAGTTAATCTTTCAAGCTAGTGAAAAAAGAAGCTTGTTTTCAAATTGAACATCCTTGATAGATCCTTTAAACCAAGTAATGAGGGATTTGGCATTTATCTGTTACCTATTTAATCCGGAAAAAGAAAAAAGTAGCTTGGAAAGTGCAGTTTGCTTATTTATTGTCACTGGGCGTTGGTGTTGGTTGGGTTTTTGTTTACTTGCTCGAAATAGCTGACTTGGCAGCTTACAAAGTCGACAGCTAGATAATTCTGTGCTGTGTAGATTCAGCCATAACGTGTTGCTGGTTCTCATATGCGAAAGTTTAAAGATAAGTAATGTTCAGAAGGGTCTGCCTCTGGGTTTCATAATTCAATTTAGAGACAGAGTGCTCAAAGGAGAGAGGAGATCCAAGTCAGACCTAGAAAAGAGGCTTATATTTCAGTTATTAATATTTCCATTTGACAGAAATTTTTATCACTGAGAATATAAATGGGCACAGATAAAAGGGTAGGGTCAGCGAGCCACGGAATAAATCTCTTTCAACTGTGGCCTGGAGAAGAGTTACTGACATTGCTCTTCATATTGTACAATTCTAAGTTGCTCTTCAGAGCCCTAATTTTGGCATCAAGTACTTGGATCATTTGGGTTCAAACATCTGTTGTTTCTGGATGGCTTTAAAATTCCATTGCAAGCTCAAAAATGCTCAAATCGCAAAGTATGTCTTTATGAGAAGCATCTACTCACTGGTGTATGTTTGCCCTGCTCCCTCACGAATCTTCCACAAACTCTTCCTTTGGGCCTACAATTTCTGCTCTGTTTCTCCACATGTAGTAGTAACATAAAGTGTTTCTTTGACAAAGATTCAGTTTGGGGCATGGAATGCCTTTCCCTGTTAAGTTTATTCTTTATGTGCTTGGAATGTGCTGGAATGTATGTAAATACTTTTCAAAGTCCGAACTCGCTGGTTGTTTTTTTTTTTCCCCCTCCTAGACTTGCCATTGCCTGACTGCTTCATTCCAATTTCTGCTAGAATTTTACAAGTTCCAGCAAGATTTTCTTTTTTTTTGGAGAAAGATAATTGCAATCAGATAACCCTTAAAGGGCAAATGTAGTATAAACAGACTTATTTTTTTTCTGAGAAATAGTTGCATTAGAGCTGTTTTACCATTCCATGTAGCACCCCAACGAAGAGATGTGATTGCAGGCAGAAAATGAGTTATAGAAGAAATGTCCTCATATTGAAAAAACAGGGTCCTTAATGAACATACAGTGAAGAGGGTCACATTATTATGATTTTCCCATTAAACTTCTGAACTCCGTACCTCTGCAATCTTCCAAAGTTTCTAGATATGTTTTAGAGTCAAAATGGGTAGACATTATGAGAAGTAGAATTTCATTGGGGAGACCACCCCATTGCCAATTTGACTGGGGTTTGGAATCATTTTAAAATTTTCGGAGTTTAGATAAGCCTTCAAAAATGAGTCTTGGCATTGATTTCCCCACATACAATTGTGCATCTGAAGAAAACAATTTGGGGAATTTTTTTTCTTTTGTATACAGACTTTGTGTTTTCTCTCAACTTGATAATGGTCACAAATTAATGCAGTGTGTACTATCCCTAGAATTACAGTATATTAAGTAAATGATTTATAGCAAAGTAAAATAAACCAAGAAAAAGTCTTGACCTTCCAAGGCCTTCCAGTGTTAGCGGCTAATTCCTAAATTCTCAGTGTCTGTGCTATCCCGACAGGAACAGCCACCACACCAGTATGGGGGGGGGGGGATTGCCCTGTGGGTCATTAACTCTAATCTTTCCTGACCCTTCTGACTCCTTTATCTCCAGAGGCACATAAGTTTTAAAACCATCCCGGCCACTGGCTTTCTGGACTTTTACCCCCTCAGTCTTAGCTCTGCTTTTCCACAGAAGTAATTGTGATGTTTGGAAGGCAGCCCATCTCAGAGCATGATCTGTGGTTTCCTCTTTTCTCCAAGCTCTTTAAAAAACCCATTGCACACAAAAACGAACGGCTTGCTCTTTTTAAGAAATCATTTCTACTCCTTACCTGTTGGACCAAGAAAATGATAGGAGGTTGTGTTCTGCTTTTAATTATTTTACTTGTGAAGCTTTAGAAATCTTTGCAGCTGGAGTCCAAGTTTCTTGCTAGGCTGTTTTCATCTTTGTCTTCTGGAGAGATGGCCCAGCGCTTGTCCCTGGGAAGAGAGAGACTGAGAGCTCAGGCCCTGACATGAGGCCCACTTCTGTTGGAAAGCTGTCTCTGCCACATTCTACTAAGTGACAATTGTGCTATTGTTTAACCCTTATAAACCTTGGTGAAATAAGATGATATAAGTAAACCACTTCGCGTAAATTTTTTGCACAGTCATTACTCAAAATGCAAGCTATTGGAAGTATGTATATATATAGAGGAGGAGGAAGTATAATCACTGCTTGGATAATCTTTTGATCTTCACAATTTCTGGAGCACAAAGAGTGTTTCTACAGAAGAATCCAAACAAATCTCTGATGCAAATTATTTATATTGATTGCACATGTTTATACAAATGTGTCGACAAAATTTAAGTGACAGCCACTTCTAAACACTGCTTCTAAAATTAATAATTGCCATTTTCAAATCCAAGTACAAAATGCATGGACAGACCCAGGCCAGGCAGAGTCTGTGAGTCTGGGATGTGCTCAGCAGCTGGGCAGTGACCTTAGGCGGTGGCCTGGTGGGTGGAATATCAGACATCCTGCTTGGCCTTTAAATCCGGGACTGACAAGGCACTCTGGCAATGACATGTCTCTGAATTATGGGCTTCTTGGAGATGTGAGGAAAGCTATGCATAGATAAACATACGTGGTAGAAAAGAGACAGAGACAGAAACAGGGACAGAGACAGAGAGGGAGAGAGGGAAAAAGAGAGAAAAAAGAGAAGAAAGAGAAGGAGGAGAGGAGTCAAGTAGTTAAAGTAGGAGCAAGAGCCATACAGAGGTAGGAAGATGCCAGGCTGTGGTTTCAAACAGAATTGGTTTTAAATCCTCCTTTGCAAGCCGTGTGATTTTAGGTAAGTTACCTAACTTCTCTCAATTTTCTTATCTATAAAAAGGAACAACAACAACAAAAAGACTACCTACCTCAGAAGGTTTCTACGAGGATCAGACAAAATAATGCATTTTTAAAAAAGTTTATTTATTTATTTTGAGAGAGACAGAGGCAGCACAAGTGGGGGAGGAGCAGAGAAGGAGGGAGAGAGAGAATCCCAAGCAAGGATTCTCACAAAACTTTGGGATCACGATCTGAGCCAAAACCAAGAGTTGGACGCTTAACCGACTGAGCCACCCATGCTCCCTGAGATAATGCATTGAAGATGATCATTTAATGCATTTAATGCAGGTAGTCCCAGGGATGTACTGTTTTACACTTTCTCACTTTATAATATATTGAAGACCCTTCCTCAGATATTGTGCTTGTGTTTATTTATTTACTCAAGTATTTGTTTAATCAGGAAAGGATGCCACTAGAACCAAATGCATACAGTCTCCTGTCAACCTGGAGAGACTCTTACCACTGTTTTTGTAAGAACAGTTCCAGATAAGTGATGCAGGGGGCTTTTTTTCTCTTCTAAACAGGCTGGCCATATCATCTTAAGAAATATTGAATTAATAGTCCAAACATCAAAATGGGAGCCACAAGTTGTCATTCATTCATTCTTTCATTCCACCAGAGTTCACTAGGGTCAAGATGAGCACTGAGTAAGGTAGGCATTAGAGCATGAGGGATGGGGCTGTGGGGGAGACATAGTAGGGGAACTAGACAGAGTCCTTGTCCTGACCAACTCCAGGCATCTGCCTCCTCACTCTGGCCCTCTGATGGGTAGAGGGAAGTTTCTCCTGCTGTACGACAGTGCAATGCCTGTGCTTCCTTGGCTGTTATAGAGGTAGTGGGGGCAAGGAGATAGAAAGGGAGCCCCAAAGTAGATTTTGGGCTACATTTATGTCTCCTCTGTTCTAGTTTCGCATCGTGCTGTTCTGACTCTGACTCATTGACTCATGTCTTGTTTCTCCAGTTCTCATATCTGTAAAATGGAAGGACACAGATTGTTATTCCTTTCCTGCAGTGACTGTTATGACTGGTAAAAATTAACAAGTTATATTTGGAAAGCACTTTAATCTCACAATTGAAAAGCAGAGAAGGGGTTCAAAGTAGAGTTCATATATTCATTACATTTGATTATTTCCTTTCAGATTATGTTCGTCCAAATGGGCATAGATGTTTTCAATTTAAGGATTCAACTCAACTATATATATATTGATAACCTATTACAAAAAAGATTTTAAAAAAAAAGCAACGAAGACTTCACCTTTGCCCCTCAGTTGGTAAACTGAATACTTTCAGATTGTATTTGTGTGTTCCCAAAGGGACCTTTTTTCTGATTGAATATATAAATGAACATTTGTATCACGAATTGGATCCTTACCTATTCTCCATGTACACCGCACAGAGAGGTCAGAAAGAAATTCAAAACTTTTTTTTTTATATTTATTAATTGTGAAAGAAAGAGAGTGGGTCAGGGACAGAGAGAGAGGGAGAGAGAGAATCCCCATGCTGACAACTTAGAGCCTGACACAGGGCTCAATCCTACAAATCATGAGATCATGACCTGAGCTGAAATCAAGAGTCAGACGCTTAATCCACTGATCCACCTAGGTGCCTTCAGAAAGAAATTCAATTCTTAGTATCTGACTTTAGTCTAGTAAAGACTTCTGAATACAAGATATATCCAACAGAAAGGGACATCTTCATTGTTTCTATTTGCTAGCCAGTAACTGGAGTGAAATGAGAGAGGAAGAAAGGAGAGTGTAGAGAGGGTGGTGTGTTGACTCTGGGAGAGCTATTGTTATCAGCAAGAACTCAGTTATGTCTCACATTCCTCCTTCGTTTTTTGTTATAAGCTCATTCAAGCTTTTGCTGGGATTTATAGCCAATCCTATTATTTCAAGATCGAAATCAGGATATGAGGATGAGGCACTGTGTTTACCTTTAGCCCCAGTCTCTAATAAGGTTTAAACTGTTTCACTAGAGACAGTCTTCAATGTGATACTTTCCCAACATTTCACTAGTGTATTCCGAATCTCCACCCAGGGTGACAGACCTAGTTTAGCTGCCTCCATTTCCCTCTGGGGCAGATAAAGCTGAGATTGCAACATCAGATGCAGTTCAACCAATCATTATGTGTAAACCTCAGCCCATTTGTGTAATGCAATCCTTCCTTGTAGTGATGACACAAAAGATGCAAATAGGGAAGATTCCAAGCCTGCCAGTGTCCCAAATCATCTGTGGCAACAGGACCGCAGAACCTCTCTCTCCTTGGAAGTAAAATAGTTGCTCTAATGGTAACCAAATGCCCTCCTTCAGGACAGTATTTCCAGAGGGTGGAGTATACATGTATTGTACAAACATATACAATCGCTTTAGAAGATAATTATCAGTAGCATGCTGGGAAGCTAGAACACAAAAAAGATTGAGGGGTGTCTAGAAGACTACATGACAAATCTCAGGAGAAGCAGTAACTGTCCAGGCCTGGGATCCTTTATCCTGGCCATGAGATAGCACAGCCCATGTGAAGAAAGGACTGGTGAGTTTTCCAGCATAACATGGTATTTTATTTCACCATAGTAGACTGCTGGGAAATCTCCAGAGTCCCTGGCAGCTGCGTCTTGTCTTTAATATGAAGCCTGGGGGGAAAAGAAAGAGAGAGAGAGAGACTCATAATTCACAAGGGGCGCAGCCATAAGAAAGCCATTCTGAGTAACTGAATCAGACACCGAGGGGGAGCTGCTATTCCATTCCTAAGTCAAGAATGCTTTTTGTCTTTCCTTCTCTCCTTATCAGCTGTGTCCTCATGAAAAGATCATTTATGGGTGGTGGAATGAGTGCATGAGAGCCAGCTTCTGTTTCTTCCCCTTTCTCCCCCCATTGCTGCTGTCCCGTAAAAAAAGATACTTTGTTAAAGACTGAAACAGCAGATGCAGCTCAGATATTATCTTAAGTAATTTTGGGGAGAGGGAGTATTTTATCTCAAATTGGTCCAGCATTGTTTTTGTGTTGGAAATAGTTCTACTGCTGATGCAAATGCTCTGGAGAGTGGAGAGACCCATACCAAAGAAGTCAGTTATGAGTATCTTTAAAATAATGTAGGATGGAAAGAACTGATGATGTCAATTAAATGATTCAAGGAAGAAATGGACATGAAATGGCATCAGGGGCTGGAGTGAATTGGAAGAGGTAGGATTAATAAAAAGTGCTGAGTAAAGCAGGGAACTTGGGATGAACTCGGCAAGCGTAAAAGTAAGACTTGTTTATGAAGTATGTAGAGAAGTAGGTAGAAGAAAAAAGGTGGCGAGGTCCTGCAGACACTGGAAACCAGGCTTAAGACTTCAGACTGTTTCAACAACATTTAGTTGCTATCCATGTTCACATTTGTGGAACATGTTTTAAATATAGACAATAAACAGGAAAATCATTTACAGTCCTGTCAGTCATGGGATAATGATGGCGAACATTCCAATGCATTTTCTTTCACTTTTTTTTTTTTTTTTTTTTTGCAAATTGATTGTCCCAGTTTAGCCTCCCCAGAGACAGGTCTTGGGACAAGGATACAAGTGCAAGGAGGTGATTCCAGGAAACAATGACAAGGGAGCAGAACTAGTAAGACAGGGAAGGCAAGGAAGCCAAAAAAAGGGCATGTTCTCAAATGAGTCTGTTGGAATGCAGTCCTGCTGGGACTGAGATAAGGAAGTGAGAGCATTTGTCCACTAATTCTTGTCAGTTGAGAGTTGATTTGGGGGCATTAACTCTCTGAATGGGTGTTTCTGGGCCTAAGCAGAGAGTTGCAGATATTTGCTTCAAAAAGCCCTCAGTATGTAGTGGGAATATGGGTGCTACATGAATATACACAAATCGTATTTTTAAAAATATTTTTAAATGTTTATTTATTTATTTTGAGAGAGAGAGAGAGAGAGAGAGTAGGGGAGGGTCAGAGAGAGAGGGAGAGAGAGAATCCCAAGCAGGCTTCAAACTGTCAACACTGTCAGCGCAGAGCCCAACATGCGGCTCGAACTCAGAAACTGCAAGATCATGACCTGACCCGAAATCAAGAGTCAGATGCTTAACTGATTGAGTCACCCAGGGGCTCCAAAATTGTATTTTTATTTATAAAATAGATGTCTATGCATCAAACTCTGCACTATGTGTTTTGCTTACATTAGTTTCTATAATTCTCACAGAAGCCCTGTAAGGTAGATGTTACTTTTATCCCCTGGGGGTGAGAGACTGGAATTAGAGGCTCGTAGACGTAGCTATGAGAGTCACACTCCCAGAGATCAAATACCTGAAGTCACAAAGAGATGATGCACTCTTCCAAAGAGTCTTAGTGATAGCCTTATTCACCCATTTCCTGTCTTCTGCACATTTTCTCGTCTTTCTGTCAATAAATTTTTTTCTTTGCAATTATAAAAGTCTTCTCTGTTTTCAGAGACATTTGCTGAAAAAACAAAACAAGACCTTGAGACATAAAAGATCTGTAATGGACACCTGTCAGCTGTGCCTGGTAGCATCCCTTCCCTCATCTTCTTTTAGTACAATGTCTTATCTCATTTGGGGTAAGATGATCCACCCCTTCTCCCTGTAGCTTTAATGGACTGCCAAACCAGTCTTCAGTCTACAGAGATGAACGTGAGAGCCAGATGTGGCCAACCATAGTCTTCATCTATGTGGCCACAGTGATCGGCTAGAAATGTGTTCATGCGTTGGGTTGAGCCAGTTAGTCTTTCCCCTGGGCCTTTATATCAGGCTTTGCAGGAGGACGCTGGTGTCCTTAGACTGAGATGATATAACCAAAAACTGTCTGAACCATGCTCCATTTCTTCTCTGCAGCAAGGAGAGCAAACCCATGTGCAGCAGCAGAGAAAGGAAACAGAGCAGAGAGACGAAAAGAGAAGAGAGAGAGATCTGCCTGCATTGCTAAGTCCCTGATATCTCCTGAGCTCTGGGCTTCCCTTGGCAAGAAGCAAATAAATAATACACCAATAAACAATAAACCCTACTCCTTCCTTCCACCCTGCCTTCTTTTTTTTCTTTCATCCTTGTTTACTTGTTTGTCCATTTGGAGCTAGTTTGTCCATTTCCAGGTTTCTTGCAACCAGAGTCCTGACTAATTCAGGACCAAGTACACCTTGACAAGGAAGTGTGTTTGTGACCCTTAGGTCATTTATCGATATATGAGAGCAGTGGGTGGAGAGAATCAAATTATGACAGGACAGAGTAACCTTTTTCCACTGCTCACAATTTTCCTTGCCTCCATGATTCCCAGGCTGATTCCAGCTCTCTGAGGCATGAAGGAGGCATCTGCCTTCAGGAAATATTGAATTGCAATAGCAACATGGAACACAGTTTCCTATTGACTCGTGCCTTTGCCTGCAGCTATTGATGGCATTCTTCAATAGGACACTAACTGATAAGGATGATCTGGTTTTTCCCTCCTACTCTTGCAACTCAAGGACATGAGCACTCTAGTTTTAGGGGAAATAAACTGAGAATTCTGTGAATTCTAACCTTGGCTAGAGGAGATTTTGGTTTTTGTGATCTTCCAAAGATTCAACAGGTCTAAACTCTCGACAGGGTATTATTAATCTGGAAGCTCTAAGATGTCCTTGAAATAATAGCTGCTATTTATTAAACATGGTAGGCGGGCACTGTACACTTGGACTTTGTGTATGCTATTGTAATATAACCCTCACAGAATCCTGCAAAGTAGGTTTTAGGCCAGTTTGGTTTTCCAGGAAGAAGATGCTGAGAGTTACGAGTGCAAATGTTTTATTGGGGTATGATATTAGTGAAAGAAAAGGGGAGAAATCAGGGTTGGGCAGCTGGAGTTGACCGATATAGGTCCCTCAATGTCTCTGTTAGATCAATGGGGGAGCTTCAGAGCCAAGACTGGCTCTTAGAACTTCTTGGATTGGGTGAAAATGGCCGAGCCTTTGTACATCAGCCTTGCTCATTCATTGGCTGCAATTTATCTGGAGAAGGGGGTGACCTCCTTTGGAGAGCTGAGGGAGACTCTGAGGAGTCAAGGCTAGCCACATTCCTCCCAGTTGGACAGCGAGTGCTTTCTTGAAGGGAATATCCAAGCAGCACATTTTCAGGTCTGCTACATCACACATCCCAAATCTTACAATGGGGCATTGCCTTCTGCTATAAAAACCTCCCTTATGAACCAAACAAGGGACTACCCTGAAATATTGGTTTGGGGGCCTCATCAATCTGTCAGTGCAATGAAATAGGGATTGTTTTAGATCATCATTTCTCAACCTTTTTTTTCTATTATTGCTCATCTCCTTTTTCACCTCAAACTTTTTAGACATTGTTTTCCTAATTGTCCTCCCCACCATGAAAATTTAACATCATAGGACATACATATAGCACATATGTTTATGGACTATATGTATACCTATACTTTGTATATAAAAAGAGTAAGATTTTTTCATCTTCAAAAAATCTATTTTCATTCCCTTGGGGAAAATATCACCCCCCCCCCATTAAAATGAAGGTTCTATTAAAAGAGACAAGACTGGCTTTGTCGGTTAAGTATCCAATTCTTGATTTCAGCTCAGGTCATGATCTTGCGGTTCATGAAATGGAGCCCCGCGTTGGGCTTTGTTAGCATGGAGCCTGCTTGGGATTCTCTCCCTCTCTCTCTGCCTCTGCCCCCTCATCTCTCAAAATAAATAAATAAAAACTTGGAAAAAAAAGAAAAGAGACAAGGGATGTAACAACCAGATGCAATATATAGTCCAGACTTGAATCTAGGGCTGGATAAATCAGCCATGAAGGGCATTTGGGGGGACACATGAGAAATTTTAATATGGACTAAACACTTTCATTAGGTGTAATGGTGTTATTTTGCCTGTGGAGGAAAATGGTCTTATTTTTTGTAGATGCATATAAAAGTAAGACATAAGAAAGAAATACTGGTTTGGTGAAGCCATCTTTATTATTTTTTAATGTTTATTTATTTATTTTCAGAGAGTGAGAGTGTGAGTGGGGAGAGAGATGGAGAGAGAGAATCCCAAGCAGGCTCCATGCTATCAGTGCGGAGCCTGACAAGGGGCTAGATCTCATGAACTGTGAAATCATGACCTAAGTCAAAATCAAGAGTTGGTTGCTTAACCAACTGAGCCACCCAGGTGCCTCAAGATATCTTTATTATTAATCAAGTTTTCTATGTGCACAGGGCTTCCCTTCTTTGCCTATCTAATACATATTTCTGTTAAGAGTGAAGTTTGGCATTAGAAGTGGATTAATTGGCCTTTGTGGGGAAGCTCTGGATTTGGAACAGCTGAACAGTATATGCTAATGACACTGATTCTCCTGAAGTTAACTAAAATGTCCTTATAAGAAAGCACATTTTTTTGAGAAACATTGGATGAAACTGGTTTATAAAATTTTTACATGATTTCTTTAAGATTTGGGGTTTCAGGGAGTAAAACCTATTTTATCAAATAGTGTCATGAAATCTTTATTCCAATTATAATCTATCAGTATCTTATGAAAAGAATTTTGGATGACAACTGAAAATATGCAGGAAGCTACACAGTTTTAAACAATTCTCCTGGGGGTTATGTAAGCAACATATTTACAGATTCCTGGGCTAAGATAATACATTTCAAGAAAAGAAGGCCCTCTCTTTGCATCAATTTTGGTCTTTTTTCTTCCTGGAAGCCAACGGCTCATTACAGCTACACAGTGTACCTGAGCAGGGTTCTAGGCAAGATGGCAGCCCTTTGCTTTTCTTGGTGAGAACCAAGCTTATTTTGATAGTTTTCTTTTCTCTTTTCTCCGTGGTAGATTTCCACTGTCACACAGCCATGAGCACATCAGTAGGACTCAAGGGTCTTATATAAAGTTGCTTCTTGCAACTTTCTCCCTGCGGTTTACAAACCTCACTCCTTGGGGTCGACAGACCCCCTTCCTGCTGACTGGTAGGTGCATCATTCCAAATGGCAAAGAGGTCACTTTTGTTATTTCCAATCAGTGCTGTGTTGAAAAGTCCAATGTGAGGGCCTGTATGCTTTTTCAGACAGGATGAATCATAGGCATGTTGCTTTTTTGAAGGGTGTCTAAATGATTTCACACAGCACGCCTTTAAACAAAAGCCCTCCCATACGGCCAAAGCATCTGGCATGATATATATTCTTCCAGATTTCTTGGGAGTCTGAACTCCCCAACGCACGTTGTTTCCCACCTTTCAGGTTTTTTTTTCCCCCTACTTAATTTGCTGGCATGTCTCCTCATCAGGTCCTGCATATCATTCTCATTATCACTGACTCTGATTGTCTAGTCTCGGCCAAACTTGGAAAATTTCAAAGAGGAATGTTCTACTTGTTTTCAGGCCAGGAGTAAAATTCTAACAAGATCTGTTTGTTGCTTGCAGATGGAGTCCGGGACTCTTGGGAGATGATGACAATCAGCTGTCAGGGTTTAGATGGCTCCATGTCTCAAATCTCAAGTCGTCTCCTCACTCTTAACTCTGGGTGTACATTTCCAACTGTTCACTGAGCATATTCTGTTTAAAAACCCACCGCAAAGTCAAACTCAAGGTGTCAGAGATGGAACTGCTATCTCTACCCTTTAATACTTCCTTAATACCCTTTAATAAAGCATGGGTCACTCTACCTGATTAAGCTTCCTGTAGTGCTATTTGGATCCTTTCACACTTATTTGCTCAAAACCCTTTGGTGGGGGGCGCTGGGGTGGCCCATTTGGTTGAGTGTCCAACTTCAGTGCAGGTCATGATCTCATGGTTCATGGATTTGAGCCTTGCATCAGGCTCTGTGCTGACAGCTCAGAGCCTTGAGCCTGCTTCAGATTCTGTGTTTCCCTCTCTCTCTCTGCCCTTCCCCCACATGTGCTATCTCTCTCTGTCTCTCTCTCAAAATATAACATTAGAAAAAAGAAACCTTCAGTGGTTCACCATTGTCCACAACATAAAATACAAATTCTTTTCCTGATAGTCCAGGTCTTGATACTCCAGGTAGACTGGTCAATTTAATATTGCTCAAGGAAGCCTTTTACTTGATTCTATTAAGTTTTTGGGTAAATGTGCCCACATTCCAGAATATTTTGTCTACTTCCTCCTATTTATTTTTCCTATAGATATTCATATTGCTCTTCAAATTTAAGCCAGAAGTCTGTGTGATTTCCCCCTGGTTTTCCTGAAGCCTCTATTCCAGCATCACCACAAGTAAGGCTTTTAACACTGGAATTAATATTATGAGTCAACCCCCGCCCCCCAACGTCCAAATCCAATCCCTGCTTTATTGTTCTCTATAGCACTTACTACCGTACATTATTTATTCATGTATTGTCCATCTGCCCTCACAGCGGCAGGGATTTTTGTTAGTTTTGTTCATTGTTGTAGTGTCAGCAATCAGAGCAAGGACTGGCACATAACAGGCACACAATAAGTATTTATAGACTAAATAAGTGAATGAAAGAACTTTGAAAATATTTGAGAGTATATAGCAAGTGTCTGTCACCCTCCAGGGCTCTGAAGAGCTGGGTATGAACCAAATGGGGTTCTTTCAGTAACTTACAATCTTGTGGGGAAAAAATGTGAAGTGCAAAAAAATGGAAGTGCTTACCAAGTTCAAATGGAGCATGTTTTAGGAAAGAGAATCAGTATTATTGAGCCCCTATTACGTGTAAGGTGTATTCACATATCTGGGTGCATTGCAGCCTCACAGTGAGGCAGTCTGGAAAGTTCTATTACTTAATTTTGAAGATAAGAACATTGAAGCTCAACAAAGTTCAGTACTTTCTCTCCAAATTTAATGCTAAAGGGTGGTTAAAAATCAGAAGGGATTTAAAACCAGATCTTCTCATGAAAAAATCAGTACACTTTGCCCAATACTGGGGTTGCTTCTCAGGTTATTAGGGAGCAAATATACTTAGATCAACCTGAGGAAGGCATCATGAAGTGGGTACTGTTTGAGTGATGGATGAGAAGCACATCAAAGTGGAGAAAAGATGGCAGGGTAGTGACCCTCCATATAAACTTCCCAGCCCACTACTTACAGCCCACAGGCTCTATCTTTTGTGACCATTCATTCCCTTCTGTAATATTAACTTATTCAACAAACACTTATTAAATACTATGTGCCAAGCAACGTTTTGTACTCTGATGCTATAGTAGTGAATAAAATAAATTCCCTGTTTCCATGGAGTTTTTATTCTCTAAATATGGTGTATGATATTGGGAGAAAACAGAACATTTCAAACTTAGAGATCTCAGATTAGAGTTATGGCTTCTTCGTAGTCTAGCCGAGGACCTTGGAAAGGTCACTTAAACTTTATGAATCTCAATTTCCATATTTGGAATAGAGATGACTACCCATCTCACCAAAATATGATGTTGTGAGACTCAAATAGGATGAAAATATTTTGAACCATGAAGCACTAGACCTTGTGTTTTGTTAAATCTAACATACACCCCTGATTGAAGAAACACTATTATTTTGTGTCCCATTAAGAAAGAAAAAAATCCCACCAATTACAACATGGCATTGATTACAACCCATCCTGATTTCAGAGATGCCAAAATGTGGGGGGAAATTATGCATCTTAGAATTATTGAAATATGGCACAGGAAAGCTATTATTATCATTCCCTATGGTATGTAGCATATGGTACATGTTCAGAGGAAAATGAATTTAGCAGGATACACTAAAGTAGATCAATGAGACAAGTGTTAGAATATTTCTTAGAGATTTTCAAGTGTTTTTACATCTTTGGATACATTTTTTTTTTCCTGGATAAATCATTGCAGCCATTTTCTATGTTACAGAATTTTGGAGCTCCAATCACCTGTTTTCCCTTGAGCAGTGTCCCAGAACACTACCTATAGACTATTATAGAAGTCTATAGGGAAGAAATGAGCTCTTTGCTTGTTTAAGAAGTCTCTGAGTCACATCCTTCTACAACCTGATTGCTGTAGTAACCACATTGTATATGAAAACTTGCTTCAGTAAAAGTGCTCTACTAAAATACCAAAAAACAAAAAAAAAAATCATATGGGCATTGCTAATCATGTAACTGAGTGTTTTTTCTCTCTCTCTCTCTCTCTCTCTCTCTCCCTTCTCTCCCTCCTTCTCCTTCTTCCTCTTCCTCTCCTGCCCTCGCCACCTTTCTTTTACTTTGGCTCTTCGACCTTCCTGTCAAAGACAGATCTGTAGTTCTTTATGAGGTTCTAACTTGAACTTCATCCTTTTTGTCTGACCCTCATTTTTCCTTTCTCCCAAATCCTTATCTATTTTTCCCAAAACTTTATTATCAAATTTTTCAAATATCTAAGAAAGATGGAAGAATTTTATCATTAAAATCCATATACCCACCATCTGGATTCCACAAGGAACTTTTTATCGTCCTTGCTTTATCACATATTATCCATGTAGCCATCCCTCTTTCATTTTCTCAAAATAAATTGCAAACATCTATGCACTTTACCCCTAAATATTTTAGTGTGCATATCATTCACTAAAGCTCAATACTTGGTTATGCTTCTTTTTGCTTTTTATTAAGTTAAAATTACATAAAACAAAGTGCACTCACCTCGAGTACACCATCCACACTTGTATAACACAAATTCTTATCAAGATACAGAATATTCCCATCAGGCCATCACGTTCACTTATGTCCCTTCTATCCCCACAACCTCAGAGGCAACTGCTGTTCTGAGATTTTTCCCACCCTAGATTAGTTTTACCTGTTTTACAACTTCATGTAAGTGGGATCACACAGCAGGTTCTCTTATATAAGTCTTCTTTCACTCTGCACAACATTTCAAATATTCGTTCACACTATTATGTATATCAGAATTTGTTTCTTTATCTTGCTGATTGGTATTCCATTCTGTGAATATACCTCAGTTTGGTTGGCAATTAAAGCTCCTGTGAATGTTTTTGTACAAGTCTCTTTGTGGAAATGCTCTCATAAACTCTTGACCACACACCTAGGAGTGGAATTGCTGGGTCATAGGGTAGATGTATGTTTAGTTTCATAAGAAAACAGTCAGATCTTTTCCCAGAGTGGTTGTGTCACCAACAGTGTTTGAGAATTGGGGTTGTTCTATGTTCTTCCAATATTCAGTGTTGTCAGTCATTTTTATTTTAGCCATTAATGTGAGTAGTGGTATTTCACTGTGTTTTTAATTTTTATTTTTGTGACGAGTAATGATATTGAGAATCTTTTAAACTGCTTTTGAGACAATAATGTATCTTCCCTTGTGAAGTGTCTATTCAAGTCAATCCAAATAGAGTTGCTTGTTTTTATATTTATTTATTTTTTATTTTTGAGGTATAGTTCTTTACATAATCCAGTACTAATTCTTTCTCGGAAAGATATATATATTTTTTAAGTTTATTTATTTATTTTGAAAAAGAAGAGCACAAGTGGGGAAGAGAGATAGAATCCCAAGCAGGCTCCTCACTGCCAGCACAGAGCCCAGTTTGGAGCTTGAACTCACAAACCTCGAGATTATGACCCAAGCTGAAGTCGGGCGCTCCACCGACTGAGCCACCTAGGCACCCCTGTCAGATGCATGTTTTTACAAATATTTTATATCAATCTGTGGATTCTACTTTAACTACCACTTTAATTAGCACTATTTAAGAGCAAAAGTTTTAAATTTTGGTGTAACCTGACTTACCAATTTTTAAATAGTTATTGCTTTTTGTATCTTGTCTAAGAAATCTATGCTTATTGCAACTTGTGAAGATATTTTCCTCTTTTTTCCTCCAAAAGTTTTAGTTATCACTTTTACATTTAGCTCTGTGATCCCTGTTGAATTAATTGTGAATCGTGTAAGGAGTCAACGTTCATTGTCTTTCCATTTGGGTACCCCGTTCTGTGTCTAAACTATTTTTTCCTTGTTTTATTTTTAATTAATTTAATTTTATTTTAATAATTTAATTTAGTTTAGTTTAGTTTAATTTAATATTAATTCCAGTATAGATAACATGAAATTTTTTTGTGTTATGTACACTTTTGTAAGACCCATTAAATACTTTTGGGGAGTGCCTGGGTGGCTCAGTTGGTTAAACATCTGACTCATGATTTTGGCTCAGGTCATGATCATGGTTTGTGAAATGGAGTCTTGCATCCGGGTCTGCACTGACAGCATGGAACCTGCTTGGGATTCTCTCTCACCCTCTCTCTCTCTGCCTCTCCCCTGCTATCTCTCTCTCTCTCTTTCTCTCAAAAAAATAAATAAACATTAAAAAAATTAAATATTTTTTTGGAACAAGCAATATGTATATTCTACCTAAAGATCAGAGAATGTCTTCATGATCCCTTATGGCACTGTGATGGGTAAATATTCCCAACATAGTCGTATTTGAATACGGTCCCCTATCCCTCCAATAAAATGTGCCCTGTGCTCCCTTTAGCCTGGATTTGATATTCAGCTTCCTATCTCTCCGAACGTGATAGGACTGCTGTTTACACTCACTTGCCCATGTTGGTTAGCTTATTCTTACCTGGTCTTTGGAGATGAGGCAGGAAGATGCTTAGGATTGTCTGCTGGGTCTGGAGTTGTCTCAGGAGATTTTTATTGGCTTCCACAGCTCGTCTTCAGCACTTTGGAAGGGCTTTTGTGCTGGAGAACTTCTTGACGATGGAGATGTTAGACTGTGATGCGATCTAGAGACAGAGCAAAGCTGTGCTCTGGTATTTTTGGTCAAGTCGATTCTGGTTCCCCATTTCTGAACAGGTGCCTGAGGGCCAGAGGAGCCTTTCTTTTATTCCCTTCTGAACTATTTTCCCTACCTTCCCCTGTTTGCTCAGCTAAGAGAATAGGCTTTGGAATCAGACCTTTTATATAGTATATATTTATATATTTATTTATAAAAGTATTTTTTCTGGTTTTAAAAGTACATAAGCTCACTGTCAAAAACTTTGATAACATAAATAACATATAAGAAAGAAAGTACAAATCATCTATAACACCTAGAGATAAACAATGCTGACAGTTTCGGTCAACTCTGATTTTGAATCTTTGCTCTCTTACCAGCTTGACATTTTTGTTTTTTTGAGTGTCATCTTCCAATTGGGAAATAGGGATAACAAACTTCCTTCCCGAGCAAACTATAAAAATGATGCTACTGAAGGGTGTAGGAAGTGAGTGGGTGGCAGGGAAAAAAGTCCTGGTTCCTTTTCTCCCCCATTTTAAGTCCTGTTATTAAATTCTGTTAAAGCAGGAGTCACTTGGGTGGCTCAGTTAGTTAAGGATCCAAGTTTGGCTCAGGTCATGATGTCCCGGTTTGCAGGTTCAGGCCCCACATCAGGCTTTCTGCTGTTAGTGCGGAACCCACTTCAGATCCTCTGTCTCTGTCTTTCTCTGCCTCTCCCCCTCTCAAAAATAAATAAACGCTAAAAAATAAAAATAAATTAAATTCCTTTAAAGCAGGCAAATGGAACTGTGGTTTCCAGGAGCTAAGGGTGAGGGAGGGGTTGATGACAAAGGGGAAAATGGGAATTTGGGGATGATAAACTCTTCTATACCTTGATGGTGGTGGTAACTACACACTGTGTGTGATGTTTAAAATTCATGGAACTCTATGCTGAGAGGGTAAATTTTATAGTATGTAAATTATACTTCAATAAACCTGACTTGGAAAAATATTCCTTTAAACACAAAGTCTTATATTTCTTCATTGATTTTAAATTGGTCCTAGCTCCTCTCAGTCTTGCGCCTCCAGTTTCTCTTTTTTCTAGACTCTCAAGGCTTTTTACCTCCCTGATGGTACTCTGAATGCTTGTTTAGCTCTCCTTTCAATTGTCATACTGGGTTCTTTGTTCCCTGTCCCCAACTTCGCTGCATATTTTATCTCCCTCTTTTGAATCGACACTCTGTTGAGCTAGGCTCAGCTGTGCTTAACAAACAAAATGTATGGCTGTCTCACTCGCTCTTTTTGTGCCAGTAAAGGTCTCGTCGGGGCAGCTAATTAATTACAGTGAATGAGATAAGAGAAAAGCTGATCCTGAGTCCTTGTGTCAACAGTTAAACAGAAATCCTTTAAATCTTCTAGATTGTTCCTTCTACTGTGAACAAAGGACTTGGGACAATTTAAAAAAATTTTTTTTAATGTTTATTTATTTTTAAGAGAGAGAGAGAGTGTGAGCAGGAGAGGAGTAGAGAGAGAGACACACACACAGAATCCGAAGCAGCCTCCATCCAGGCTCAGAGCTGTCTGCAGAGTCCGATGTGGGCTCGAACTCATGAACTGAGAGATCATGACCTGAGCCGAAGTCGGATGCTTAACCGACTGAGCCATCAGGTGCCCCTGGAATAATTTTTATACTGAACAATAAGTACAACACAGTTCACAGTGGAACTTGTTATAGCTCTTTTAAAAAAGATTCAGTTATTTGAGGTATGTGCCCATTGCATATCCTGAATGTTCCAGGATGGTGTGGAGTTCAAAGATCCCATGCCACAAGTTCTGAGACATTCATAATCTGTGTAAGAGACAACATGTTTTGATTTTGGTTCATAAAATCTAGTTGCCAGATTCATAAAGGTATCCGTTTGTTTTTTGCCTATTTTTCCCCTGTGTGAGGAGTCACTGAGCACCTACTACTGAGGGCCAGGACCTCCAGCAGGCTCTGGAGACACAGAAATAAATAACATCTTTCTTGAGAAGCTAATGTTCTTCAGTCTGGGGGATGCACAGTCTAACAAAGGAGTTCAGTTTCTCCACAGGACAATTGCAAACGGGAAAAGTCCAGAGAGAAGGCAGGTCAGGCACAATACAATGTATTGAGAAAACGTTTAAAGTTTATCATACAAGTGTGTATATTTCCATTGCATAAATACCATAGACTTGCTTCCCAACACTGCCGTTAGGAAGATTTCATTAGACAGCTGTCTGCGAAAATGTACTATTTACATGAATATATAATATTGCATGCATTTACATATTTTTTAGTAGGAGAGATTGCACTCTATTCCCCGGTGCTTTTGCGAGCATTCCTTTTGGTTCAAAATCTTCCTCTGACGAACATGCCTACATTGCAATCACTTCCAATAGCAGCTGGTGTGTCCAGACTTCTGCCAACGCCAGGTAAATTGCACACATCCTTTCTGTTGCTGTTAACTCCGTGGGGTGGGCACTGTTCTCCCCTGGTTGCAGAGTGCATGGAAATTGGGTTTTAGAGAGCGCCAGGGGCTAGCTGGAGCCACCAGTCTTCTGGAGATGGAGGGAAGATCTAATCCCTGTCTGCCTGACTGGAGGCAGTGTGCTCTTCTCCAAGCCACACAGCCCTTCATTGTCGGGTGCTTCTAGCTGAGTATCTGGCATGCATTTATTTAAATCTCTGTGGCTACCGGAAAGGAAAGTGAGAAAGGGGGAAGTAATTAGGATGCAGCTACTGCCAAAGCAGCCCTGGTAATCCAATATTCTCGCTGCAGCCAGAGCCATCCGTTTACGGCCA
The DNA here is from genome assembly GCA_028646485.1 of Cryptoprocta ferox. Classification (NCBI taxonomy): domain Eukaryota; kingdom Metazoa; phylum Chordata; class Mammalia; order Carnivora; family Eupleridae; genus Cryptoprocta; species Cryptoprocta ferox. The sequence goes on along the minus strand of CM053559.1, from coordinate 60,548,248 downwards.
ACCAGGCTGTGTCTCTCTACTCCTCAGAAACTTCTGGGGCTCCCATTGGTTTTAGGCACACCAGCTCGTTCCCATTTTTCCAGCCACATGTATCCATACTCTCTCCTGTCCTCCTCTGGAGCTGCCTCAGCCACGCTGGCCTCTTTTTGTCTTTTTCTCCCTCCTACACTTCAGTTTCCCCTGGGCCTTTGTTCCTGCAGCTTCTTTCATTAGGAGACTCCCACAATCTCTGCCACTTATCCGTTAGCTCTGCCTCTTGTTCTGGGTGCTCTCTGGCCCCTCCTGACAGTCTGTCCTGCGGCACCAGGCCTCCTCAACACTGCTCACTTGTGCACCTGCGTTGCCCCTTCATGGAGGCCATCACTGAGTTATCAAGACAGGTGCAATCTGCTTCTGTGATAATCTGTCCTCCAGGAGACAGTTCTGGAAAGGCAGGGATGCTACAGCCTTTGCCCACCCTTATCCTGGCCCTGAGCACTGTGTGGGTAAAGACTAGGCACCCCCCAAATTGCTGAAAGAATGAATCAATCCTTCAGTCTTTCCTATTAGTGCACTAGGTAGATAAGGATCGCTTGTCCACATTCTCAGTGGGACCCCCCTCAGTAGGTCCCTGACTTGACTGATTATTTGATGATTTGTCTCTTCCCCTGAAGGCACCTTAAAGTCAGAGTTCATGATTACTTTCCTCCCCATTGTGAGCTTTGCACAGTACCCACACAGAGTATGCCCTCAATACATTTTTGTTGAACAGACAACTTCGGGACCTACTGACTTAAAGGGGAGTGATTCATAAGTCTGAGAGTAAAGGCTACATACAGTAGCCTTTTTCTACTAATTCATTTTTTTTTTTGCTACTAATTCATTTGACAGTAATTCAAATTTGTATGTATTTCACAAATCATTTAGCGGTGTTATTAGCCAGTTCTGAGATGAGTAAAACATTACAGCTGCAAACAGTTCCCAAGGAAAGTCTTCACACTGGCCCCAAGCCCCTCCTTGTGATGGAGTCAGCCCTCTGGCCAGTGAAGGTAAATTGTTTCTGTTCCAGGCAGAGGCAGATTTTCCATGAGAAGCTAAAGCTTCGGGACCCCTCACTCACAGCATGCACTCGAGGGCCCTGGAAGGGACCCTAGCAAAGGAAGATATTTTAAATCACAGTTAGTTACGGTCTTGTGTCTCTCCACTCTGACTTCCCTTCTGTCACTTTGTCAGGGGGATTAGAGTGGCCATGGGTACCCTGGGGTTCTGGATAAGGGAAAGTTGGGCTGGGGACATGTTGAGTTTTGTTTAGTGGAATGTATTCATGTGATCATCAGACATTTCTGTGTTACGTCGTGTCTAGTTATTTCATGAACCTCAACTATGTCGTGGCTAGAGTTCCCACTGTTAGAATGACTTCCAGGAATACCCCTGTTGCCTTTGGTGACAATTTACCTGGTGTTGTGACACCAAGGTGGTGGCTAGTATCAGTGAGGTTCCCTCTGGGACTCAGTTGCCCTGGTGCTGAAGACTGTGGGGTTATTGGTGGTGGTTTCCCTACAAGCCCTATACTTGTTGATTTCCTAGAAATGGCCTTTTGGTCTTTGCTTTCCTGGTCCAGCTGTGGTGGTGTCAGCTTCTAACTCCCTGCTTTAGTGTCCTTTTAGGAATTGCCTGAAGCACGAGAGGGGCTTCTCTTTTCATGGCTGAACTTGGACCAGGCTACAAAGCCCTCCCTGTGGCCTCAGGACAACCAGCATGGCAGAGACATCACTCTAGACACCCCAAAACTGTGCCCTGGAGAACAGACCATTCATAGGAGAAAGTAAAGGCAGACAGCGGGGTGAACAGGAAGCAGAGAGAGAAGAAAAGGGAAGATTACAAGCAGGGTGATAAAGGTAGCCAATGACATAGGCAGAAGATGGATGGCTGAGAAAGAGGCAGAAAAGAGAACAGAGCTGAAGTCTTCCCTTGCCAAATATGCATGCGTGGATTTGGTCAGTGGGCACTCTTCGCCAGAGTTGGTTCATGCCAGGCACCAAGGGAAGGGTACAGTGTGCTTTGTCTCTCCCCCATCACTACACTCATTTCCCAACCGGTTTCCCAGGAGTGATCCTATCCAAATGCAAGCCAGAGCCTGCCACTCCTCTGCTCTCCTACACTCTGACCTCATTTCCCTCCCTCTGTCCCAACCCTCAGTGGGTTTCAGCCAGACTTGCTGTTCTTCAAACCTACTAGACAGAAGCAGCTGTCGGAGGGCCTCTGCTCAGGCTGGTCCCTCTGCCTTGGAAGACTGGCCCCCAGAGGCCCTCCTGCCCCTCTCTTGCATCTACCAAGTCACCTACGTACTCAGGCCCTCCTGGTCATTCCACCTAAAACAGTATCTCTCCCAATGCTCCCTAGTCCCTTTCCTTTCTAACATAATGTGTATTCTATTTATTTCTGTCGTCCGTGGTCTTCCACTAGAATGTAAGCTCTAGGACAGGGATTTTTTCCACTGCTGAATCTCTTTCATCAAGAATAGTGCCTGGCACACAGTAGGCACATTTTAAGTATGTGTTGAAAGAATGACCTCACAAGATAGGTGCTATTATTAAGCACATTTTATAGAAGATAAAACGTGGGCTCACGAGTGTAGGGTATCTTGCCCAAGATCACATGGTGAAGCGAAAGAACAAGTGTTAAACTCAGACATGTTTGTTTCAAAAGCCTGTGTTCATAAATTCTTCATTGTAATACAGTCTTCCTCTTACTACAAGCTTTTGAGCTCAGTGTAAGGAACTAGTTTCTCACATCAGCCTTTCTTTATGGTTAACCAGACCACAAGGCCTTCAGGTGGCCTTTCTGAGTTGCAAGGTTTGGTGGAAAAGGATAAAGAACAAAGTCATAACGCATGGGCTATGTGGGGAAGTGAAAGAATAGCTTTACATCTATTTGGTTAAAAATAGGAATATGAGGGGCGCCTGGCCGACTCAGTTGGTTAAACATCTGACTGGCTCAGGTCATGATCTCATAGCTCATGAGTTCGAGCCCCATGTCGGGTTCCGCGCTGACAGGGAAGAGCCTGCTTGGGATTCTCTGTCTGTCTGTCTGTCTGTCTGTCTCTCTCTCTCTGCTTTTCCCCCACTCACTTTCTCAACAATGGAGTATTACTTGGCAATCAAAAATAATGAAATCTTGCCATTTGCAACAACATGGATAGAACTAGAATGCATTATGCTAAGCAAAATTAGTCAGAGAAAGACAAATTTTTTATGACTTCACTCATATAGATGGAATTTAAGATACAAAACAGATGAGCATAAGGGAAGGGAAGCAAAAATAAGATAAAAATAATATAAAGACAGGGAGGGGGACAAAACATAAGAGACTCTTAAATATAGAGAACAAACTGAGGGCTGCTGGAGGGATTGTGGGTGGGGGATGGGCTAAATGGGCAAGGGGCATTGGGGAGGACACTTGTTGGGATGAGCACTGGGTGTTACATGTAGGGAATGAATCATTGGATTCTGCTCTTGAAATCATTATTGCACTATATGCTAACTAACTTGGATGTACATTTAAAAAAATAAGTAATAAAAAATAAAACATTAAAAAAAGAATAGGAATATGAACTTGTTGATGCCAACCTCATCTGGGGTGTCTTGGAGTGGAAAGGGACTGCCTCCTCCGAGCAAGATCACCTGCAGGCAGGCCAAACAGGTGCTTGGGGCACTAGCAAAGCAAGGGCACAAAAATAATGACAGCAGTGTCCATATGGGTAATAGTTGGCTATTTAATATTTTCAAAAACATATGAAAGGTGTTATTGTGGGAAACGACAGAACTTTGAAGGACTTCCTTAGAGCACATGACTGATGGCATTGTTTCAATATTAAATTACATGTGAAGAGCATCATTAACTTTTCGGCGCACAGTCTCTGAAGGTCAGTCTGGCCCTGCTGATCCTGACTGATGGGGTCAGGGGACTTATTTTATCTTTCACTTACTTTCAAAAAGGTAATGTGTGTGTGGTTTCCACTACATAATGAGAAGTAAATGGGGGCAAGAACAGTTGTTTTGCAAATCCTTAAGGAATAATAGTGGTGTTTCAGGGAAGTTTGGTTCCATGCTGTTATTTTAAAATCATAGGGGCGCCTGAGTGGCTCAGTCAGTTAAGTGTCAGACTTCAGCTCGGGTCATGGTCTCACGGTTTGTGGGTTCGAGCCCCACATTGGGCTCTGTGCTGACAGCTCAGAGCCTAGAGCCTGCTTCAGATTCTGTGTCTCCCTCTCTCTCTGCCCCTCCCTCCCTCCCTCTCTCTCTCTCTGTCTCAAAAATAAATATTAAAAAAATTTTTTTTAAATCATAGGGGTGCCTGAGTGGCTCAGTTGGTTAAGGAGCTGACTCTTGATTTTAGCTCAGATCATGATGTCATAGTTGGGTTTAAGCCCCACATTAGGCTCTGTGCTGACAGCGTGGAGCCTGCTTTGGACCCTTTCTCTTCCTCTCTCTCTGTCCCTCTCCTGCTCATTCTCTATAAATGAATAAATGAATGAGTAAATAAATAAAGTTAAAAATATAAAATAAAATAAAATCAGACTTGGAGGTATGAGGAGCTCCTATCTTTCCTTCTTCACGTTTGTCATGGCACCTTTGTGACGCCTTCTCAGTCTGCTTTCCTGAGCTCCCCTCCTCCAGAAGTTCCTTACTCCCTCTCCTGTGCCACAGATATTATGACGTTACCACGTTGCATCATAATCCTTTGATTCACTTCAGATCCCCTGTGAGAGTCAGGACTCCTGGAAGTACATGGCTTATTCCTTATTGTACCTCGTGCATCTTTGTATCCAGCACAGCTCCTGGGACACGCTGAGAGTTCTGACATTTTGCCAACGACAATTAAAACCAGACTCTGGAGGCTAACAGAGTTTCTAAGGAAAAGATCTTCTTGGGTGAATTCCCTCATAAGACACACCAGGTGCCTCTGTTGTTTACGAAACAGGTTGTATTGGAGCGAGGGCTTCTAGAGCTCCCCATTTCTTGTTAGACTTCTGCTTGGCTGCTCTGTGACTCACAGCAGGAGGAGGAAGCACCAGCACCTCCTCCCATATCCCCCCCAAAGAAAAAATGACAAAATAATAGTCTTCAGGTCCCTTGGCTGTGGAGCCCGTGCCATCACTGTGTTTCAGTTCCTCATTCTGTAAGAACCATGAGTTGAAATGAGAGACTTCTGTGCCCTTCAGATTCTAAAAACACTGAGCTGTTGAGCCTCCTCATGGGTTAATATTGGCCCGTAACCCTGCTCTGCTACCCACTCTCTGTCGAGAGGTCAGGCCTGTTGCCTCAGAACAGACCTGCATCTGTACCAGTCCTTTGACCTTGCACTTTGTGACATGCCTTCCCTTTTGCTGCGAGTGCATTTCTCCCATAACACCTCTGCCTTCTGCCACCCACCTCTGTGTTCCACTGCTGTAACCTTGATTCTGTGGATCGAGCCTGCTCTCGATGGACATTTTAAGCAGATTTCATCCCTGCAAAGACGATAGGATAAATTTAGAACACTGCATATCCCATGATGCTATTTATGTACTTTATTTTAAACCACATATGCTGGGCTTTTGTCTGTCTGCTCTCAGATCTATTCTCTACCATCCTCTATCCTGGGCTTAACATCCCTGGGAACTGCTTCCCCCAGACTCCTGTACAGATCCAGCCAAAGAGGGCCAGTGAAGGAACCCTGGAGAATGAGAGGAAGGGAGAAGCCAGGTTATGTCTCCCCTTCTCTCTGCTTCAGATGCTGTCTGGCAGCATTGTATCGATTCTCCAGCCCCTGCTCTACAAACCCTTCCTCCGTGGTTCCAGCCTTAGCCTGCAAGTGCTGCAGTGGTTCCGGATTCTTCCAGATGGCCCCAGCACCCGGGTCACTCTGCTTTTTCCCTCGTCCCTCTGGCCTCAGGGTTGAGGGTGGCTCCCTCCTATTCTCCGGCCTCTTAACTCTTCTCTCATCTGTGTTAAACTCCCTCTGCAGTTTCTAGCTCCTGTCTTCTGATTGGACTCTGACTAAAACACTCTGAATGTACGCGTACACCACATATATGCATAAACACGTGAATATTTATGTGACTAGACATGCATGAAGATACATTTATGTATGAAAACGTACCAAAGAAGATCTGGAAGTTTACACATGAGACTGTTAACAGCGGTTTTATGACTGGGAAAAGGAATACGGAATTGTGAAGGAGAATTGTAGCTTTTTAAAAATAGCTTTATTGTGGTGTAATTTACATATATAAGACCATGACTTTCATATGTATGTATATGTGTTCTTTGGATTATTTTAGAATGAGCATGTATTTGCATTTTACTTATACAATATTTTTAAATAATTTAAAAGTATTAATAGCAGGAGGCAAAACATCCAGTACTGTAGCTGAAGCCTTAAACCATGTAGGGAGCGTTCTGTAGATGACACCACCATTCACTCATGCAACAGATGTTTCTTATTTACTATGTGCAGGGCAAGGAGTGTTCATCAGTGAACAATATGGGCATGATCCTTGCCAATATCACTTGCAGTAATCAAATACACAGTTATGTCAGTATTAATTAATCATGAGGAAGTAAAGAGGGCACTGAAAGGCCTCACCTAGTCAGGGAAGGTTTCCCTGAGGAAGTGACTTACCAGCTGAAAGCTGTAAGAAGGATGAGGAGAGATAAAGCTTCGTTGCTGGTGGGAAATGGACAGACAGAATGAGACAGTAAGATGGGCTGCCGCTGAGGGCTTCCCTGCTTCCTGTTCTTAGGGAAACTGCTCTAATGAGTTTGCTAGAAGGTGTTTCTCATTGAAATCCACAGTAGGATGCCAGTCATCTGGAAGTGGGCAGGATTTGTGTAGAAGTGGTCTCCTAGAGCTGTGGCCATGCCTCCCCCAGTGTTGGGCCCATTTTCTGCACCTCAGGTGGCTCTCACTGGGGAGAAAGGAAGCCAATGCTATGTGTCCTTTGGTAGCTGACAAGGCTGGTTTGGAAGTGGGTCAAAAGCTAAGGATACCTTGGGGCTAGCAGTGGTACCAAAGGTACCCATGTTCATCAACAGCCCATCCTTTAATAAAAAAAAAACAAATGACATCGGGGCGCCTGGGTGGCTCAGTCAGTTGAGTGTCTGACCCTTGATTTTGGCTCAGGTCATGATCTCATTGTTCCTGGGATTGTCGCGCTCTGCGCTGAAAATGCAGAGCCTCTCTCTCTACCCCTCCTCTGTACCCACACGCTCTCTTTCTCTCAAGATAAATAGATGAACATTTTTTAAAAACCTGACATTTTCTCAGTCTTAAGTAGAGTGGCATGTCAATGGCAAGACAAGTCCTCCATCTATCTTCCATCCATATTTCCACTCCTAAGCTCTTCTCGAAAAGAAATGCTGGAACTTGTGGGAATAGCTATCCGTGGAGCAAGTCTCATTTTTTCCAAGCTCTGTAGTTTCCTCTTTTTGAATAACTTAATTCAAATATTTTGCTTGTGTGTTCGTCTTTCCAATTCACAGACATTTTTGGCATTGGCTATAATCTCCTTATTTTATTGTAAGTCACCAATCTCATTTTATTGTAAGCCACCAATTATTCTGTGAAATTAGGTCACTTATAAAGCAGCCCATTAAATGCAATTATAGTTTAATTACAGCATGTCCAGTTCTCCCAGACTATGTAAAGTCAGACTATGTTTCCTTTTGATGTCCAAATTACAAAGGTAACAACAGGATCTGAGCTTGACCTCAGTGTCCTCCAGCTATTTCGGGGTGTCCCCAACAGGATGTGTCATTCGTGCTTACAAACCAGCTGCTGCAACCACGCAGATCCACCTGGTCCTTTCTATCCTGCTCTGGCTCCTCCTGGTCTGCTTCTTTCAGGGCCCCTTGGAAAGAGTCAGCACTGTCACTGCCCATTATGAAAGTAGTGCCACAGGTGCCAGGCCCACGGTCTCTCCTGGCACCACCAAGCCCACCAGCCTTTGGTTTGTCAGAGCAGAGTGAGGGTCCACAAAGGAGCAGAGAACATGGCCTCCTGGCCTCCCAGCTCCGTGCTATTCTTCATTACCCGGGATCTGAAGCAGTGATATTTGAGACTGAGAATCATAAAGGTTTCTTATGAATAGCTTCCCCACTTCTTGACCCTCACCCATCTAACATGGATGCTTAAAACCAAGTCCAAAAAGCTAGGTGGGAAGAGAATCCATGCCATCCCTCATGGTTCTTAGCCATCCCAGCAGCTACACTTGGGTCTACTCTCCAAGTCACACAGCAAAATTCCTCACGTCAGTAAAGGCAAGCAGGTGCTATAGTGTCTGTGGGGGTGGCCATTGTGCTGATGAGTGTCTGTGTTCACAGTCGAAAATTGGGCTCAGCTGATCAAAATATATTTTATGTAGTACTTAATAATTTTAATTCACTCCAACAACTGAAATACTTAGTTTTAAATAGATTCTGAAAAGAAGGGGGCCTGGGTGGCTCAGTTGGTTGAGAACCCCACTTGGGCTGAGATCATGATCTCGCGGTTCATGGTTTGAGCCCTACATTGGGCTCTGTGCTGACAGTCTGGAGCCTGAAGCCTGCTTTGGATTCTCTCTCTCTTTCTCTCTCTCTCTCTCTCTCTCTCTCTGTCCCTCCTCCACTCACACTCTCTCAAAAATAAATGAATAAATATTAAAAAAATTAAATGGATTCTTAAGAGAAATACCCCATATCACAATGTCATCACCCAAAAAAACTGAACATAGTACACATTTAAGTAAAAGAATTCATAAGAACCGCAAAGGTGAGAACCTGTTTATCGAAGGAGTAAAGCAAGAGCTCCGCCCCGATCTCATGTGTGGCTGGGGAGTGGAGCTGTGGTTTAAGAGCAAGGCCTGTGGTCTAGCAATGCTCTTGCATGTGTGAGGCCCTGCTTTACCTCAAGACAGGGCTTCTCCTGTTTCCTGGTGAAACTAATAATATTGAGAATGGGTCGGGGTGGGGCATTGACTTCTCAAAACATTTATTGTTCTTTCTTTTAACACTTACTGCATCCCTTCCTGTTGGGGATTTTAGAAAAAAAATTTTTAAGAAAGAGAGCACACATACGTGTGCAAATGGGAGAGGGACAGAGATTGAGAGAGAGAGAGAGAGAGAGAGAGAGAGAGAGAGAGAATCCCAAGCAGGCTCCGCACTCAGCTCAGAGCCCAATGCAGAACTCAATCCCATGATGCTGGGATCATGACCTGAATGGAAATCAAGAGTCAGACATTCAACTGACTGAGCCACCCATGTGCCCTAGAAAATTTTTAAAAAGTATAAAACGTACTCTTTAGAAGTTTACAATTTTAAAGAATTGAGTTTCTGAGGGCATTGTGCTAAGTGAAATAAGTCAGACAAAAACAAATACAGTACAAGTTCACTTATATGTGGAGTCTAAAAAAAAAACTCTTGGAAACGGAATGCAGATTGGTGGTTGCCAGGAATGGGAGGTGAGAGGGATGGGGGAAATGAAGGAAAGTGGTCAAAAGGCATAAACTTCCAGTTTTAAGATGTTAAGTTCTGGGAATGTATTGTATAGCATGGTGACTATAGTTAATCATACTGTATTGGATGTTTAATAGTCGCTAAGAGAGTAGGTTTTTAAAAAAAAAATTTTTTTTTTGGTTTATTTATTTTTGAGACAGAGAGAGACAGAGCATGAGTGGGGGAGGGGCAGAGAGAGAGAGAGAGAGACTCTGAAACAGGCTCCAGGCTGAGCTGCCAGCACAGAGCCCGATGGCAGGGCTCGAACTCACAGACCGCGAGATCATGACCTGAGCCGAAGTCAGTCACTTGGCCAACTGAGCCACCCAGGTGCCCCAAGAGAGTAAATTTTAAAAGTTCTCACAATATACATACAAAATCGTAACCGTGTCAGGTGATGTGCTAACTAACCTGTGGTAATTATTTTATACATATGTATATACAAATATATGTATATATGTATGTAAATAAATATATAAAATTATTACATTATAAACTTTAAACTCATACAGTGCTATATGTCAATTATACATCCTTATATAAAGCAGGAAAAAATTTAACTTTTTAGTGAGTCAGGCACTATTTAATTTACACTCACTTAATCCTTACGTAAGGTAAAAGCTATGACTGGCTTCATGTTACTAATGAGGAAACTGAAACTTGAAGATGTTGAGTGGCTTGCTCCAGGATGCAGCAGAGTTGGGAATCAGACCTGGAGAGCCAGATTCCAGAATCTTTGCTCTTCTCCAAAGCATCATTCCTCCCTACCATCCCCACCCCTGAACACTTTCATTAAAAATCTTAGAACTGTTGCCAACCAGGTCAGATTCCCCTTAGTACATACTTGATTTGAACATAGTAAAGTCTGTAAGTTGGTGTAAATATTTTCTTCATTGACTGGTAAAAATTCTAAGAATAACCTCACCAAATTACAATACTCCAGTTCTCTGAGCAGAAATTTGAATTAAAAAGCTTTAGATTCTTAAAAAGTAATAGAGCCTTTAAAATATTACCACTGGTTATACTTATAGCCATTAGAATATAAATACAGAAACTTAGAGGAAGTTTTCACTAGGCAATAAACTAAGATGTACAAGCATTTTAAGAGTGAGATTGTAGTAACTACACATTATTTCTCTAAATTTGATAATATAAATATATTTCTAATAAAATAATAATAATAATAATAATAATAATGAGAGATTGTGTTCCTGCAAGAAAAACTATTTTAAAAAGGCATGGCAATACTCTGATTCTGATAATATTAGGACAGGTGTAAGTTGTCTGCCCAGGATGGGGACTCTTCGCTGTGATATTAGGACTCATGCTAGGTGAAGAGACACAGCACAGCACAGAGCTTAAGAACATGATGCTAAAGGCCAGATCTCAGTGTTGCCATTCACTAGCTCTGTGATCTTGGGCAAATTACCCAACCTGGCTAGATCTGAGTTTCCTAATCTGAAAAATGAGGGGAATAACATTACCTACTGTTATAGATTGAACGTGTTCTCAAATTCACGTTGAAGTCCTAATCCATCCCCCCCCCCCCCGCCCCCACCCCCTACCCTTTGGCTATATTTAGGCATGAGGCCCTCTAGGAAAGTAATTAAGGTTAAATGAGGTCCTAAGACTGGGGCCCTGATCCAATAAGATTGGTGTCCTTGTAAGAAGAGACAGGAGCATGCTTGCTCACTTTCTCCTGCAGGAGCACAGGGGAAAAGCCATGTGAGCACAGAGCAAGAAGGCAGTCCCGTCTGCCACCCAATGAGAGAGCTCTCCCCAGACACCAGCCCTGATGCTGGCACCTTGATCTTCCGGCTTCTAGTCTCTACATCTGTGAGAAAATAAATGTCTATTGCGTAAGCCAGCAGTTTATGGTATTTCGTGATGGCAGGCCCAGCAGACTAAGACACCCACACTGTAAGGTTGTTGAAGGATTAAATGAGCTGATACATATGAAGAACTCTGCACAGTGCCTGGCACCTGGAAACTCTGGGTAAGGGTTAGCTGGCATTGCTGACCCCAGGGCTGTGGACTCAGGTTTTGAGAACTGGCGATGTTGTGCACAAATGTGGCAGACACAAGTGTACAAGGATAGACTAGGTTCTGCACAACAGATTCAAGAAACTAATTTTAAATTAATTAAGGGGGAAGACATTTTTATTCTGAAGTGAACTCAGTCAGGCCAAAGTAAACGTGCCAGCCTATGTGAGGGCTGACACCATGCTTTCCTCCCTCTCGTCTAACATGTCATGGTAGTCTAAAATGGCTTCCTCCACCTCTCCACTTACCCTCCCAAATACAACCTCAATGGTAAGTAAGTTGTTATGGAAAATGGAAAATGGAAAAGGAAATGTATGTATAGATAAAAAAAAAAAGCCTGTAGACCATAGATGTTGGTTGTAGTTTTAGGAATTCCAATATGATGGCATCAAGTCAAACCCTAATTTTAAATTTTTTAATGTTTATTTATTTTTGAGAGAGGTAAAGAGAGAGAGAGAGTGTGTGTGTGAGCGGAGGAGGGGCAGAGAGAGGAGACACAAAATCTGAAGTAGGCTCTGCGCGGTTAGCACAAAGCCAACCCGGGGCTCAAACCCTTGAACCTCGAGATCGTGACCTGAGCTGAAGTTGGACACTCAACTGACTGAGCCACCCAGGTGCCCCCAAATTCTAATTTTAAAATAATAGAGGTCAGAATGTTTAAATGCTAGTATTTAAATTATTTTTCCCTTTTAATGTACTAAATTTACATATATTATAATTCTTTAGTCTTCAGTAATTATTATGAAAGTAAACTTGGGATAGAAGAATCATTTCTAGGGATGCTTGGGTGGCTCAGTCGGTTGAGCTCCCGACTTTGGCTCAGGTCATGATCTCCTCGTTCATGAGTTCAAACCCTGTACTGGGCTCTGTGCTGACAGCTCAGAGCCTGGAGCCTGCTTCAGATTCTGTGTCTCCCTCTCTCTCTGCCCCTCCCCTGCTCGCATTCTGTCTCTCTCTCGAAAGTAAATAAACATTAAAGAAAAAAGAAGAATCATTTCTATGAAGGGTCAGAGAATCCTATGGAAAAGAGACAACTGCTTTCAATAAATGTAGAAATATTCTCTCAGTTTCAAAGTATCACCTCTATTGGGGTGGAGGAAGAATAGTTGGGGAAACAGGAGAGAAAGAGGGAATCACAAGCATAAGTAGAGGAAGGGAAAGGGAAGAAAAAAATGTAGAAGAAAGTAAAAGGAGGGAAAAGAGAAAATAGAAGAATAAAGAGGATTTTGAACAATTGGATTCTCTATGTAGGTTTTGAGGGGCTATTTGTCAAGGTCATTTATAAAGTTCCTCCAGGGGGAGAGGAGCAACGACAGTCTTCCCCATCCTTTTAAAGTTTAGATGAGCTCACTATCCAGTTCACGCAGCTTCAACTGCCCAAAACTTGGGAAGAGTGGCCTTTGGCCTGCAGGACAGCAGGCCCTCTAGGTCTGGAGATGTAGCATTGAGGTCTGGTTCCAGCAGTAAGATTCAGACCTGTACAAGGAATAGTCCACCACCCCCACTCTTTACTCAAGTGCCACATAGGAGAAGGTCTCCCCTTGAGCTGGGTGACTCCACTGTGCCCACCGTTTCGTGTTCCAGGACTGGGGCTCTGCAAGTGTGGGTCCTGATAGAGAACCACAAATGCGGGGAGTATGATGGGGAGTGACTGAGACAGCTATCTTTAGCTTCCTTCCTTTCTTCAAGGCTATGGTCCAGAAAGAATACACCCTTCTAGCCTTTTATAACTTGAAAGTAGAAAAGGAAAACTTTGATTAATGAATAATGAATATATTAATGAATTATCTATCTATATATATTTTTTATGTGATAGGTATTGGGAATACAGATAGGCACTGGGGAAGATGCCTGAGTTTCTGCCTCCTTAGGTTGACATTGGAGTGGGGGAGGCAAAAAAAATTCATCATTTGCACCATATTTTGTACCCCTCCATCCCCACTAAATATGGGCATATCTTGGAATATACACTTTGATGCCCATTCCCTCCTTCTGGCACCAACTCCAGAAAGCAAGAGGCTTTTTTTGTCCTTGATTGGTCTTCAAATCCCTCAAACCTTGCCTCTAGTTCTGAGGAGTTTTATCTTACACAATTAAGCAAGGAATCTGACCTATACTTGTAGGTCAGAAATTTGGGGTAAATAAAAAAAGAAATCTCTGATGTCCAGGAAATAAATAATCTGAAAGGCAGCTGTTGCATTTCCTCACTTTTAAAATTGTTTTATTAAAAAAATAACTTTTTCACATTATTTTACTTTAATTCAACCCTCACTCAAGCAAAACGAAACAAAGCAAAAAAAAAAATTGCTCATCTTTAAACCCAGGACAGGATCTTTAACAAGGTCAGCTCTGCCAGCTCCTGGGAGGAGGTTCATTCTGTGGGTTTCTGCTCTGGCAGCCTCTTTCCCTTGCTTACCTCCTGATTCTGAGTTCCCCAGGCTTCCATGGGAAGCTGGACTCATCGTTCTCCCTGGTATGGAATCAGAAATTGGCAGTAAAATTATGTTCCTTCCAGTTGTTCTGGGTGCTCTGGTACCTGCTCCATTTTCATCATCTTCTGAGCTTGCCTCAAAATTTTCTAGGAGAGTCAGGGGCTGTATTATTGAAAGAAATGCCTGAAGATCTAGGATAACTTTCACCCCACATCACTGTGGCTCCTTGGTAATGGGTTGCCCGTCCCTCTCCTGTCCACCCCTGTCTCTTACTCACTGGAGAAGTGTGTATGTGTGTGGGGTTTTTTTGTTTTGTTTTGTTTTGTTTTTAGATATAACCATCTCCCACCCCTAGGGAGTCTATGTAAGGATAATGGTAAAACTATCCCCCTGGCCAATGATTCATGTAGGGAAGTGCTTGTGACTTGATCCTGGCCAATAAAAATAAAAATAAGTGGGTAAAGCAAGTGGCAGAAAGATCCACAAATGTTTCCTTGCTCTTAAATTGAAACTTATGAAAATGATATGGCATGGTATGATTGTGGCCATTTGCTAGCGAAGCTTGCCTAAGGACAAAATTAACATGTTACGGATGGTAAAGTAGAAAGATGGAAAGAATGTAGGTCTTTGACTGATGATGGTGAGCTACTGAATCCAAGTGACCATGGGACTACCCTACACAAGACGTATTACATAAGGTACCACATATTCCTTATTGCATAAGTCAGCTGGGTTAGCATATTCTGTTATACCTGAAGGCTCTCTGATACACCTGCGTATGCCCATCAGTATAAACACCGAAGAGGCTCAGCTGCGGGTCAGACGTACGTTGTTGTTTGACCATCCTGCGATTTCACAAGGAGGAAAATGACAGCATAAGAAATTCATGCCATGGACTTATTTATTTATGATAAAATTTTTTATTTTCAGATCATCGTAGAGCCACATGCAGCTGGAAGAACTAATACAGGGAGAGCTGGTGTACCCTTCAGCCAGTTTTCTCCAGTTGCAACATCTTACAAAGCTACAATACACTATCACAACCAGAAAACTGGCATTGACATAATCCATGGATATAATTCAGATTTCACCCATTTTACATGTACTCCTTTGTGTGTGAGCATATTTTGTTCTATGCAATTTTATCACATGTGTAGGTTTGTGTATTCACCATCATAGTCAAACTACTTCTTTTTTTCTTTTCTAATGTTTATTTATTTTTATTTAAAATAATTTTTTTACAGCTTATTTATTTTTGAGATAGAGAGAGACAGAGGATGAGTGGGAGAGGGGTAGAGAGAGAGAGAGAGAGAGAGAGAGAGAATCTGAAATAGGCTCCCGCCTCTGAGCGGTCAGCACAGAACCCAATGCGGGGCTCCAACCCATGAATTGTGAGATCATGACCTGAGCCAAAGTCGGACACTTAACCGACTGAGCCACCCAGGCACCGTTGTTTATTTATTTTTAGAGAGAGAAAGAGAGACAGTGTAAGTGGGGGAGGGACAGAGAGAAGGAGACACAGAATCCAAAGCAGGCTCCAGGCTCTGAGCTGTCAGCACAGAGCCCGACGTGGGGCTCGAACCCACAAACTGTGAGATTAGGCCCTGAGCCAAATTCTGAGGCTTAACCGACTGAGCCACCCAGGTGCTCCAAGATTTATTTTTTAAAGAAACTTCTAAACTCTTTTACCCTTTTGGCAGAAATTGCAGTGATTTTCCTTTTTTGTTGTTGTTTATTTTTTTTTGACAGAGAAAGAGAGAGCAAGCCAGGGAAGGACAGAGAGAGACGAAGAGAGAAATCCCAAGCAGGCTCCACACTGTCAGTGCAGAGCCCAATGCGGCACCTCCCTTGCAGTATTTTTCAGTGTTCCTCAGAATCCTTGGAGTCTCACCCCTCCAACTCAGTTCAGTTGGAGCAGGTTAACATACATGTATTTTATATGTTGAGCTTTTAACAAGCCTTCATCAGGGGAATAAGTTCTTAGCTTAAAAACAAACAACAACAAAAATGGAACTGATAACCTATGATATCAGTTACTTGGATAGAGCTTTATATTCTTTCAAGTCACTTTCTAGTCCATCATCTTTCTTAAGTCTTAAAACAGCTCTGATTAAGTGTCTAAAGTAGTGAACACATTAAAAAAACATGTATGTGATCAATGGTTGTGGGAGGCTTACTACGGGCATGGTCCATAGGAGCTGAGCTATTAGAAAAGGAACCCTGGAGTTCCATGGCACAAAATCCTCTGCTGGGAAGGAGTGTTGGCCCCCTAAAGTGCTTCCCAACTCCCTCCCTTGGCTAGATTCCACCAGAACTGAAAATTAAATCCTTTGTGTCAAAGGACGGGATTTGTTCTGGAACAGGTGATTTCAGCACTGTGCCGAGTAGTATTACAGAAGCTGGGAAGCATTGTTCTATAAGACAGATGCTTTCATGCTCATCACCTGTCATGCACCAAGGTTAGCGATGAATTCCACGAAATTTCATAGGCTTTACTGGGGAAGTTTACAAAGCAAGAATGAACAAGAAAACAGAAGAGATGGGCCAAGATTCTCTGCTGGACACAGCATGGGTGGACATTGCAGGGAAGGGAATTTGTCCCCTTGCTGCTTATAGGGCAAGAGTGGAAATGACCTAGATGGTGGGGGAATAATCAAACTTTTTGGATATCATCCAGTTTGGGGTTAGATACTAGGTCTTTATAGGAGTTGCCTGGGAAAATCAGTTACCCAGCACCTGAAGACCATGGTTCTATGAAAGGGAGAAACTGGTCCCGTGAGAAGTCTGGGTGCAATCTTTTCTGCGGGAAGTGAGAAGGCCAGGCCCCAGCTGGCTTCTCCAAGCAACCCAGAACGAGGTCAGTTTTTGACAATGCTGCTCATGGCACCACGAGTCTTATTCATTTTTATATCTCCAGCACTTAGCACAGAGCCCGGCACAAGATAGGTACATGAGCACTGCCTGATGACTTAATGAATAAATACACTTTCGTGCCAATTGAAAACAACTGATTTTGTTCTGGCTGATGAAACGAGAGGAGGGCAAATAAGAAACATTGTTGGCTACATTTCTCGAATCTGTGGAAGTCTGTATGCATGCTGTGTCTCTGCTTTGGTAAAACCTCTTTGAAGAAGCTCTAACTTTATGAGAAGGCTCCCTGGCTGAGGCAAGGTCTACTTCTACTGAATTTCTATCATTTCTTTGCAGCCCTGGCAAGTAAGGCCGTGGGATCTGGATCTGAGTGTCTGGGATCTGAGACACTCAGTAAAGGAAGTCTCCACAGGCGGGCGGCAGCTCTGGAATTTCCCACAGCCACTCCTCCAACAAGCTTTGTAAATCTTCAGTACTTTGATTGAATTAGATGCACAGCATAATGGGAAGTAAGCCACTGTTTGTGAAATGTTTATGAAAACAATTTGAAAAGTTACATCCCTGAAACAGTTTTCTGTCAGACAGGGTTTTCTAAACTCTTCCCCACTGAAAACCCCTTTTAAAATGATTTCCCCCACAGAATCCCTGCTTTGAAAGATTTTGCAAATACATTTGTTAAAGAACAATGAATTTATCTTCCCAAAAGTCAATCAAGGAATCCAGATTTTTTTTTTCCTAACTAAAAGTCATCCTTGAGGCTTTATTTTGAGTAAGCAATTACTTTCAAGCTTCCTGAAAAACTGAAAGTAGCTGGAAGAATTCTACCCTGCCCCCTCGGACTGTGGTTATTACTTTCTGAAACTGCTAGGCTTCTAAGTTTGAAAGCAGCCTTTTGGATGGCGGGCAGATTGCACCAAATTAACACAAGCCTGTGGCTGACTTCTAGGTCTTTTGCTATCAATTTAACCTCATGACTGGTAATGAGTACTCGACTGTGGCAGCTCTTCTTGCCCCAAATTCTCCCTGTCTAGGTGTCCTGCTGAGTGGTGAGATTTTTGTCTGCCAGACTTTTGCCCCAGCTTTGTGTTAATGTGATATTTCGGGAGAATGTTGAAAAAGCAAACTGGCATTTTACCAACGCCTTTTACCTAAGGAGATGTCCCTTTGAGATGCAGAATAAGCTACTTGTCTCCCTAGGGGAAATTCTTCTTCGAGGTACAGAGTGGTTACTTTGGGATGAGGGAAAAATTCTCAAGTAAGCAGTAAGCAACACTATTTTCTAAAAGGAAAAAAAAAGATAACTTTTATTACCTTCATAAATTGTCATAGCATTCTTTTTGGAGGAAAGATTAGAGTAGATAGGAGCTTGGAAATCTGACCTTGGCTGGTATGAGAGTAGAGAGAATCTGGTACTTGATTTCCCCTTTAGGTTCTCAGTGTTCCAGGAAGTGGTTTGCTCAAGTTTCTTTTCTCCATTTAGTTCTCCTGAATGCCCAGCTTCAGTGCCTGGGCATTGCTGCCAGGGATCCTGCTGGCACATTCAGCTGCCATTCAAGGAAGCAGCCCTCCACACCGCCTCATGCTTGGAAGTCTGTCTTACAGCATAAAACAGGTGGAAGGGACATTCTGCCTTTAGAGTGCTACTGGCATGTCTTGCTACTTCTACTGCCCGATGCCAAGAATGACAAAAATCTTTTGTGTATGTTTGGGGGTGGGAAAGACCAGATAGTACTGTGAATAGCAGTCAACTTGCTGTTTGGGCAAGATTCCCAGGGCAGCTGTTGTAACTCAGGCAGCAATAACTCTAACACTTGGCTCTTGTTGCTAGGATGGGTTGATAGAAACTTTGGACAAATCATTTAAAAAATTATGCTCCTGTGATATGTTGAATGTGTCACTGATCAACTCAAAAGCTGAATGTTTGTTAGTATCATAATCATGAAGTACAATGAGCATGCTAATCAACTAGGGCTGTGATTACACTTCCATTTCCATTCTAAATATCTTCTGCTTTCAGTAAAGTCATTGGCATCTGTTGGCAAAAATTTGAACTGATGCGAGATTTGCAATCTGTAGCTACAATTGGAACAAGATTACCTTTTTCATATGTTGGTAATCTTTTTTAAAATGTTTATTTATTTATTTTTCAGGGAGAGATAGAGAGAGAGAGAGTTAGCAGGGCGGAGAGAGAGAGAGAGAGAATCCTACTGACAGTGCAGAGCCTCACATGGGGTTCAAACTCACAAACCATGAGATCATGACCTGAGCTGAAATCAAGAGTCGGACACTTAACTGACTGCGCCACCCAGGTGCCCCAAATGCTGGCAGTCTTATTTACACTAACAGGTTAGTCAACTTCACAATGGAATTGTAAGGTCTAACTTGTGAGTTTGCCAATCATTTGTTCTTAGCCACAGACTTCAACCTACGTTTAATTTTCAGTCTTGACACATACATGTACATATACATAAACATTCTTTTATTTTTTTGTGTAAAGAAAAAGACGATGTTAGTACTCAAGTTGTAGATATTCAGGCTAATTAAATTTACACTCCAGTAGGAGACAAAAATATGACTAATTGAAATAAATTATTCCTGGAAAGTGAATTCTCAACATAAAGTTATATGAATTTCAACATTGCCAAGTTAAATCTCCTCAAGATTCCCTAGATCTTATTAATGAGCATCAGTTTTAAAAATAGTTACATGGTTTTGCCTTCAACGTTTCCTTTTTGTTGAACACATCCAGGCCAGTAATAAGGGATACAACTGTCCCCATTTCATAATAGGTTTAGCATGGGCATTGTTGATACAATTAATGATCCTGTATCACCAGCAAAGCATATAATTCAAATTGACCTTGGCCTAAATTGACTTACATTTTAATTTGGTTATTTGATCACAGCTGGAAAACTGGACACATGGTAACAGCCATCTGGCCTGCCCTGTGTCTGTTCATCCTGACCACTCACTACCTTGGCTTACCTATTAGGTCTCTTCTACTTTCTCACATGTGCCTCAGCCTCCCGGATCAGAGCCCAACATGGCCTCAGTTGTGGTACTGGCCAAGCTGGTCTGTCCTGCCTATCAGCTACCATTTACCTGTGCCAGACTCTCTGTCCTTCCTGGTGCCGGATCAGCCCAGCAGCCCCTGCCGGTTTTGTTGTCTGCTTCCTAACCCGTGCCTCAACAACTCCCGTGGTGGCCTCTTCTGCCACCACGTTTTCTCTGACACTCTTGATTTCTGCCTGTATTGGCAGTGATCAGCTCTGATGCTGCTCCTTGCATGCGCCCACGTTCTGCTAAAGCCAAAGCACGAGGTAAACTCTTGGCTCTACCACACTGACTTTGGTCCTTCCCCCAACCCATTGGACATGACACTGGCACTTGATCTTCTGGGGACTATAGTCGTCGCTTTCTACTTTTTCTTTGAGAATTCTTTCCCCCTTGCTGCCTCCTCCTTCCTGCTCTCAGACCCTACAGTAACAGGGATGCCTCCTGCTTCATGTTGCCTTCCTGTTAGTGCCTGTGAGTGGGCCAGCCCAGCAGGTCCTCAGGACTGGCCCACATTCACTTGGATGCTCTTGCTACCACCTGCTTATATGCCCTCCACCATTGCACTGCTTTTTGGACAGGCTGATAGTGTTGCCTCTGTTCACCTGCCTAAGGTTTAAGGCAAAATAAGCCTACAGATCAGAGCAGATGCAGCTAAATGGAAGTGGGAAAAGTGAAACTTAGTTGGGGGAAGGGGTTATGGGAAAGGAGGTAGGATGAGAGAATCTAAGTGGAGTTATTAGCAGGAGTAAGAGTGAATAACAGTGGTGCAAGATGGTGAAAGTGAGGAGGATGTGAGAAAGAGAATGTGAACATAAAGACAGCTATACTTGACCATGAAATCCTACCAACTCAGAGCCCTGGCATTGGACTAGTAGCATGCTCTACACACTTAATGGACATAGTTTAGTGAACCAATCTTATTTAATGAACAAATGTCCCAGAAGATTTAATGAGAATAAAATCAAGAAAGGAAGGAAGTTCTCTGATTCCTTAAATATAATTTGTGAATTCTGTGGAAATAAGGCTGCTACATAGGGCAGTAAAGGAAATCCACAGCTTTAACATGACTTTAAACATAATTTTATCGTATCCCCAAGAGATAATATAATTGGTGTCTGAGTGCAAAAATCTTGGGAAACGATGGAGTAAAATGTTACATGAGGAGAATGGTTTTCCACAAAATTAGATTTTTTTTGGTGAAACAAAGCAAAATAAGGTAATTCCCCATAGCAATAAATTAGGGATAATGCTAAAATTATGTTAAAAAGGAGTGGGAAACAGGCTGTTCAAACGCAAATCATCATAATAATCCATTATTCACACATATTTATATTTAAAAAATTTTTCAATGTTTATTTTTTGAGATAGAGGCACAAGCAGGCAGGGGCAGAGGGGGGACAGAGGATACAAAGTGAGCTCTCTGGTGATAGCAGCAAGCCTGATGTGGGATTTGATTCTGTGAACTGCGAGATCATGACCTGAGCCGAAGTAGGGCGCTCAACTGACTGAGCCACCCAGATGCCCTGAAACTTTATATTTTTTAAACAGAATATTGGTGAACAAGTTATTAGATACTCAGACAATCATCAAGATTTGTTTTTACACTTGTAGCACCTACATTGTTTCTATCTACATTGTTTCTATCCTTGATCACACTTTTAAATTTACTTCAAAGTAAATGGTGGTGTAATTTTTTTTTCATTTTATTTATTTGAGAGAGAGAGAGAGAGAGCAAGCATGCAAGCTAGGGAGAGGGGCAGAGGGAGAGAGAGAGAGAGAGAGAGAGAGAGAGAGAGAGAGAATCTTAAGTAGGCTCCACTCAGCGTGGAGTCTGCTACAGGGCTCGAACCTATGCCCCTGGGATCATGACTTGAGCTAAAATCAAGAGTCAGGTGCTCAACCAACTGAGCCACGCAGGTACCCGGGTAAACAGTGCTTTAAAAGGATTTTCTAATGTCTCTTTTGAGATTGTGGACAGGAGTTGGTAAAAGTGGGAGGATGAGGGAGATAGAAGGCATGGCATTCTGTGTTATTATAAAGCTTCCAGTGTTATAAGTGAGATTATATTTTTGATTATGCTCAGCTATTTTCCAGACTGATAGCTATTTATATCTGCAGTTAGAAATTCAAAAACCCTCTAAAATGACTTATTCTATTTTTCTAATAAAGGAATGAAGGAGGATTCTGCCGGTTGCAGCTTTAATAAAAGAGCCTTACTCTTGTATTTGAAGCGTCCAGAAATAGTAATTGACACTGCCAAATAATCTGCAGGGGATTCTAATACATTCCCATGTGGAGTCCTTACAATTTGCCGACATAGAGCATCTCTACCATGTGCTCCCGGATCTGTATCAGGAAATGGATCATAGAAGTGGGTCCTATTTCCCTATAAGAGCAGTGTCATAATTGGGGTTCTATCACCAAGGACCCAGAAGTACTAAGTAGATTATAGATGCAAACAAGGTGTGTAATGAAGGCAAGGCTATAACTATACACCTACATACTAATTTAAATAACTAAATATACTCTATGTCCTAAAAAATGGGTGTTCATACATTATGCAGTTTCCTTCTCAAAGTGCTATAATAAAAATTTATTTCAGACAGAAAATAAAATTCTATGAAAGCATAGGATTTAAAATAAATTTTAAGTCTTCATAATTTTTATTTAACTATTTCAGAGATCATTGAAATTAGCAAGAGGAACTGATCCAACTGACTCATTTTGTAGATGAGAAGAATGAGACCCTAGAGGAGTTAGATAAATTGCCAAAGTTAGTAGAGTCAGGACAAGACTATAAGACCACTAACTCCTAGGACAAGACCTCTTTACTTTATCTTGCAGCCCAGCAGATCAGTGATGGTTCATTGGTGTTCATAACATATAGAAAAACTTTGGGGGTATTAATTACTTGAATAGCTCAGGTCATGTTCAGAAACTATATGAGAAAGTCTGAAAACAGATCATTTTTCTTCATCCATTTTTCCATGGTAAGCAGATAGGATTGAAATCATTGTTGTTTCCAAATTATTTCGATTCCTCATTCTCTCCACTAAATGGTAAATTTCTGTATGGCCAAATATCCCAGTGAAAGCAAAATCAGAAAAAACTGAGCTCTAGGTCTAAATTAAAACAAATGAAGATTGATGGTGATGTAGCAAAATGGGTAAATCATTTATCTATCTATCATCTATCTATTTTTAATTCCAGCATAATTAACATACAGTGTTACATTAGTTTCAGGTGTGCAATATAGTGATTCAGCAATTCTGTACATTACTCAGTGCTCATCATGATAAGTATACTCTTAATCCCCTTCACCTATTTCACCCATTCCCCACCCATGTCCCCTCCGTTACCATCAGTTTGGTCTCTGTAGCTAAGAGTTTGTTTTCAAGTTTGTCTCTTTTTTTCTTTGTTCGCTTGTATTGTTTCTTAAATTCCATGTACGAATGAAATCATATGGTATTTGTTTTTCTTTTACTTATTCCACTTAGCATTATACCCTTTAGATCCACCCATGTTGTTGCAAATGGCAAGATTTCATTCTTTTTTTATGGCTGAGTAACATTCTCAGAATGGATAAATCTTAAAAATACAGTGTTAAGTAAAAAGAGCAAATTGCAGGAGGCTATATGCAATATGGTGCTACTTTTTAGAAAAGGTTAAAATATTCATTTATGTATATTTTGTTTAGGAGTACATACATATATTCTCATCCTATAAAAACATGCATAGGATGATAAACACCAAATTCATGGTAGTTGTTGCTTGAAGGGAAGGATGATAGGCAGTGGGATTGGGAGAGATGATACCAGGGATTTTTCATCTGCAACTAAAATATATTACTTGTTTAAAAAATTCTAAGGAAAGTGCTCAGGCAAATAAGGAAAATGTTAAAATTTGACTTAGCTGTATAACGGGCACCTAGAAGTTCATTCTATGATTCTTCATAATTTTTTATATTCTGGATGCATCTCACTATTCACGTAAAAAGAAAGAACAATTCAAGTTTCAGCAAAAGGAAACCAAGTATTTGAACAAACACATTAGACATTAGGAATATTTAAATACATTTTTGATCTAAAACTTGGTTGACACAAGTCTATTTATGGATGAAAAGTGTTATAGATTTAGCCCCATTCGAGAATTGTAATTTATATGTAAACTGGTGTCCCATGAGATACAGCCACTGCAGAGACTCATTCAAAAAACCAGAAGTCTAATCTCAGAAGACTTGGGAAATAATGAAGCCCCTGGCATGGGTGTGGTTGCTGCCTTTTGGCTCCCACACTATGGAAATGTGTTTGCTTGTGACTGGGGAGATAGTACTATTGACATATGTGACAGCCAGCATAAGGATTTGATCCACCCTTAAGATATATGGTCTAACTGGGCTTCTAGAATTCTGTGTGGACTCATCTTCTCTGGGTAAGATGGTAATTGTGATTCACCCTTTCTCCCAGATCAGCAATCAGATTCCTTTCTCCTCTCCCTTTTTGCAGAGAACTCTGTGAATTATATGATATTAAATCATTCCCAAACCTGGGATCCAAGATCCTACATTACTTCTTCCTTATCTATTTGAATATGTTTAAAATGATGTATTCTCGGGGCACCTGGGTGGCTCAGTCGGTTAAGCGGCTGACTTCGGCTCAGGTCATGATCTCACGGTTTGTGGGTTTGAGCCCCGCATCAGGCTCTGTGCTGACAGCTCAGAGTTTGGAGCCTGCTTGGGATTCTGTGTCTCCCTCTCTCTCTGACCCTCCCACGCTCATGCTCTGTTTCTCTCTGTCTCAATAATAAACATTAAAAAAATTTTTTTTTTAAATGATGTATTCTCTAAGCTATGACTGTATTTTTTTCCTGATAAAGTGAACTTGTTATGTAATTTCTACTTTCTCCCTTGGAGTCCTGTCATCTACACCAAATTAAGTTTTTAGTTACTCTGTTTATAGTGTGTAGAATCAAAAATATGTTCTCTTTTGTGGTGCCTGGGTGGCTCAGTTGGTTAAGCATCCGACTTTGGCTCAGGTCATGATCTCAGGGTTTGTGGGTTCAAGCCCCACGTCAAGCTCTGTGCTAACAGCTCAGAACATGGAGCCTGCTTTGGATTCTTTGTCGCCCTCTCTTTCTGCCTCTCCCCCACTTGTGCTCTTTCTCTATCTCTCAAAAATAAAAAATAAACACGTTAAAAAATTTTAAAAATGTGTTCTTTTTCTAATTTCACTGCTGTTTGAACTCAAACTTTTTAAAAAATCTGATTCCACCATTCATTAGTTTCCCCAAGCAGATTGGTAAATCACTTATACAGCTGATTTATTAAATAACATGATTACTAGCTCAAGTATTCATTTAATTGTATTCACATTTAGGGGCATCTGAAACTCTGAACCATTTATGTTAGATTTCTAGAATTCCTTTCCTCTGAAGGAATGATTCAGAGCTAAAGAAGAATTTTTAAAACAATGACTCTCATTCAAAAAAGCATATACTCGGGGTGCCTGGGTGGCTCAGTCGGTTGAGCATCCGGCTTTGTCTCAGTTCATGATCTCGTGGTTCGTGAGTTCGAGCCCCACGTCAGGCTCTGTGCTGACAGCTAGCTCAGAGCCTGGAGACTGTCTTCGGATTCTGTGTCTCCCTCTCTCTGACTCTCCCCTGCTCATGCTGTCTCTCTCTCTCTCTCTCTCTCAAAAATAAATAAAACATTAAAAAATATTCAAAAGTTATATACTCAACCTAGCAAATGAAAAGGGACAGCAAAAAAAAAAAAAAAAAAAAAAAGACAAAGATGGGGACAGGAGATTGAGAAGGAATCAAGAACAAGAAAGTGATAAGTTTGGGGTTGAAAAATTAGACTAAAAGAAGGCAGGATGGAGGAAAGCTTATCATAAATGTATGAAATGCAAATGTAATGGCATCTAGAAACAAATTGAGGTCGTTTCTAAATTATGATTAGATCCAAGGTGTGGATCTGTGATTCCAGGGAGATTTAGTGTTATGGATCCCTTAATCAGAGGCTAATTCTACATCTTTGTGTTTTATTTCTATCTTCTTCTATCTCCTAGAGGTAGAAGCTAACAGCAATGTAGCGTTCTACCTTTCCAAAAGTAGATACTAAATTCCTATCTAGTGGTAACATTTCTTGTTTTTACTTGAATTATTTTATTATAGGACTCTGAAAACAATAGTTATGAAAGTAGCTAAGATGTCACAAATGAAGGTTTTTGAGTTCTGATTTAAAAATTGGAATAGGAAATGATGAAATGTAAAGGAAAAAAATTAGGCTTTCTCCTTCTTTTCCTTGGCAAATTAAATACCCAGTTATCAAAGAACACAAGAAAATACTGCATACATGAGCAGAACTGTTTCTAAATAAAATGTCAAGAATGTAAATGCTGCATCAGTTCCTAATTAAACATTCTGTAAATAAAGCCTTACTCTTCATTTTTGGTTTTATAGGAAACTGCCATTGTCAGAGATAGCCAATGAAATGGAATAGTAGAGCCACCCAGTGGCTAATGTGGTTAACCGCAGCAATAGTGCATTTCATGGTTCGTTTTGTCTGTTTCCTATTTCACAAATGAGTATATTTCCTCTTGAAGACATGACACTAAGTAACTTTAAAAAGAAACTTAATAATGTGATAGTAAATATGAAATCCATAACTTGACAATCATTCTCAAGTTAGGTCTTCATCTACAAGATTGAAGAATTTGTGATCAAGCAACTTTTTAAAATAAAACAATCATTTGGGGCCCCTGCGTGGCTCAGTCTGTTGAGCCACTGACTCTTGGTTTCAGCTCAGGTCATAATCTCATGGGTCATGAGATTAAGCCCGGTTCATGAGATCAAGCTCCATGTCTGGCTCTGTGCTGACAGTGTGGAACCTGCTTGGGATTCTGTCTCCCTCTCTCTCTGCCCTTCCCCTGTTCACGCTCACTCTCTCTCTCTCTCTCTCTCTCAAAATAAATAAACTAAAAAAAAAATCATTCAATCTTACCTGAATTAGTTTCTAAAAAAAAGTATAGTTTTTTTAGGCTACCAAAGTAGGTTCCTTTTTTAGTACCAATTTTGATTTTAGAAAATATTCCTTTTCAAACTTAAAATATGAAATTAACTTAAAGCCTGACAATGTCTGACTCCACCCAAATTGTCAATAAACAAAATGCATTAATATTTGAAAATATAAGGGCTATGAAAAGAACTGGTTGTCAAAAATGATGTTGTGCCTGGGTGGCTCAGTTGGTTTGACCATCGACTTTGGCTTAGTTCATGATCTCAAGGTTCGTGGATCCAAGCTCCATGCCGGACTTTGTGCTGACAGTGCTGAGCCTGCTTCGAATTCTGTGTCTCCCTCCCCTTCCGCACTCTCTCTCTCTTTCAAAAATAAACATTAAAATATTTTTTAAAAAGTCAAAATGAAACAATGTACCCAAATTGAGGTTTCTAAAGGAATATTGAAAAAACTGGAGAACCAATACATAACTGGTAGGGAGCAAAGATTGTGTCTCACATGAATCTGAGGAAAAGTACGAAATTATGCAGAGTACTCTTTTCCTTCTTTAAGCTTATTTATTTTCATTGGTCCCTTGGCATCCTCACGAATGTGAGTGGTTTATAAGGAGTGCCTCAAACTTTTCCCTTCCTGAAGTGTTACTCTATAAGCTGCACTTTGAGGTAAGAATGAATAAAAGATGGTTGTGTTAAACAAGGCATAACTTTCATAGACACAAAATGAAAAGGCTACAAGTATGTAATGATTACGAGATTCCAGTTACATGTACAATAACAACTAACAGATTAAAATACTGAGTTTGGCACTGGAGTTAGCAGGAAAATGCCTGTGGTCTGGCCAATCATTAAATGACAGAAGAAAGTGTATAAGAGAGAAGAATTAGGTGTAATGTTGGAATTCCTGGGGTTGTTTTCTCTGTTTCTCTAGGTAGATAACAAACAAATTTATGGTTAATCAGGGATGCTGCATTTAGCTACCTGAGATTCTTAGTAGATGCATGAAGAGTGACATTACCTCATCAGTTCTGAACTTTGTCTCTGTGACAATTCTGTAGTCTTTTTGCTAATCTCATGGTACATCTCCTCAGGATGGCCCAGATAGCTATCCTATAGTTCTACCAGACACTTTGTCTATTATTGCACACATGTAAGAGCATATGGATAGTTAACAAAAATCCTATAGAATCGGAAACTAGAAGTGGTATTAAATAGGAACAAATAGGAAATGTCATAAAATTAATGGGCTTTTGTATCAACAGCTCTATCAATTGTTAATTGGGTGATTTGGGGCAAATCACTTAGCTTCTCTACAGCTCTTCTCCCTTCTCTGTAAAATGAATATTATCATGTAGTTGATAATATTTACTGTTACTATGCAATAGGGATTGTGCTGGGCAATAAAAATAAATGGTTACAACATAATAACTAGCCTCAGGGAGCTCACAGTCTAGGGAAAGAGACACACCTATCAAGAGATAATTATCACATGGTATATGCAATAGTAGATTTCACATAGAAGCATAGAGAAAGCTTTTAAGAATGGGGCAAGGTAAGTTTGAAAATGGGGACTCAGGGTTTATCTTAAGGGGATTAAAGAGATTGCCAAATAAAAGCACCTAGCACACTCCACATTTGTAACAGGCACTATACTAACGTTAACTTGCTTTATCTTCATTCTTAAGTGATTTTAGTTACAAACTCTTGCAAAAGAACTGAGCATTTTGCACTGGGCAACATCAAAGTTGTGAAGCATAAATCCCTTCAGGGAGATAAAAATCCTGCATTCTTTAAGGATGAGTGTTCCAAAGACTACACTCAAGAAGCTGTCCTATTAGTCTCTAAAGCCTGGAATTTAACAAAGTTTCTTAGTTAAAGTTAGCTTGCTGTTTCAAAGACTCCACCGAGTTGACAAACCTTGGGGAGTCATGAAGAGAAATACACAAAGGAACTAAGAAGGGGAAAAAATATGAACTCAACCAAGATTTTTATCAAGAACTATGGCCTTTCTCCTCCTCGCTTTTATAACTATTTAAAAAATGGTTATACAGGTTTTTGGATAAAAAGTACAAAATCTTTGGGGTGTGAAAATGCATAGAATGAATGAATGAGTGAATGAAATGGGTTTCTAGTGTATGGTATTTGAAATACTTGACTTTGCTGCCATTCCCTCTTTCTGTTACTCTTGTCAGTCAAACCAATTAATTATTCGGCCTTAGAATCTTAACACAATTAACTAGGAAGCCACTACGAACATGATCACTGTACTTACTGGAAGTGAAATGGGAAGGATGGTGGAGAGGGTGATGAAAAGGGTTGATCTTGTCCTTAAGAATGGCACAGTGAAAAATAGGCATTAATAAGAGGGAAGCTGGCATGCATGCCTGGTAGTGTGGGGTCCATCTTCTGAGCTCCCTAGTAGCTGAACCAAGAGTCTCAGTTGGATCTGAGGAAGGGCAGTGGATGAGGTTATAATGAACGTATAACCTAGGGAAAGATTGGAGGAAAAGTTGTGGAAAGTTGGAAAAGGCTGAGGGAAGGAAAAATTCATGTCAAATTATTGTTTGCCTTTTGCAAATTGCCCCCAGCCCACTTTGATATAGCAGATCACATACTTTAACTCACTTTCCTTTTCTGCTTTTGGCTGAGGCATAAACTGGCTTGTGTGCAGAAGGGCCTGGGGCACTCCCCTTTCTCTATTTTGTCTTATAGTCGCTTAGGTGCTTCTGATTTTTTCCTATTAAATTGTAAACTCCTTGAAGGCAAGTGTATCTTACCATTCTCTGTGTCCTCTACAATAGTAACTAGGACTATTATTATTTTGTAAATGGTGGACATTGAATCTTTTTGCAGTTGAGCTAAGAATCCACATCCTCTCTGCATATAATGGCCTCTGATTCAAAACATATACTGCATCCACACACCCATCCTTTCAGGGTGTCATCTCCCATCTGGCACTATAACCACGCAGCTCATAATCAGTGGTAGCATCCTTTTCAGGCATACTTGGTCTACAAATGAGAAAAACCACAGAGCTTTCCAAGAATATGGGTGCTCCTCCCCTCACTAATATTAATGTATTTTTCTTTTCTTTTCTTTTTTTAATTTTTTAATGTTTTATTTATTTTTGAGAGAGAGAGAGACAGCGTGAGCAGGGGAGGGTCAGAGAGAGAGAGGGAGACACAGAATCCGAAGCAAGCTCCAGGCTCTGAGCTGTCAGCACAGAACCTGACCAGGGGCTCAAACCCACGAACGGTGAGATCATGACCTGAGCCGAAGTTGGACGCTTAACTGACTGAGCCACCCAGGCGCCCCACTAATATATTTTTCAATGCTTTAGTGAAGTGTTTTCTGGGCCTTCTCATGGAACGTTGGAGGGGGCGGGTGGTGTGTACGTAACTCATGAAACAATTTAACATTCCTATCTCCCTAGGCCCTTGGATTTCTTTATCTATATCATGCCAGGAAAGCTCTGATATCTCAGCTGTATTAAATGTAGGTCATGGTTGAGTCCAGATTTCAGTCAATCAATCAATAAACTGTGAGAGCCACCTTCAGTTTTATGAACTAGCACATTTACTCTGGAATCTCTATGTAAGTACACTCATATTGAATAATTTGTCTCAATCTGGTGTTATATTGCACCTTCTTTGGTCTAACACTCTTAGAATATATTGCCATGCATGTTCCCAATTTCTGCTGATATAGGTTAGCAAAGGCTTGCTATTATTTTAGTGTGTAAGCTATTTCTTCCTGGGACATAAGGTGTACCTGTCCCCATGAAAAATGCCGAGATTTTACCCTTATTATAGGTCTAGTGGTGATAGGGGATGGTCATGGTGTGTCTTGAGGAGAATAAACATCCCTCTTACAGGAATCTGCCATAGATGAGGTTATCACAGATTTTTTAAGCAAAGGAAGGCTAGTCTCTAGAGGGCAGCTACTTTCACTAACCGAGGAGCCTTAGAGTGACTTGTAGTTTCAAGAATGTCAGTTTCATCTGGGTCCAAGCAGATGTCCCCATTCCAATTTTCAGGATCCCATTCTTTCCCATTTAATACTCTTAACTTTCAAGTGAAAAATTTGATTGGAGTGTGAATTCAATTATTGCTATAAATTAGCAACTCTTTTGCGCTTAATGTACATCAATATCATCCCTGTGTCTGCAAGATCTAAAAGATTCTTCTATAGCTATCATGGAAGCATTCTGGACTTAGACTGACTTGAGCTGAGTTGAAAGACATGAGCTTGTCATGTTCTTTCTATAAGTGCTATACTGGACTCGGAAGAATCTGTCCCATACCATTGTCCTCATAGGTACCTTACCTGCCATAATGGTCAAGTGCAGCAACACTTGGGCAATCCCTTGCTTCAGTTGGTATGTCATCACAATCAACCACACATGATAGCTTAATTGTAACGCCCTTATCTCATTTCCCACTGGGAGGCGCTCAGCCAAAGGGCATGAGCAAAGCAATTCTTATATTCTTTGTATGTTTATCTCCTGGGACCACTATTGATGCCAATTCTGTATATCAGGATCCAATCAAGAGAGAGGTGGAAAAGTATTTTGAACATGGAAGGTTAAACATAAAGAATTATTCCTTATATCAGGGAATTGGAATGATAAAAAAGATGGTTAGTAAGAGCAAAGAGAATTCTAAGGAATATAGGAGAATCAGATACAGGGATCATCTAACTGCTCTTAGGCCTAAGATTGACCCTCTTTCAAGAAATCTATGGCTCATTTGAGGTCAGAAGAATTCGCTGAAGGTGCAAAGTTACCTAAGGAGTGTGAGGGGCAACTGTTCCTGGAGGGTGTTGTACTGGTGGTGTTCCACTGTGAAACCACTTGTGGAGCTGCTCATGGGAGTTGTCTGCAAAGTTGCCTGAGGGCTCCTGGAGAAGTTGCTCATGGGGGTCCTACGCAGCACCTGCCCCCAGGCACTGCCTGAACAGGGAGCTTCAGAAGCCATGTGTACTGTGAGAGCCCGCCTAAAGGAGCATAGGACACTTACACAGGTACAGATATCTCTTCTTCCTCCCGCATCCCTCCAGGGCCTTCTACTGACAAAGCTTAATTTCATGACAGCTAGAGAAGGAGAAATATTTACAGGGTCTATTACCACAAAGCAGTCAGCGAAGATTATTTTTGGACTTTTGAGGCAAAAACTTGGAAACTGGCTCAATAATCCATTTCCTTTAACTGGAAAAACCTTACGAAGAAGCCTGGATTTTATGGGGGCCCCTACAAATGGCCCCTTTGAGCAGCTGATAAAAACCATGCACTCTCTTTCTGGATGAATGCACATGTGTACATATGTGCACAGTTCTGTAGATGATTCAGGGTATATTTCTGAACTCAGATTAAGAGATTAGGCCACGTGTACAGCCTAATGACTATTCTCCAGGTTCAATTTGGTGATTATTCTTAACTTTATTTGAATGTAGAATAGTAACTGTAATATCCCCAAACCCAACTATATTTGCTTTTAGTAACAAAGATATACATTTATTTAGAGAGAGAGAGAGACAGAGCATGAGCGGGGAAGGGGCAGAAAGAGAGGGAGACATAGAATCTGAAGTAGGCTCCAGGCTCTGAGTTGTCAGCACAGAGCCCAATGCAGGGCTTAAACCCACGAACCAGGAGATCATGAGCTGAGCTGAAGACGGATGCTTAGCCAGCTGAGCTAACCACCACCCAGGTGCCCCACAAAGATAAACATTTATACATATTTGAGAAATATAGCCAATAGTGTTAAGGATAGTTCTAATTTTTGAGGGGTAGGAAATTGGTGAAAGATCTCTGGGGAGAGAGAGAGAAAGAATGTCAGAGGAAAGGCAGGCAGTTATAAAACAATCACAAGACTGTTACTGGGATTTGGACCTGGATGGTTTTATACAAAAGGAATGGGGTATCTATCATGACCTGCTATGCTTTGGTAAAGTACATCATGGTAGCTGGCTTCCAGTATGAGACGGATGGTCCTTCCCTCCTGGTATTCATGCTTATATGTACTCTCCTCCCACATTGACTCAGGTGGAGGAGAAGTTGCCTAACGACAAATTACAGGAAGGCAGGTTTTATTTCACTTATAATAACCATGGCTGTTTAACAACAGGTCATGCTGTAGTGAAATCTACCGTGCTCCTCCTTAGAAGGATTTAAGCTGATTGCCTTTCAGAGATGTGGTGATTCTGGCAGCACTTTGAAAACTTATCTAGATAACCTCTAAGATGTTGTTCCTCAAAGCCTTCTCCCCCTGAGTGTGTCTTGGTATGTGTGAATATCTTTAAATAAGAAAGGTCAGCGTAGTGGGAAGAGTCTGCCTTATAGAAGAGTTAGAACTCTGTTTGGAGGTTTTGAGCCGTGTGACTTTGGGTAAGACACTTAGCATTTCTGAGCTTCACTGTCCTTACTACCTCTCAGGGCTGTTCTGAGAACTCATTAGATGACACATCCCTCAAATCACCCATTTGGCATTTAATGCATGTGTGGTTTTCTTCCTTCCATTTTCTACGATATGATTTATAATCAAACATCTGGGACCAATTAAGATTTTTAAAGTGCTGTGTTGAAACCGGCTAATTTTCCCAGGCTTCAAGTATAGGATTTCATTGTTTTTAAACAATGAACTTGATTAAGATTTGATTTGATGCTTTGTAGCACAGCATCTTAAAAAAAATAAAAAGGACAAGTTTGGTGTAAGTAGAAATAGAAGGAACCAGAAACCAGATGGCCAACATCATCTTTGAAATTTGCAGTTGCAAGATCATCACTTGACTAATGTCTTTCCTCTCAAGATTATAAAAAAAATACCCCAAAAGGCAAAACACCACAAACTATATTATTCGACATAATAAAATATTTTACCTTCCTGTAAGGTATTCCAAGTTTCAGTAAGAAAAGCTCAGTAACAAGCACTTTATTTTCTTTAAATTTTAAGAAGAAACTGGAATTTCACGAATGAGTCAATATATGCTTTTCTAGCTATCCTCCTTCCCACTCCAAAGATGAAAAGGATTCAAGGTAAATAAATATTCCACAAATACTGGAAATCAACTCTCATTATTTACAAATGATTTTCTTTAGATTTGTTTTACTTTGTTAACAGAGCTATCTCATAGGCAGAAATCACCCTGAACTACTGAATCCGCTACTAGGATTATGTGTACTGGATAGTTAATATTGTTAAAGTAGATTTAGCCTCAACAAACACAAATCCATTACTATCTATTAGCATCATCCCTTAAGCATTCTCATTAGAAGCCGTCTGTAAGCAATACGTGGTAACTGAGATGTGCAATTTCCATTTATTTGCAAAACGTACGTTGATCTAAATAGGCAGCTAAATGCTCATAGCAGCCTTTAAGTAACTGTTGTCAATTTTGCAACTGCTAACAATTTTTCCTACCCCAAATTCCAAGGTCAACACTATCAATATTTTGGGGACCACCTTTTCATACATTGTTCTATACACATATACCTTAATAAAAATGGGATCATATTCCTGTATCATTTATTATGGCCAAATTCAATAGCATCAAAAGCATTTCTAGGCACTTAATTCAGGTGGCTGTGAAATAAAAAAAATCATTTTTGTCATTTTTGTCTTTATACCCATATATTTCAATCTCTGGAATGTTCATTACATTTTTAATTGCTTTTGTCCATACTGGTGAACTTTTGAGGGACTCTGCTTTAAATAGTGAAATGCACATTCTGCCTTAATATTAATAATTATGAATGTATATCTCATTAAAAATGTACATTTCACAGTACCAAGTGAGATGAGCACATTACTCTAAAGGATTCCTAGAAGTCTGAGTCACAAGCCTAAGTGACAAGAGCTGCAGGGTTGGGTGGTGGTGGTTGTGGATACTTCCCGGCTTCAACAGGAATTGGACAAAAAAGAAGTCGTAGGGCAGACAGCTTAGGACTCATATGATTGCACTTATATAATGCCATAAAGAATCTAGCCCCTTTTAATTGCTCTGCTCTGCCATCCTTGGAATGCAGGCCTCTGTTCTGTTCATTGCTTCATGACTGAACTATGGCTGCTGCACCTCCGGCATCACATTCCTCAAGCAAGAAAAACAGGTGCAGAACAGGGTGAACTCTGGCCTGCAGAACATGTCTCTCTAAAAGCTTTCCTGAAAGGGCCAGTAGCAACTGCAGCTTTCGTTTTATTATTATTTTTTTGACATTTATTTATTTTTGAGAGAAAGAGAGAGAGAGAGAGAGAGAGAGACAGCGCAAGCAGGGATGGGGCAGAGAGGCAGGGAGACATAGAATCTGAAGCAGGCTCCAGTCTCTGAGCTGTCAGCACGGAGCCCGATGCTGGGCTTGAACCCAAGAACTGTGAGATCATGACCTAAGCAGAAGTCAGAGGCTCAACTAACTGAGCCATCAAGGCGCCCCTCGGCTTTTGTCTATTGACTAGAACTGTGTTAAACAGCTAGCAGCCCCTAGATGCAAAGGGGTCTGAAAAAATATTTTTAGCTAGAATTAAGTGAAGGTTCTATTAGGATGACTAGATACTAGATAGAAAAAGACCAGAGTCTGCTGCAGAAAACTTGAGTTATAGCAAGCTGTCCTCAGTACATGACAAGAAATAAAGGGAACCTCATTCTTACTTCCAAAGAGCATTCAGAGGGCATGGCTGAGATATGATCGATGTCCTACCACAAAGAAGGAGGTGAAAGTAGTGAGGGTGTAAGGGATCCTGCCGCATTAGCTATAGAGGGGAAGATTTTCCCCATGGCCAATAATTCAATGGTAGCTAACCTTCACTAACCCTTCTGAAGCCGAGGTAAGATTTGCTCTATTATGTGTGTGCATATACATGGTGGAATATACATGTGTTTGCATATACATGGTGGAAGCCCGTGAAAATGCACATCTTTAAATGCACTTTAACTTGCTGTACTGACTCCTAAACCCGTGCAGAAAATGGAGAGGAAGTCAGCTTTGGGCGGTGGACATAACCTTTGCGTTCTACGCCTAAGCGGTAAAACATCTGCCACTGTACTAAACGCAGAGTAGGGGCTCAGTAAACACTTGCCAACTTCTGTTAAGGCTAAGGGGAAAAAGATGGAAATTAAGATTTGGGAGACTGTCATATGCCTGAACAGTACCAGATGGTTTACATACATAGCTCATTTGCTCATCAACACACAGTTAGACAGCCTTTACTGTGTGGAGAACTAAACCGAGGCTCAGAAAGGATAGCCAGGGTCACACGGAAAGTAGAGGTAGACCTCGGGTTTAACTGAAAGCCTTTGCTCCTAATGCAGTGCTTCTAATCAATGCTCCTAATAGTCTCCCCTCCGCCACAGCTCCTGGTACCGTGCTTTTCAGACAGTAGACACATGAAAATTTGGGCAGAAGTTTGATTCACCATCTGAAAGGGCACTAACTTTTGCAGGCAACTCTTAGGATGGAAGAACGCTTCTCAAGTCTTCAGGGTGTGGTCAAAACAGGATGTGCTAGCGCCAGCTCAGCTAGTGGTGAGGAGTGAGTGCGCTGGGGGACGGGACCCAGCGAGTGGTCAGGCCAGGTGGGCTCCAACACCGCCCAGCGGCTTCGGGGCAACCCGAACTCGGCCCGCTGTACCCGGGGCGATGGGGGCGCGGCGGGCGGCAGCTGCTGGACCGGGAGGGCCGCGCGCCGGGGGCCGGCCGCGCGTGACGCACTTCCGTCCTACGTCTTCCGGCTTAAAGGGGACCTAGACCTTCCTCATAACAACAACAAAACTAGCGCGCTCGCGCCGGGTGCCGCGGCTTCTAGTCCCCGCCCTCCTGCCACCTGCAGCCGCCTCGGCCGCGCCCGGCCCTGCGCTGCCGCGCTGCTGTGTCCTGCAGGAGGGGTCAGGCGGAGAGCGGGCCGCGCCCTTTGGCCAGCTTCTCCAGCGGCCACCGCGCCGCCTCGCGAGACCCGGGGCCCTGCCGTGGCCGCCGCCGACCAGCAGGAAGGGAGCGGCCGCTGCGGAGGACGCCTGGCAGGACTGTGCTGCCGTCGGCCCTGTCCGGGCGCGGAGGGCGACGGTGGCGGGTCCCGCGGCCTTCTTTCAGGTACACCTGCCCCGGCCGGTCGCCCTGAGCGGGTCGGCCCCTTCTCCGGCCCGCGTGGCAGGGTCGTCGCCTAGGGGCCTTGTTGCGTTTCAGCTTGGGGGTCGCGACGGGGGCGGGGCGGTGACTCTCTCCGTTATCATCAATTTCTCTCTCTTCCTCCCGACCTCCCTTCGCAGTCCAGAGCCCGGCGGAGCCCGGACCTGGCGGGGAACGCTGCATCCACGGCCGGGCCCCCAGATCCCGCCGCCGCCGCCGCCACTGCCCATCATCCTTGGTACCGGCAATGGCCTTTGTATCGCCCGATGCACTTGTGACTGACTTGGACACGGAATATTAAGAAGCTACTTGCCGCCCTCCCCGTACCAGTCGCCCCGGCAGTTGCCACCTCGGCTCTTTGGGCTTAAGTACTGCTCCTCTTGACTCAGTTCAACTTTGGGGGCACCATGGACCAAAGTGGGATGGAGATTCCTGTGACCCTCATCATTAAAGCACCGAATCAGAAATACAGTGATCAGACAATTAGCTGCTTCTTGAACTGGACCGTGGGGAAACTAAAAGCGCATCTGTCTAACGTGTACCCTAGCAAACCAGTAAGTGTCTAAAACCTGGGCGCAGCTGCTCTGGCCAGCAACTTTTCGTGCGCCCGTCTCTCTGTTCATTCCCTTCCCTCTTGAATCAAGTAGGTCTCTTGCTAGACTGCGAAGTATTTTGAGTTCCAAAGTGTTTGTGTGTCCCTTGAGTGTTTCCCAACCATCATTAATATCTTCCTCCTGAGGTTCGGTTAATTAGCAAGAGTACTGTGTACAAAAATATCAAAGGACATAAGAATTGACAGGCATAAAAAAAAGGACCATTTTCA
Organism: Cryptoprocta ferox; assembly: GCA_028646485.1. Taxonomy (NCBI): domain Eukaryota; kingdom Metazoa; phylum Chordata; class Mammalia; order Carnivora; family Eupleridae; genus Cryptoprocta; species Cryptoprocta ferox. Next base: position 60,510,404 of record CM053559.1, on the reverse strand, counting down.
TTGGACGGAAGTCATCGGCCTAAGATAGGAGTGACAGATGGACCCTAAAAAAAAAAAGATAAACACTGCAACCCATATAAAAGCTTTTAGTGCTTTAGTTAGGCGTTTAGATTTCTAGAACTACAGAAATAGGGCAGTTACTGCAAAAACAGGAGGCTTAGAAAAACAACTCAGTTGGCATTGTCTGTGTTTGTCAGTACTTCTGATACAAATATTTTTAGTAGGGGAAATAAAAACCCTGAGATATTTAAGTACTTGGAACAAGCTTGTTGGAACTTTAATTTATTCAGATTTTTTGTTTTAAAGTTAAGATTTACACAGGGGGTGGCAATTTGTTTTAAAATTTTCTGTGTTACAGAAGATTTCCTATTGCATATGATTCACTTTAAACATTTTCAAAGTGGAAAATAGCTTTTCAGAATAGTCAGAATTGAAAGTCATAGACTTCCATAGTGCTGGTCATAACATAGTATGAATACCATTCCTTCTTAGGAATATATGCTGAAGTTTGTGATTATGTGAGATCTTTATATTGTATGATTAAACCAAAAGGGACTTGGTTTGCAGTGTGATAGACCAAGAGGTATCACTTTTCGAAACTTTTTCTTTTTCAAAAAGTATCTAAGAGTGTGAAACCCATTCGCCTTACCTGCACCCAGGAGAAGCCAGCCTTTGGCAAGAGTTCTGCCCTCCTAGTACTAATCTCCAGGGCCCACATGGATCATTTGGCTGCTGGAGGACAGATGAGTTGCAAACTTGCCTACACCCCGCCCCCCAACCCACCTGCTGCTTGTGCACACACATTTCCAGAGGCTGTACAAAATGATATGCAGCCAATTAATTACCTGTGGCAAACCTGATTTTTCTCCTCTTCCAGAAACTCATCTCTTAAGAGAATGTAAAAACTGAAGTTTATTTCTACGTTAATGAGAGTGGGTGGACCTGGGGGTGAGGACCATATGTTTGTTGTCTTAAAACATCACTGAAAACTTCCTGTGGTTATTAGACTTGACAGGCTTATGTTCTAACGTATTGATCACAGTGAGAACTGATTTGAAGCCTCGTAGGTGTTGAACAGACCAACTGTTTAATGATACCCCATAGGGAGTCCTCAACATAGGATTGGAGACTAAAAGTTAACTTTGTACGATGGTTATTTAGAACAGAGAACATTTTGTAATGGAGACAATATTATTATTAATATATTAGAGGGAAGTTTGGGTTCTTATGACCACTCACAATGACTGCTTCACACTGATTCTGTGTGTAGGTGTCTCAAGTGCTATTTGGTGTTTAACAGAGATTATTTCTTATGCCTGATTTTTTTGTACATCTGTCTGGTGGTGGTGGGTGACTTGAAAGCCGAGTAGGATTCCCGTGTCTTGTAGAAGCAGGTGTTCCCAGGTTAGAAGTAGAAAAGTTGATGGCTCTGATGGGTCCGATGAGCCAAGGGTAGGTGGAGGTCCCTGTGGCACTGGCTTCTAGGAAAATAAATAGGAGCTGCTAGAGTGAGAAGAATGGAGATTTGAATTTGTCCTTTTAGGATCTCTAAAAGGATAGGTCACATGTCTATTGCTGTTAACGGAATTCTGGCCAAACTGCAACAGTGTGTTAAGTCTTAAGATTCTAGCTTTATGGTCAGATATTGACGAGTTAATCACAGATAATCTCCACATGGATATTTTAAAATCAGTTCTCCGTCCTTCAATAAGCTCAGAGGAAATACACTCCTTCCCACCAAAACATACTTTCTTGGGCTTCATTTATTTATTTAATTAGGATTTTATTGACCTGGCATTTGGATGTCTACATGCTAAGCATGAAGGTGGTGATGGTTCCTTTGCTATTATGAAGCTCAAGTCTAGTGGGGGATACAGATATGTAAGTAAAAAACTGCAATATTATGTGACTAGTGTTACAGAAGAGGATGTACTGAATGCTGTAGGAGCACAGGGAGGGAATGGTCAGCTCTGAAGTGTAGGTAAGGGACGGTGTAGCTGTTTTAAGAAAAGGTTCACAGGGACATTTTTTGTAAAGAGTTGATAACAGCCTTTAAATTTTTTTTAACATTTTTATTCGTTTTTTGAGGGACAGAGAAGCAGAGTGTGAATGGGGGAGGGGCAGAGAGAGAGGGAGACACAAAATCTGAAGCAGGCTCCAAGCTGTCAGCACAGAGCCCAGTGCAGGGCTCGAACCCACAAAACCGCAAGATCATGACGTGAGTCATCCATCCAGGTGCCCCAAGAGTTGATAACAGTTTTAAGCAGACAAGATGATACCTGCTCTTTTTTTTTTTTTAAACCCTGTTATTTCAGAGGTAATGTTGCACTGATGATTCTAAATGCAATATAGTACTATGTGTGAAGATTACAGATTCATAATGGGCTAAAAAGGGGAAGGTGTTTCCCAGTTAGGAAGTAAAGAAGTTGCCATGTTTATGCAAAACTTTATAGTGTCATCACTATAAACCTCAAATGTGGAATTGAAGGCTTTTGGAGTTTGTTTAACTTTGAATGGTATTGATAATTGGTCTAGGACCTGGTTTAGGAACTGGAGGGTACCATCAGTTCATGTTGATAGGGTATAGAGATAATTGTGAGTCATGTTCTAATATGACATTTCTCTTTACTTTATGACTTTAGATGATCAGATCCTGAAATTGGCCGATAGTGTGAAATAATTATTCCGTAATTTAGGTAATTGCCATTTGGGGTGTGAAGATGCCTGTCAAGAAGGCCACTTTTACTTGAGTAGTTTCAGACTTTGATCTAGTTTAGACTTATTTTCTAGAGATGTAAATATCAAAATGGTTGAACTAATGTTATTCAGAAAATGGACTATCCTAGAGAAAACTTAAAAAGTAAGAATCTCTAAGTCTGATTAGGCATCTTTCTCATTATCTCTTTCTTACTCTCTTCTCGCATAGAAGCAGTAACTAAGATGGACCTGACTCACCCTGAATTCAGTTTTGAAGGCAAACGTTTCTGGGGCTTGGGCTCCGTGGCTCTCTATTTTTCAGTCTTGAGGTCAAATGCCTGTTGAACATGTAGATTTGCTTTATCTTGGTGCTTTATACTGTTAAACTAAATTAGCAGTCAGTTTCTAGGTCTTCCTGGAATTACTTAGGTTTTCCACATCTCCTCAGCTGGGGAGGTTTGTTGTGCTTTTTCAAATTGTTCCTCTGCTCTGCGAGTCTGTTAAAATTAAAGAAATAGGAACAGAACCAGTTGTATAAGTTCTTTTCTGAGAATATGACATTCCGTAACCAAACTGCCTGCAGTTCAGATGGAAGTCTTACTTCATTAGCAGTGGAAATAGCTTATATAATATAATTTGAGGTTTCTATCTGTCTCGGTTTTGTAATTCCCTATTACCTTACTCAGGCAGGTCATTTTTAAAACTTACTTAACCATCTCAGAATTTTGACTTAAAGGGGCTTTAATCCATACACATAAATAATTTTTGTTTTTATAAGACTTGTCTTTAAAATCTTAGTGCATGTGTTTAAGAGGGTTTCATGTCACCTAGTTAAAATACTTTGAACAAAAGATAATAAATTGAATATGAAGATTGACAAAAAGTTAAAAGTTGTTTTATTTAACTCCTTTGTAGCCTTTTACTCATGTATTTTTTTGGAAAATAACAGTAGTATGTTTTGTTTAGTCATGCATCAGTCTTTTTTTTTAAAGTAGTTTTTAAAAATTAATTTATTTTGAGATAGAGAGCATGAACGGGGAGGGGCAGAGAGAGAGAATCTGAAGCAGGCTCCAAAGTTGTCAGCACAGAGCCTGATGTTGGGCTCGAACCCATGAACCGTGAGAGCATGACCTGAGCCAAAATCAAGAGTCAGATGCTCAACTGACTGAACCACCCAGATGCTCCTCTTTTTTTTTTTTTTTTAATGTTTATTTATTTTGAGAGACAGAGAGAGAGCACACAAGCAGGGGAGGGGCAGAGAGAGAGAGGGAGAGAGTCCCATATCTTCCCTAAAATTTATCAAAAATCTGCGCTCTCAGTGCAGAGCCCAAATGGGTTTGATCTCATGAACCATGAGATCATGACCTGAGCTGAAAGCAAGAGTCAGATGCTTAACCGACTGGGCCACCCAGGTGCCCCTCATGCATCAGTCTTTTTAAAATAGGATTTTTCTATAACTTTTAGTTTAAGTTTCCCCCTTTATATAACAGATAGTGATTTGATGGTCTCAAATGCTTTTATTTATCGTATTTGGTGCTGAAATTTTAAACTTCCATTTACTAAGTGGTTGCCATGTGTACTAGGCATTCTACTAAGCACTTTATATGTCTTATCACATTTATTCTTCATAGACACCTTATGATGTAAGTTTTGTTATTAGCTCTGTTTTATAGATAAGGAAACTGAGGCTTGGTGATTTTTTTCCCCAAGGTCATAGTATTCCTTAAGTAGTGGAACTAGAATTTGAACTCAGGTTGATCTGACTTTCAAGCCTCAGCACTTAACTGTTATAATTTACATTGTATGTGATGGTTATATGTAATTAGATGAAGAAAGGCATTTAGGGATCTGGCCATCTTAGTTATATACTTGCAAATTGAAAAGAAGTAAGTGCACTATAAAAAGAGGTGTATGTGTTTAGATGGTTTGTCATTTAAAGGCTCTCCATGAATGGATAATAACATAGCCTTAATGCTGTTCTAATGCATGTCATCTTAGCGTGTGATTCTCTGTTCATTTTGATAAATTTTAGGGAAGATATGGGAACTTGATATCTTAAAAGACTTCAAAGCACTTTGCTTTGCTTTATCTTTTCACGTTCTTGCTCATCAGTTTGAACCTTAGCAGTCATGTATTGTGGCCTTCTCTGTTGTATGTATACCTGATTTGCAAGTAGCCTGTTAGTGGAAACAGCTCAGCAGGGAATGACCCTTTGGAGTTCTAGAGAAAATTACTTTTTAAGCTCCTGAATGCTGGTTTTGTATACTGTTGTTGCAAGGAGATAAGCAGTAGAGGCAGTTTGGGTGAACCATGCTTCCATTTTATAGTGTTTCTGAATTCTCTGGAGCTTTAAAATGGGTGAATTTAGTGGCAGTGGGAGGAAGATATGTTGCAGTACAAATTCAAAGAATTCATTTTCCACAAATATGAAGGTCTCATCTCTGGGAACCACCTCTTTAAAGCTATTTGACACTTGTGACTGTACTATCTGTTAAGTACTGAAATACTAATAATTACCACTTTCAAAGGACTTGGGTTATAGTTCTTTGAACTAACATATAAGTTGAAAATTTACTAAGCTATTTGATTATGTTGGTGTCAGATATACTAAGAACATGATTTTTTTAAGCCACACATATTGAGAGACCTATTTCTTCATATAAAAAATTTAGCTTTTTGATACCAGCTAGGTGATTTTCTAGAAATATGAAACTGTTATTGGTCTTATAAACTCATCTATCAGACTCTTGTGAATATTTTAGGGATTAGGGATACATTAGGGATACATAGAATTAAAAAAATTTTTTTAAAGTTTAGTTTTGAGAGAGAGAGAGACAGAGCATGAGTGGGGAGAGGGCAGAGAGAGAGGGGGACACAGAATCTGAAGACAGGCTCCAGGCTCTGAGCTGTCAGCACAGGAGCCTGACGCGGGGCTTGAGCCCACGAATACATGACCTGAGCCAAAGTTGGACACTTAACCTACTGAACCACCCAGTTGCCCCACGGATACATAGAATTTTATCTCTTTTTGATATCTGATCAAACATTGAAAAGTCAGATACTTTAGATGGTATATATAAACCTTTTAGAAAGGAAAAAAAAAACTCCCCAGTTGATGATTTATTTTTACATATTATACTAGTAGGTGAGCTTTCCTCACCATATTTTTTTGGAATATCTGTTAAGTGGGTGGCACAATTTTTTGGGCTAGCTAGTTAAGCTGGTATTTATTTGGAGTGGCATACTTCTGTCTTTGGGCTCCTCAGAGTACCATCGGGATGTTTCCAACTTGGCAGTTCAGCTGCTTCTGCTCTACCATACATATATCCCTCGGCTTTGGTACTGGGAGTGGAGGCAGTGAAAATAGCATATCTGATAGGATTTGCTGACTATTGGAGGTAGGGTGTGAGCAATGGGAAGAATAGTGGTAGTGTTAACATAAATTGTCAAGTGTATTTATATGTATCTGTATAGCCAGTATCTTAACAGTAGACTTTTAATTGACAGTTTAATTAGTACTTTGTTTTAGATTTACCAGTCCTGAGTCTTACGGATTTTTATATTGAAAGGGTACCATGTAATATTTTTTTTAATTGAGAGAAAAATGAACTTTTATTGTGTTAAGCTACTGAGATTATGGGGTTTGGTATAGCAGCTAGTATTACTTATCTTAAATAATACAGAACTGGATTTTTAATCAAGGTAAAAGGTACTGGTATTAGCAGGTCTGGAGAAATAAAATTGTATGCCCTTATAAGTGAAATTGAATTTGAGTTGAGATCTCAAAATCTCTATTTTTCCTGATGCTGTTGTCTATAATCCAAAATGGCTAGTTGAAAGTTCAGTCCGTTGATTATTATGTTGTTATGTCTAACCACTGGTTTTCCAAATATTTAATTCATTAATATTTAAAGTGGAGAGGCAGTTTTTTTAGTGACATAGAAAAATGTTCAGATCTTCTCACCTAAGTTAGGCACATGAAAATTCCTTTTTTTCTGTTTTCAATCCCAGTAAAATTAAAGAATTCCTTTTTCTTTTTCAAATTTCTGATTATTTGAAGGCATTTGAATATTTAATTTCAAGCAGCATTTTGTTCTTGAGATATAATTCACATAGTATAAAAATTGCTCTTTAACATGTACAACTCTGGTTTTTAGTAATTCACAAAGTTGTGCAGTTGTTACCACTGTCTAATTCCAGAACATTTTTGTTACCTCGAAAAATAAAACTTACACCTACTTGTAGCCACTCTCTGTTCTCTGTTCCCCCATTCCTGTAACTGCTGATCTACTCTGTTTGCCTATTCTGGACATTTCATATAAATGGAATCATAGTATATGTGGTCTTTTTTGTCTGGCTCCTTTCACTTAGCATAATGTTTGTAAGTAAGGTTCACCCACATTATATAGCATGTATCAGTTCTTCATTACTTTTAGTGGCTAACTAATATTTATTATATGTATATATCATGTTTTGTTCATTCATCAATGATGGGCATTTGGGTTTCCACTTTTTGGCTATTATGACTAATGTTGTTGTGGACATTCGTATGCAAGTTTTTGTGTGGCCATATGTTTTCAGTTCTCTTTGGTATATACCTAGGAATGGAATGGGTATATCCTGAATCATCGGGTAGCTCTTTGTTTAACTCTCTGAGGAATTGCCAGACTTTTTCACAGAGGCTGTTGCATTTAACATTCCTACGAGTAGGGTGTGAGAGTCCCAATTTCTCCACATCCTCATCCACACTTGTTTTTGCTTCAGTGTACTTTATGGGGGGCGTACTGTGTAATTTTGTTATTTTATGTATCCTGCCTTTTTGAAAATTGATATTCCCTTGCTGTGAAAAGATAACAGTTTATTTGAAGTTGAGCAAATTAATATTTATTTTGTTGATTGTGGTAACATTGTGGTTATTTGGGAAGAAAAAACACCAAAAAACCTGTGCCAGATACACACTGTTTTTATGGATGGAAAGAAATGATGTGTGATATTTGCTTTGAAACTCTTCTGTCAAAAAGGCAGTGGGAGATAGATGAAACAAGAATAGCAAAATATTGATAGTTATTGGAGTTGAATATTTGGGAGGTTTTGATGATGGTAAGCGGGGGTTCATTTTGTTTTCTCTACCTTGTGTGTGTTTGAGAATTTTCATAGTGAAGTAAAAAAGTCATAAGACTGATGTCCTTTATGCAGAATGATGATAGGACATAGAAGTATCTCTTAAGTGTTTGGACTGGTGGAAAAATGATAGCTTATGATGGCTTCTTTAGCTTCCAGCTGAATTAATAACTGTATTATGGAAACTTATAAAGCATCATAGAATTCATTTAGTTCAAGGGTTAAATCAGTTATTATCCACTTAGCTTTTAACTTATGTTATATAATTTACTATTTATTCCTCACTCAGTATTTATATGTATTGATTGAAGTTTCAAGGTCTGTGATATATATGTGATATATATCACTAAACCTCCTGTATTCTATTTGGTTGTTTATATACAGGAATTTGAACTTGTGCCTTTTAGGAAGGGCACACCCAAAAATAGTTTCAGGAGAAGCTGGATTGTGCCTAACAGTTAAGTACCTTGGAAAGACAGTTATACCTTTCCCTTCATCTTTGGTACCTAAGAACCCCTGAACTACAGATCTTATTCAGTATGACAGGTTCTATTATGGTTATTTTTAATATAAGACCCCTTTTAGTAGCCATGTTGAATACATATGTTTTGTTTGAAAATTGTTATAGTTGCTTTGATTTGGCATATTTAACAATTGTTGATATGGCTAATATTTAATTGTTTTAATAGAATTTATGGAACCTCTGCCTGTTTTCCAGGAGGTCTTATGGGGACTGTACATAAATGCTTTGATTTTAAATACTTTAATGCTAGCATTGTGAGCACTTAGCAGATTTATCATACGTACAAAATAGAGCAGAGGTGACCAGAACTTATTTCCTATGTTTGGTTGCGTATAGAAATGGCAGCTGAATCTCCGTGCACTTGAGTTAATTTTTCCTTAGTCTTGTGTTTTTGAAAAATATATAGAGATATTTGTGAGAGTGGCAGGAATAATAAAAACTAGAATAGTTATTATATAAAACTGTAGATCCAAATGGCTCTTGAATTAAAACAAATAAATTGTTCTGTATGATGTTAGTAAAGAAGAAAATAAATCTTATTATCCTTTTAAATTAAAAATACTGACAAAACAACACAGAATATTTGTGGTGGCCTTGAAGGTTTACCCATTGTTGGCTATTACTACTAGAAGGCCAACCGCCTTCTCATTTATACTCTTGAAGGTCTTTAATGATAGTCACACATGCATTGCATTATGGCTGAAAGTCAAACTTCCAATTTACCTTTTTTCCTTATCTTTTAAAAAAATTGGTAATTACCTGTATTTTATTGTATCTATAATAGGTAGACTACCATTTGCTGAGCTCTTAATGTCTTAAGTAGAATTTGGAAAAAATAGTTTTAAATTATGTCAGTTTTCTGCTTATCTGTGCCTAAAAGGAGTTTTACGTTACTCATATTTAGGCATATTATTCCCAATTTCCAATTTGTATAATTAGAAAAAGTTGAAATCTTTTCTTTGTCCCATTTCTTAGTTGACGAAGGATCAAAGATTGGTGTATTCGGGCAGACTGCTTCCCGATCATCTGCAGCTGAAAGACATTCTCAGAAAAGTAAGCTTTTCTACAACTATTTGATACCAGATACATTCAGTGTGAGAGGAGATATGTTCTGAAGTTTTATTGATATCCAGCAGGTTCAGTTTTTAGATACTTAAAATCAACCCTTTTGGGGAGCATAACAGGTAAACTTGAACTACAAAGTAAAGAACATAATGATAGATTCTAATTAGTTTAGGTAAAGTTTTTTTATATCCATCTGATAGCTAAATCTGAAATAGGAGTATATGTTTGTGTTCAGGTGTTTGTCATATAAGAAAGCAATATTGACTTATCGGTAGTGCAGGAGTAGAGTGTTCAAGTAGTGGTGAAGGATTTTCCTTGATAATCTCTTCTCTCTTAAATCCCCTTTTGACCAAACTACATGATGTTTTAATACATGTTGCTTAAGGTAGGAGTTTAATTTCAGGACAGGAAATGAAAGGAAGTTCAATTGGCCCATCAATTAGCAAACTTTGAATGCTAGTGCTTGGAGTAAAATATATTTCAAAGTAATTTTTTGACAGCGTAAATGCTGGTAATTTTTTTAACTTTAAAAAAAATTATTTTATTTTTTGAGAGAGCACAAGCAGGGGAGGGGCAGAGAGAGAGGGAGACACAGAATCTAAAACAGGCTCCAGGCTCTGACCTGTCAGCACAGAGCCCAATGCGGGGCTTGAACCCATGAACACAAGATCATGACGTGAGCCGAAGTCAGACGCTCAGCCTACTGAGCCACCCAGGTACCCCGGAATGCTAGTAATTTTAATGGCAGCTCTTCTTAACTCATGTTCATTTGTGGAATTTATACTTTCAGAACTTTCCTGCATTTGAGAGGCTGCTTTTTGTTTTGTGATTTGAACAGAATCAGATACATAGCTTTTGTGTTTCACAAACTTAATTTTTTGACTTACCTTTTTAAAAAAAAATTTTTTGTGTATTTATTATTGAGACAGAAACAGAGCATGAGTGGGAAAGGGGCAGAGAGAGGGGGAGACACAGAATCCAAAGACAGGCTCCAGGCTCTGAGCTACCTGTCAGCACAGAGCCTGATGTGGGGCTGGAACCCACGAACTATGAGATCATGACCTGAGCCGAAGTTGGACGCTTAACCGACTGAGCCACCCAGGCGCCCCATTGACTTACCTCTTAATATTCTTTTGGATAACCCTAATCTGATTTAGAAGGTCTGTGTCCTCTCCTGTATGTTTATGATCACCTGTGGGAAACTTTAAAAAGTATTATATTGATATATTCCTTTTGTTTACATAGTTGAAATTTTCGCTTTGCCAGTGTGACTTCTTGCTGTCATTTTCATTTTAATCATGTAGTTTCAGGTTGCCAAAGTGGTTTAACAACCTCTCCACCCTGGCCCCAGAGATAGTAGAATTTGTGGCAGATTTTTTCCCTCTCTCTTTTTGATAGATTTGATTTTTTTTTGAATTTTTATGTCTTTCTTTTACTTTGAGAGAGAGAGACAGAGCATGAGCAGGATCCTGCTTGGGATTCTCTCTCTCCCTCTTTCTCTGCTCCTCCCCTGTTAGTATGCCCATGTGCGTGTACATGCTCTCTCTCTCAAAATAAATATTTAAACTAAAAAAAACCAACCAAATTTATTTATTATTTTAACCTAAGGATGGCTAGAGTTTGCATATGAATACTTTTTAGAAGGTTTTTGCTTCCAGAAATGATTTCTGACCAGAAGAGTTCAAATAAAAACGCTTCAGTTAAAGGACTGTTGTGCCCCCATAGAAAACATTTTGAATAATATGTTTATATTTTGGATAGATCTTTGTTTTTTTAATAGTTTATTGCCAAGTTGGTTTCCATTTGAATAGATCTTTAAAGCATTTTTATTAAAGTCAGCATATTTACTTTTTTTCAGGTAGATGTTGTCATTAGTTTTACCTGTTTGGTTATCAAACGTATTGCAGAAATATTGCTCCCAAAGGTGAATGAAAACTGTTAGTTACTTGTGATTATATGACCTTTGAAACTAGGTTTCTAAGGATAAACATCTTATACTTGGATGCTTTTTAGTATTCTGTATTCCAAAGCTAAGAAGACATTGTAAATCAGGTGTGCTTTCTACCTACCTTGCTAGGCACATCTCATGTCATGTTGTCTCTGGGGATGACTTTTCCCTAGCATTTCAATGCCATTAACTCCTTTCTCTAAGCTCCTCAAGCAATTGTAATTTGTGCTTCTCAGTTTTGTGCAAAAGACTGTTTTATATATTCTCTAACTGTGCTATGATATGCTAGTCTGATCTTTTAATAATATTGTGAGCCTCTTTAGGGGAGGGGCTGACTCTTCCCCTTTTTTTGGATTCACCTCAGAATTAAGCCTAATTCTGGGTTTATGGGAGGTAATTGAAAAATTTTTAGTTTTGGTAACCTTTGTTTCTCTTTCTCACAATTGGGCATCTTTCTTTTCTTCCTGCCCCATTTTCTTTATTTATATTCTCTGATTTTCTTTTCCTTCTTTAAATTGCTGAGCCATCCTTTGCTCTGCCCTCCTTTATTTTCTTTCCTTTCTCCATCTTATATACTAGCTTTATGTCTGACTATAAATATACACATGAAATCACTAAGCTTAAATGCCAATCCTTATCAATATTAGAATATTTTCCCTAAGTAGTAGTTGTAGGTTTATGGGAACACATGGAATATGTAAAGACTATAGACTATAGCTCAAATATACACTTTAAATCTGTGTATAATTGTTTTAGGTATAACTAGTTTTTGAATTAAAAACAAGCAACTATGTATTATTTTGCTAGGATTACGGCAAATGAGAGTATGGTGAAATAGAGTTTCTTTATTATGGCTGCAATGTCTCAAGTAATGGAAATATTTTCATTACTCAAAAGTTTGTAGGCCTAAGCTTCAATGTGCCTATTACATAGTTTTGGTATTAAGGTGCTAGATGTTTTTATGTTGAAGTAATAAATAGATTGCATAGATGCAACTTTACAGCACTTCTTGCTTCAAGACTCCTTGATATACAAAGTAATCATTTTTTCATATAGTAGGTACTGAGTTTTTAGACCATTTTCTAAGCATGCAGAATATATTGAATTCAGAAGGGTGTTAGTACCAAATACTAAAATGGTACATGTACCTTCAAGTGGCAACAATTTATTACCAATAAAATGCCTGTGCTAGAAAGGAACTTGAAATTTGAGTTGAATATTTCAGCTTAGCTACTGACTTTCTGAACTAAGCATTTTCCAGTACTACCCTTTAAATGTAATCTTCTTTAATTTTAGCAAGATGAGTATCATATGGTTCATCTAGTATGTACTTCTCGGACTCCTCCCAGTTCTCCAGAATCCAGCACCACTAGAGAAAGTCATGAAGCATTGGCATCCAGCAGCAATTCTGTGAGTTGTTTTGGAAGGAGTATATGTTGAAATTTTCTGATTATCCTTTCAAGTGAAAAACAGAACGATTGGAGCTTGTGGGTTGTGAGATTGTGTTTTGAACAGCTTGAGTTAGGCATTTAAACTTTGTTTTTAGACATCCAGTATATAGCATTACCCCTTGAAGCTTGTGCTCCATGAGTTATAATTTGGTGTATAGACTGAAGATCCAATCTTCAGGGGTTTAATTACTAAAATACTCAGAAAACAGAGTGATGATATGGTTAATAATTTAAAATCTAGGACCAGTAGAGCTTCAAAAATACTAAAGGTAGTTAATATACTGTTTTTTATTCAAGGTGGATTAAATTATTTAAATTTTAAGTATGCTAAATCATCTTGAAGTAGACTGCTCAAGAATTTTGTTTTTTTAAAATGACTGGATTTGGGCATGCATTTCAATGTCAGGAAGAAAAATGACTTAGTTCTTTCAGACTTGGGTATTCATTTTTCCCTTCTTATTTTTCATCTGCCTAAAATTGTTTTGGAATTTTTTTTTGATAGTTGAACTTTTCAACCTAGACATACTCTACCAGTTTTAAAGACAAATCCTTTATGTTAAATTATTTTTGGTTTCCCTCTAAAATTTTATATGATGCCTTTGGAGGTGAGAGAAAAGGATTGGATGAGTGGAAGTTTGCTTTAAACTTCTTGGGCAGGGAACTTACATACTGCTAAGTATACTTTCCTTCTTGCTAAGAGTTTAGCCAAAGCTTTAAGGAGGGGATGGATGGCAGAGGTGATAACTAGTTGGAGGATCTTTCAGTAATTACTAGTTAATAGCTTCTTTAAGAAAATAGATCCTTTTGTACAGCCTTTGTGGTAAGTATTTTCTAGTACTAGCTATGGGAATTTAGCTTACATTAAACTGAGATATGGTTTATCAATAAAGGCCAAAGGGTCTTCATGTGTTTCCTACCTTTCCTGAGAAGGGACGAAACATTAGCCTTGGCACAGAGTCTTTGGACACAGTTGTGTTGCTTCAGTTTTTGTTCAGAAAGACCCCCTCTCAATTCGTCTCGTGGTTCCTCAACCATGATTTCATGTCATGAATGTAGATATTCAGTGTTTTCAAGGTGTGTTGTGAAAATCTAAAAAGTATTGAGGGAAAATTAAGTTGAATTCCCCCTTGTTTTTTATGGCGAGAAATTTCAGTGGGATTTGAGAATGTCTTAAAAATCTAGTCATGAAAGAGTTATCTATTAAGGTCAGAAATCATTAGTTCCAGCAAAATTAGACTGTGCTGCCAAGTTGGCTATGCCTTTCTTCTCTTATTTTTTTGTAAATGAATATCTCATGATGCTGGTCTATTTAGTGAGCAATCTTGACAAAAAGGAAGCCTTTACCAGTTTATGTTCCTAAGACCCAGACACTCTAGTAAGATATTCGGTGTCTGTTTATGTGGAATAACCTCTTAAGGACAGCTTTGTTAGTTTTGTAAAAAGACCAGTGTCCTTGGGACCTTTTACATGGGAGGACTTAGAAAGGTAGACATACAAAAAGACATTCAGTAGGAAGGCAGTACGGGTAAAATACAATTTTAATGAACTTGGAAGGATGTTAATATTATATTGTCTCCAGCTATTTAAAGTGGGAGAACTATAATTTATATCAAATGTAATTGTGTTTTAAATTTACATAAAACTTGTGACACACTTCTCAAATAACAGTAAATTGGAGTCATCTTCAAATGGTCATGTTTTTAAAAGTTATTGAATCTGTGAGTTAATAACATTATCAGAGCATGAGTATTTTAAAATCTTAATTGGTATCTTGTTCATTCTTTGAAAAAACATATTTGTTGATTTTCTCATCTCTTCACCTCATCAGAAATAAAATATTGACCTATTATGGGCACACGATACGAGTCAGTATATTTCTAAAATTCACTTTTTGCAGAGGGATTTCATAAATAACATTTTTTAGCAATGTGTCTTGAATCTCATGATTGCAATGAATTAAGTCTCCTTGGAAAAATAATTACATTTTTGTTATAGAATTCAGATCAGTCAGGATCAACAACTCCATCATCCAGTCAAGAAACCTTGTCTTTATCTGCCAGTTCTTCCTCAGAAGGATTGAGGCAACGTACCCTTCCACAAGCACAAACCGACCCAGCACAGACTCATCAGTTCCCATATGTAATGCAAGGGTGAGTGAAATTGTAGCGGGTGGGCCTCTTAAAAATCTGTGACTCCTGACTTTCATGGTAGACCCTCTGCGATAATCAAAGTACACTGGAAATTTATTCATAGTCTTCCTTATACATTTTGAGAATTAGGGAGTTAAATAGAGCAGCGCTTTTGAAAGTTGGCAATACATCAGAATCACCTAGGGTAGTGCTTTTCAGACTTTAATGGTTGTGCTGATCACCTGGGGATCCTGTTAAACTGCAGGTCTGATTCAGTAGGTCTGATGGGCCTGAGAGTGTAGTTCCAACCAGCTCTCAGGTGATACTGATGCTTCTGATGCTTTGAATAGCAAGGATCTAGGTAACTAAAATAGTTTCTTTTTCAGCCCAGTGTCACTATAGATCTACTCAAATTAGCCTTCTGGGAAGCAGATGGGTGAGCGAGGGTGTTCTTGGAAGAGTAGAAGGCCCAGTCATCTGTTTTTAAAAAGTTCCACAGGTGTTCCTGATCAGCTAGGCTTGCTAATAACTGAGGTAGGATAAAACTGTGATGTGTTAATAAAGATACGCTAAGCATTGTAGGTTATCTAGAGTGTATGTTGGAGTTTACTCAAGGAGCTTGCTGTGGCTGCCTTATATTTAGCAATTACAGCAGGTCTCTTGGATTAGGCAGTCCTAGGGGGAAATGCAGCTGACGGCCACAGCACATCCTTTAGGTGGCTCTGAGAGTAGGATCGTGGAGAATGTGCTTTGGACCTGGCTTATATAGGAAACCAGGGTACGTTCCTGGGGTGCTATTGAAGTACAGGGAACGTGAGGAATAGGCATTGGGAAGGTTTCGTGCTGCACATCATGCAGTGGGACTGCAGTGTGTGGCAGCGCTCCAGATCCACGATCATGAAGCTAGAAATGAGATGGCCAGGACCTCAGAGTGGTAGCATAAAGACCTAACCGAGGAGTACCTTTCACTTAGAACTTTAGACGTATTTCAGTTCTTTTTCTTGTATAGTGAATTATATTTGATGTAAAACATTATGTAAACTTAACGTGTAGAGCAAAACTTAATTGTTAATGTTGAAACTCAAAGCTGAATATATAACAAAACATAAGAAAACTCATTGTCTCACATTTCTTTTGAATGTGAAGCTTTTTCTCTAAAAGTAAGTGTTTAGATAAAGCTAATTGTAGGCTTCTATGAAGCACCTATGAAACAATTTCTGTTTTTAGAAAATGATTACTGCAAAACAAAACTTAGTTATTTGTAAAAAGCAGCGTTCTCAGGCTTTGCGTTATGGAATGGTAGCTTAGAATATTTTCTATCTTATGACAGTAATTCATTTCCTGTCTTTTTTTGCAGAGTAAGACAGTTTCAGTTCCTCTCAACTTATACAGTGATTTTATTTATTTTATTTGGTGGTACTGGTGGGAAGTGAGAGTATTATGCATATAATAAATCTGGAAGAATATATGATGACATGTTAATAATAGTTATCTCTGGATAATAAGAATAAAAAACATTTTTTTAATGTTTGTTTTTGAGAGAGAGAGAGAGAGAGAGAGAGAGAGAGGGACAGAGAGACAGGGCACGAGCTGGGGAGGGGCCGAGAGAGGGAGAGACAAAATACCGAGCAGGATCCAGGTTCTGAGCCATCAGCACAGAGCCCGACCTGGGGCTTGAACTCATGAACTGTGAGATCATGACCTGAGCCAAAGTCGGATGCTCAACCGATTGAGCCACCCAGGCACCCCTGGATAATAAGATTCTTAACTTTTTCTCATACTTAGAGTGAATGTATTTTGTAATAAATAAAACAAAGCTTATAAGGTTGCAGGTCTTTAGAATAAAGCCATAGATATCATGGCAAAAGATTAATTTTTCTAAACTAGGTTGTTGAGGAAATCAACATAAGACTAAAGCATTCAGCTCTTAGCAATGTATTAAGCAGATTAGAAAAACCTGAAATATTGTGGGTATTTTTTTTTTTTGCCAAATATAAGTATTAAAATGATGAACAATAAAACTTTAAAGATGTTACAGATTTATTTAGGGAATCTGCTATTAGATGAATAATGTTGGGTTTAAATCAGGGAGGCAATAGAGCTTAGTGCTCCAGAGTCTGGAGCCAGCCTGCCGTGGTTTGAATCTATCTACTGATTGGCTTAGCCAAGTCTTTTCCCTGTTTTGCTTCAGTTTGCTCATCATCTGGAGATAAGAGTACTTGTCATACAGGATTTCATACAGGATTAAAAGAGTACTTGTATGTGAAGTTTTTTGTGATGTGTTGGCAGTTACGTATACATTCGTTCATATTTACAAGTGAATGTTGTAGACACATTCAGCAAACAGATTTGAATGAATAAAGGCCTGTGCTGGGTGCTGGAAAATGAATGTATTTGGGAAGAGCACTTTGTGATCTACAAAGCAATTTATTGTAAGTTTAATTAATAGGTTATCAGTTTAATAATGAATACAATTTAACTTAATCTCATAGTTGTAATTTTTTACTAATGAAGTCTTTAAATCTATCTTTAAGTAGATTTTTGTCTAACATAGGCCTTAGCCTTAAATGTGCAAGAGCAGTCAGTGATTTAGTGACCTGGATGAATTCACCAACAAAATGTAAGCTCTGCATTCCTTTTTCAAAATTCACTACAGCTCAGATATAATTAGTCACATGTTTTTCACCACATAGGTTAGTATTCTCAGTCTTTAGTGAGCTTGTTAAAACTGCTAACTCCTGGTGTCTACTCCCTGAGATTTTGAATCACTAGGTTTGGGGTGGTGCTCAGGAATTTGCCAACTCAACAAAACTTCGGGAACCTCGCTTTGGAAAATCCTAATACAGGTGTTATGTACCCATATCTAGCTCTTGAGGAAACATGGGAAGACCAGAGCAGTTCATGTACATCACCATATTGGCTGTCCATTTATAATGTCACATTTATCAATCCTGACTGTTTTGGACTCAGTCTGTTGTGCTATCACATTTATTTACTTTAACTCCAAAAATTGCTGGTTGGGTTATAGAATATCCACTGTTTGTACATCAATTTTTTTCCCCCTGAAACACTAACAGCGTTGTTTTATAATTAATAAAGCTGAAAACCCATTCATTGTACCATTCTATATTGCTTGATTTTTTTAAAAGTAAAAATTGCTTTAGTTTACCACCCAGAAATAACTATTACTAACATTTTTGTAATATGCTTTCATTTTTCTAAGTAAACTTTTAAATAAAAAATCATACTATTTTATTTTGTAAACTTCTTAAGAAAAATCATAATTTAGCCTGGACGTATTTCCAGGTCAGTATAAGTCTACCACATTTTAAGTCTTGAGACACATGGCACTCTGGATGAGTTCTTATATACACACTAATATTTTTTAGGTTTTTGTTCAACATTCATTTAGGGTGATTTAGCTCTGGAGTAGAGTTGGGGGTGGGGAAAAACAGGGAGGAGAAGGACCACTAGAGGCAGTGCCCAAAAAGCAAAATAGAAGCCCTGTAGCTAACCAGGAAGTTCAAAGACCAAGTATTGTTACTTGAAGATGAACATGCTTACTAGGCTCTTAATCCCCTTCCCACCACCCCAAGCAGTTTATCGAAATATTCTTTCCATCTATATGTAGTTCTGAGAGGAGATCCAAAAAGTGCAAATTTCTCCAGTTGTTTATATTCTAGTAATGCCTTAGTTTAACATCTTGGTCGCTTACCGTCTGATCTTCCTCAGTACCCACTTCTTGCTTAAAACAGCCTTTGTTCAGCACTTTGCCAAATCATATACTTATTATGCACCACCCAATTCAAAGCTCATTCTTTCCAGGGAGACTACTTTGATGCACCCAGAGCATTTTATCTTCCCAGCTTTATCTCTGCACATTTCTGCACCTGGTGTCCATTTACTAAAAAATAAAGTCTGATTTTTCATCATGTGGATGTGCCAGTTTGCTCACTCCTCTATTGATGAAGAGTGTCTTTAGTTGTTTTTACTGCATAATGACCTCAATCTCAGAGGCTTACAACAACATACTTCATTTTCTTGTTCACGAGGCTTGTTAGTCAACTCAGGACAGCTCTGCCTCAGGCTGTAGGTTGAGTTCTGGTGTGTTTCATGTTTCTCATTCTCTGGACCAGAAACTCCCCAAGACATGTTCTTCTTATGACAAATGACAGGAATACAAGAAGGAAGCTAACCACTGAGCACATTTAAAACCTCAGCATGTATCATGTTCACTAACATTCCATTAGCCAAAACAAAACACATGGCCCTGTTCAGTAGCATTGGGATGCAGAGCTATCGCCAAGTGACCAATGCCATGCTGGTAAATGCTCAGCAACTGGCTTTTCCAGGAGGGAAAAATAAAGCTGGTTTGTAGCATTTGCTGATTTCTCTGACCTCGAATACTTCCACTATGGCGGATTCAAGATACCAAGGGTTGGCTCACAAAATTTTTGAACTTGAGCAGTTAGCTTTGTGAGTCAATATTAGCTGACGTAGGCCAGCTTTGCCACTGTGTGCCAGACAGTGTGCATGTATAATCTTGTTATAGAAGAGTGAAGAATTGGGGCAATATTCTATCAGAAATGTTTCTTCCCACGAAACCTCAGTATAATCAGTATTCTTAAATACTTATATATTATCAGTTTTTCTTTTAGGATAAATTGTGAGAAGGAGAATTCCTGGGTCAAAGTGTTCTCAAGACTTTTTGAGACTCTTAAAGACTATTGCAAAAGCGCAGTGAAGCTCTACCAGTTTATTCTCCTATTAGCTGTCAAAGAGCCTGATTCCCGATACCTTTACAGATCTGTACTCACCAGTGTGACAAATTGGAATGTTCCTGTTTTAATTTAAGACATGATAAAGAGACATTCTTTTTGTTTTAGTTTGTGAAACACTTATTTGTTGGTGTGTGGTTACTTTTAAAAATTGATTTGTGACAGTTCTTTATCTAAAAGAATATTAATAATTATGGAGTACTTAGCACAAGCTAGGCCTTGTATTAAGCACTTATACATGCTATAATTCAGTGCTGTACACTGAATTTTACATCAACTCTGTGGTCTAGGTACTATTTTCTCCCATTTTATAGGTGAGGAGAATGAGGCTTAAAAGATAGCTGTGTAGCTTGCCTAAGTTCACAGAAGGGGTCAGCAGCAAGAGGAACTAAAATTCAAATCCATATCAGACTTGAAAGTCTGTGTTCTTAACAGTCTTTTGGAAGTGACTCTCTATTTTGTCTATCATTTGTTTTAGTATTTTTTCCTAGGTTGCCATTTGTATTTTGCCTTCATTTATAATGCTGTTTTCTCTCCCCTCCGCCCTCCCATGTAAAACTTTTTTCTAGTCAGATCTACTGGTCAGATTTTAAAGTATTGGTGACTGAGTAACCAAATCTGTTTGTATGAGGACCTCGTAACTTTCTTCAGTATAAGTTTACTTTGCAAATTGCTGTATGCTAGGCATTGATGACAGGAGAATGAATTATGTACTTGCCCTCGATGGGAAGTAGGTCAGATAGGCAAATAAATTACCATCTGCTGATGTGCTCTCATGGTCTTGAAGAAAGTTCTGCAGAAGCCTGGAGGAGGAAGTGACTGTCTCTGGTTGGAGGAGTGGGGAGGGCTTCATAGATGGTAAATTGGAACTGATTTTAAGGGAAGTTCAGCAGGTAGAACAAAAGCAAGTGTGGAGAGTCTCGAAAAGGCATCTTCTGGGAGCAAGGTGGGTATGCCATGCATTCTATCTTTGTGTGGAGTGGTAAGGGAAATGGGACTGACTTAACAGGTTTTTTGGGAAGAATGTGTTCCTGATTATTGAAGTTTCCAGTTCCTTTTATCTTTTCTCCTTTGTAATTCTTTTTTTTTTAATTTTTGATGTTTATTTATTTTTGAGACAGAAAGACAGCATGAACGGGAGGGGCAGAGAGAGAGGGAGACACAGAATCTGAAGCAGGCTCCAGGCTCTGAGCTGTCAGCACAGAGCCCAATGCAGGGCTCGAACCCACAAACTGCGAGATCTTGACCTAAGCCGAAGTCAGACGCTTAACTGACTGAGCCATTCAGGCGCCCGTCTCCTTTGTAATTCTTAACTTTAAAAAATGGTACAGGGGTGCCTGGGTGGCTCAGTCCCTTAAGTGGCCGACTTTGGCTCAGGTCATGATCTCGCAGTTTGTGAGTTCGAGTCCTGCATAGGGCTCTGTGTTGACCGCTCGGAGCTTGGAGCCTGCTTCGGATTCTGATTCTCTGTCTCCCTCGTTCTCTGCTCCTCCCCTGCTCGTGCACTCTCTTTCTCTCTCTCTCACTCTCTCTCACTCTCTTAACTCTCTCAAAAATAAATAAACATTAAAAATTTTTAAACAAAGCTACTAATGAATGTCTTTTGGTATAGCTTTTTAAGTATGTATTTGTGAATAACAGTCTATCAAGTTCTTTGTTTTTGTCATGTTCTCTGTTGTACTCCATTTCCACATGTTCCTGTGAATTTCCCTCACCCCTTTCTTCTGTGTTTTTATCAAATAGTACTAGGTGGTATAGTCTGTCTGAAAAGGAAAAAATAAAAAGCTGTTAGAATTTGTGCCATCAAATGATTTTCTCCCACATGTATATATCAGCAGTTTCCTCACTGACTTTCCCAAGGCCAGAAGGAGAGACCAGGTTATCCTCTTACTTTCCTTGAATAACGAATATGACATTTTGTAGGGAGACAGACATATTTCACATTCCAAATAGTTACATTTTTCCTGTGTTTCTGCTATTTTATTTGGCTCTTTGCAAAAAAAAGCAATAATTAATTATTTTGAATTATAAAAGCAATATATGTATATTAAAGAGTTTGGGGGAAAAACAATTAAGGAAGGGGAAAAAGTATCCCTGTCTAATCATCTAAAGACAACTATTTGTTAACATTTAATATTTCCTTCCAGTATTCTTTTATTTGCAAATGGTTTTCTTTAATACAGTTGTAATTTTTATGTTGTTAACATTACATTTTCATTTAATGTTGAAAATTAAATGAAATTTACAAGTTTCTAGGTTAGTTGCCTATGATCAGTACTTTATTTCAAAGTTTTCTTTATTTCAGAGTCATTGTTCAACACATTTTTATTGTGCTAAATTTGGACATATTATGAAGGGTAGAGCCTATTCCCTTGTCTTAGGAGCACAGAGTCTGGTCAGAGAAACAGGAAGGTAAACAGGTAATTCAGTTTTTAAGTTATTTTCTATGAGGTGGTACATGTGAATGGTACCATTTTTAAAGTGAAAAAGTATGCAAGAGTTTCCTTCTTGTGTCTCCTAGCTATCCATGACACACTCTGTGTGTGTGTGTGCCTGTGTATATGTGGGTATGTGTGTGCACACATGAGTGTATTTAACACAAATAGTAGCATACATACACACTGGCCTACATTTTTTCCCCACTAAGTATATTAACATCATTCCCTATTAATACACAAGACCTGTTCCATTCTTTATGAAGTACATAATATTCCATTATATAGATTACTATAATTTAATATGTTTTTTAAGCCTTCCAGTTTTTTTTTTAATGTTTATTTATTTATTTAGAAAGAGAGTGCACTTGTGTGTGTGAGCTGGGGAGGGACAGAGAGAGAGGAGACAGAGAATCCCAAGCAGGCTACACGCTGTCAGCACAAAGCCTGATGTGGGGCTTGATTTCACGAACCGTAAGATTGTGACTGGAACCAAAATCAAGAGTCGGACACTTAACTGACTGAGCCACCCAGGGGCCCCTAAACAATCAGTATTTTTATTCACTGCTTTTTTTAATTTTTAAAAGTTTGATTATACTTTTTAAACATTCACTAGTAGAGAAAACATAATGAATCCCCATCTACCTAACACCCAACTTCGACAACTGTTAATAACAGACCATACCATTCTTCATCTATTTCCCCTTGTTCCTCCTTTATTCTTGGGCTGGATTATTTCTGAAGCAAAACCTAGACATCTTATCATTTCATCTGTAAATACTGAGTATCTGTAACAGATAAGACAGATATGGACTGTAAGAAAACCTTGATCAGAATACCATTGGAATACTGAGAAGTTCTTTAATATCATCAAATGCCCAGTTCATGTTCAGTGTTCCTTGATAGTCTCAAATGTCTTTTTATAGTTGTCTTGATTGAATCCGTGTTCAGAGAGGTTGACATTATATTTGGTTGATATTTCTTAAAACTCTACCAATCCCTTAATCCCTCTGCCCCCCACTTTTTTTTTTTTTTTACAGATTTTTATAATGTTTATTTTTGATTTTATAGCTAATGGCTGCTATGCTTTTCATAATATTACTAATGTAAAATATCATTTGATTAGGGCAGAGATGTGAAAAATATTTTCCATGTTTCGTATTTCTTCAAGTTAATTTTCAGAAGCAAAATTACTTGGGCATCTGGGTAAAAGTGAATATTTTTAAGGGTGTTTAATTTTGTAAAATTGTTTTTTAAAGCCTTATTCCAGTTCATCCTGCCAGCAAAAGAGTTGGGTTTCACTTGTACCCTTGAGGGCCAATATCAAGTATTGGCAGATAAAAACAAGTCTTTATTTTAATTTGCATTTATTTGGTGACCTAATGATTATTTCCATTTCTGTGTATTCTTTATATGGAAAATATATTAACTTATTTATTGAAAATTTTTTTCTAAGCTCTGTCTCTTTAAATTTTATGTCAAATATGTGGACTCATTTTTTATGCTTTCTAATATTGCTTATAAGTTAGGAAAATCTTCTTCCCTCCAAAGGCTTGATAAATAATCGGTTCCATTTTCTTCTAGATTTTCTGTGGTTTAACTTTTAATACTTTTATTTTAGCTCATTTGAAACTTACTTGAACACTTGGAATGAGATGAAGCTTTAAACTCCCTTCCCTTTACCACTAATTTGGTAATCACTTTTCCCAGCACGAAATAATTTCTCTATCATGTTGTTTAATCGTGCATCCTGTGGAATATATTAAATTCTTACACAATATGTTTAATTGATCTATATATATTTTAATAATAATGTAGTAATTTAGTATCATACAAATCTTTTATTTCTTGTTTTCTGGAGAGTACCAAATAAATACATAACCTCTTGTCTGAAGGATAATCAGCACAACTGAAAGTTGTAGTATGAAAGCTTGAGTCTGGAATGTATCTTAGCAATTAATATAGTCCAGTAGTTTTAGCTTATTGGAAAGTAAGGGAGGAAGCATTTTGGAATCATGTAGGGGAGTTTAGTTGTTCTTTTTTGGCAACATATTTTCGATAATCACCATCTGTTCTCAACCACAGTAGGGTGAAGTAGAAAGCTATAATAATTTTTTTCCAAATGATTGTTAGTGGCTCTTTCTTACCTTGATTTTTAAAAACAGCGACAAAGCCTAGACTTCCGTTTTACAATTGAAGTAACAGACGTGTGTGAGGTTCTATTTCTTCTTAGCAGTAGGCATTGGTAGAGTTGTACTTTCAAGGGGATGGTTTTTTTTTTTTTTTCTTTTTTCTTAGTTGGGAATACTAAGAACATTGAAAGTGTACACCTAGATATAGGCTCCCCTTGTTGCTAAGACTTGATTTAGGTGCCTTTCAGACTTGCTTAGACGTATCAGCTGACTGATGGAGATGCCAAGATCTTTATACAAGTATTTATAATGCTTCTCTGTTCCACTGGTATGGCTTTCTCTCCAAGTTTAATCACTGATTGGTATCTTTCTAAAGGAATAGTAGAGTTAAATTTCTTTTCTTATATGGGACTTGTTTATCAAGAGCTGGGAGGAACTCTCATGGAGGCTTCTCTGCCTTTCCCTTTTAATTCAGTTTGTTGGAAAGCTTGGGAAGTAGGGGGAGAAGGGCTGTATTGAGGAGGCAGAGGGATTTTGTGAGGATGAGAGCGCTGTGTGGCTCCTATTACGCCTCCAAGGATGAGAAAAGTTACTATGTGGCGGAGTTGGTGGCTTACCTAGCACCAAGTTGCCTTAAGAATAGATAAGTTTTTGAATTAGGTTTCTATAATCAGTTATTGCCATTTGTACGTTAATAGTTGTTTGAATATAATATTAAAAATTTATGAATTTGTTAATGATTTTTGTCTCACTCAGGGTAGCCTCTACTTTATCAGCTAAAGATAAGGGTCAAGTAATATGAAGAAAAGGAGAGTTAGAAAATTCATGGATTCTGCCTTTACTCCATATGCTTATCCCTTCACAAATTCTGCATTTACTCCATATGCTTATCCCTGTAGTTATCTTGATACATGTGAATTTCTACAAATCTTTACAAATTTTGGAGTTGTATTCAGATTTAGGGGTAGGGGAGAGTAAAAATACAAATAGCTAACATTTATTGAGAACAGACTAACAACCTCGTGAGGGAGATTCTATTATTAGCCCCATTTTAGAGATAAGGAAACAGACATAGAGAACTTAAATATGACCTTCCACAAGTTTTACTGAGTTAATAGGCATTTAACATACTTTAAGAATGCATGTATAAGTATGTTCTGCTAATCTTGGTTCTTTAACTTAAAAAATTTTTTAGAGTTTGTACAATGTTTTATAGCTAACAGCTGCTATGTTTTTAATAATATTACTAATATAACATATCATTTGGGAAAAATATCATTTGGGTAGGGCCCCCATTCCTCAAAACATTTTGTCATGAAGTTTATTTTAGGGCTTTTAGTTCTTAAGGTGAATGTACTTAAAAATATAAAAGTATTTTTGTCCTTTTCTGCTGAAATGAGAAGACAGCAAATGTGTAGTCTTGTCACACATTTTGTGGATAATTTGCTTTATTTTCTTCTAAAAATTGGGCTGAAATATTAGTCATTCTATATACTTGGAGTCAGGATCATCTTATATAAGCCATAAGGTCTTATTCGAAGAATGTTGAAAATAAATGCTTTTCAGTAAGATTTAATATACATTGTCAATGGATGGCTTATCCTTAAGAAATGAAAATTCAGAGAAATGCCTTCAAGTTTCAGAGCATAAAAAGACCCTTCTTTATCTCCTTATTGCAGAAATGTGGACAACCAGCTTCCTGGGCAAGCTCTACCAGCCGGCTTCCCAGTGTACCCTGCTTTCAGCCCGCTGCAGATGCTGTGGTGGCAGCAGATGTATGCTCATCAGTATTATATGCAGTAGTAAGTTCATTGTTTTGCTCCGTGTGCTACTTGCTTTATTTTCTTTTTCATCCTAAGTAAGTTGATTTGGGATTTCATTTACTGATATATTTCATTGGTTTTTAAAAAATTATTATGAGAACGAGTTTGCCGACATTTCAGCAGGTACTTTCCTTTAAATTATTTGGCTAAAGAGAAAAGGGTCACATCCAGTTCACATCAGCTAAACCTATTCCCTCCTCCCTCTCTCCCCTAATTACATTTAGAGTAGTGTTGAGATGCTTTCTTTTAATATTACATTTTTTCTACTTAAGAGG
The DNA here is from genome assembly GCA_028646485.1 of Cryptoprocta ferox. Classification (NCBI taxonomy): domain Eukaryota; kingdom Metazoa; phylum Chordata; class Mammalia; order Carnivora; family Eupleridae; genus Cryptoprocta; species Cryptoprocta ferox. Next base: position 60,484,027 of record CM053559.1, on the reverse strand, counting down.
TGAAACCTTAGGAAAGTTTCACTGGAAGGCAGCAAATCTACATGAAGAGATAAGAAGCTGAATGAAAAAGGGAGTCACATGTCGGGGAGGTTCATGTTGATGTGGGGCTCAGTGGAGGCTAGTATGCTTTCTGGACTGTTGGTATTTCAGTAAGTTTTGCTTCTGGTCAGCATGGATCTTACGTAGATCCGAGTGCAGTTTCTCAGTCTTCATTCTTCTGTGCATTCATTTACATTTCTAGCACCTCTTTAATGTTCTCCTCTCCTTGTTTCTGTGATTTTGTCATCCTCTTCATTCTTTCTGTCTTTCTGATCACTCATGTTGTGTCCTTGATGGCCCATTTTCCCCCTTCTTCTAAATGGTAACATTCCTGGTTCAGTTAGACAGATGTTTGTGTACTTGCCATGTGCCTTGTGACACTCAGTCTCGTAAAGAAGACAGGATTTAGTCCTGGGCCAGTCCTCTTGGATTTCTTTTGTCTGTGGCCTTAGTTGTTGGCGCTCTGTGGATGACCTCTATTCTTTATCTCCTGTGCTTCATCCTGGTTGCTGGAAGATTTCCATAGGGAAATTTGCCTTTCCTTTAAATTCAGGATGTCTAAAATTTGACACCACCATCTTCTTTTGTGTGTGTGTCTGTGTTAAATAAGGTTTATTGTTAGCTTAATTGCCTATAGTCTATAAGATGCAACTTTACTGTGCCTTTGCAAACAGGATACATTTCTTAAAAAACTGATCAAAATTTTCCATACATTTAGCTCTATATGATAGATTACAATGCAACACTATTTTTGTTACATAATTATAGAAATACTGTAGAACCCAAGAGCACACCATAAGCAAAAGAAATATAATCCTGAGCCATCTGAGCAAGATGATTTGATGAATCCTTTTAGTGTAAGTTTAGAATGGAGGAGGAAAAAAAAAAGATACATGCACACTGCAGTCAGGAACAAAGTACATTCAATACCTGTTCCTTGCAAGGCACAGGTGGGGGTGATGGTGAATTTCAGACACCACCATCCTCTTAAATGTGTTCTCCTTCCTGACTTCTTTATCAGTGAGAGTCTCTTCTTATTCATCTCCAGGCTCTTAACCTTAATCAGCTTTGACTCTGCTTTCAGTTGTCCCTGAACCCAGTAACTTACCGAGTTGATAATACATTGTTTCTAACTTTTGTTCTTTCCCTATGTATTACTTTCAATATTTTGCCTAGATCTTTTCTCATTTTGGACCTACTTTACTGCAACTGTTCTTTCTCTTTTTAGACTCTCTACCCTATTTCATCCTACTACTGTCAGATTAATGTACTTCACACAAAATTGAGCCAGTCCTTCCGCATCCTCCCAAATATCTGATGGCTCCCTCGCCTACCGTGTGAAATGTATATCCTTATCCTTACTCCAGACCTTACCCCATAAAACTGATCTGCTTCATGGACCTCATATCCTAATGTTCTCTTGCATAATCCCTTGGCTGCAGACAGGCTTTTTGTACCTTACCTATTACTGTGGTAATAGTTACCATTTAAGTGACCGCTTTGTGCCTAGTACTGTGCTAGATTCTAGATGCTTTCCACCCCTTGTCTCATTTATAACCTCCTGAGAACTCTGTAGCGTAAGTGGGGCTTACTATAGCTTACTAAATCATATAATCTTCTGTACATTATTTAACTTCTGAGACTTAAGTTCTCTCCTTTAGTGAAGTAACTCATCAATGAGTCAGAATATCTATGAAGTAGGGAGTGTTTTGGAAATGAAAAAGCCCTGTATAGATACAAGGTATTAGCATGTTAAATAGACTTTTGTAGCCTTGGAAACTTCTGTTTTATTTTATTTTGCTTTCTTGATTTTTAAACATTTTATTGTAGAAAAATTTCAGCATGTGAGAGGATAGAATAGTAAAATGAATCTTTGTGTACTCACCACCTAGCTTCAATATTTATTAGCTCATGGCATTCTTGTTCTATAACTTTTCCCTTCTATGCTGGATCTTTAAAGCAAATCCAAGATATATTATCATTGTACTGGGAGCCTCTTATAGGAATATTTATTCTTTCAAGCAATCAAAATATAAGCAAACTTCAGGACCACAGTTCTTCGTTGGTTTACAAGTACCTATTCCCGTGGTTCCCAGATGGATTTCCCAAAAGTCAGGATTGGGGTTGAGGGGTGGTTATCTGGGATCTAGTTAATATCTTAAAATACAAATCATTTATCACTGACAATGGACACACAGGGTAAATGATTAATGTACATTTTTAGACATATTTTTCAAAGCATGGCTCTAAGGGAGAGGTAGTGGGTGCAGTGGTAGTCATCCCATTTGGTAAAACAAAAGCGGCCATTAGTGAACAGGTTTGGAAAAAGATTTTGGTCATTACCTTATAAAGTAATTTAATGAAAGAGAGAAAAGATAACGATCACCATGGCCTTCTTACCTCTTTCACCTCTCCCCTACAATCTTTGACTATGAGGCTAAGAGAGTATCTTTTCCTGAGCTACTCACTCCTACCATCATTCTTGGCTCTACTTTTCCACTGGGGTTTGTGGTTACCTAAGAAATGTGGCACAGGAGTTGTGATACTTTGTATTACATTTATGAAAAATAATGTAGGGCTCCCCAAGGAAGTTTTGCAAAATATAATATAGATGATAAAGTTTTTTTTTCCTTTTAATACTTATTTTGTTGAATATTTCAGTCAAGCTGCAGTTTCAGCTCAGGCCACATCAAATGCCAACCCAGCCCAGCCTCCTGCTTCACAGCCTCTAAATTTGGCCCATGCTCCTGGAGAAGAACCTCCACCAGCGCCAAATCTAGTGGCCCAAGAAAATCGACCCATGAACGAGAATGTTCAAATGAATGCACAGGGAGGTCCAGTGCTAAATGAAGAAGACTTCAATCGAGACTGGCTGGACTGGATGTACACGTTCTCCCGAGCTGCAATTCTCCTTAGCATCGTATACTTCTATTCTTCTTTTAGTCGTTTTATCATGGTAATGGGAGCCATGCTGCTGGTTTATTTGTGAGTGATGTTCATTAGCTTTTTGTGGTTTCTTTTAATTACTTTCTACAACAGCACAGAATTTGGCATACGGTAGTCTGTCATGAATGTTGAGTGAAGGAATATGAGTTTTGGACTCCATATATCTAGGACCAAAATCAAAGCAGATTATGTTGAGTAAGAATGTTTATCAGAACTGCACAAGCAGATTTTTCCTTTACCATCTTTCATAGAAATTATTAATTCAGTTAGACATGCTTTATTAATTATTTGGAACTTGAAGGGTCTGATGCACTATTGTATAAGGATGTTCTTTTTAATTATAGTTATCAGTAGTGAGTCCTGTAGGTATAGGCCAGACTTCTTTTACTAAGTAGACTTTGCTTACCCCCATTCCCCCAAGAGGCAAAGAAATATGTAGTTGAATTTCATTTTGAAAAATACCAGAAAAGATGTAATGATTCCCAGGATGTTGAGACATTAAGATAGATAGGTTGGATATTAAGATGTCTAGCATAGAGCCAGTTAAGCCCATGATAGATTTTTAGACTTAAGTTGATTCCTGTTTTGCTCTCATTGCTTTGAGAGGGGTAGTCCTTGGCCCGAAGTAGGACTTTTCATTTATTATACTTGAAATCATTTTTCTGTCGTAGGGCACTAATGTTTTATAGTGTTACAAATAAAAACAGCTGCAACTTATTTTCTTTTCTCTTTATTTTACTGAACAGACACCAAGCTGGCTGGTTTCCTTTTAGGCAAGAAGGAGGTCAGCAACAGGCTGCCAACAATAATGCCGAAGTTAACAATGATGGGCAAAATGCAAACAACCTAGAACTTGAAGAAATGGTATGCTAACGAGGTTTTGTACACTTCAAATATAGATATTTCCTCAGCAGTAGAAGAGACCAGCATGATTAAAGAATCTCGGGGTGTTCCACAAGTTTTTGTGGAAAAGCACATGAAGAAAGTTAACATAGAAATTGTGTGATTTTCTCTGGGAGAACTTAGACTATAATGCTGAGTCCGTCGGGAAGAGCTAACATTATTCTTCCTAAAAATAGCCTAGAATGAAAATTATGCACACAGTGAGAATTTACTGTTTTAAATTGGCAATTAAATTCATCTCAGAGTTCCCTTTGAACTTGAGCACTGAGGAATGTACCAATCTTGGATTTAACAAAGATTTCTGATAGCCAGATCTATACTGCTTCCTTGTTACGTTGCTCCTGTCCCTTCTTTCTATAGGGACAAATTCTCTCTTTTTCGGTCACAAGTTAATGCCAGCTGTTCATATCCCTCAGGAATGTGTTTCTTGTTTTGTTTGAAAGGAGCGCCTTATGGATGATGGGCTTGAAGACGAGAGTGGGGAAGATGCAGGCGGAGATGCCAGTGCGGTTCAGAGGCCTGGATTAATGGCGTCAGCATGGTCTTTCATCACAACCTTCTTTACTTCACTGATACCAGAGGGGCCTCCCCAGGTTGCCAATTAGACCTGAAAAACTGTGCCAGCTCCGAAGGAAGGTCTGACTTTAGGAAAGTGTTTTAAATAACAGTGCAATTTCAAAAAAATTTATTACTTTCTTTTCATCATCATGTACAGAGGTGTTTTTTCCTTTAAGCTTTTCATGCATATGAATATTTTAAACACAAATGGACTACTAAATGTGTGATTTTTTTTTTAAGATCCTAACAGAACATAGTATAACAATATTGGTCTTCCAGGTTTTATTAATTTCAATTATGTATATTCTGTCCAGGCAGATCTATTTGTGTGTCGTATTTCTTTAAAGAGCTGCTTCACATATAAATGTCTATAGCTGATAGCCCAGCCCTTCAGTGTGTAATTTGAATAAATATATCTATTTTCTGTGAATTATCCTGAAAGTTTTAAACAGAATGACCTCATAGTTTTTAATAAAGAATATTATTTACCTAAAATGTGCTAGCAGCATCTTGCCCAGCCATAAAGCAATAAAGTTCTCAATAATCTTAATTTTGACATTTGGATAAATAATGGAAACTTTCTATTTTAAGGGCATGTATCCCATCAATTGGAATTAGTACCTTAAAAAAAAACACGGCAGCTCTTCAATGGAATTAATAGTGATACAAATGTTTGATACAGGCAGTACTTTTATAAAATATGCTGGAAATTGCTCCCTGTATTTTTTTTAAATAAAAGGTCAATTATGTTAAACTGTCTTATGGGATATTTGTTCAGATTCTTTAATAATGTAGCCATTACATGCCAGAATCTATATACATTTCAGTAGTTGTTGGGAAAAGTTGTTGAAGTCTTCAAGGTCATTTTCATCTCTTTATGTTCCAGATGGGTATCTCTTCATTCTCAGTCTGAAACCTTGATAGTCTATTTAAAAATCCCTGGGGACGCCTGGGTGGCTCAGTCGGTTGAGCGTCCGGCTTCGGCTCAGGTCATGATCTCTCAGTTCATAGGTTCAAGCCCCGTGTCAGGCTCTGTGCTGACAGTTAGCTCAGAGCCTGGAGCCTGTCTTTAGATTCTGTGTCTCCCTCTCTCTCTGACACTTCCCTACTCATGCTGTCTCTCTCTCTCTGTCTCAAAAATAAATAAAATATTTAAAAAATAAAAAAAAAATCCCTGTGAAAGCCAATTCAATATTTTATAAGAAGGGTGTAAGTTTTTCATAGGGTAGCTAATTAAAATTGAACAAATGAGGATAGGAGAACTTACCACGCAAGAACTTTATCTCACATGAAATGTATTATAAAGTTGTATGAGGTACCGGTCCAGTAATATATTATTAGGTAATACAACAAAATAGAAGAGTAAGAAAACATTCATGAATGATTCTATAAGTTGTTTACCTATAGTGATAAAAGTGACATTTCAAGGGATAACTGGTTAGCCCTTTGAAAAGTAAAACTAGGTTTCTGTTTATAGATGTAAGTCAACACATCATGATTCAATATGAGCAATTAAACATGCAAATACTAATAGAAAATATAGATGAATATATATATAATATTGGGGTGTCAAAGTGTCTTTCTGGCAAAATCCGTAAAAGAAAAGGTTGCAACGTATATAACATTTTGACAAACATAATGAATAAAGCAAATAATTAGGGAAAAAAGATGAAAAAAGATAGTAAGTCTTAAATTTAGTTAAAAAGAAAAAAAAATAATATCCCAGTAGGTAATAGGCAAAGATACTCTCTAGTCAGCTGGGGCTGCTGTAACAAATTACCATAGACCAGGTGGCTTACACAACATTTATTTCTCACATTTTTTGAGTCTGGGAAGTCCAACATCAAGGTGCTGGTATGTTCAGTTTCTGGTGAAGGCCCTCTTCCTGGCTTGTAGGTGGTCGTCTTGCTGCGTTCTCACACGGCAGAGAGCAGAGCAGAGCAGCAAGCTCTCTCTCGTCCCTTCTTACAAGGGCACTGATTCTCTTCATGAGAGTTCTGCCCTCATGTCCCAATTACCTCCCAAAGACTGCCCTTCCTAACACTCACATTGGGGGTTGGGATTTCAACATGAACTTTGTGGGAAAGGGGACACAGTATATCTGTAACAGATACAAACATGGGCAATAAATATGAAAAATGTAATGAGTCCTAAGCTAAAAGTATCAAATTTTAAGATAATGGTGAAGCTAGAGGGGAATACAAAATAGCAAAGAGCCTTTCCAGCATGTATCAACATTTCAAAATGTGCACAGAATCATTTGGTGTCATCTTACTGTTCCTGGAATAAAGATCAGACTCCTTAACATGTTTACAAAGTTCTGAAAGGTTGGGTCCTTGTACCCTCTCATTCTGTGCTCCCCATTTATGCCTCTGTTTGAGCTGGGCTGGTCTTCTACTTCTAGCACTGTCTCCGTCCAGTCCAGGGACTTCTAAAATTGGTGTTCTTTTTGCTTGGAACACAGTCTCTTCCTTTTTCTTTTTTTTCCTCATTAACATTTACTAATCATTCATGAGAGCTCAGCTAATGGCCAGTTCCTTTGAGAAGCTTTTCCACGGTAGCACTGTTCTTTGCACTTAACACTGTTGCGGTTTACATTTATTTCCTTACTTGTCTCTCCTACAAGATATGAGGGCTATGAAGTTGGGAGTATATTTATGCTCATGATTATATCCCTAGTCCTATAAGAGTGCCCAGTAGTTAGTACAATACCGAATGAGCGATTGAAAATGTGCATACTCTTTGAATCAGCAAAAGTTGAAAGGGTATGGTGCATGTGTGAGATTTAGCTTGTACAATATTTATTGTGTTGTTTTAACAGGAAAGAATTAGAAGTGACAGATGTTCAACAGAGTGAGCTATGGTACATTTGTTTGTGTACTGTTTGGATCATGACTAGGGATGGCTTGTTTCAGGGCTGATGGGAGTCAGTGCATCCAGAAGGAGGGTCTGGATTTTAACCTGGGAGCTAAATAAATACGCTGTCAAAGCTGGAAGAAATGCTTCATGGGTCAGATCCTAAAACAGAGTGGGTGGGTAGGGTAAGAATGCAGAGATAATTATGAGACAGATTAGTCTTTTTCCTTCTGTTGGAAGCCTGCGATGGGAGAATGGAAGCCATAGAATTCATAGAGGGATACAGCTTTCAGGAGGGACACCCAAGTGGAGGAAATGAGCAGGTCTCTGAATCCCAGCCACAGATTGGGCCCTAAGGAGAAAAAGGCTGGTCACAGACTCCCCCTGTGAAGGGGTGTGCTGAGGCTTCTAAGAACACTGGAATGTGATGCCGGATTTTAATTATTTTCCCTACATTATTAATTCCCTCATGTTAGTCTCACTTTTGGAAAGTCTTTATCAAAAACTACAGCGCAGTGACAGCTGTATTTTGGATGATTACGGGGGGAACTGTGTCCATCCTGGGGCCAGATGGTGCCTAAGGGGCGGTGGTGGCCTGGAGGTGGCTTCTGGAGGGCAACAGACCAGCACAGAAACCCAGACACTGCTCTCTGGGCCAAATGCTGACTAGTGACAGCCAGGATGGATTTGTGGAATATGAACACTTCCTAGGACTGCTGTTCCTTACACATCACAAGAAAGACTAGACTTTCTACAGCTAAACAGTATGGGTGAGAGGGTCAGATTATGTTATGTGGGTAAAAGGAAAAGGTGATCCTGAGGGCTGGAGAGTTGGTGGCAGTTTGGTGGCATTGTTCAATGCCAGCACCCATCATTATTCTAACTGGTTTCTCTGGTTCCATCATCACAACTGAAAGTGGGCTTTTCAAATTGGGGGGGGAAAGGCTGTGTTTGGATCCTCAGGTGTACAGTACAATCCCAGGGGCAGTTTTTGCTTCACCGTGAAGACTAAGGTGTGCTGATTTACATATCCGCTCTCTGTAAGTCTGATATAAATCAGACCATAAGGCCTGTTGTATCTGGAATGGCAGTGCTGGGTCTGCAAAACTGCATGAGGCTCTGGAATGTGTTCTCAACTACACAGCCTTTCCTGGGAGCCCCATTGTGGCTGGACGCCCCTCGCCACGTGGTATCCTGTGCTCTGACTGCAACCTGGGAAAGTGAAATAAACTGGCTGCATGGTGAGTACAAAGCATGCTTACTGCATTCTGTATCTTACATAAATATATTTTGGATGTTTTAATATATCAACAATGAAAAAAGTTTAACAAATTTTTTGAATATTTTTTATGCCGTAGGAACATTTAATACGAGCTCCACTGTCTTAACAGATTTTTAAGTGCACAATACAGTCACATTTAAAAACACTTAAGACATTTAAAGACAAATAATGATGCTTCTTAAATTTAAGTGTTGTGACGCAATGTAATCCTTTTATTAAAATACTATGGAATCTTTGAAATAAAGGATTTTCTTAAAAGGAGAGCCCAGAATAATTAGGGTCCTTGTTCCAAAGCACCTGGAACCTGTCTATTGTCAAGGACTCATAGTAAGTAGAGAGCTTTTCCAGCACTTTGAGGGCTCAGCCCTAATATGGGGAGGGCAGCGAAAGATCTGTCTCCCTTTTCCAGAGCAAAGCTCAGGGGTTATTGTCTCGAATTTACTTGGATTCACCCTTGAGGTCATAGTCTAGGGGGCTAGTTTCATGAGTCTTCTTGCTAAAGCTTACTTTCTTGATCCTGCTGCTAAATTCTGACTCTCTTACTCCAATTGATCTACTTTCCAAAATGAACAGACCAATGCCTGCATCAACTATTTTATGTGGTGCAATAAGCTATTGTATCCATTGGTTCCAAAGCCATAGGAAAATTCGAGAAGTTAAGATCTGTGTAGGGTCTTTACCAGTTACCACTCCTCAAAGAGGGTGCATAGGAGAGAGGATGCTGTTTTATTTTATGTAATTAATAATAAAAATTATTATAGTGCTTTCAAAATGGGTATTACTAATATCTGAATATTTGGTATCTTCCTGACTCTGTGCTAAGTGCTCTACCTACATCTAAAAAAAAAACAATCCTTAAAACAACTCAAGGTAGGTGCTACTATTATTTCTGTTTTCCAGATGAGGAAACTAAGAGTCAAAGAGGTTGAATAGCTCACCTAATGTCACAAAGAGCTAGTAAGTGGCAGAATCAAGATTTGAACATATTTTACTTTAGAACATGAACTCTTTAAAATTAATTGTTTAAGTAAGGCATGTGGAGAGGTCAGCTTTCAGCAATGGATGATTAGCCTGTTTTGCACCAACCCCTGTGCTGAGAGAACTAGAAAAGTCAGAACGTGTATCTATTAAGACATCAGAGAACTACCAAGAAAGCAGACACATGTGATCTAAATTTGGTGCCATTTTCTCCACCTCAAAGCACATGTTCACTCAAGCCTAGTGGCTGGGAAGCTGCACAGAATTTTTGGAGGACCCATAGGTAACAAAAATGAGAGTCCAGCATGAACCCAGTGGAAGTGCTTTTTAAATACCCCAGCTTCCGGTCTAGACCCAAACGGGCTACCTATCCCCTGAGTACAAAAACTGGAATGGGCCTGTTCTCACAGGGACTGAAGCCCAGTCTCAGATCACCTCAGCCCCTAAATGAGGCAATTTGCCCCAAACCTAGTAACAGCCAGAAGTAAAAATAAATCCCCACCCAAGGAAGATGCCATTATGCAGTTTCTCAAATTTCTCTATAGTTTTTTGAAGTCTGTTCACTAATAAAAAGTAACTAGGGATACAAAAAAAGGAGGATACTTTAGAATACAATAAAAACTAGGAATACAATAAAAAGGAATAAAAAAAGTAACTAGGACTACAAAAACATAGGATTTGACTAAAATGAGAAAGTGAACAGAAACAGACCCTCAGTAAATTCAGATATTTAGCATTATCTGAGCTTACAATAGTTATGATTAAAATGCCCAAGGAATCTGAGGCATCTGGGAGGCTCAGTGGGTTAAGCGTCCCACTTCTGATTTTGGCTCAGGTCATGATCTCTTTTCTGGTAAGATCGAGCCTGCTGTCCAGCTCTGTGCTAACAGCTCCCTTCCTGCTTGGGATTCTCTCTCTGCCGCCCCGCCCCGAAGAAAATTGCCCAAGGAATTCCAGGTTCCTGTCCAAGATGGCGACGTACGAAGACCCCGAGCTCACCGAGCACTCCAGGGAACATGCCAAATCACACCTATTTATTGACCGATTCCTCCTGAGGAAGAACCGAGGGCCAACTGAACAGCTCCTGCACACCAAGGCAAAAGAGAACAGCGGGAGAGACGGAGACAAGGTAACGCGGCAGACCCCATGCCCAGGCCTGGAAACACGGTGGGGAGGGCTAGTGCTGACCGACTGGGAGCAGAGCCCTTTGTCCTTCCTCTCCGGAAAAAAGCAGGGCTTTAAAAGAGCAACTAGCTAATGGGGTGACGAGCATTGCGGAGGGCACTGTTGGGGGGAGCAGCGGGTGCGGTATGTATGCGATGAATCATGGGAATCTACTTTCGAAGCCCGGAGCACACTGTATAGGCTGTATGTTAGCTGTATGTTATGACGATAAATTATATATTTAAAAAAAAAAAAAATCTAAGCCGGACGTAGAATCCCGCCAACCGGTAGGGGGAGCTGCTGGAGTGCTCGGGTAGCGGGGGCTGTCCTCCTGGTCCACCTTCCTTCTCGCCCTTGAAAGCGCAGCCGGGTGCACAGGCTGGGCGCCCTCACGGGCCTGCCGCCTCCGTGAGCCGCGGCCCCAGCGCACACCGGCCTCAGCGATCCTCCAGGGTGGCCGCAGGGCGGTGCGCACCGGGTGGCCCCTGAGGAGCGCTCACTAGAGCTCCAGCTCCGTGCCAAGATGACAGAGGTGCCGGCCACCCGGGAACACTCCAGCCCCACGCCGCCTCGACTTCAGATGGCTTGCTAGAGCACCCCCTGTGCAGAGCATTGGGGAATCTTCAGATCCAGCCGCCTTGCCGGGAACCTAGCTCCCGGCTCATGCCATCATCAATTCCAGCCACCTCCCCAGGGCGTCCCCTGTGCAGAGCACCCCAGAACACCCCCACCTGCACTGGCCTTGGCTCTGGTCATCAGGCCTGAGCTGAGCACCCTGGGACACCCGGCTTGCACCTAATTCAGCGTTAGCTGTCTCCTCAGCTCACCGTCAGTGTGGAGAACCGTGGGACAACCGCTTTGTAACCACTTCAGCTTCACCTGTCTTGCTAGGCCACATTTTGAGCAGAGAGCCTGTGCCCACCGTAGCCTTAGCTGTCCTGTCAGGGCTTCCCCTGAGCAGAGTGGCCCAGGACCCCCTGGCCTGTGCCCTGCCTTGGCTCCAGTTGCTCCTCCAGGGCACCCGTGTGTGTGTGAAGAGTCCTGGAATACCCCGGTTGACACTCATTTCGGCCTCAGCTATCCTGCCAGTGTGCCCACTGTGCTGCATAGAGCCCTGGGTCCCCCCTGGCTTGCACCTACTTTAGTTTCAGCTGTCTTCCTGGGGCACCCCCTGCACAGAAGGCCCAGGGATCTCCAGTCTGCACGCTGCCTCAACTCCAGCTGACCCTACCAGGGTACCCACTGCACAGAGTGTCCCAGAGCCCCTGGCTTGCACCTCCTTCAGCTTCAGCTCTCCTGCCAGGGTGCCCTCCCCCTGCCTGCACCCACTTCAGCTTTAGCTGTTTTGTCAGGCAGGGTTCCCACTGTGCAGAAACCCCTGGGACCTCCCGACCACCCTGGCTCAGTTCCAGCCACCCTGCCAGGGCACCCTCTACATGGAGAGCCCCAGGACTCCCCAGATAACACCCACTTCAGCTTCAGCTGTCCTACACCGTGCCCTCTGTGTGTAGAGCTTGCACACCCTGGCTTGCATCCACGTTAGCCTTAGCTGCCCTTCCAGGGCACCCACTGTGTGGAAAGCCCTGGGACCCCTAGACGGTGCCAGCCATAGTTCAGTCAGCCAGCAAAAGTCACCAGGCACACACAGTCTACATAGAGGATGATCGCACACAACACCATTCCTTCAAGTTGAGGAGAAGTAGCGTTCGGCCTAATCCACAGAAGCAAGCACAGAAAGTCAAGCAAAATGGGGAGACATAAGAATATGCTCCAAAAGAAAGAACAAGATAAAACCCCTGAAAAAAGAACTAAATGAAACGGAGATAAGCAATATGCCTGATAAAAAATTTAAAGTAATGACTGTAAAGATGCTCACTGGGCTAGAGAGAAGAGTGGAACAACTCAGTGAGACTTTTCACTAAAGAGATAGAAAATGTAAAAAAGAACCAAAGTTGAAGGATGCAAAACTGAAATAAAAAATACAGCGGAGGAAATCAATAGCAGATTAGCAGATGTGGAAGAACATATGAGCAATCTGGAAGACAGGGTAATGAAAATCACTCAGGCTAAACATCAAAAAGAAAAAAAGAATAAGAACATGAGGATAGGTTAAGAGATCCCTTAGACAACATCAAGTGAACAGGTATTCACAATATAGAGGTCCCAGAAGTAGAAGAAAGTGAAAAAAAGGGCAGAAAACTTATTTGAAGGAATAATAGCTGAAAACTTTTCCTAACTTAGGAAGGAAACCATCAATAAAACAGAAGACAATCTACTTTATAAAGGGGAGAAGATATTTGCAAATGATATATCTGATAAGAAGTTAATGTCTTAAATATATAAAGAACTATACAACTCAACATGAAAAAGAAAACCAAACAATCCAGTTAAAAAATGGGCAGAGGACATATTTCCAAAGGAGACATCCAGATGGCCAATAGACACATGAAAAGATGCTCAACATCACTCATCATCAGAGAAATACAAATCAAAACTACATTGAAATATCACCTCACACCTATCAGGATGGCTAAAATAAAAAAGACACAAGAAACAACAACTGTTGGTGAGGATGTGGAGAAGAAGGAACTTTGGTATGGGGTTGGTGTGGAATGCAAATTGGTGCAGCCACTGTGGAAGACTGTGGAGCCTTCCTTAAAAAATTAAAAATAGGAATACCAAATGATCCAGTAATTTCAGTATTGAGTATTTATTCAAAGAAAATGGAAACACTAATTTGAGAAGATATATGCACCCCTATGTTTATGACAGTATTATTTATAATAGCCAAAATATGGGAGCAACCTAAGTGTCCTTTGATAGACAAAAGAATATGGAAGATACACACACACACACACACACACACACACACACACACACAGGAATATTACGCAGCCATAAAAAGGATGAGATCTTGCCATTTGCGACAACATGGGTGGACCTAGAGGATATTATGCTAAGTGAAATAAGTCATATGATTTCAGTCATATGTGGGATCTAAAAAAACATGAATAAACAAGCAAAAAGCAGAATCAGACCTATAAATACAGAAGGCAAACTGTTGGTTGCCAGAGTGGAGGGGGCAGGCATGAGCAAAATGGATGAAAGGGCATAGGAGGTACAGGCTTCCACTTATGGAATGAATAAATCATGAGGATGACAGGTACGGCATAGGGAATACAGTCACTGATATTGCAATAGTGGTGTATGGTGACAGATGGTAGCTATACTTGAGGTGAACAGAACGTAATGTATAGAGCAGTCGAATCACTATTTTGTACACCTGAAACTGATGTAACGTGTGTCAACTAAACTCCAATAAAAACATTTTTTAAATGTTTTTATTTATTTATTTTTGAGAGAGAGAGAGAGAGAGAGAGACAGTGTGAGCAGGGGAGGGTTAGAGAGAGAGGGAGACACAGAATCCAAAGACAGTCTCCAGGCTCTGAGCTAGCTGTTAGCACAGAGCCTGACGCGGGGCTCGAATCCACGAACCATGAGATCATGACCTGAGCTGAAGCCGGACGCTTAACCGACTGAGCTACCCAGGCGCCCCTCAAATAAAAACATTTAAAAAATAAATTTAAAAATATTCAAGAGATTAAATGACAAGATAGAGAAATTTCAGCAGAGACCTGAAAAATCATATAAAAAGGAAATTCTAGGGACGCCTGTGTGGCTCAGTCGGTTAAGCATCTGAATTCGGCTCAGGTTATGATCTCACAGTTCATGAGTTCAAGCCCTGCATGAGCTCTGTACTGACAGCTCAGAGCCTGGAACCTGCTTAGAGTCTGGCTCCCTCTCTCTGCCCCTCCCCCACTCACACTCTGTCTATCTCCCTTTTGTCTCAAAAATAAATAAACATTAAAAAAATAAAAGTAAAAAGGAAATTCTAGAATTGAAACATAGCTGAAATTTAAAAACCAGGAGATGGCTTTGATGGCCACAGTTTGAGAGAGAATTTGTGAACTGAAAGGTCAGCAGATAGCCTGACTGATGGAGAGAGAACAGGGGAAGAATAGAGCAGACACAATATTTGAAGGGACAGTGGCTAAGAATTTTCCAAAACTGGTGAAAGATAATGAGCCACAGATGTAAGAAAAGCTATTGACCTCCAAGCAAAATAAATACAAAGAAAATCACACCAATTACTGCCTAGTAAAATGGCTGAAAAACAGACCAATTTTAAGAGTAGCCAGAGGAAGAGTTTCAAATAAGCAACAGTAAGTAAGCTTAATAGATGATATTTTCAAAGAGCTAAAAGAAAACAATAGCCAACCTGGGAGCCTATATGCACCAAAAATATCCTTCAGAAGACATTTTCAGGCAAATGAAAACAGACTTTGTCACCGTTTGAAAGTACTGAAAGAACCAAAAGGAACACTAATGGGTATTTGAGCATAAGGGAAATGATCACAGATCACTTGGAGGTGCAGAAAGGAATGAAAAGCAATGGAAAGATACATATGTGTATAAATCTAAAAAGGTAATGTCATAAAACAGTAACTTGATGCTTTATAGGGTCTTAACATGTATAATGAAATAAAATACATGACAAAGTAGCCTATAGTCTGATGGGAGGTAAAATGAACTGAATATTCTGAGATCCTTAAATTGTCTTAGCAATGGAAATGGCGAAGGCATTCATTTATATTTGAAATAAAGCAGGTTGCATATTTCAGTTTGTACTGTATTTACTCAAAGAATAATAAAAATGTTAAACTAACAAGATAATAGAAGGGGAATATGAAATTAAAAAATTCTAAAAAGGCAAGAAAGGAGAAGAAAGGAGCATAGCATGAGAACAAATAGAGCAAACAGTAAGGAGGTAGATTTAAACCTGAATGCATCACTATCTGTATCAAGCATAAATGGACTAAATATCACAAAGACAGTTTTGCCAGCCTGGATAAAGAATGAAGCCCAATTCTGTGAGATTTAAAAACAACATAGTTTAAGTATAAGGATATGGGAAAGTTGAAAAGTAAAAGGGTGGAAAGAGCCTTTCCATTCAATTATGAACCAACAGAAGCTGGTGTATCTAGTATCCAAAGTGGATACTTGGAGGTAAGCAGCATTACTGGAACAAGAAGGATATTTTATAGTGATAAAAGATTCACTTTACCAGGAATATTCAGCTTGCTGAGGCATTTGGACTGTTTATGAAGCCCAGATTGGCTGCCCAGCCCCCGCCATACCTTGGTCATGGCCCATGAAGCCAACAGTCAAGAGGCTCCAGACACTTGATGGAGTGTGTTCATGTACGTGTGTGTGCGCGCGCGTGTGTGTGTGTGTTTAGGGGAAAAACACAAGTCTGGATGGAGTAGTAGCATTCAAAAGGACAAGAAACTGGGGCGCCTGGGTGGCTCAGTTGGTTAAGCGACCGACTTCGGCTCAGGTCATGATCTCACGGTTCGTGAGATGGAGCCCTGCATCGGGCTCTGTGCTGACAGCTCAGAGCCTGGAGCCTGCTTCAGATTCTTTCTGTGTCTCTGACCATCCCCTGTGTGCGTGCTCTCTCTCTCGCTCTCTCTCTCAAAAATAAATAAATATTAAAAGAAACAAAAGGACAAGAAATGTAACATTTTCTTTTTATAAATCAAATAAATTCTGGCCCTGAGTCTTCCCACTCCTGTATTTTTGAGTCAATGACATTAAGAACTGTGATTAATAACTGACCACACTATTGAATGTTTACTCTCCTAAGTACCTTGCAGGTATTCATTTATTTAATTCTCACAACAAGCTGAGGACGTATGTGTGTTTATTACCATTTCTATTTTACAGCTGGAAAAACCAGCAGCTGGCCGAGCTGCTGTTCAAGAGAAGGCGCCACAGTCTCTGCTCTAAGCGCCCTGCAGTGTGGCTGCTGGATTCCACAGTGTGTCTGACTTGTTGCATAAATGTTATCATACCTCTCATGAACTACCTCTTCCATTTCAGTGACAACCTTAGTTGTCATGGAAATTATGCACAAGGAGATAGAGGAGCATGAGAGGGAATACATGTTTATTGGGGCTTACTATGAACCCAGTGCTCACCCGGGTATGTTATAACAATCTTAAATGTAACAGTCTTTAGCCTCATTTTAAATATGAGGAAAAGGAAGCTCAGGGATGTTCAGAGACTGAACAAGTCACATTGAATAAGAACAGAGAAGGGATTCTCTCTTGGTCCATCTGACTCCAGAATCTTTCTTCCTAACAAACCTCACTGGCTTGTCATAGTATGAAATTAGTAAGCTCAGTAAATTTTGGCATGTTGCTTCTTCAAGGTTGTCAGCCTTTGCTATAAGTATGCCCCCAGTAATGGTGACTAGAGACGCAGGGACAGCATTGTTGCACTTTCTTACATCAGCACTAGATGGTGGTGTGACACCACATATCTCTATGGCAGTGAGTCCTGGAGTTAGGTTACTCAGAGTTTGGGGGCCCCGGCGGGGTGGGGGGGGAGAGCAGGGTGCTACTTCATAGTAGCTTGAGGAAGCATGCAAGAGAGGAACCCCTCTCTCGGCCCAGACAGTCTTTGATGCTAAACTCTGGGGAGTTTAGCTGACTGTGTCCCTCGTCAGCTCCAGGATGCACTGTGCTGACAGCCTGGGCCTCTCTCAGACAGCTTGGTGTTGAACTCCTCCATCAAGCTCTGCTGGATGAACCTGAGCACACACCTACCCACACTGGGGCCCCTTACTTCAGAAGTTCCTGCAAATCAGGTGAGGTTTTCTGTTTTCTAGGAGGTTGATACTATGGTAGATGCTCAGGAGACCTTAGATTGAAAAAACTTGGTTTGCTTGGGGCGCCTGGGTGGCTCAGTCAGGTAAGTGTCCGACTTTGACTCAGGTCATGATCTCACAGTCCGTGAGTTTGAGCCTCACGGGCTCTATGCTGACAGCATGGGGCTCTGTGCTGACAGCTCAGAGCCTGGAGCCTGCTTTGGATTCTGTGTCTCCCCCTCTCTCTCTGCCCCTCCCCTGCTCCTGCTCTGTCTGTTTGTCTCTCCATCAAAAATAAATAAACATTAGGGGCACCTGGATGGCTCACTCAGTTGGGCGTCTGACTGCGGCTCAGGTCATGATCTCACCATCCATGGGTTCAAGCCCTGTGTCGGGCTCTGTGCTGGGCTTTGTGCTGACAGCTTGGAACCTGGAGCCTGCTTCACATTCTGTGTCTCCCTCTCTCACTGTTCCTCCTCCACTTGCACTCTGTCTGTCTCTCTCTGTCAAACATTTTTAAAAATTTAAATAAATAAACAAAAAAATAAAAAATAAATAAAAACTTGGTTTCTCTGTAATCCTGGTGTGGTAGAGTCCTGCCTCTGCTCAACCACTCCTTATCCTCCTATTGCTTCTGGGATCTTGCTGGAGATGACAGAGTCCTCTCAGATAAGAACCCATATCATGGCTCTTCCCTGATGTGCTAGCAAGTATCTGAAGGACTGCCTTCAATAAAAATGTTTTGGGGATATTACCATAAACTCCATAGTTTAACTGTTTTTACTTTGACAGTTCAAAAGTGTTAAGGATGTGAAAGACAGACTGAGGAATTGCCCCAGATTGAAGACATGGCAAAAATGCAGTGTGGGATCCTGGACCAGAAAAAGGACATTAGTCGGGTAGCTGGTGACATTTGAAGATAGTCTGTAGAGTAGTTAATAGCATTACTTCAAAGTTAGTCTCTTGGTTTTGATCATTGTACTATGTGTAAAATGTTAACGTTTGGGGAAGCTGGGTGAAGGGTGAACTGTTTTTGCAACTTGTTTGCATTTATATCAAAATTGAAAGTTGATTGGAAAAAAAATTAGCAAAACGTGACCTAATATTATTATGGAATATTTTAAGCATAGAGAAAATTTCCCAGAGTAATAACCACTTGTGTAGGTGACTCAGAGGTGCAGTAGGTGGCACTAGCGAGAACAGTGGTTGCCAGAGGAGTTAAAGCACTGGTGCCTCACTTTCTATGTTCAGAATTGGCTCTTGGTGGTTAAATCTTGACAGCCTCTACTTTAGACACATTCACAGAAAATCCACCCATAAGACCACAGCTTTTGATGATGAGATAACAATCTATGCCTCATGCCTCATTTAGCAGCTCTCTTGGGAGAAAGTTTTCTTTAGTCCTGACTTTTATTACAGGGGTTTAATTATTACTGTCTAAAGCTCAAACATATAGATAAAAGTGGCCTCAATTGCGTGATGTTTTTGTTGATCTTTTGGTTGAGCTTCTTTAACTTGAAAAAATAAACTTCTATCTTTAGAAATTTTAGATTTTCAGAAAAAAAATTACAAAGATAGTTCAGAGAGTTCCCATACACCCTGTATCCAGTTTCTCCTGTTATTAACAGCTGACACTAGTGTGGCACATTTATTGCAGTTAATGAACCAATACTGATACATTGTTATCAAAGTCCATACTTAATTCAGATTTGCTTAGTATTTACTTAATGTCCCTTTTCTATTCATGTCTACTTATGACTCTAGACTGTGACAGTTTCTCAGACTTCACTTCTTTTTGATGACCTTGACAGTTGGAGGAGTACTGGTCAGGTGTTTTGTAGGATGTTCCTTGTTTAGGATTTGTCTGATGCTTTTCTCATTATACTAGGGTTATATGTGTTTTTGGGGGTGAGCACAGAGTTAAATTTCCCTTTTCCTCCCATCATATCAAGAGTACATACTATCAACATGACTTATCACTCTAGATGTTAAGCGTGATCACCTGGTTGAGGTAGTGTTTGTCAGATTTCTCCACTGTAAAGTTACTCCCTTTCCATACTCTGCTCTTTGGAAGGAAGTCACCATGGACAGCCCATACTTAAATAATAGGATCTGCTCTACCACTTTATAGATGGAGTATGTACATAAATTACTTAGAGTTCTTCTACATGAAAGATTTATCTCTTCTTTCCCATTTATTTTTCCAATCATTTGTTTATATCAGTTGGACTCATGGATCTTTACCTGTCTTATACATTGGGTTTTAATCCAATACTACTTTATTTTGTTGCTCATAATTGTTTGAGCTTTGGCCATTGGGAATGGCCTGTGTCCCTTTGACATATTCTCCATCACTGGGATTTTCCTTCTGAACATTTCCTTATGCCTTCCTGGCAAATCAAGGTGCTCTAGGCTCATCTTGTATATGTCCTGCCCCAGCCCTAGAACCAGCTATTTCTCCCAGAAGCTCTTGGGAGATATTTGCTTCCTTGATTACAGTTAAAATTTTCTCATGAGGGAAGTTTGCTGATGGACTGATGGAGCCAAGTACTATGTGGCATCATGAAAATTAATTGCATCTTTACTTATAGATTTTGCATATAGAAGGCAGTAATTTAAAAAAATGATGACAGAAGGAATGCATCTGAGAATTCCATCAACAATAGCTGTTTGTCTAGAATGAATATGATTTTATGTGTTTTCCTCACACAATTAGGTTTGTGCTTCCTAGGAAGTTTTTTTTTTTAGCTATAAAGAAAAGCAAGAGAGTGATTAACAAAAGTCAAGAAGGGATTCTGTCTTGGGAGAGGGTGCTGTTGCAGAGCCTATAGTGGGCAGCACTGTCGGGGTATAAAGAAAGGCCATGTCTGGCAACCTCCTTTATGGTGAAGTTAAGGGCATGTGGCAGATCTCACAAAGAAGGCAGAGATGTGTCACTTCTTGAGAAAGGCAGTTAAAAGCGGTTGTGAGTTCTCTGTGCCCTCTCTCTTATTTGTCACACTTGACTAGAGGCAGAAAAAAGGGTCCAAGACACTAAAATCATAAGATGTAAATGCCCCAAAATTATATCAAAGGGAGTTTCTTAGGCTGCATGGGCTGTGATGTGAATGGAATATAAATGTATGTGTCTCTATATGTATTTTAAGCTAATGAGATTATGAGATATGTCTGTAGGTGCTACAATATATGAAGGGGGCTTCCTAAGGTTTTCATAATATTCTGTTACACTGGGTGATGGGTACATGAGTGTTATTTTATTATTATTCCTTAAACTGTGTTTGTTATTTATTTTTCTGTATGTAAGATACCTTTCACAGGAAACATTTAAAGTCCCCCTCTTCTGTACACTGCTGACCACCTTAAATTGAAAGTTAATTTGAATAAGGTATGTAGGAGGATAAATTGGAGTAGTGTTTTGGGAAAGTTTTTCACAGTATATCTCAACAACCTAAATATTGTCCTTGAATTCAGTAGTTATACTTCTAAGAGTTGGACCAATCAAAATAATACTGGAATATTGGAAAAGTTTTATGCAGAAAGATGTTGCTCATTGCAATATAATTTATAGTAAGGCAAAATGGAAAGAAAAGAGTATGGTTTGTTAAAATAGAGTGTGTCTGCCCAGCAGAATATCATGCAGCTTTTCTAAACGGTGGTTATAACCTAAAAAATGCATATGACACACTAGATAAGACAGAAGAGAATACAAAATCTTGTCTATTGGATGAATATAATTATATAAAAAAGTTGTGAAAGAAAAATCTGTGCCTAGTATCTGCCAAGTCTGTTTTATGTCTAAGTGTTTTTTAGACCATGACTGTGAGCAGCAGTGATAATTTAGGCATCATCCAATGTGTATACCTTATGTTTAGGAGGAAAATAGAAAGTGTGTTTGAAGTTAGAGATGGGATCCTTTTCTTCTTCTAGAGTAGTTTTATTTTTATTTATTTAAATATTTATTTATTCAGAGAGAAAGAGAGAACACGTGTACATGCATGTGTGAGTCGGGAGGGGGGTGGTCAGAGAGAGAGGGAGAGAAAAAATCTCAACTGGGCTCTGTGCTGACAGCAGAGCTCAATCTCACAAATCATGAGATTATGACCTGAGTCGAAATCAAGAGTTGGGTTCTTAACTGACTGAGTCACCCAGGTGCCCCTAGAGTAGTTTTAAAAATTCAAACATAGATTTAATAAATCTGATTTAATTCCGCAATATAGTTGGAAGAATTGAACACATTTGTGTGTAAGGCTGGAGGAGGGAAGAATGGAAAGGCAGGGTTGTGAAGGGGATAGAGACAAGGTTAGTTATTGTCCAGTGGCTAGAACTGTAGCAGATGACAGTATTTAGCATTTTGTCAAATGAGTGGAAGATGACCTCTAAAGTTTCTCCCATTATGTTTATGATATTGCATAAATATCATCTGAAAAGAAATTATAAGATATTATTATGTTTCTTTCTTCCCAAGGCTTTCCAGTCACTAAGGTTTTCTCATGAAGACAGAAGACTCATGGATGAAAAAGTCAGTTTCTAGGAAGATGGCTAAGCATGCCTTCCCTACTCTCCTTTTTCCCACCGAAAGACCAAACTACCCTTCGGTACTCTGGTAAGTTTAGTCCTTCATTATCTGTTGTTTACTCTCTCAGTTAAGCCACTGTGTTCTGAAACAGTAAGACATTTGACCAGTTCTCAAAGGTCTTTAAATGCCTTCCAATTCTTCCTCTTTGGAAGGCTGCCAGACAGAGAAGACGGACAAAGAAAGAAAGATACAAGAAGGAGGTAAAAATGTCCATAATGAACCCACGCATCTTGAGGGAACCTCTAATCTAATGAGAATGGATTTTATTGAGAAGATTGTACGTGAACAATTAATTATTCATGGCAGAGACGTCATTAGGATTTCATTTTGTTTAAAGGCCTCTAAGTGACTTACGCAATTGGGTTAAGCCGGAGAAGAATTTCAAGAATGAGACAAGGGAAAGCTTTTCATTATATTGACTTTTCCTAATATTTTCGAGATAGTTACTATGACTTGGCATATAAATTACACTCCAACTAAAAACCTCCAATGGTTTGCCAGGGCAAGAGTCTCTGCGTGGGTGGGTCGTGGACCAGTATGGTCAGATGGAAGCAGGTTGAGAGACATTTCTCAAAGGATTAGGAGACTTATTCCAGAATTCCATAATGATTCAGTTTGGCTTTTTGGTTACTTTGGGAGTGTGAGGGGTCTCCCTGAGGTAACAATGAGGTTTGTGCAATCTGTGATATTCACACTCAATGATTCTTTCCCCAGGGCCTTATGGGAGGCGAGCACCTGTTCATTTACGCTGTGTGAAGTAAGATACTTTAACAAAACCCTAGAGATCTGGAATATTATAGGTCCTGTTGTCTGCTTATGTTAAAGGCAAACATGAAAACTTAGTGTCAGGTTGAGGGTTTAATGTGGGATTGATTGTAAGCATGGAGTTAGACATATAGGGTAAATTTATAGAGAGGTGTGGTGTATGGGATCAATTTCAATGGGTACTTAAGAAATATGAGTTGAATGAATTCAGAAGTTTTTGTCTGTTTTGTCTGTATCCCAAGCACCCAGGACAGTACCTTGCACATAGTAGGTGCTCAATAAGTATTAGCTGTTGAAAAATTCTGAGGTTGAGATAGTAAATCAGGGCATGTCCATGTGGGGAACATCATCCCAATGAAGGATCATGGTTGCCGAGAGGGGTTGGTAAAAGGGATAACCTTCTCCCTGTCTGGGGACTAAATATCCCTGTAACACCTTTAAGATAACGAAGTGTTAGGGTTAGCACCCCAGGCTTGCAGGGTGGAGTGGTAAAGAAAGAGATGTAGATGAGGAGTAGGAAGCCCTGGGGTTGAGGCGTTAGCTGGGTCCTTGGCCAACAAACACAGCACTGGCTGTAGCCACCAGATGCGAAGATCAACATGTTGCAATAGAGGGAAAGAATCAATAAACAATAAATGCAACAGATAAGTGAATTAAATACCAGAAGGTCATAAGTGCTGCAGAAAAAATTGTTAAGTATGATGTCACATACAAAAACCTACATTTTCAGAAACCTGTCGAATGGAAAAACAAGATATTCCCTTATCTTTATACATTTCCAGCTACAAATTATTATAACTGCTGCTTAACTGATGATGATAAATTGTCCACAGCTTTTATACAATGGTGGTTCTAATTTTTCAGCAGCAGGGAAATTCTCCGAGTGACTCCCTTATTTTAATATCACAATGAACAACCTGATGTATGTGTTTATCTAGCTCAGCCTCTCTGTACCTCTGTGTCACATAGAGTGGCATGAGGGCATGTTGCCTTCTTAGCTTGACACATACCACAGCCAGAATTCCATGGCACCGTTTACACATTTTACAGTTAAATGTTTGGGCCTTGAGAACAGGCCTTCCTCTCTCGAAATCAAATACTTTGCTTTCAACACTGCTTCCTTCAGGCCTGTAAAGAGAAGTCTCACCCCTGAGCTTGGCCCCAGGGCCCTGAGCCTGAGCACTGGGACAAAGCAGAGACTGGGGTAGAAGGAAATGTTTCTTTTGTTAGCTTAGTTTGCAGCCAAATGGAGAGAATTTGTTTTCCTACCAACCAGTTATATCAGGGGGTATGGGAAGGGAGACCAGTGTTTGTGATGGAGTTTCTTTTTTTTATGTCAGACAAACTGGACTTTATTTTTTAAATTTATTTTTTTAAATGTATGTGTAGTTTATTTTTTTATAGTTTATTGTCAAGTTGGTTTCCATAAAACACCCAGTGCTCATCCCCACAATTGCCCTCTTCCAGGATGCCCATCACCCCCTTTCCCTTTTCCCCCTCCCCCTTCAGCCCTCAGCTTGTCAGTATTCAAGAGTCTCTCATGATTTGCCTCCCCCCCCCCAACTATTTCCCCCCCTTCCCCTCCCCCATAGTTCTGGTCCTCTGTTAAGTTTCTCCTGTTACACTTATGAGTGAAAACATATGGTATCTGTCCTCTGCCTGACTTATTTCACTTAGCATGACACCCTCCAGTTCCATCCACGTTGCCACGAATGGCCAGATTTCATTCTTTCTCATTGCCATGTAGTATTCCATTGTATAGATAAACCACATCTTCCTAATCCATTCATCAGTTGGTGGACATTTAGGCTCTTTCCATGATTTGGCTATTGTTGAAAGTGCTGCTCTGAACATTGGGGTACATGTGTCCCTATGCTCTGATGGAGTTTCAAGATTGTTCCACAGACCTGGTTTCATTTAGCTTATTAGTAACTTGCTTCAAAAGTCCTAAGAATTTTAGGATTTTGGTACCCAGTAGTTTACAGCAAAGATTGGGCTTTTGTTTTCTTGTTCCTTTGTTTGGGAACAAGAAAACAGAATTAGCTGAGCTGCCTTTCTTCCTTCATCTCTACCCCCATACAATCCTTCCCACTTCTCATGTTTTAGTGTGAAGTTAGGTGTAATTTTTTTTTTCTTTCCTTCTTTTCTCATTCAAATCAAGGAAATACATTAGGTAGAACACAAAATCTCTTTTCTCTGAACCACAACAGAATAAGCTACAGGTTTCGTGCTTTGTTCCTGTGAAGGAAACATTCCATTCCATTATTGCTGGAAAGAAAATGCATGATGATACCTGGTTGGAAAGCGGATCAATGCAATATGGATTCTTGGGAAATGTGTGAGTGGTGTGCATTAGATGCTGATTTCCATCTCACTTCCCTTCTGTTTGTATGCCCTGTAAGTGAGTCACCTGCAGAAGTGCTGGGGGAGAAGAATCCGCCAGGGGCTCTAAATGCTACTTCCACATTAGGATTACTATGAGGCATGGGGCCAACAGTTCCATCTTCTAACTCCTGAGATTCTTCAATATGTGGGAGAAAAAGGAAAATTAATCAAAACAATGGTGTAGTTTTTATTTCTGCTCTGAGAAAAATGATGTCAGCCAAACTTGTACTGAAGGTTAAGCCAGGCTGACCTGCCAAAACACCATGACAGCAGTTGGCAAATAGGCACACAGCGGGCTGAATGGTTTCAATTTTTGGATACTAAATTCCAGTTCCGTCCCAGTTATACTTGGCTTTTGCCACTGGCTTGGCCTCACAGTATCAGCTCTACTTTTGCCCCATGGATTTTGTGTTTGAACTTTGTTTCCTCAGTTTTGACTCCCAGATGGCCTAAGAACTCAAGTTCTGAACTTCTTCCTCTCCAGATTACTTAGAGTAGACTGGGTCTGAGGATCAAATAC
Source organism: Cryptoprocta ferox (assembly GCA_028646485.1). Classification (NCBI taxonomy): domain Eukaryota; kingdom Metazoa; phylum Chordata; class Mammalia; order Carnivora; family Eupleridae; genus Cryptoprocta; species Cryptoprocta ferox. The sequence goes on along the minus strand of CM053559.1, from coordinate 60,458,343 downwards.
CCACCAGGGCTCTGGTCAGGCCACCTTAGTTGCCTGAATATTTGGATTTCTTTCTTTTTTTTAAATTTTTTTATGCTTTTTATTTATTTTTGAGAGAGAGAGAGAGAGAGACAGCGTGAGCAGGGGAGTGTCAGGGAGAGAGGGAGACACAGAATCTGAAGAAAGGCTCCAGGCTCTGAGCTCTCAGCACAGAGCCTGAAGCAGGGCCCGAACCCACGAACCACAAGATGATGACCTGAGCTGAAGTCGGACGCTTAACCGACTGAGCCACTCAGGCGCCCCTTGAATATTTGGACTTCAAACAATAAGAGCAAAGCTGATTCCCAGCCACCATGACTATGGTCATCATGAAGATACACTGCTTGCTGAGAAGGCTTCTTCCTTATCTACAGCCTGAGACTGCAGACTCCAGCCTTCTTTTGAAGTTTGAAAACCAGCCTATAGGTGGGAAGGGTCATCATTTGCTTAGAAGTGAGACCAAAATTTTCTTACCCCCTGTGGTAGGCAGAATAGTGGCTTTCCAAAAATGTCCACTGCTGAATCCCCAGACCTCTATGTTTTGTCACATAGCAAGGGAGAATTAAGGTTGCTGAAAGAATTAAGTTGCCAATCAGCTGACCTTAAAATTAGGACGTTATTCTCGGTTATGGAAGTGAGCTTAATGCACTCTTAAAGTAGAAGAAGGAGGCAGAGGAGGAGGTGAGAATCAGAGAGAGATTTGAAAATGATGAGCTATTGGCTTTGGCAATGGGGAGAGAGTCCATGAGTCAAGAAATGTAGAAATGTAGGTGTCTTACATATTGGACCCTGTAGAAGCTAGAAAAGGCAAGGAAGTGGGTTTTCTCCTAGAGTCTTGAGGCGGAACACAGCCCTGCTGACATCTTGATTTTAGTCCAGTGAGATCCACTTCTGACTTCCATCCTCCATTTATTTAAGATATAAATTTGTGTGTTTTGAGCCACAGTTTATGGTAAACAATTATGGCAGCAATAGAGAATGAATACAGAAAATTGTCTTTTAACTTCATGATGAATTTTTATAACCTAAAAAAAAAATCCATTCTTGAACATGTAACGTTAAAAATGCCTGCACTACTGAATATAAATCTATCTTTGTGCACATCCTTAATTAAATCCATAAATCAAAAGTTTAAATATGAAAGTGCTTTCTCAAAGTGTATGGACATTTCAGACTTTTGAGACAAATGTTCTAATAAAATGCACAGTCTCTCCAGAAGTGTATGGAGTGCTGTTTCTGTGAGCCCTTGCCAATACTCTGAATTTCTATTTTTAAATCTTTGCCAATTGTTAGATGAAAAATTGCTTCCCATGTAATAATAAATATTCATTGAGAAGTCACTTTGTGCCAAGCACTACACTGGGCAACATGATACTTTAATTTGAAAATGTTGAGTTGCTTGTTGATGTTGAGCACTTTTTCATAAACTCAATATTATGTACACATGTATATTTCCTGTTTGTAAAGTACCCTCTGGCTGTAGTGAGACAAAGGCACCGTGGGAGGGGCCTGGGGGCCACAACTGAGGTCAAAAGGCTGTGACAATAGAGCAGGTGGTGGTTGAGGCTGGCTGGGCTTGGCAAGTGCAGTGGAGATGACAAAGGGTCAGGTTCAAGACGTCCTATGAGGTGGAGCTAAGGAGGCAGGCTGAGGGATTGGCCCGAGGCTGTCTGGGAAGAAAAACATTCAGGGAGCTGGTGTGGGAAATAAAGGCAGCCATGTGAAAATTCCTTCTGACACATATCTAGTGAGTGATAATTGCTAATTTTATTTCTAATTTCTTCTGTTTCCCCTGTCTTTGGATTATTGTTGGGTCAGAGGACTCAGTGTAGCTCTCGATGTTGACGCTGTCCAGAGCCCAAGTTCCCCGAGAACACATCTGTAGTGGAACAAATTTGCCTGTTACTTGCTGCAAAAAAGCAGACCACACCAGGAAGCAACTCAGGATTTGAGCCTGTGTTAGGTGATTTTGTGGAGTGTTTAAAGAAGCAGAGGAGTGGTCACTCATGTTAGCTGAGAGAGGGAGGTATTTGATTATTTTCATGGTTTTCCCAGCCTCCTTGTTTTTGTCTGCACTCAAATAATTTCAGGGGCACCTGGGTGGCTCAGTTGGTTGGGCTTTGGCTCAGGTCGTGATCTTGCGGTTTGTGAGTTCGAGCCCCACGTCGGGCTCTGTGCTGACAGCTCAGAACCTGGAGCCTGCTTCAGATTCTGTGTCTCCCCCTCTCTCTGCCCCTCCCATGCTCATGCTCTGCATCTGTCTCTCAAGAATAAATAAATGTTCAAAAAAAAAAAAAAAGAAAGAATTTCAAAGGAGTCTCACTTTTATCTTGCTGACATGATCCCAGCGTGACCTCCTCTGATGGTGGTGCTCTGTGACATTGCTTATTATCAGTAGGACATTGTGGTCTTACTGTTAGTGCTGGCTGTCGGCTCTCAGAGATTTATTTTTCTAAATTCTCATTCTGGTCAAGGGTGCATAAAATGAGGCCACAGGACATTAATTCACAATACTAAGATTTTCCCCATTACTGAGATTTTGCTTGTCGGGAGATTGTCCGGAAAACATTCTTTGTACTTGGACAAATTAGTACCTCTTGCTCCTTTTACTGCAGGACTCACTGTTGAATGATCTGACCTGACAGTGTGCATTTTTGACTCTGTACAGAATGCTCCAGTCCAGTGGGATACAGGCAATTATGAACGACAAAATTAGTTTTTGTAATAAGCTGAAACGTCAGGGCCAGATGACTAATCCCAGGCTAGGAAAACATGCCCAAAGTCCAGGTGGGTTTGCTCCAGAGATCTAGGTCATGTTTCCTTCTTTTGGTCTAATTATAGACCGTTCCATTTCTCCAATTGTATTTAAATTGTTGTACCAATTGTTGGTAAATGAAGGGGCATTTACCTTAGCATAAATTCCCCTAGCTAGTAAAGCTAGGTTTCTTGGTCTTTCAGAGTAGAGATAAGGTGTATATAAAAGTAATATTGTAAGGGGCACAGACTTTATTGAATAATAAAAACCTACTTCTAGTTTTACTCATTTTATAAATTATTCACATAACATTTTGCAGTGTATTAATAACCCTTCATGATTGTATTTAGATATATACAGATATATAAATATAAATGACAAATATAAATATTTTAACTATAGTTTTAAAATATATTGGTATATTTTAAAACAATGTATATATTTTTAATTTTTTAATGTTTATTTGAGAGAGAGAGAAAGAGAGAGGGACAGTGTGAGCAGGGGAGGAATGGATATACAGAATCTGAAGCAGGCTCCAGACTCCAAGCTGTCAGCACAGAGCCTGACATGGGGCTTGAACTCACAGAGCATGAGATCATGACCTGAGCCGAAGTCAGACACTTAACTGACTAAGACATCCAGGCACCCCAACAATGCATATATTATATTGGATTTATCTTAAACATTTTTCCTATCATTCATAGAAGTTTAAATGATTATTTCATCAGTGAGTGAAATAGCATGGAACAACTTGGTCCTTAAATGATAATATATCTGCTTCTGATACTTAATCAAATTAAAACACATATTTCTTGCATGGTTGAGAACTTCCTTGCTTAGGCCAGAAGTTATTATAATTTTGGATTTTTCATCTGAATATACTCATTTTGATAAGCAAACTATTAAATCATATCCACTGAGGAGACATCACAGGCTCCAAGTAAGGTGGGCAAGGAACCTAAACTAGGGTCCATATCATAGTGGCTGCATGACACAGAGAGGTTGGTGTCAAAGCCTAGTATGAGCATGGAAGGGGGCAGCACCATGTACCCCACTCCCAGAGGGTCTCTGGTTTGAAACATGTACAGTTAGAAGAGGGAATAAACAAAGAAAAGGATTTGGTTTGGTAAAAAGTACGTAAAGCTTCTGGGGCAATGAATCTTTTCTCCTGATGCTGCTGCTCAACTGTAGGTGAAAAGTCATGTAGCTCTCATTCTGTCTTTCCACCATCACTGCATGGAGGAGACCATGAACCAGAAAGAGGCTTACTGTCTAGTGCCCTAGGTGAGCTGACCTTGGACAGCTGCCACACTGAGGTCATTAATTCTCACAGCAACTGTGGAGTAGTAGACACTGCTGTGATCTTGATATTTTAAACCTGAAGGTTGGAGTAGTTGATATCTTGCCCACATTCACAAACCTCATGAGCTAGCTAGCCAGCAGTGAACCCAGGATCCTCCATATTCATAACTCTCATGCTATCATGGCCCCCTCTGTTCTGAGTCTTCCCTCTAAACCTTCTTTTTGCAGAGTCCCATGGTAGAGGGGAATCAAGGTTGATTCCAAAGTTTTCATACTGAACAATGAGTGGATGGTGGTGTCATTTCCTAGGGTGAGGAAGACAGGGGTGGAGCAGGTCTGGGGTAGGAAATGATGAATCAAAATTTCTGTTACATTTGGAATGCTTACAAGACAGCCAGTGGAGAGCTGAGTCAGCAGTTGGATTTATAAGACTAGAAAGATTAAGGATAGAGTTTTGCAAAATTTATTGTTCCCCACGAAGAGCTGTTTCTCTTTTCTATTCCATCATGAATTTCTAAATATGCACACACACATACACACACATACACACACACACACACACACTCACACACACACAGATTGAGAGAGGGAGAGGGAGAGAGAACAGAGAATGGCAAAATAGCAAAACAGTAACATTATTGAATATTAGAAATAAGTACATAGGTATTTACCATATACTTTTATCTTGATGATGTTTGAAAAAATTATTTTTTTAATTTTAATTAAGTTTAGTTAATTATTTTTTTCCTGAAAAGTTCCATTTATTTATTTATTTTTTTAATTATTAACTTTATAGTTTATTGTCAGGTTGGTTTCCATATAACACCCAGTGCTCTTCCCCACATGTGACCTCCTCCATGACCATCACCCCCCTTCCCATTTCCCCCTCCCCCTTCCGCCCTCAGTTTGTTTTCAGTATTCAAGAGTCTCTCGTGCTATGTCTCCTTCCCTCTCCCTAACTCTTTTTCCTCCTTCCCCTCCCCATGGTCCTCTGTTAGGTTTCTTCTGTTAGACCTATGAGTGAAAACATATGGTATCTGTCCTTTTCCGCCTGACTTATTTCACTTAGCATGACACCCTCGAGGTCCATCCACTTTGCTATGATGGTCAGATTTCATTCTTTCTCATTGCCATGTAGTATTCCATTGTATAGATAAACTACATCTTCCTAATCCATTCATCAGTTGATGGA
>CM053559.1:60398691-60452576 GCA_028646485.1 Cryptoprocta ferox | reverse complement strand
TGTATGGTGTAAGAGAGTGGTCTAGTTTCATTCTTCTGCATGTTGCTGTCCAGTTCTCCCAGCACCACCTGCTAAAGAGGCTATCTTTTTTCCATTGGATACTCTTTCCTCCTTTGTCAAAGATTAATTGGCCATACATTTGTGGGTGTCCCCCTTCTTTAGGCAAACAGGTAATTCTCTCCTTCCCTCTCTCTTTCTCTGTTTTTCTCCCACTTTTCCCATCTCTCTCTTTCTCCATATCTTTGATTTTTGAACTCTTTAACAATGTTTAATACTTTCTTCCGGAACTTTTTCAAATCTCACCTTCCATTTCAAGCCTACGCTGGACCCAGAACCTCTAGTGCTGGGTTATGATACAAGTCATAGCAAGGAAAATTGAGAGGGGGGCATCAATAAACAGAAGTGTGTGATCATGAGCAGGAGAAATGCTGTTGTTTCCAGAGCTACAGGAGCAGGGGCCAGTAAGCCATCGCTATTGTTGAAGGAGCCTGGCTTCCTCCTGGGGGATGTGGCCTCTCACCAGGCTGGATGCTGTTTGGGGGGCATCACCTCTGGCAATTGGATGATTTGCTCTGATATCTCCACCCTCCACTTTTTGGCAACATTGTATGTGTAGGTCGAATGTATCAATTGAGTGCTAAATGAAATCACAGAGAGCAAGCCATCTATGTCAACTTCTAAAGGTATTGGTTGTTATTATTCTAAGGTAAGACGCAAAAGTCAACAGCATCATTTTATCGTCTTAACGAACTACTTTCTTTTTAAATTTTTTTGAATGTTTATTTATTTTTGAGAGAGAGAGACAGAGTGTGAGCAGGAAAGAGGCAGAGAGGTAAGGAGACACAGAATCTGAAGCAGGCTCCAGGCTCCAAGCTGTTAGCACAGAGCCTGATGTGGGGCTCAAACTCATGAGCCGTGAGATCATGACCTGAGCTGAAGTTGGACGCTCAACCGACTGAGCCACCCAGGTGCCCCAAAGAGCTACTTTTGTAAGCTGCCAAGGGAATAATATGGTTATGGTTTTGGACAGATGAAGAGGTCTAGGTATGACAATGTCTGTTCTTTGGTCACCTGGCAAAGAAGGGGAATCAAAAATAAGTTAGCTGAGAAGAGTGTTCTGGAAACAGCATGGGTGTTATAGATAGGCAAGCTGGGTTTAGACCCCAGTTCCAGTACTTGCCACCCGTGTGTCTGTGGTAGACCAGTTAGCCTCTCCAAGCTTCTCTCTCATCTGTAATAAAGTGAGGGCAGCAGTCATTCCTTCATGGGCTGCTATGAAGAGTAAGGAGAGGACTGTGCACATATCTAGCTCTGTGTCTGATATACAGTTGGGGCTCAGATGTGAATTCCTGATCCCTAGACCTAGTCTGAACCTGTATTTCTTCTATCCAGACCCTATGTCAGCTGTATTTAGAAAACAAAATCACTTACTTGATCCTACAAAAAATATTTACTCTTTCTAAACTCAGACTAGCCAAGGAAGAGTGTTTAGCTAAGTGGGAATTAAGGGCGTGATCCTCATTCCTGCTCAGAGGAGCTCTGGAACTGCTCTTTTCCTTGGATAACTTCTGGGTAAAATCAAAACATAGCAGTTCCCCGTAACCTGCTGAAAAGGCCTCGCTATTTCTGGAATGAAAGAAATGGAAAGCAGGACAATTCTGTTTCTGCAGAGCCCAAGCTCTCTTCCCTTCTTTGGTTGGTCATGCTCTGGGGGTCTTGTCAGCTAAGGCCTGTCCACTCACCAAGGCTGGGCCTTTGGGTGTCAAAGGACCTTTCTAGACTGCAATAGAAGACAATGGCAAGGCTACCAAGTCACTTTACTCATTTCCCTTTTGTGTTTTTTAGGACTGTGATGATTCCAGCAACATCATTTATAATCCCTTCCATTTTACACTGCCTATTAACTTCCAGAATATCTCACCCTACAGCATCCCATGATCATCTTACCACATCATCACAATTTTCAGTGTTAGGAAAACATTAGCCCCATTTTACAGGTCAAGAAACAGAGAAGTTAAGAGATAGGCCTTAAATAAGATTTCATAGCAGACAGTTTTCCCAGTGCTCTTGGCACATCCTCATCCGAGTTCAGTGGGTAAGAGCAGCAAGCACTGGGCATCAGACAGAACCCTATAGAATCATGTTCCAACCTAGCTCCACTGCTCGTCGGTTGTATGACCTTGATGGCTTAACTGCTGAGTCCAAGCTCCAGGGACGGGCATGGGGGTGGAGTTATAATGGTGCCTGCTACTTTTGGATGCCTCTGAGGAAGATGAGACTTTATCCTTACTCCCCTGGGACATCTCCGAGGAGGGAGGCCTCTCTAAGCTTTACAATCCCGGAATGTCTTCGGGGAGGGAGATATTCTCTCTATCATATACACTCACTCTCTCCAGCTTCCAAGGCATGTTTGCTGTTTCATCATTTCTAAGCAGAGCTTTTCAATGCCTTTGCTCAGAGGAACGAGACTGTGGAGAAATAGCAGAAAATCTGGAGAAAATGGTCTCCCAACATCAGCAGAATCTGACCTGCACTGATAAAAGACTATTTGGAACCAGTATTAAAAATGCTGTTTGAGAATCAGTCACAACTTTTGCTGCAGAAATGTTCCTGTGTGTGATTAATTGGTGTCACCCTACCTCCTGTGGGGTGTATTATATATTACACAGTGTGTGCACATTTTGCCTTTCTAACACCCAAAAGAAAATGCAAAGCACATCTGGCCCCAAAGATTTCAGCTCAGAGCTTGTGGCCCTATATGAAAAGAAATTTTAGTGCTTTCCCTCTGTGCCCCAGTAGGTCTTCTTGCACGTGCCCTGTTCTGGAAATGTTTGCCCTGGAGAAGTACAACTCCCAAGTACAACACGCCAGCTGCTGGTCCCCGATAGTGTTCTTGGGCCATGTGTAAATCAAGTCTGTCACTGTATCAGCTCACATGTTTCCTAACAAGACTGACTTAATAAAAGAATCAGCAGGTTGTTTTCGTTCTGGCGAGTGTTCCTTATCTCACCAAAGGCTGCACTTTGAGAAGCACTGCTCTAGGGGTGCCTCAGGGCTGCTCAGGAGCTGCTCAGGAGCCCCTCTGGGACTGGAGTCTTATTCCCACCATCTTTGGGTCCTAGTTCTATCCTTGGGCCTGGAACATGATAGATTCTGAATGCTCTTCTTTATTTTTTTTTAAGTTTATTTATTTTGAGAGAGGGGAGAGAGAGACAGAGAGAGAGAGAGACAGACAGAGAGAGACAGAGAGAGAGAGAGAATGAGCGAGCAGGGGAGGGGCAGAGAGAGGGAGAGAGAATCCCAAGCAGGTTCTACACTGTCAGGACAGAGCCAAATGCAGGGTCAAACCCATGAACTATTGAGATCATGACCTGAGCCAAAATACAGAGTCAGATGCTTAACCAACTGAGCCACCCAGGTGCCCCTGGACACTCTTGTTTACATGCACGGTGTGGTGCTGCCTAGAGACTGACTTTCTCTAGCTTTTGCCTGCGCCTGAACCCCAGTCTCTTTCTCCCAGCGCATCCCTGCTGCCCTCTCTTCACATACAATGCAAACATTCCTTCCTTCAAGAGCCTTCCCCATGTCTCCTATGCAGGACAAATTGCTCCATCCTCTGAAGCTCACTAGCAATGCATCGACAGGTCGCTTTTTTTAAAAAAATTTTTTACTGTTTTTTTTTTTAATTTATTTTTGAGAGACAGAGAGGGACAGTGCGAGCAGGGGAGGGTCAGAGAGAGGGAGACACAGAATCAGAAGCAGGCTCCAGGCTCTGAGCTAGCTGTCAGCACAGAGCCCGACGCGGGGTTCGAACCCACGAACCGCGAGATCATGACCTGAGCTGAAGCCGGACGCTTAACTGACTGAGCCACCCAGGCGCCCCCACAGGTCACTTCTTATAGTCATATTGCTTCCTTTCCAGTTGTTTCAGGTCATGACTCCTGTCCTCTGCCAGCTGTAATTCCTGCAAGAACACCCTATTCTACTGGGTGTGCTTAGCACCCAGCCTGCTCACTTTCTCACACTGGGGGCTTTAGAAATAGTTTTCCGTAAACAAATACAATGTAGTACAACCATTGTTAAGTTCTCAGTGATCATCTACTGCCATGACACACTCTAAGGTGAGATTTTCAGAAAGGGCAAACTACCTAAATTTACATCAACATGAAAGAAACTTCATATCCATAGAAAACATTTCTTCAAAAAGCTATTCCAGTTGGCTTGACTTTGAGTTATGCTAAGCTCTACAATTCGTAACAAGTGAATCCAATGCTTGCCACTGAGGAAGTGCTCCATAAATATTGCTGTTTTCATTTTTGTTGATGTTAATATTGCCATATGTATACTTTTGTGTATGTTCTTTGAGATTGAGAAATGTCATTCTTTGTTGAGTGAGTCTGTGGGGATCTTAAGCCCTAGAATAGTTAGTCCCCTGGCAGGAATTTGTTCATCTGTCAGCCTGGCTATTTTCTGGAATATCCTTACGCTGAATCATGTTGGTGGTGCTAATCCTTTCCAGGACTTACAGCTGGTGGCTAGTTGCCGACGGGCAGTCCTGACACGGCTGGCATGCCCACAGGCACGAGTATATGCTGTATTGATGGCCCCACGCGTGGTCATGAGGAAATCTTTCTGGAACTCTCTGGCATAAGTGCAGAAAAGACAGAACCAAACTCCAAGTACAAGTGCAATGGTCACCGAGCTATGTGGTCTTTGGCAAGTCATTTTAATTTCACTGGATTTTCACTCCAGGAGCTGCTGAGTTATTGGAGCTTAGACAGAACCATAACCTTTGGGGGAGTAGGAGGAGTTTGTCTTTTCCTCCCACCTGTCCTTCTTTGGGTCTGCCTCTTCCTGCCTCTCCTTCTGTACAGTGAACCTCTCACCAGGCACTCAATAAGCCTTTCAAATGTGCCCTCAGGACTTTATACTTCCGTGTGATGTTGATTCTGAGAGGTGCCTTCCTAAGATGCGATGGATTCTGTCATTATCTGCAGCAGTTATGTCCTGTTACGTTGCCACAAATACTGAATTAACAAATATGGAATCATCGCTCCTGGAGGAAATACAAGATGGGGCTCCTGCATGCCTCTGCATACAACATTTTCATCAACTGATCAATCCATAACCTTGTTTTATGTGTGTTTCTGTTTCAAGACACTTTATTTAATGTATATTTTTATACATAATTAAATGTGGTGTTCTCTAAGAAAACTATATATATATAATTTTTTAATGTTTATTTTTGAGAGAGAGACAGAGTGTGAGTGGGGGAGGGGCAGAGAGACAGGGAGACAGAATCTGAAGCAGGCTCCAGGCTCTGAGCTGTTAGCACAGAGCCTGTCAGGCTTGAACCTGTGAACTGTGAGATCATGATCTGAGCCGAAGTTGGATGCTTAACAGACTGAGTCACTCAGGTGCCCCTATATATATACTTTTTTAAATATTTATTTTATTATTTTGGGGGGAGAGCACAAATGGGGGAGGGCCTGAGAGGCAGAGGACAGGGGATCTGAAGTGGGCTCTGCGCTGACAGGCTGACAGCAGTGAGACCGATGTGGGGCTGGAACTCATGAACTGCGAGATCATAACCTGAACCTAAGTCAGACACAACCAACTGAGCCACCCAGGTGCCCTCTAATAAACCTATATTTTAATTATAGTTGGTGATCACAAATTCCTTTGGCTTTCAGCCTTACAACTGTGCTGTCCACTCTGCTTTTTAAAAATTGGTTGTCATCTTATGAATCCACAAGTTGCAGTGCTTTTCCATATTGTCATCATGCACTGCAGGTGTGTTAATCTCTCTCTGCCAATGAGGCACCTCTGTAGGAACCTCCAAGCCAGAGTAAGCCACAAGAGAAAGCAGGTGCTAGCTGGCCTCTATCTTTTGAGAAGGGCTGTGGCAGAGGCACCTCAAGTGTGTGTGTGTGTGGTGTCTTTGTTGCACTGTGGTTTGGGCAGGGCTCCAGCTGCCTAGCCCCCAACACCGATTCTCTGACCCCTCATGGAAATTCTGCAAGTTGGTTGATAGTCTTGAACAGATTCATTTTCGGTTTAAACCAGGTAGAGTGGACTCAGTGGTTTGCAAAGAGGAATCTGACAGGTGGAGAGTCAGGGGAATTGCTCTCATTTCAGAATTGATTGCTTATTTTCCCAGGTCATAGGGCTGTGAGGCATGGGTGGGCCAGGCTAGTGACAGTGCAACCAGGGTGATAAAGGAAAGAGGACCAATATCCTAATTCTCAGCTTCGACAGTATTGGCATTTTGGACTGGCTCATCTGCTGTGAGTGGCTGTTTTGGGCATTGCGGGATGTTTGGTAGCATTCCTGGCCTCTACCCACAAATGCCAGTAGCACCTCACCCCAAATTGGGAGAATCAAAAAAATCTCCAGGGGAGCCTGGGTGGCTCAGTTGGTTGAGTGTACGACTTAGGCTCAGGTTATGATCTCGCAGTTCGTGAGTTCCAGAGAGGCTCCAAGAGAGCCTCTTGATTTTGGCTCAAGTCATGATCTCATGGTTTGTGAGTTCGAGCCCCTGGTTGGGCTCTGCTCGGACAGCGCGGAGCCTGCTTGGGATTCTCTCTTCCTCTCTGTTAGCCTCCTCTCCCCCACTCATACTCTCTCTCAAAGTAAATAATTAAACTTAAAATTTTTTTAACGTTTATTTATTTTTGAGAGAGAGAGAGAGAGAGAGAGAGAGAGAGAGAGAAAGCAAGCACGCAGGGGAGGGGCAGAGAGAGGGAGACACAGAATCCAAAGCAGGCTCCAGGTTCTGGAGCTCAAACTCGCAGACCACAAGATTATGACATGAGCCGAAGTTGGACTCTCAACTGACTGAGCCACCCAGGTGCCTCTAAATAAAAAAACTTTACAAAACTCTCTCCAAACATTGCCCAAGGTCCTCTAGGAGCCATTGGTTGAGAACTAATTTAGCCTAATCACACCTGGCAAAATTCCCCAGTGAGAAGCATTGGTAGATAATTCCAGGAGCATAATGTCAGACTTGTATAGTATTTGAATTTGTAAATGTAGCTATTTATGCTTGTTAACCTTCAATAACATAGATGGATATAAAGAGAGAAAGATAGACAGACAGGTAGTTAAATGTGTATATTGTTGTGTTGTGTATATTTGAAGTTTCTTAATCAAGTTAAAAGGAACTCTTTAGAGGAGAGATCTGAACTGGCAGACAAATTATAAGTCAGGGCCCACCCTCTCAGGTCTTATATGGTCACTGAATAATGAGTTTTGCACATTTAGTGCCTTTGCATGGACTAGTCATATTTATTGACTCACCATTTACAAAATGGTACCCGGGCAGGGATCAGCTTTTGGGGTCTTCAGGTAGACATTTCTCCTCCAGGGGGTTCCTGGTTTCTGAAAACAATACAGCTATCTTGATTCTCATCAGAAACATTGCAATTTCCTAAATTTTAAATGGGTAGAAGAGGCCAGTCATTTAAGACCTCCCTTGAAGCTCTCAATTAACTTATGCTGCTTCTTTGGAAAACCCAGTTATAGCTAATAAATGCATCAGGTTACTGCTTTAGGATTACATACTTCCTGTCTACATATTTTTTTTTTAACATACTCAGATAAAAGGTTGAATGGCGGAGAGATTTATGGGTTTGCACTAACTGTCCCTTCCTTATCTCTCTTTCCTGAATTGGAGCTAATAGTTGGCAAGCCAACCACAGCAGCATTTGCTGTGGCAAGAGCTTGACCTTTCCAGCATTCTGATACTGTTTTTTTCTCACATTTGGCTTGAATTAGGCTGCATGTTTTCCAGCAACCAAACCAGTGCCTTTGGGGTCTTTGTCCCATGATGACAGGAATTCATTTCCTCATGGCTATTTAGTTGCCATTGTGTTACCTCAATTTCCTCAAGATGATTATTCTTGGGGAGGCCAACGATTCAACAATTTGGAGAAACCACAGATTGAAGTAAGTGCATGGTGGGCAGTTAAGCATAGCAGGAAAACCAGCACATGGTGTCAAGTGTATATCAGGGGCTCAATAATTGCTAGTGTTCTTACTCTCCCTCCTCTGCCCTCTTCCTTTCCTTTCAAATGGAATTGTTTCTGGTATGCCCTTCAGAACTTTGATCTGAACTCACAGACCCGTCATGCTTTTGGTCACTTATGTAATCAATACAACTAGGAAACAGTAGTCACCCAAAGCATCTTACTGATCGGTATTTTTCTCTGGATTCTAGATTCTTTTTTTTTTTTTTTAAATTTTTTTTTTTATGTCTTCATTTTGAGAGAGAGAGTGACAGAGAGTGAGCGGGGGAGGGGCACAGAGAGAGGGAGACACAGAATCTGAAGCAGGATCCAGGCTCTGAGCTGTCAGCACAGGGGCTGATGTGGGGCTTAAACCCATGGACTGTGAGATCATGACCTGAGCCGAAGTCAGATGCTTAACTGACTGAGCCACCCAGGCGCCCCAGGATTCTAGATTCTTGATCATTCTTTGCTTCAGCTTCTGGTCATAACCCTATCACCAGAACTCCGGGACAATATACTGTCCCATCAGGAGTGGCCAGGCTGAACTGTATTAAGCAATATATATCAGCTTGCAGAAAAGTTCTCATCTACCCCAAACAATAGATTCCTCTGGAAAACTATGTAAAATTCAATCTTGAAATTAAATTATTTTAAAAATATGCTTTATTTGTGCCTGTGTGCACAGTATTTCTTACTGCAAGCCTTCTATCATGAGAAAGATAATTTTTCTTTCTCTTACCTCTAATAAGTGTTATTCTCTTCCTAAGAATTGTTACACACACACAGATTTAATTGGGAGGGGGCAAGAACTGTAAATGATTGTTTCTTGATACATGGACTTGAAAAGAGATTGGTCTACTTATCCGTTTTTCTGCCTTCCTTCCTTCTTTGTTGTATCTACCACCTGGAATTGTTTCTTCTTATTTTAGTTGGCTTCCTATCTTGTTAAAGAGAATCTTCTATCCCTGATAACTGACTGACTTCATGCTACTGTTCAGGGTGGCCTAAGGGGAAGAGGAAGTTCAACTGCAAATATGTATCCTCAGAACATCTGCCCTTGCGACTTTTGACCTAAGATTCACATTTTAGTTCTGTTTGTTTTTTCCACTCATGGCACCTTTCTTTAGAGTACACATTTCCCTGCCCTCGCCCCTCCTCCCACCCCATTAGACCTGTTGTTAAATGTCAGTTCAGGTTGACTATTTCCTTCTTCTTCTTTTTTATTTTAGAGAGAGAGAGAGAGAGAAAGAGAATCTTAAGCAGGCTCCATGCTTAAGCACAGAGCCTGATGCAGGGCCTGATACTGTGATGCTGGAACCATGACTTGAGCTGAAATCAAGAGTTGGGCACTCATTTGACTGAGCCACACAGAGTCTCTTCCCCCTCCTTTTTTTTTTTTTTGATGTGAATAAGAGTGGAAAGTGGGTATTCTTGTCTTGTCCCTAATTTTAGAGGAAAAGCTCTCAGCTTTTCACTACTGACTCTGATGTTAGCTCTGAGTTTGTCATATATGGCCTTTATTATGTTGAGGTATGTGCATTCTATACCCATTTTATGGAGAGCTTTTGTCATGAAATGGTGTCAAATTTCTTTGCATCAACTGAGAGGGTCATATGACTTTTATCCATTATTCTATTCATGTGGTTTATTGTATTTTTGATTTGCATATGTTTGAAACAACTTTGCATCCCAGGCATGAATCCCACATGATCAGACTATATGATCCTTCTAATGTGCAGTTAAATTCAGAATTTTGTTGAGGATTTTTATGTATATTCATCAAGGATATTGTCAGGAGGAAGCACATGGGCTCTGCCACTTAGTGGTCATTGACACTTCTCTGGGCTTCTGTTTCCTCTGTTAAGTGGGGGTAATAGTCTCTAGCTTAATGATGAGGTTGTTGGGGTATCTGGGTGGCTCACTCGGTGAAGCGTCTGACTCTTGACTTCAGCTTAAGTCATGATCTTGTGGTTGTGGGATTGAGCCCCACATTGGACTCTGCCCTGAGCTTGGAGTCTGCTTAAGATTCTCTCCCTTCCTTTCCCTCTACTCTTCTCCTGCTTGCTCTCTCTCTCTTTTTCTCTCTCTCCCTGTTTCTCAAAAATTAATGATGAGGTTGCTCAAAACATTAAAAGAGATAATGTATGCAAAGTGTTTGGTAAATACAATGTACTCAAAAGATACTATTGTCATTCTGAAAACCTTATTATATACTTGTGGATAGCTTCAGCAAATTACTTAATCTCTGAAATATTCAGTTTTCTCACCCATGAAATGGTCATATAACAAATGGTTAACATTTAACTATACATACTAGTTATTTTCACTATATTAAATTTATAGATTAAAAAAATAGTGTCTTTCCCTATTATATATTTTGATGCTCTCTGTCCATTGAAAATGGTGTCTGACAGCTAGCATACACAATAATAAAGGTATGTTTTTATGGTTAATTTTCTTTCCATTATCTCTTCTGTGATACTCTCTTCCCCATTCAGTAATATTTAGTAGCTACTATAAGCCAGTCTATATCAATAGATATATATCTATATCTATAAACTGTTAGAAGCTCAATGTGCACAACTTGTAATGTTCTCTGCAGCTCCTAGCATGTGCACATATTACCTCCATTTTATTTACTTATTTCAAAAAATTTTTTAATGTTTATTTTTGAGACAGAGAGAGAGAGAGAGAGCGAGTGGGAGTGGGAGAAGGAGCAGAGAGAGAGGGAGACATATCCCCATTTTAGAGAGTAAAGCATTTTGGTCTAGCTAAAAACAGAGCACCTTACAATATATTCAGAAATGAAGGATTCCATTCTTGTCCTCCCAGAGCTCACTGTCTTGTTGAAAATAACCTGACACACTCTTGTTTGAGCCCAAGGTGGTGGCATCTGGGGCATCGAAGGGCGCTTTTCTCTCTGCACAGACACTCTGAGGCTCAGCCTCAGGCAGCTGGAGCCACGCCTGTTCTCAGTGCTTAAGAGCTTCTTGTGCAGCCCTGGGGCTGTCCTTTAGGGCGAGAGGAGCACTACAATGAAGGTAATGGAGTTAGCTAATTTATGGCAGTCTTCTTGGCTAAAATAAGCTATTTAATTTCCTGCTCTTGGAACTGGATCTACTTAGGGGAGATAATGACTCTGCACAGCCTATCAGGGTGTACTCAGAGTTATCTGAATGCCCCAAATGAGGCTGTAGCAAATTTTCAACCAGACACCAGCTAGGTTGCATGACCTTGAGAAATTCAGTCTTGGTAGAACTTGGCATTCTTCCTGCCTGAGAGATTCTTCATTAGTATTATTATTATTTTACTTTTTATTTTTAAGACATTCTTATTTTTAATAATTTGGCTGTAGGAGAAAATCCTTACCTAATTTGTGAGTATGTAAGACATCTCTAGCTCAAAAATATCTGTAATCTACCCTTCTCAAATGTAATCACAAATGGAAAGAGAAACTGTAAAATTTTCTGAGAATTTCATTCCAGAAGGCCCAATTGTTCTAGAAGTGTTGGTTGGCACCCCAAGTCATTCCCTGGCAGCTGCTACTTCTCTAAGGACCTGATACTCTTTTTTTTTTTTTTTTTTTTAAAGCTCAAGTCCACATGCCATGGGGTTTGTGCTCGTTCATGGAGCAGCTCAAGCCCATCACCATGTGTGATGGGGCAAACATTCATCCCAAGTGTGCGTTCCCTGTCTTTCCAGCACCCCATTGTCTAAGGCAAATGCTGTCTTCACTTGCTCAGCTCACTGGCTGCTTTAGGGCCAGAAGAGGCAAAACTGAGGGATAGTCACTGGTGATTTGGGCCTGCCATGGTCCAGATATACTTGCCAAAGAAAAGAAGGAATAGACATTAAAGGAAAGGGAGAGTGGAAGTCAAGAGAAGGGCCATGAGGGCCCAAATCTGGTGGTGAGTTTTCAGTAAGCAATTGAGATTGAGGCACGAAGAGAGAGAAGCTGTGGGGCAGCCACTGGGCATGAGCAATAATTCGTGTGCTCAAATGGCAAAAGAGGATTTTGGCAGTGGTTGTCAAATTGTATTTGCTTTGACTGTCTTTACAAAATGCCAGTGAAGCTTGGGATTGATTTTAATTATTTTTTGTTTCTGGACTATGTTTAATCAAATTAAGAAGTGTGCAGAGCCTTGATCACTTGGTGCTTTAGCTACCTATTGCTGTGTGACAAGTTACTCCAAAACTTAGCTTAAAACAACACACGTTTATCGTGCCACAGTGTCTGTGAGTCAGGAATCTGGGCATGGCTTACATGGGTCTCTAGGCTCAGAGTCTCTCATGAGGTTGCAGCCAAGGGTGTCTCTGCCTTGGCTGACAGCCACCCTCAGTTTCTTCCACAGGGGCCTCTCCATACGGCAGCACAACATGGCAGCTGGCTTTACCTAAGTGGGTGGTGGAGGGTGGAGAATGGTTGAGCGAGCCAGCAAGATGGAAGGAACAGTCTTCCATAACCAAATCTCAGAAATGAAGTTATTTTACTTTTGCCGTATTCTACTTGTTATAAGCAAGTACCAAGTTTAGTCTACCATTGAAGGTGAGAGTTACACAAGGGTATGAACACCAGGAGATAGGGATAATTGGGGATCATCCCAGAAGGTGGTCTACTCTGCATGGCACTTCCAGTGAGGTTTGGGTTCTACAGATTTTTCCTGAGTAGTTGATGAGGAACTGATTCTCACCAGGATGTGAGCCTCCATGAAAAAAGCCTGGCTTTAGTTCTTCTGAACAGTTTTAAATTGTTAGTGTCATCTCTTAACTACTGTTTTCAAGATGCGGTCCCTGTCATTGTGATTGGTTCCTATCATTTTCTCAAATTGAGAAAGGGAACTGACATTTATGAGAGCAGACTACAGTATTCTACAACTTGTAGGTGTACTATAGAGTGCAAGTATACTGTAGCATGCAGGGGTGCTACGGCGTGCGGGTGTACTGCAATGTGTGGGCATACTGCAGCATGCAGGTTATGACAGCATGCAGGTGTGGGTGTGCTACAGCATGCAGGGGCACTATAACATGTGGGTGTGCTACAGCATGCAGGGGCACTATAACATGTGGGTGTGCTACACCATGCAGGGGTACTAACTATAGTGTGTGGGTGTACTACAGCGTGCAGGGGTACTGTAGTGTGTGGGTGTACTACAGCGTGCAGGGGTATTGTAGTGTGTGGGTGTGCTACAACGTGCAGGGGTACTGTAATGTGTGGGTGTGCTACAGCCTGCAGGGGTACTGTAGTGTGTGGGTGTGCTACAGCATGCAGGGGTCCTGTAGTGTGTGGGTGTGCTACAGCATGCAGGGGTACTATAGTATGTGGGTGTACTACAGCATGCAGGGGTACTGTAGTGTGTGGGTGTGCTACAGCATGCAGGGGTACTACAGCATGAAGAGGTACTATAGAGTATAGGTGTACTATAGCCTGTGAGTATACGACAATGTTCAAGTGTACTACAGTGTGCAGGTATACTACATGCAGGGCCACTACAGAGTACAGGTATACTACAGTGTATGAGTGTACTACAGCGTGCAGGTGTACTACAACATGTGGGTGTTCTACGATGTGCGAGTGTACTATAGCATGCAGGTGTACTAGCGTGCAGGGGTACTACAGTGTGCAGGGTCACTATAGCTTGTAGGTACACTTTTAACACTTATGACAACTCTATGAGGTAATTACCATCAGCATCATTTTCCAGATGAGGAAACTGAGGCTCAGAGGTCAAAGGATCTAGCTTAACATCACTCACTTGAGAAGTGGCAGAGCTAGGATTCTGACTTGGGCGCATCTTCCTCAAAGCCTATGCTCCTGTTTCCCTGCTTGCAGCAGCTGACATGTCCCTTACCAGATCCTACGAATTTTCTAAACCCCAAATGCAAACTCAAATACTTCTGGTATTCCTAGACAGTAGGCTTTCTGCTGTGGCGTGGGGCTGAAACTGTAAGCAAAGAGAAAACCAGGAAAACAAATTGCTTGTCACTTGTCAGTACACATGAGTGGAAAGACCAGGAGCTTTGGGATTAGACAGACCTGAGGCCTTCAAATGCCGGCTCTGCTCTTTCCATGTGTGATCTCAGGCAGGTTGCCCAGACTCTCTGATGCTGTTTCCCTGTCCAGTGGAATTATTGTGAAGATGATATGGTTATAATGTATATAAAAGGCAGGGCTCAGCACAGAGGAAGGTCTGAGTACATACTTTCTCTCCTTCAGTGTTCTGATTCTCATTCAGTTCATGTGTGTTTGTTGTTTTTGTCAGACTTTTCTGGGCAAAACCGGTGTCCCAGTCACATCAGCGTATTTTGCCAGTGGAAGGTAATTCTCGGTGCATGTCGTGACTTACATTACACCGTAGATTTATTTGTTTTGTGCAAAGTGGAGCCCTTCCAGCTGCTTCACAGAAATTGCCACCCAGGACAATCTGTTTCTCCACATGTTTCTGCAGGGAACCCAGAAAAGCAGAGATGCCTTCCATTGGTGGAGATTTCTACAGGCTCTTGGGGACATAGGTGCATCCTCGGACAAGCGTTTGCTTTCAATCAGACGATCTGATAGATCACTTCTCTTCCGCAGGGGGAAGGTGGCCAAGTGAGTCAGTCATATCCCTCATGTGAAACATGAAGCCAGAGGAAAGGAGGTTACCTTCCCAGCCCCATACCAGGGCTTTGCCATCCTTGAACTTGGCTGTTACAATGCATCATTTCCTGGTTCTACACCCCTCTCTTCTCTCACCATGCTCAATCTTCAGCAGTCATATGGGAAAGTTAATGATGGCTTCGGGAAGAAGGGGGAAGTGCTTATAGATCCTGATTATGTGACAAGAACCCAGAGTCAAACCTCTCATTTAAGTGCCCCCACTGATTTGCTGGCATGAGTAAGATGCTTGCCCCATCCTGCCTGTGTTGTCTTCTGGTCCACCATATGGAGACAACATTCTTTGTCTTAGAGTATTCATATTTTACCCTCTCCCAGCTGACATGTAGGATCTATGTGATTTCAACTTCCTCTGTTCTTTTGCTGCTGGGCATAGAGAAGGAACCCAAGAGTCAAGCTGCTCAGCATGTGACAGATGCTCAGTGCTGACAGAAAGGCAGACATGGCCAAGGCAAGGTGAAGGTCACTGTGGATGGCAGATGTCTTCCATTTCTCCCGACAAGGTTTTCCCTACCCCTTCATAGGGTCTGGGTTGTTAAGTGGTGGGGAGGAGCTGAGAATTGGGAGTGGATCATGATATGTTGTCATGGGAGAAGAGTGTTTTTTTTTTTTGAAAAAATTAAAAAAAAAGTAAGCCTTGTTCGAAATGTCGGGGAGATTGGGGCTTTGCATATCATGCCTCAGCTTTCCTGGAGTCCAGCCAGAAATCAGGCATCAATAAAATTTTGTATGATTTCGTGAGTCTTGTCATAGTCTAAGTTACTCAAGGAAGCCCAGAGGGCCATGCTGACTTAGTAGTGCTAGTGACTCCCTCGTCTTTGGTTGCTGGCTTCTTGGGATTTGTGTAGCCTTCTGCCATGTGCATTTGTAATCTGGCCACTGTCCTAGTGTTTTACTACTTCTAATCTGTTCTTTCCCTGTTGCCTTCATCAGTTCTTCTTGTTCTGCCTAAGGCTTTAACGTTTTTGTTCCTTAGTAAACAATGGCAACCACTTCCTTTTTTCATTCATGTTCTGCCTGGGCCAAAGACCTCATTCCCTGTCACAGTTGTAACCACTGTCATATGATGAAGTCGTATTCCAACTCTGTGTCTTCAAACAGAATTTTCTCTGGAGCTCCAGACTTCAAGTCCATCAAAATCCTTCTTTGAATGTCCCAAAGGCTCCTCAAACTCAACCTGCCTAAAGATAAATTACTTCCCTACCCCACCCTACCAAATGTCTCTCTTGTTTTTCTTAGGTACTTGGAGACATCAACATTCTCTAGCTTCTAAAGCTGTGTCTTCCCACATTCATCCTTGATTCTGCTCCCTCTCATCCCCACATCCACTCTGTTGGTACATTCTAAAGGTTTTACCTTCTAAGTATCTCATTTGTTTTCTCCCATCTCACCTTTCAGTTATAGCCCTAGCGGTGGACCCTCATCTCTTCTTACCTGAGCCATTTAAAGTTCCTTGACATCAACCTAATGTTTGTGCCTTCTTATGTTTACCCTATAGGATCTTTCACATATAAAATAATACGGTTTGAAAATTTTCCTGTAAAAAAATCTTTATAAATGCTTTCTCACGTGAAAAGAATAAAAAATATTTAAAACAATGACTTATGACACTGTTTGAACTAAAAACACTTGAGTAGATCTTTTGAAAGGCAAACCTCTAAGAAAATTCACCAAAAAGAAAGAGTGGTAAAATTTAAAATTTGCTGTCATGGATCAGGTTCCATGGAATCCAGTTATCAGTGATGTATCTGCTCCAAGATCTTCACACTGAGGTTTGGATCAAGCTCTGGAGGGAGGCCCAGAGCCTCGAGTCCTGCCTGGCACATTTTGGACTCTTGGCAAATCCTTGCTGAATGAATGAATCTCTCTGGGTCTTAGTTTCCTCCAGAGTGAAGGGAGGGGTAAGACCAGTGCATCTGAGCCTTCCTTCTTCTCCCATGGTTTATGATTCTTATTTAATTAGACAGAGAAACTCAGAAGGAATGGTATAACTGTTTGTCATTGGAGAGATGGTTCTATCCATGAATAGACATTCTCTAACAGGGTCTCTATCTTGAAAAAAATCTTTATCATTATTATTTTTGCCTAAAAAAGTAGTGCATGCTCATTATATACCCTTAATTTGGTATATAATCTTTCAGATGATTTCTTATACATATACCTACACGATTAATATCTGGTATTTTCTTGCTATAGATTATTCCTTTTTTTTTTTTTTTAAATCTACCAATATATCATGGACATCTTGCAGAAACCATTTTCTTTATGGAAAAAAGACAGTGAAATTCTTTGGTGGTTGATTTCAGTGGCATCCATTAAAAATATAAATAAGAGGTGCCTGGGTGGCTCAGTTAGTGAAGCATCTGACTCTTGATTTTGACTTAGGTCATGATCTCATGGTTTGTGAGTTCAGGCTCCACATCGGGCTTCGTGCTGACAGCATGGAGACCACTTGGGATTCTCTCTCTCCCTCCTTCTCTGCTCCTTCCTTGTGCTCTCTCTCTCTCTTTCTCTCTCTCTCTCTCTCTCTAAATAAATAAACTTTTAAAAAAGTTAAAAAATAGAAATAATATTCTCCTCTTTCTATCACACTCTTGACCAGAAAAATGGTCTAGTCCTCTGAAGGAGGATGAGTCTCTAACCTGGAATTTTGTTTAAGATACAGGTTCTATCTCACATACTCCATGCAATTCCTGGTAATCCCTTGGAAGTCCTGTTCACTTTTAGACCCTGGAATGCCTTCACTGGCATCTTTTGACTGCTGAACAAATCGAACAAAATGGGTTTTTGGCACCCATTAGAAATGCCATGAGTAGGCGCCAGGGAGCCCGCGTCTCTGGGACTCACAAGTGTTCCCTCCCTTCCCCCCCACCAAGGCGCTGGAGCTCTTCCAGCTAAGTAGCCTGAATCCCTCCTCCTCTCTGCACCCCCAACTCTCACTTTGGGGGCTGCTTGATATGCAGCCAGCATCTACTCAACATAATGTGCCTTTACCTGCCAATGTGCTTTGAGGGATATTGTGAGCATTAAATTTGCCATTTACATTTTCATGTCTGACATAATTGAGGAATGAATGCTCTTATGAAAATTAAACTTGTGGTTCTCCTGGGCTGCTGTAACCCTGTTAAAATGTAATGTGATTTTTGATGCTTCTTCTTGAGGTTTTTATTAAATAGAATATCAGGATGACTAATTCCCTGGGCCTAAATGCAGGCTGGGAAGCAGCATTATTGATAGGGCCGTGTCCAAATGGTCCTCCGTGCTCAGCCTCTAATGGCCTAATAATGCATTATACTTGAATCAGAAATACTTTGAGTTGTAGTGCTTATTGCCATTATTGAAAACACCTGGATGCTCCATTCATCAAGGTTACATCCAAAGGGGCCCATTTGTTTATTAGGCTGTCAGTAAACATCTTTATTTGGTCTGAGTTCAGCCACATTTGGACACCGTGCAAAGAGCTCGAATCCAGCTGGGGCTCTCTTGTGGTTTTGCCCGATCAGTTTTCTCGTTAAGAAAAAAGCAAGCTAATGAAAAGTTGGGAGTGGCTTTATAAAAACACATTTTACCTCACGTAATCTGCTGCGACGGTAGCAGAGATCAGCGAGGCGGGTTCCTGTGGAGGCCCCTGGCGGCTCCTTCTTTCAGCAGCTGCCAGCATGGCCGCGCTCGCTGGCTCGCTCGCTCGCTCGCTCGCTCGCTCGGCCTCTCTCAGCCAGCACTCACCTGCCTGGACTCGAAGTGCGGCATCCCCAGGCCCCTCCTCGAGGCTGTCTGCAGCTCTGCATCCCTCTCGGCTTGGAGACAAGGGTTCCTGCCCTCCAGAAGGAGAAGATCTCCCGTCCACTACCCACCCCCCCACCCCAGAATGTTTAGAGAGTGACACTGCCCTTTCACAGATGTTTCCTGACTCACGCATGCCATCTCTTTCAGGAGGCCTTGGTGGCAATATTGGGATTAAACTGGAAATGCTCAGGATGCCTGCTTTTTCAAAGCCATGCTTCAGACAAATTATGAAATACAACAAACATTCCACAGCATAAAACATAAATATACAGCTTAATGAACTTTTGTGAGGTGAAACTCGATGCTTGTGTAACCGCACCCAGAGCAACATGTAAAACCCCAGCAAGTGTCCTGGATAGATCTCTTTTGCTGTGGTAGAGGCCTGGCAGTCCCACCCCCACCATGACATTTGAGTCTGTAGCCCACCAGAACTTGCCACCGGATCCACCCAACTGTCCCTTCCACAGATGCCCTAGAACAGGCTCCTGGCCTTTGCCTTCCAGTCCTGATTAGAATCCATGAAGGAGCAAATGAAGGAGGGGGTCCGACGATGCCAGTAGCACGGGGAACTCAGAGAAATCTATCCCATAACAAAAGTCTGAGACTGAAACCCAAAGCTTCTGCCTAAGACTTGCCCTGCCCTCCCAGGGGGCTGGTCTCCCGGCATCCGTTCAAGCCCTGGGTTGCTTTGTGAATCTGGTCATAATGCACACACTTGCACACCCTGAACACTGTATTATGTGGCTCCTGGAATGAAGCAGAAAAGTCTGACTTTACATCCGTTAAAAATTATACGCTCAGCGTACTCTGTAACTGCCATCGCCAAAAGGTGAACAAAATCCAGCAAAGATAGGTTGTGTTCTAGTCCTTAAAAAGTGTGTGCCCCTTAGCTGTCACTGCCACTCTGGGGATGGTGTTGTGATCTTTCTGAGCTTCCCTTGCTGTGGGAGGCCATCAGGCTGGGCTGTGAACCCCGAAGCTGGGGTGTTGGGAGGGGCAGGGCTCAGGCTGCCTGGTCTGTCTGGCTGCTGGAGAGAAAGGGCCTTTTCCCAGAAGGAGGGTCAGGTGGCTTATGTCGCGCACTGGGGGCAAGTGGCCTCTGTTAGCAGTGTTTATTTTTCAGGTCTCTGGGGCCAGGAGGGGAGGGGGTAGGAAAAGTCCCCTTTTGCAGGCAGGGATTACTTGAACACGGTTCTCCCATCCAAAACCCTCAGAAGCCCTCCTGTTTTCACAGTCCCACTGCTGGGGAACCCACTGGCCAGGGTGAGGCAAAGGCCTCCTCACCTGCGGCTTTGAACCCCCTTCTTGCTTTGCAGGCAATGAATGCACTTTCACCCTAGCCCTCCAGGCCCCTGGGACTTCACCAGTCTTGTTCGCTACGCAGACCCTATTTCACTCAAAATAATATCCGGCCCTTTTCTGCCCCTTTCCTCCTCCTGTGTTTAAGGAATCCAGCTTTGTTTCTAGGGAATCTGTTTCTAAGTTTTCAAAGGCAAACATGAGTGGATGGATTAAAGGTAGGAGGCGGTACAGGGGAGATGCTCATACCTGGGTTTGCCTCTGACCCTGCTCTTCACTTGTTTTATGACCTAGAGCAACTGTCACACACTTCCTGGACCTCAGTTTCCTCATCTGTACAATGGAGTGGGGGTGGTAATAGTGCCTGCCCCACAAGTTGATGAGGAATTAACGAGACAATGTGTGTAGTGTGCTTGGCATGGAGTCTGGTATACAGTAGGTGCTGAACTGATGCCAGCTCCTTCTCTGGTTTGATGAATCTAAAGGAGAGATTAACTTAAAAAATGTTTTCTGAAAAAAACAAAAAGCAAAAATAAAAAAAATGTTTCCTGGAACCACATTGCCTTAGTAGACACAGTGTTTCTGAGATGAGAAATTCTGGGGTGTGCCCCCAAATCAGAGAGATTCCGGGGTGTCCTTCAAGGCTGTCCAGTTGGTGGCCCCTGTCGGGAGGTGGCCTTTTTTAGCAGGGCAAGCGCCCTTGGGACCTTCTCCCATGCTCAGGAGACTGCAAATTCTCAGTAAAAAGAATTCCTAGCTTGTAATTCTGGATTCCTATGCCCTGTTTCTCTGGCATTGGAAGGAAGTGACTGACCCTGGAGGGGAGACATTGCCTAATACTAGCCTTCCGATCCCCAGTGCCTAAGGGGCTGGGACTTCATGCAAATTGGCCAGTAAGTTTGAGAAAGGAAGGCTGGGAGCACAGGCATCAACTGGGACTGTGTGGGCCAGGGCCAGCCCTCCTGACGCTCTGCTGTGGGTCCTGTGGCTTCCGTCCCCACCGGGGGCTGCTGCCAGGGAGCTCCTAGTCTCTCTTTACTTTGATCACTGGTTCTGGATTTTGCTCTTGTTTAATTCCCTGTATTTTGTCCTGTGGCCCAGGTGGTCAGGCCCTGCATACTGACCCCTGCTCCCAGCATCCTTTCCACGGACAACCGTGACTAAAAAAGAACACCGGGACCTGCTCAGAGCAATGGCTACCAAAGAAAAGTTTGACAACACAGTATCACAGTGGGAAAACCAGACAAACAGCAGAAGAAACATAATATAAGGTGATACGTACAGAATCATGATTAAGAGCTCAGCCTCTGAGGGGAATCTGGACTTAATCACAGTGTTGCCACTTTCAGCTGTTCATCCCTGGGCAAGTTACTTAACTTCTCTGAGTCTCAGTTACCTAACTCATAGGTTAGTGTGCGGATTAAATGAACTTGTTTTGCACAGTGCCTGGGCCACAGAAAGTGCTCAGAAAATGCAGGCTCTTATGACCATTGACCAGGGAACTGTGTCTCATTCTCTGCTGTTAGTCCTAGACTTTGTAGAGCATCTGGTTCTCAGGAAGTAGGAGTTGAATGGATGGAAAGCGTTCTTGCTGTTTGGTAGAGAACAAGAGGAGGTTTGTTTTAATAGCTTTTCTCTGAATAGATTCAATTGGTGCTGACCACTCCATCTACCCCCCATTCAGCCAATCAATTGTTTTATTTTTTATTTTTAAAATGTATTTATTTATTTTGAGAGAGCCAGAGACAGTGTGAGGGGAGAGGGGCAGAGAGAGAGAGAGAGAGAGAGAGAGAGAGAGAGAGAGAGAGAGAGAATCCTAAGCAGGCTCTGCGCTGGCAGCGACGTGGGGCTTGAGCTCACAAAACTGAGATCATGACCTGAGTCGAAACTGAGAGTCGTACGCTTAACCGACGGAGCCGCCCAGGCACCCCCGAGATCAGCTGTTTTAAAGAACCAGGGAATCAGCCGGGTTCAGCATCTTCCTATTGTCAGGCCTGCCCTAGGAGCTAGGATACTCTGGATCTGGAGGCTGGGAGGGGCTCAGGGGGTGCTGTGGCTTTGGCTGCAGGTAGATGTGGTTTGAGACCCAGCTCTGATCCTCACTTGCCGAGACCTTGACAGTGACTCGACTACCTAGATCTCGATTGTCCATCTTAAAATGAAGTCAAGATTTATTGGGGTGTTGTAAGTTTCCAAAGTCTGCCCCGTGTGGGTGTTGAATAGATGCCGTTTCCTTCCTCTGCACATATGATTAAATTGAAACCTATAAATAAATAAAACTTAAAACATTTTTTTAAAAGGGGTACCTGGGTGGCTCAGTCAGTTAAGCATCCAACTTCTGATTTTGGCTCAGGTCATGATCTCACAGTTTGTGAGTTTGAGCCCCGCATCAGGCTCTGTGCTGACAGTGAGGAGCCTGCTTGGGATTCTCTCTCTCTCTCTCTCTCTCTCTCTCTCTCCCTCTCTCTGTCCCTCCCCTGCTTGTGCTCTCTCTCTTCCAAAATAAAACAGACAAACAAACAAAAAACCTAGAAATTTAAGGGAGGTGCTTAAAGACAAAATTTCCACAAACTCTGGGCTTTTCGGGTATTAAGCAAAAGAATTGAAAGCAGTCTTATTGGGCAGCTGAATGACCTGAAGCCTTGTTAAGATACAGATTGTGGGGGTGCCAGGGTGGCTCAATAGGTTGAGCATCAGACTTTGGCTCAGGTCATGGTCTCGTGGTTTGTGAGTTTGAGCCCCACATCGGGCTCTGTGCTGACAGCTTGGAGCCTGGAGCCTGCTTTGGATTCTGCGTGTCCCTCTCTTTCTCTGCCCCTTCCCGGCTCACACTCTGTCTCAATACAGATTGTGCCTACACCCTCAGAATTTCTGATTTAGTAGATCCGGGATGAAGTCCAAGAATTTGCATTTCTAACATGCTCCCTGCTGTTGCTGCTGCTGCTGGTGCTGCTGGTGGTGGTCCTGGGACCACACTTTGAAAACCATTAATATAAAGGCGGAGATACCAGAGAAATGGGCACCCAGAAAGCCTGGAGGAAAACAACAAAATAAAATGGAATTTCTTAAATTCTCCAGGATGCCTATATCTCAGGCCACATTAAAACACAAACAACAAACAAACAAAAAACAAAAACCTAGAAAACTAGAATACAACAAATACTTTGTAAAAGAAAATACATGTTTATGATATGGAGAGCTGACAGGATTGATTGGCAATAAATCCTTCCCTCCAAAAATCCATTTATTTAGGAAATAAGTGAAAGGGAGATCCTATGAAATGGATTGATCGTAAGGAACTGTAATCGCTCATCCTGTTTCTGGGTTTGATGGCGAGCGTGGGGGGTTCCGGGGGAGAGGAAGCCTCTCGGCTTAACAGCCCTGGCTCCGGTGAAGATGGGAAGGACGCCCCTTCCTGCCTCTTTCCCTCACCCTGGCCTTGTCAGAATCTCAGCTTCTCGAGGTTAGAGCTGAGGTTAGAGCTGCCGAGCATAGCTTTTCTTCAAGAAACCTGAAACCCGTTGGTGCATCTGCCTGGGGGAGGCTCTCTGGCTGTAACTGGGAGCTGTGTGTGGCACGGTTCGGTCCCACCTGGCTGCTGTAAGCTAGACTTGCCTGGAAAGACTGACAAGTGTGTGCATGTCTGAGCATGTCTGTCTCTACTTAGAGCCTCCAAGGGTGGAGGTGGGTTCTTTGCTTTTGCTTTTCAGTTCTACAGGGCACTGTGATGTGCTTCAGGGCTGAGAATCCCTGCTGGAAGCCCGGGTTCTACCATCTTCCTTGATTTGTCCTGCTGCCTACTAACCTCCCGTCCTGTTTTTCTGCATTTCCCTCTGATATCTCTTCAGGGTCTGGCCCAGGGGTTCAGCTGGTGGTTTGTTGGCAGAGCCTCTCCTTGACCAAACTTCAGCCAGGCTCCTTTGAGCCCTCTTCCCAGCTAGGACTTGGCTTTTGGGCTTCCATGTTCATCTTGCATTGTCCAGTTTTAGCAAGAATCCTGCTAAGTTGGTTTAGCCAGAGTCTCACCCTCGGAAGCTGATCTGGTTCCTCATCTTCCACTGTCCCCCCGGGTGATGTCTGATCACCCAGGCCTGCCTTCAGCAAGAGTCCTGTTAGGTGGGTTTAGCCAGAGCGCTCCCTTTCCTCTTAGTAATTTTCCATCCACTCACCCCCACCCGACTCTCTGGCCATACATCCTCACTTTCCCATGTCGGGTTTGCAGTTGAGCCCAAAGTCCTGTACTGCCAAACCCCATTGCCGGGGGTCCTATACCCACCTCAGTGGTCTCTAATAAAGTCTGCCTTTCTGTTTTAGTAAGTGTTATTTATGACTAGTGTTCCCTTTGACATTGCTTAGCTGGAGAGGCCTCTCTGGCTTGACAGTTCACCCTGTTGATACAGCACCTTCCACTCTGGTCCCAGAAATAGGAGTTAAGTTCTCATAAGTCCTGAGATGTTAAGTTCTTTGAAAGAGATGAAGAGACAGAGGAGGGGCTGGAGGGGAAAGAGAGAGGGAGAGAGAGTGTTCCGTGGTCAACTATTTTTGGAGAACATTGGGAAAAAGAAATTTGAAAGTTCCTTTCCTGCAGGATTTTTATCAGAGTCTTTATTATACTAATGTGAATTCGCACTTTATTTTGTAGGGAACACCATTAGCATCTCAGAGAATAGATTTATGTCATGGCTTTGGAATCATTGCCATCCACCTTCCCAGCCCAGTTTTGCTACTGCCCAGGTGCCTTGGGAAAGTCCGTCTCTGTTCCATCAAGTGCAAAGTGGAGACAATGATAATCTCACTTTATGGCATTGTTGGGAGGATTACATGAGGTAATGCATGCTAAGTGCTTAGTTTAGAGACTTTGGAAGTAGGAGGTGCTCAGTGTAAATTACTATTACCTCACAGAAGTATCAGCAGTGTCTGTGAAGGACTAGAGCAGGAAGAGGGTAAAGTTTAGATACGGCAGAGTAATTGGCCAGGCTTACTCCTGGTACTCTCACTCTTATGAGTGACAACTGGTATGGGAACAAGCCCACGGACTCAAGCTTTTGCAGTTTGATTTGTCGTTTACCCAAGATCTACATGGAGAAGAAATGAGGAGACCACAAACCATAAGATGGGGATAACCAGCCCTTAGGTTTTTTATTTTTTATTAATTTTTTAATGTTTCTTTATTTATTTTGAGAGAGAGAGAGAGAGAGAGAGAGAGAGAGAGAGAGAGAGAGAGAGAGAATATGTGGGAGAGGGGCCGAGAGAGAAGGGGACAGAGATCCGAAGTGGGCTCTGCATTGACCATGAACAGAGCTGAAGTCAGACGCCTAACCAACTGAACCACCCAGGCGCCCTGCTCACAGCTTTTAAACTGCATCTGATAAACCAGTAGGGCAGACTCCAAGAGTAGAAGATTTTTTATAGAATATGGTTCAGAAATGTTCAGAGAAGGCTTAAGAAAAAAGGTAATTAAAATATTACTTTTACTTTTTTTGAGGAGGTCATACATTCATATAGTACAGACTTCAAAAGCTGTAAGTAAAAGCCTGAGATGTCTCCTTCCCTGCCTGTCAGTCTCCTCAGGTCTTGAGTTACCGCTATTGCTCATGGCTGGTTTATCCATCCACCGTTGTTTTTAAGCGCATGTACAAGCAAGTACAGACACTATTTCCCTCCTGTTTTACGGCGGTTAATGATTATTGCTCCCTGTTCTGTGCTTCACTTTTTCACTCAACAATATAATTTCTTTAAAGCTGGAACTCGGTTTCTGTCTTACTTATCCTTGTTATTGTTAAAACATCACCTCTACCTCAGTACTTTCTGGCTCTTTCTGGCTCACTTCTTGTCAGATCTGATTCTATTGTCATTACTTTTATCTAATCATGTGGCTGAGGACTTGCTGTCACGGGGAGCAGAAGTGTCACGGCGAGCTTTCTCTTGCTGTTTGCTGGGCTTGCAATATTATTATCATCTGCAATCTGCCGTTTCTTGACAGGACTCTTTTAAAGCGACTTGTCTATTTCCTGAGGGCTGGTTTAGTTACATCTGAACACCAGAGTCATAAATCGATGTAGCTGGGCGCATGTCAAGTGTGGCCCAGCATGGGACACTAAAAGCAAGCAAGGAAGAAGGTGAAGCCTCTGCCCTGGGAGCCCCTCCTCCTTTGGGAACCATTAGGTCTCATGTGACTTGTGCCTGGCTCACCAGTGGACCCAGTGAGGTGCCAGCGTCAGCTACTTCATTAAATGTTGCGAACACTAAACATCTTTCTTATTTTTTGATGAAGAATAAATATAAAAGCTCTCATATTTTCTCCCCACATCCCATTGGATCTTCTTCTGCACATTATGACATGCACGTAATCTACTTTGGAGACCTCTGCTCAAGACAAAGGGTACCCCACCCCCCACCCTGCAAATAATCCGGAGTGGGTTCATTGGCCTGAATCATATATATATATATATATATATATATATATATATATACACACACATATATATACACACATATATATACATACACATATATATACACACATACATATACACACAACCTAAAAAAAATACACACACACACATATATATAGCATATACATATGCAACCTAAAAACTTACAGCATTAGTACATATTCATTGAATAAAAAAATAGAAAATATAACATTAGTCCTTGTTCTGTAATCTAGTGGTAACTACAATTTATTTTTTGACTTATATTCTCCTAGACTTTGTCTTAAAGATGTGAGTGTGTGCGTGTGTGTGTTTTAATTTTTTTAATGTTTATTTTTTTTGAGAGAGAAAGAGAGAAAGCATGAGCAAGAAAGGGGCAGAGAGAAAGGGAGACACAGAATCTGAAGCAGGCTCCAGGCTCTGAGCTGTTAGCACAGAGCCCGATGCAGGGCTTGAACCCATGAACCGTGAGATCCTGACCTGAGCCGAGTTCGGATGCCCAACCGACTGAGCCACCCAGGCGCCCTGTGTGTGTGTGTGTTTTTTAACAAAAAAAGGGGTCATACAGGGCACACTGCTTGTAGCTAAACTTATGGTACATCCCTTTTTAGTTCCTTAAGACAAACTCCTTGAAAGGAAGTTGCTAAGCAAAGGGCATGCACTTTGTAAGGGTGTTTGGTGTAAATTTCAGTTGCTGTACAGAAAAGTTGTACTGCTATTCACCCACAGAATATGGGAGTGCCTTTCCCCATGGATCCTCAGAAATACTGCCACCTTTAAAAAACAAAACAAGACCAAA
The DNA here is from genome assembly GCA_028646485.1 of Cryptoprocta ferox. NCBI lineage: Eukaryota > Metazoa > Chordata > Mammalia > Carnivora > Eupleridae > Cryptoprocta > Cryptoprocta ferox. The sequence continues at coordinate 60,425,594 of CM053559.1, read as the reverse complement.
TCAAATGTTGTAAATGCAATGGCCCAGCGTATTTCATTGTTATTGGTCAGTGATTCCTAGAGAATTTAGCAGTCTTTTTATATGTTTATAGCCATGTTTATTTTTCTGTGGATTGCTTTTTCATGTTCCCTGCTTATTTTTCTGTTGGAGTGTTCTTCATTGAAGAGTTTGGATTGATAAATTTGATTACCAATTAGTTTGAATCCATTAATTAATTGATTAATTTGTTCCTGGTTAGCTCAGGCTGTGCAGACAGAGATGATGTCCTTTTCTCCCATTTTGGCTGTGTGAACCTGGCTGTTGAATGTGGAGAACAGAGCTAACCTCTGCTCCTTTGGCCAGTCTGCTTGCATCTGGCTTGTTCTCAAGGTTCCTGAGATAAACCATGATGTACCAGAATGAAGGCTGCATAGGGTGGTAGGAATCAGGAATTGGGAAATATAAACCATGTGTTAAGACATCTTTGGTAGAAAACCAAATTCTCAAAACATGTCTTCTTTTCTTGAATCCTTAGTGTTCAATATAAAAAACAGGCCTGCTTATTAGATGCTATTACTTACTTGTGATGGATGCTGCAATTATAACTGCAATTTTCTGCCATATGTCAACATAGCTTTGGAGTTGCACAGCCTTTTTTTGGCATGGATCTGGCAGGTCTGGGTTGGAGTCTAAGTTCTGCCATTTACCAAATGTGGGACCTGAAATAACTTACCCCATCTCTTCAAGCCTCAGTTTCTTCCTCTGGAAAATAGAGATGACCATCATAGAACTCATGGCAGTATTGCAGGGGTTGAGTGAGAAAATGAATACTAAGTACTTAGTAAAGATCCAGGCACATAATAAACACTGAATTATTATTTCTATTATCTTTTATTATTATTATCAGCAGCAGCCTGAGATTTCCTCCAGAAAGTACATCCTGAGCTCCAAACAGTTAATTCACAAACCCTCTTTGGAAATACAGCCTATTTCTTGACTAGATGTTCTTTTTATTCCCTGGGTATTGAATTCTTTCAACATCTCAAAACCCAGGTATGGAAAACAATCAGCTCACCAGCCCTTTGCACACAGAGTTCTTAAAATTATCTATTGAAAGAGAGAAAGGTAGGATGTGAACACTAACAATGTAAAAATAGTCATTCTCTAACTAAATGTGTGTTGAATGAATGGATGGTGCTGTCAGAGTCCTGTCTTAAATTCTTCCCTCAGTGCGTTCAAGGTCAGAGGAGGCTTTGAGATCCTCAATTAACTGGTAGGTAGGCTTTTTTCTACCAGGTCATTTGGCATATCTGTCCTCTATTTCCTAAAAATTGGATATAGTCTTAATATTTCCTTCCCCCTGCTTCATTGAAACAGCCTACCTGTTCTCGTTACCTTTCACTGAGTTGTTGATGGCCCTGGGACCTGGGAATGAAAGCCCGTGGGACTTCTGCACCTAATGTGGATAATACAGAAGCCAAGAATGTTGAGAACCACTGCCAAGAAGGGCGGCAACAGAAGCAGTTGCCGTGTGAGTTGCTGGCTGAAATATACCAGACTTTAAAGCTGAAAAATATTGATAGAGTCCCTGTAGCTGAGCATTATTAGATTTGCCACTGCCAAGTGCAAGGGACCAGTACTGTGCTGAAGACATCAGAGCCATCTCGACTTTGCTGACAAAGCGAAGAGGAGAGTTGTACCATGGGTTAGGTGACAATCAAAGCATTTCCGTGGAACTCTAGTCAGGTGTGGGGCTCCCAGAAAAAAAGGTTCTGGCACCAGAGTTGTTTGAGGAAACGATGCCTACCCTAACCCCTTGTGTGGTTGGTCAGTATATATTAGCTCATGAAAGACTAAGAAATTTCACCACAAGGGACCCTGTGGAACTCTGTTCAATGCATGCCTTCCCACCTTTGATGACAGAGCCCAATTTTTGTGCTTATTGACATCCTAGGGGATACTGTGGCCCGAAATGCCTCTGGCAAATAATATCTTGGGTATTTCAGTCCCTTCATCTAGTACCTACTCATGAGGAAATGCCTGGGAAGGGGGACCTGACTGATGCCGACTGAATGTGTCCTTCAGATGATTTTTGATGGCAATACTGCACTTGACTGTGCCTGCGTAGAAGAAGGAAACTTGGTATCAGATTACCAGGCCAGGTTTCAACAAGTAGGCATTTACTGACTCCCTACTCTGGGTCAGCCATGAGTGATACAGAGTGGGTGGGGATGGAACAAAGAAGGTGAAGAGATGGCAGAAATGTGGCATATGGTGAGGGGGAAGGTGATATAACAGATGGGCAGGTGTATAGAGTAGTGGTTGAGTATGAGCTTTACCATCCGAAGTCCCTGGATTTAAATCCCAGCTCCTTTACTTGACAGCTGCGAGGCAGCTTGCTTACCCTATCCAAGCCTCGCTATCCTCATCTTAGTGAGGCTAGTATTTCTCATCTCTAGTGAGGCTAGTATGCTCCAAGATGAAGAGATTAAAGCTTATTTCCACAGTGGCTAGCTCAAGTAGGTGCCTAATAAATGGTAGTTGTTGTTACCATTATTATTATGGGATGCCACAGCACCTGTGGGGTATGAGATGAGCAAAATCCAACACGGATCTTGTGGTTTTGCCAGGGAGAGAGACACTGGTCAAATTAGAATATGTGCCTTGAAGGTACCCAAAAAAACCTCTGACAGGGAGATCTGGCCGAAGAGGTCCGAGAGCGCTTCCTCAAGAAGAGGGGTGTGACTAGGAGGAGAGAGAAGGGAAGAGCATTCCAGGCAGGGGGTGTGGAGTGTGTGATGACCCTGGAAAGGCAAGAGCCAGGGGCTGAGAGAAGGCAGGTAAAGCTGGTGAGCAGACAGCAAGGGAAGTGTGGTGTGCAGGAAATGCTGGGAGGTGGGCAAGGGCTGGACCAGGCAGGACCTTGTGGATCTTTGTATCCCAAGAGCAACGGAAAGCCAAGCAATGGTTTGAATGGAAGGTTCGGTTTTGATTGAATGCTATCGGGAGATGCTGTGGGCGAACAGGGGCCCTGGTGAGGTGAGTCAGGAAGACAGTGAGCAAGCCCAGGAGGCTAGGCCAGGAGAAAGTGCCCCAGCCTCTCCAGCCTCAACAGTGGATCACGGTGGCAAAGCCTTGTTTCTTTGCCTGCCTTCAAGCTGTTCCTTCCCACAGAGGGAAGTGATGTGCTGACCAAGTGGGAATCACAGTCCACTTTCCTAAGAAAGGATGACTGTCAGACCACTGCTTCTAAGACAAGTCCCCAGAAACTGTTTTTTGAAACTCCTTGTTATAGGAGAGAGCCACAGGGCACGGAGCAGGGAGCTTCACCTCTAGGCCATGCTCAGCCATGAGCTGGGCCAGGAGCAATCTGTCCTTATTGAGTGCTAAAGGACTGAAGCGAGTGGATGGTTTCCTTGCTTTACAAATGGGCACATGTGCAGGTGTCTGTATAGTAACTGCACACTTAACACACTTGTTTCCCTGTCATCTCCCAGAATAAGAGGTGAGGGGGGTGGGATTAGGACTTCCCGCAACTGTGCACCATTTGCAGACATTTAGGTTTCCTGAGTCCGCAGGAGCAATCTGACCCCTGAAACAGCTGTGCCGATGGCAGTTAGGGTCTGTAAGTTGTGATGTATGGAGTTCTATCTTTTTTAAATTCGATATACTTTCACACTGTAACCCATGGATAAATTTTTGGTGAGGGAGAAAGTAAGCAGGGTTGGGGACCAAGGGAGGGAGCAGACCGGTCTTCTGCATGCACTCACTTTGCTAGGGAAGGTCGCTGTCTTTTGTGTTGTGGCTGGACCCCCCGCCAAGTGGTTCCAGGTGAGCCTTAGGACTGAGGATTAGGAGACCGAGTTCTTGGTGCACTTCTGACCTGCCCTTGGGCAAATCTCCTTTGAGCTCCAGGGCTCCTCAGTGAAATTTGTGACGACAGATGCATGTTTTTGGTAAAGTGGCCATTAAGATGCTTCCAGCACTAGATGGCCTCAGTGTCTAGCTGATCTGCTCTTGGACATTCCTCACAGGGCAACAAGTGCTGGGGCTGAATCTGTACAGCAAAGGGGAGGCCCTTAATGGGAAAACGTTGATGTGCCTTCTGTCTGCTGCGAATGTTTCCACATGTCCCCCGTGTGGTTCCATGTTCCCTACCCCTCCACATGCTCCCCATACATCCCCCACCCCGACTTCTCAACACTCCTCCCTGCTCCTCTACAAACCCCCTGGCCCTGACCTGTCCTCATGTGTCCCCCCCACCCACCCTTCACATGCTCCGATGTGTCCCCACCTCCCAAGGCCAGGGCAGTGTCAGGGCAGCATCACAGCTCATCTCTGAAACTTCATTCTGCCACTCTGTCATTGGCTCAAAGTCAGTCAGGGCAATCTTGGAAACAGCCCTGCAATCCCAGACCTCTTGTTTCTTTGGGTTTTAGTGTGTTTGTGGGTTTTGCCTGTTTTCTGGTGTGGCTCAGACCTCCAATTCAGAAGGTGGGTGGCGCGAGGGCATGACCTCAGGCTTCTGAGTGTCTATTTGATCTGGTGCCCTTAGCACATCCTGCAATGCTCTTCGTCTGTGTGACTTTGTGACCTTGGGCAGTCTGTTTAGCCTCCCTGAGCCTTATTTGGGGTATTAGTACATCTACTTAGCCGTGAGGATTTACTGAAGTAACATAGGAAAAGCCTCTTTTCAGTGCTTGGGCTGGAGCCGAGATCAATAAATGTTATGCTTTCATTCACTCAGTCACTCCCCCATTCAATTCATGCCAGATTTTGAGCGATTCCCGCCCTCCCTCAGGGGTGTGGAGGGAAGGTGCTATCCCACTAGTCTTGCCTTTAGTGCTGTGTGAAGTTCTGATATGTCACTGGAGACATGATCTCTGTTTCTTCCTCCATGATTCAGGTTTCATGTAAGATGCTGCTGTGGGCTTAATTGCTAAAAGCCATGTTGGGCTTGGGCATAAGGGGGACTTTCTTGCCGTGGATACTGCTTTTCCTTTGATTTCAGTTGTGTGTTTGGGCCATGTACGCATTGAGTACTCCTGTTGGCTAGAAGTGTGTTCTGTTTCCCAAAGCCTATTAGCATGCAGGTGGTAACATGGCAGGTCAAAAGGGCAGGCCAGAGTTCTCAAATTGTTGAGACCTAACACTGTGAGTTTGTTCAACAGATGGCCGATTTTTAGCCCTGTTGGTTTCAGAGCTGCAAGTAATAACTGATAATTCATCTTGACCTTCTAGTGGAATCTGCTGTCTGGAACAGAATGTGGATTTGGACCAGAGGAGTCCTCGGGTGCCCAAATAAAATCTGCCCCTACTTGTGCCATGGTTGGAGGAAAGCCCCTGACTGGGTGGGTTCTCGTGGGTGGACCGCAGGTGTGGCCGGCCGAGTGGGTCTCTCTAGTGAGAGATAGAACCTCAGCTTCTCATCCGGGCTCTTTGCCTTTACACTAGACAGTCCTCTTGAGGCCTCAGCTGAATAGTTCTGTTTGTCCATACCCACCATTCAAGACCTTGGCTGGGGGAGGGGGGGTCTGGAAGAGACAGACTTGTGAGCTCTCCCTTCTCTCCAATGAGCTAGAACACTGCAAGATAGTTTTGTTTCCCCCTGGAAGAATGCCTGGCAAGATCTGTATGTGAGAGTCAAAAAGGAGTCCCCACCCCCCCAGGTTTGATGGAGAGAGCTCTGGGTCAAGAGTCACAGGACCTTCACCTCATTCATGGCATGTTCTTTCCCTGGCTGTGTGATGGTGGGGAGGTCACAGAACCACTCTGAGCCTTGGTTTTGGCTACCTGCTACCTAGTTCATGGTTCCCAAGTTCCTTGCCAGCCCTAAGAATCCAATGATGAAAGGAATCACTGCCCCGCGGTGCAGGATGTGACAGGGGATGGCTTGGCACAGCGCAGCCTCCCTGCTGGGAAAATAAAATAACTCAGCCTCCTGCTGTGCTGTAGTCTTCACAGGCAAAATCGAGGGGGTGTCCACTACAAGAGCTACCTGCTTCTCAGCTCACCAGCTCCAAACCCATGGATGATACCACCATTGTGGAGCACTGATTATCCCATTAGATGGTGCACACTAGCGTTCTCTAGAAAGCCTTTTTAAAAAAATATCAACGCTTAGATACTGCAGACCAGTTAAATTATAATCTCTGAGGGTAGGACCCAGGTATCATAGTTTTATGATATATCCCAGTGATTCTAATGAGTGGCCAGCATTGAGATCCTGGGTGGAGTCACTTTCTTTTTTGCAAATAGCATGCATTTTTAAAAAAAGTTTTTATGTAAATTTCAGTTAGTTAACATACAGTGTAATGTTAGTTTCAGAGATACAATATAGTAATTCAACACTTCCATAGAATATCCGGTGCTTATCATGATTAAGTGCCCTCCTTTGTCCCCATCACCTATTTAACCCATCCCCACACCCACCTCCCCTCTGGTTACATGACCATCGGTTTGTTCTCTGTGGCTGAGTCTGTTTCTTGGTTTGCCTCTCTCTCTTTTTCCCCTTTGCAAATCGTGTGTATGGAATGTCAGATTACCCCTGCTGTCCATGTCCCCTGGAAAGGACACTTCACCCTTTCTCACCACTTCTGAAGGCTCCACCTTGTGCATTTATTATACTGAGCTGATCTGACCTGTTGGAACATGCTCACACCTTTGTAATGTTACGTTTTAGGCTTTTTAACGCCTTGCTGCTCAAACCGTAATTCCTGGACCAGCAGTGTCAGCATCACCTGGAAGCTGGTTAGAAATGCTGCCCTGTCCTCACTTCCTGAATCAGAATCAGTGTTTTAGCAGTGTTTTTTTTTAAATGAATCTTAAAACCCAAGAGGCACTAGTTTAAAAGAACGTTTTTCACTCTCACGATTCTTTTTAAATGAAACATTTCAAGCGTCGAGCAGAGCTGAAAGCATTTTTCAGTGGATACCCCAAAACAATTATTGTAGTCACAGTCCAACTTCTATAGAGGACAGAGTTCTGAGGAGCGCCCCTGGAGGGGGTGCCTGTGCTGCTTCTCCATGGTGCCTATTTTGTGTCCCATTTCAGGAATTCTGGGCTCTGGGGACTGCATGTGTAGTAGGACAACTCCTGTACATTCTTGTGTTTATTATTATATTTTTTTAATGTTTTATTTATGTTTGAGAGAGAGTAACAGCGTGAGCTGGGGAAGGTCAGAGAGAGAGGGAGACACAGAATCTGAAGACAGGCTCCAGGCTCTGAGCTAGCTGTCAGCACAGAGCGTGACATGAACCCACGAACCGCGGGATCATGACCTGAGCCGAAGCCGGACGCTCAACTGACTGAGCCACCCAGGCGCCCCTCATGTGTTTATTATTCATGCAACACATTTCCATCACTGAAGGTGGTCTGTGTGGGTCTCTTCCTTGAACCTTTGGTTCTTTGATGAGTATATTTTTCATCTTTGACTCTCTAGCTCTCTGGCACATAGTAGGTAGTCAAACTATATTTCTTAAATGGACTCTCCATCTCATTATGAACAATGTGACATGGGTAATTGATTCCAGGAGCAGAGAAGTTAATTGGGTCACGCAGTAACAGAGAATATAAATTTGGTGAGCTGAAGAGAAATGAAAATGGACTAAGTCGATACAATTTTGTCTTCCTCATGAGCTGTCTGTGCCTTCATTTTCTAAGGGAAACTGGCAGGCAGCTCCCTTCCTCGCAGGTACAGTCTCCATCAGAACACCAAAGGCAAGTGGAAATTGGGTTTGTAGACCATCTTCCAGAGCTGGTCTCGTGTTTGTATTTTATTAGGGAAGAGTGGAGAATTAAGAACCCCGTGAAGGACACTCCTCCACAATTCACCTCTTTCCATTCCTTCTTCTGTCCAGCATGGGGGAGATGAAGGGACGAAGTTCTGAGAGTGGTCCTTGGCATAACTATTCCCTTCTACCCCTCCTCATGAAGAAATGCTCTCTGCTTGGTGAAATCATTTTCTTTCTTTTTTTTAAATTTTTTTTTTTATTTATCTTTGAGAAACAGAGAGAGACAGCAGGAGCAGGGAAGGGTCAGAGAGAGAGAGAGAGGGAGATACAGAATCCGAAACAGGCTCCAGGCTCTGAGCTAGCTGTCAGCACAGAGCCTGATGCGGGGCTCAAACCCACAAACTGCGAGATCATGACCTGAGCCGAAGCCGGACGCTTAACCAACTGAGCCACCCAGGCGCCCCACTGGTGAAATCATTTTCATCCTCCAAAGCTAATTACAGGTTTCACCTTTTCTGAAAAGCATCCTCTAATCCCTTCCGTGCACCCCCACACCCAATCCATCGCTCTCCCACCTTTGTGCCCAACCTTCCGGTCTGTTTGGGATCAGTGCTTGTTGTCTCTGCTCCTTGTTCTAGTCAGAGGTTCCTGACAGCAGGGAGGACATCTTTGCTCTTGGAGTTTGGAAAAAGGCAAATGCGGTCCTACTACCTGTCCACCTTCCTTAAGTGTTCTGTGTCTAGCCTATCTGAATCCCAGGCACCTTGGATCCCTAGAGCGGGTCCTTGCTGGAAGGCCTTCCCTACCCCAGCTGCATCCGACTGCTCATCTTCTCCTTCCTCAAGTTCATTCTCAGGCGTGGCATTTTCTTACGCTTTTGCTCATTTCACACAAACTAGTCCACAAAAATGACCTAAGGACTCTGGGCCGGAGTCCATTGCAGAGTTTCTGACTCAGGACAACGGCCTATGGAATCCACCTTACAGAGGGGGACTTCTCTCTCTCTACGCAGAGCACTAGGCTGATGACTGACCCTCATCTCCACATAATCGTCTAGATGTGGCTGGAAAATGTGGACATATATTTCCCGAGTTGGTTATCTATTCACTCTGTTTATTTTATAGAATACGTATCTTTCTGTAAATTATAGGCATTTATTTCCTCTGTATAGATACTCTAGGGTAGATAGTATAAAGAGAATTGTGAGCTAGCCGGGCAGACCTGCACATCAGGAAGCGGATTAAGGATGGGAAGGAGTGACCAGCCCTGGGTTGCTGTGGGTGCAGCTGCACAGCGTCAGCTAGCTGTGCGGCAGGGCTCCAGGCAGGGGATCTGGCCAGATGCCTTCAGAGAGCTGACTGGGCATTCTCTTATTTTTAATTATTTTTTATTGAGATATAATTAACATAAACCATTATATTAGGTTCAGGTGTACAACACACATTTTTTTCTTGTGATAAGAATTTTAAGACTTGCTTTCTTAGCAACCTTCAAATATATAACAAATATATAACAACCTATATTATTACCTAGAGTCACCATGCTGTTCATTACATCCCCAGGACTTACCTTATAACCAGAAGTTTGTATGTTTGACTGTCTTCACCCATTTCTTCCACCCCCTACCAATCTATTCTCTGTAGCTAAGAGTTCAGTTTTTTGTTTTTAGTTTGTTTGATTTTTTTTTAGAGTCCACATATAAGTGAGGTCACATGGTATTTGTCTTTGTTGCACTTATTTCGCTTAGCATAATGCCCTCAAGGTCCATCCATGTTGTCCCACGTGGCAGAATTTCCTTCTTTTTAGTGGCTGAATAATATTCTGTGTGTGTGTGTGTGTGTGTGTGTGTGTATACACACCACATTTTCCTCATCCGTTCATCTGTCAGTGGGCACTTGGGTTCCTTCCATGTCTTGGCTGTTATAAATGAGGCATGTATAAATGAACGCGGAGGGGCAACTGTCTTTTCAAGTTAGTGTTTTCATTTTCTTCGGTTAAATAACCAGAAGTGCAATTTCTGGATCATGTGGTTTTTCCATTTTTCATTTCTTGAGGAACCTCCATGCTGTTTTCCACAGTGGCTGCATCAGTTGGCATTCCTGTGACTTGGTCCCCCATCTCCTGGCAGATGAAGCCTCTGAATGACCCCTAGTTATAATGTGATGCTAGAAAGGTCTAGTAAAGAGAATAGCAAAATAAAAAAGAAAATAGCCAAACGAGATGGGGCCTGAGGCTGGACAAGGCAGTGCGGGGGAGCAGCGACGATGAGGGAAGCTACCCTTCAGTCAGGGTTCTCAGGGAATGAAGTGCAAACCATCCCACTGCCAGGCTCTGGCTATGGAATGGCTGCTGGAGACAGTTTTCCTGGTCGGCCGGGCGGTGTCCAGACTGGGCATACTGTTTGGTCTGATTCCTGGCCGGGGTTTGAGTAAGCAGAGAGCCAGCAGTACTCACTTATGCTTTCCTTATCTCTCTGTAGTTTCTCATTTCCTTTCCTCCTGGTCCAACAAGTCTCTGTGTTCATTGTCTCGGGGAGATTTGTGGCAGGGAGGGAGGCAGAAATAATCAGCAGTTCTTTTTGTCCTTTGTGTTCTCAGAGCCTCTGTTTATGGGCTTGCAGAGGGGCTGAGAGGCAGCAGTGAGGGCACCTGTGGAAGAAAGGGAATAGTAGTCAGATTTCCCCAGACTGGAAGAGGTTCCTGTGACTTTGGTGGTGGTAAGCCAGGGGCAGACCCAGAGAGGAGGGAGGAGCCTGAGCAAAGGGACAGTGGCCAACTCCTCAGGTAGCTCACCTGGGCCTCTAGCAGAGCCCCCAGAGAGGAGTTCTGGACCCAGATGTCCACGGGGACCCGGAAGTAGTATAAATGAGTCAAGGCACCTGCACCACTGCTTTGACTGCGATCTGTCCCTACCCTGCCCACAACAGGCCCTACAGTTGATGCTGTGACACATCACCCAGAGGCCCCATCAGAATGAGGGACCAGTTCCTCAGCTGCAAGGAACTGCAAGGAACTCAGCTGAAGAGACCCACCTGGACCAAGATCACGCTCCTCTCCAGGGGCAGCCATACCCAACCACACCCAAAAGGCCTGGGGCCTTTCACAACAAGAAAAGGGCCATCACCACTGCAGAGTTCCCTGTGAGGTTGGCTGAGGCCACCGTTGAGGCTGCGTGGTAGCCCAGCTCCTCCCTCTGCCCAATTTTGTACGTTCTCACTCCTTTCACGGGTCCGACCCCAAGAACACGTCCTCCTTCTTGTATGTTAATCTCTGTTCATCTTTCTTTCCTATGAGAAAAACAAAAGTGCAGGGCGATGATCTGGGGGGATGGATGGGTTATCTTAGGAACGGGTGGGCTGGAGGACTCAGTCCTCTCTGAAGGGCGCATCTGTCGCTCAGCCCCAGCTCATCTGTGCCAGAGAACGTGTGGATCCAGAGTTCTTGTGTCATATGGGTTTTAAGAGATGCTGGAAATGTACGTTTTTTAAAACAAATCAGTGTTTGGGCCAAAAGAAATAAGAAAAGCACCCCTGTAGGCCACATTCGCATCTGTGGGCTTTTAGTCTGTGGCCTCGGGTCCAGGAAGACAGGGCCAAAGGGAGCCTCAGAAAGTTCCACACCCAAATGCCACACAGACAACGGTGACTGTGGGATAAGCCCTGTGGATAGTAGGCAAGGTATGCATGGGAATCTTGTCCCACTGAGATTTCTGTGGCGTGTGCCCAGTGTGGAGGGCAAGGAAAGGGAGTGAGAAGCACTCAGAAAGACTGACGCGAAGTGTCTCATTACCCCATTGGAATGGGACTGAGAGTCAGAAATCGAGGGAAGTGGTAGGAAGTAAAGCAAACAGCATTCTTGCTCACCTGAGTTTGTAGTTCAAAATTCCCTCTGCATAGACTGATGATGCCAAGAGATATCCAAAAGCTGAAAGCTGCTTCAATTATAGAAGTTCCACTCCAATGGGGCTAAGTCACTCTATATAAAATATCAGAATTTATTAAATCTTATTCAGTTATATTTAATTCCATTAATACCACTATTCAATTCTGCCAGAGGTATGTCTAAGATTTTTTTTCCCCCTAATAACACAAAGAGCTCAGGTCTGGATGAGTTTAAAATAATAACCCTTTAAGAGAATCTGATTGAATGTGTCCCTTCATGGCACCAAAGTCTGGGACATGAAAACCCAAAGTTCATGTTGATGGCATTAAGGAAATGAAATGATTTCTTGCTTCTTCCCCCGCAATGCATCACAGCATCTAGGTATTTTTGTAAATGATTAAAAGTGAACCTAAGTCCAACCCTCTGGCTTTAGACCACCAAGAAAGGCTGCTCTTGAAAAATCTGTGGCCTGTTTCTACCTGTGGCATTTTTAATGACTTTAATGGCTAAAATGTACATATGGGGCTTCAACAGCCATGTTTTCTCCATCAAGTAGAATCTAGCATAAGGGGGTCCTGTCACGAACCCATTCAAGCGTGTGAATTACTGTTGTCCCAAAGTCACGGTCAGTTGTAACTCAGCTTTGTGCCCTGGTATTTGCACAGTGCTCAGCACAGGAAAGAGGTCATCATGAACAGATTCCTCTTGGTCACTGAAACTAGGACCCTAGCTTGGAGTCCTCCTTAGTCCTTCTTTCTCCTTGGTCCCTCACAGCCTTTCACTGAGCCTGGAAGCACGGTGATTCCACCCAGACAGGTTTCTTGGCTCTCCTTCCCCACACCTGCTAATCTGGCCAAGGGTCTCTTGGACTGCCTTGTAAACCTGCTACTCCAGGTTATGCCCCACCCACAGAACTGCCAGCAGAATCCTTCTAAAACCCAAAACTGATGTTGTCACTTTCATGCTTAAGAATGCTAGAAGACACTCATTGCATTCAGGCTAAAGTCCAAACTTCTCAGCAAAGCACTCAATGTTCTCCCCACCCAGTTTCACTTCCTACCACTCATAACTCTGTTTCTCTCTACCCTCTCCCTCCAGGTCACCCTAGACTCCAGGCCGGAGCTGGAAATAGGCCCCGTGCTCCTGGGAGGTTAGGAGCCCAGGCTCCTCAGTTACATAGACCAGGAGGTAAGTAAGTCCTATCACTTACCAACTTGGGCAGCCTGGGAAAGTCATCCCCTTTCTTAAATCTCCCTATCTCCTTGCTTGTGAAATGAGATTGACACACACGCCGATCTCCATATTTATACCTCTCTATTTCTACTTGCTGTACAGGTTTGTTGTGAGGATGAAATGAGAGGGTGAAAAATCCTTAGCAAAGTGCCATGCATGGAGTTAATGATGGATTAACACTGGGTGGGCAGAAACATCTGGAAGCAGGTAAGCAAGACATTAACAGTGGCTGTCCTGGGTGGTGAGACTCTGGGGGACTTTTCTACTTCCTTCATTATATCTTATGTTAGAATATGCTGGGATTTCCTATGACCTGCAGGTCTTATCGGGAAACAGTTGGAAATGACTTCTTCTCTAGAGCCTCCCTAACTCCTGGACAAAATTAAGTCTCTCCTACCATACACCTCAGTTAGTACTGTGTACTACCTGTGACTTAGCCAGCATGGCCAGTGATGATTCGCTTGCCTGCCTGCCCTCCACGCTGGACAGCACCCAGAGTTCATGTTCCTTTAGGTCTCTGTGCCCCCAGGACCCTGCCCAGCACGTGGCATTGAGTGAGTGCTCTGCCGGTGCTGGTTTGTTTGACTTGAGTGGAAGCCTTTCTCAGTAAGAGTCACTGGGACACTGCATCCCCAGGCTTTGGTATTCTATCTAATGTTTGCACACTTTAGGAAATACACACTTTCTCCCGTACATCCACAGGAAGTCAGGCTGTTCATTGTCGTGGTCACGTAGGGAGGGCAGGACAGCAGCAGACAAAGCACAGCTAGCTGCGCCTCTTGATGAGCTTGGGAAGTGGTTTTCCTCTCCCTGTCAGTCCCCTGGCCCCCCGGGACACCCATGTCCAACCAGTTGAGTAAAGACTGGGTTCCTCAATGTGCTGCTTGGACCTAGGCCCATCGAAACACCTGCTTCTGGAGGAGAGCCTCCATGCCCTGAGGGCTTAGCATCCAGCTTGACATGCTCATCTGAGAGCAGAGTTCTTGCCTGTCTGAGAGGAAGCCAGGGGGGCCCAGAGCCTCTCACTTTGGGGCAGGATATGCTGATTCTAAGTAGAACACATTTTGGTTTTAATCCTTATTCCACGTGGACACTTTGAAAAAATAGATACCCATTTCCTTACTGTGGCAAAAGAGGTAACAGAGCCTAGTGAATAGAATTTAACCCCTTTAAAATTTCACTTTGGGTCATCTTAAGATTCTGTGTCTCCCTCTCTCTCTCTGCCTCTTCCCCACTCATGCCCTCTCTCTCTCTCTCTCTCAAAAATAAATAAACATTAAAAAAAATTTAAAAATCTATCATGAAAAGAGTGGCTTTATCTATGTATGAAATCTATCTATCTATCTAATCTATGCATGAAAAGATATGCATTAATTGAATACATATTAAGGTGTAACATACTAAAGCATGTTTCATTCAGTTAAAGTATAATGAGTAAATTTAATTACTGTAAATTTAATTAAAGTATAACATAGTAAGTATGTTAAGTATACCACTCTTAAGTGTACAGCTTCACAGTTTTAATGTAAGTAATCACTCATGTAACTTTCACCCAGATGGAGAGACCCTAGAATTCCAGAAGTTTCCCTCATGCCTCTTCCCACTGTCTGCTTCCCTGCCCCCATTTATAGATGGTGTGCACTATGTAGACTTGAATATGTGTTTCTCCAGAAAGTCTCTCGTTCTCTGCAATTGTCTTGTTTTAGAGTCAGAAACACATCTTGTGGTTTTCTGGCTTTTGTTATTAAGAACCACGTAGCCAGGCACCTGAGTGGCTCAGTCTGTTGAGTATCAGACTCTTGATTTCCTCTCAGGTTATGATCTCAAGGTTGTGGGATGGAGCTGAGCCCCATGTCCTCGGGCTCCATGCATTGAGCCTGAGGCCTGCTTGGGATTCTTTCTCTCCCTCTGTCTCTGCCCCTGCCCCAAGCATGAGCATGTGCTCTCTCTCTCAAAATAAATAAACATTAAGAAAAAGAACCATGTTGCCTTTCACAACTGTAGGAATAAGCGGTGTTTTGAGGCTTTGAGATTTGAGTGTTCTTTCCAGACCTCATTTGAGTATATTTGAGTTACTGTTTATCTGGCCTCATGGGAATGCTGGCATCCAAGGTTTTTATGTAAGTTATTCAGCTAGATAATCCAAGCTGAAAATAATGTAGTAAGCCACTCTTTTCATGATAGATTTTTAAATTTTTTTTAATGTTTATTTATTTTTGAGAGAGAGAGAGAGAGAGAGAGAGAGGGCATGAGTGGGGAAGAGGCAGAGAGAGAGAGGGAGACACAGAATCCTAAGCAGCCTCCAGACTCTGAGCTGTCAGCACAGAGCCCAATGTGGAGCTCAAACCCATGAACCATGAGATCATGACCTGAGCCGAAGTCTGGTGCCCAACTGACTGAGTCACCGATGTGCCTCCATAGTAGGTTTTAAGATTAGAACTCATTTGTTTAATTTATTTTTTCCTTAAAGGATTTAAGATAACTTACGAAGAAAAAAAAATATAGTGAAAACAAAAAGGATTTTTGTACAAGAAGAAGGAAAGGAAGAAAAGCAGGGCAGAGAGTGGGCCAAGAGTATTCAAAATGATAAGCATCATTTTGGGGTTCTTGAAATTTAGATTTTCAAATTATAAAGCTAATTTCATTAGCTTATTTAATTATAAACTACCAATCATCTGGATAATTGAAGCTCATCTTAAATGGAAAGATTGCTTAGATAAAATGTTCTTATAGAAGTAGGCCTAAGTTTCTCTATAAAGATTCTGAAATGGAAAGTATTTATAAGGGCATTGATCCCACTTTCCAATGAGTTGTTGGAAAAGACAAATTGATACCTCCTTTGGGCACAATTTTCTTACCTCAGAAAATGCCAATGGGCCCCTTTTCACCTCCTGTTGGCAAAATCTACCTTAAATATGGAAATATCTCCTAAGTAGAATTTCTCATAGGATGATTTTTAAGATTCTTCCTACTTGGAAATGTTGCTCTCAACCTTGTTGGTTGGTGGGAACAGGTATCACAAGGACAGGGGGCTATGTCCGTCATCCTCACCAGGCTATCGACAGCCCCTACTGTAGTGTCTGGTATGTTACAGGCCTCAGGAAACACTGTGGGACATTGGATGAAGGAATGATCTCCATTCCTTGCACACAAGGGAGCTGGGAATGATCTGTCCTGGTACAAGGCTCTCCTCCCTCGCTTTCCCTGAGGTCTGATAAGAGCTTTCCCATCAGCCTGAACACATCTGTTCACATTTGTTACTAAGTGCATTAACATGTTTCACATTTTGCTTTTATCACAAAATGTAGTACATCAGACAGAGTTCTTATGACATAAATTCTGTCGCCTTAATTTTTGTGGGAAAAAGTCTGTTTTTCAAAATGCTAAAAATGCATCTAGGAAATCACTATGAAGTTTAATAGCTATAATGAAAAGCCCTCAATCTTTTTATGTGAATGTCCTGTAAACCATTGGGCACCCCTTGTCATCAGGGTAAAAACAATCCTGCAGTTAAATCAAATTGTGGCCAGTATGGAGACATTGAACATGGGTTCACTTTTGTGAATACTTTAATGAATATTCAACCCTGCAGAGGAAACATCTATTTCAAATCCCTGCTTCCCCAGCACACGTTGTCATTACATAAATCATGGTCCAAATCATGTCTCTCCATCCACCCCCATCAAACAAAAAGTTCCCATTTGTGAAAAACTCTGCTCTCATTGTTAAATCTCCATTTAAGTAAAGAGAGGGTAGTGCAATTTCTACTGGGTGCTGTGTTGTATCCTCCAGTCCTCCCAGTCTGCCAGCTCCTAGCGTTCTCGCTGTGCAGTAACACAAGTCTCCTGTAGGTGGCTCTACCTTCCTATTCTCTCCTTCTACCTGGAAATGGCCACAGTTCTTTAAGCTCCAGACAAAATGTTATTGGAGCTTGAGCAAGGTTCTCTGAAATGCAAATCCAAACCACATGGGCCTGTATATTAGTGGATGCTGCTTGTGCAGAAGAGAAAACCATTTGACATTTAAATGACAGGGCACTGGAAAAGTCCCCTGGTGGGCAGCCCTGTCTAGTCTCAGCAAAGCTGCAGCCACACTTCAGCCTGGTGATGGCAGTGGATCAGACCCAGGTCCTGAGTGCCGGACCAGTATTTCTCAACATGTGTTTTTCAAGACACGAATTTGGCAAGATTCTCAGTGAAAAAATGAGGCAGTGTAGTTAAATTTGTGTAAGGTTTATACCGTTCTCTTTGGAGTGTCATAAAGAACCTTAGTATTTTAAAATCTCTGAGGTGTTCTGCAGAAAAAAATTCAATGTAACTTTGCTTAACTCAAGATTTTATGAGGTCAAGACCTACTAATACCAAGTAGAACCATGTTCTGTTGGAGTGCACTTTTGGAAGTGGTATCTACAATGTTTCAAAGGGTGGGGCAAGGAGCTGGGGCCTCTGGACTTTTCTGGTGTGACAGCAAGGTGCCACAGAGGCATTCATCTTTGGGAACTCTACCAAGCAGCCAGGTGCTATGGAAGGGTGTGTGTGTGTGTGTGTGTGTGTGAACTGCACAACACATATTGTGGCAGCTTCCCAGTCCTCCCAAGAATCAGGAAAGGGACAATCCCATTTATAGGCACTTTATCTAGATTCCTTTTATGCATACAGATGTATTCTTCATGGCATTTCCTGAGTAGGTAGAATCTTCACTTCACAGGTGAGCGACTGATGAGCAGAGGGGTAGCGTCACTTGCTTGAGTTCACATGGTAGCAAGTAGAACCACCAAGATTTAAACCTATTGGCTTTGAATGTCTTCGCTTTGTGTTTTGTTTTTTGTTTTGAATACACTACACCAGGGAACTATTGAGAGCATTTTCATGAGGAGGTAATTTGGATGGATTTAACTTCAACAATCCATTAGGATGTAGAGGTAAATGTAGATGTAGATGTTGGGTAAATCAGGAGACCCAAGTAATTACAGCATTACCACTTCCTGGCTGTGTGGGCTTTGGGCAAGTTATTTAACCTCTTTGAGCTCCAATTACTTCTTCCCTAAATTAATAACTTATGGAGAACTAAATTAGAACTAAGGGTAAGGACCAAGTACATAACAGATGCTCTAGAATGTTTGCATAGTCACTTGAGCCAGTTCTTGTTGTCCCCACCAGCCACAGACAAGAGGTGGCTGCTCACATTCTGCCTGGGGCTCTGAAGCTTAGACCTGAAGGCCCAGTCTTAGGGCAACACAACTCAGGCCATCTCTCCTAAACTTCCCCAGGCGGTTGGCGCCTTGGATGTTAGCCAGGACCAGGTCAGAGAATAGACCCAAAGCACGGTCCTGGTTATCAGGAGTCAGAGCTAAATTTAGGATGCAACTGTGAAAATGAGTAGTCAGCAGGCTCCATGAAGTAGGGAGGTGAGTAATTATCTGGTAAAATTGATTAATGTAGACAGGCCGTGCCGATAACTTGTCCCGTTCTCAACCAGATAGTCCCTCTCCAATATTTTTCTTCCCTAAACCGTCTTGGTCCTCACCCTCAGGATCTTTTTCCTGTGTTTTGCCTTTAGTTGCATGGGGTTTTCTTTTGTGGGAATTATTAAATCTTTGCTTTGACTGAGCTCTTTCTCTAAAGATTGCAAACTGGTGACTTTGAAGTGGCATTCACCTCTCAGAATGTTCCATTTGGCCTGCACAGTTTAAAAATAAATTATTCTTTCATTGGATGATTTGGAGATTTTATACAGAAATGTATCTTTAAAAAAATAGGCATATAGAGGCACACAGGTCTCAGGTTCTTCTGGGGACATACAGGTAGCATGGCTGCCCCAAAGTTCTGGCATCAACTGGAACTTATGAGGAGTGCACATTCTCAGGCCCTAGCCCAGACCTACTAATACAGAATCTTGGTGCAGGGGAAAGGAGATCTGTGTTGGAAATATGTGTTTTAACAAGCTGTCCAACTGATTCTTATCCAGGCCCAAGTTTGAGAATCACTTGTGTAGAGGGATCCCTGAATGAGGCTCAACAATCCTGGGCCTTTGCTTCGCTTTGGCATTAGACCGTAGTTAAAAGTTGGTCTCATTCATTCATCCATTCAGACAGACATTTAATGCACAGATTTATGAAGCATTTTTATGTAGCAAGCACTTAGCTAGTTGCTGATGATGAAGAGCTGACCCAGAGCTCTCACAGAGTGTGTAGTCCAGTGAGGGATAGAGACAGAGACCCCAGCTTTGTCTCCTGCACCTATTCCCAGTGTTGGTTTTCACGCTGAGTTCTGCAGAGTCCCAGGGCTCTGAGGAGCAGTGTGGAGCTCCATGGGGGTAGGAGATAGAGAAGGAGGCTAAGGGATGGGGCTCTGTTTCCATATTTGGATTAATCAGACCTATTTTTTAAATCTCTTTTTTGTTTCAGCGTTCCAAGTAAGACAATTGGTAAGGAAAAGAAGGGTTCTGCTGTTACAAGTTTGAATGTTACTAGACTAGGCAATCTTTTAGGTACCTTCAGGTCTAAAGTGCTAAGAAACATGATGGAGCATTACCAAACATTTTTTTCTTTTAGATGAAGAAAGGTGGGGATAAATATCCTAAAATCCCATCCTACATCACACACATTAGAATGGCTTTTATTAAAAAAAAAAAAAACAGAAAACTATAAGTGTTGGTGAGGATGTGCGGAAATTGGAACCCTTGTACATTGCTAGTGGGAATGCAAACTGGTGCAGCCACTGTTGAAAACAGTATGATGGTTCATCAAAAAATTAAATATAGAATTACCATATGATCCAGAAATTCCACTTCTGGGTATATAATCAAAAGATTCAAAGTAGAAACTCAAACAGGTATTTGTAGACCAATGTTCATAGCAGCATAATTCATAACAGACAAAACATGGAAGCCATCCAAATGACCATTGATGGGTGAATGGGTAAACAAAATGTGGTCTATGCACACAATGAAATATTATCCAGCCTTAAAAAGGTAGAAAAGTCTGACAGATGCTACAACATGAATGCACCTCGAGGACATTATGCTATATTGAAATAAGCCAGTCACAAAAGGAAAAATATTGTATGATTCTGCTTACATGAGGGACATAGAGAAGTCAAATTCATAAGACAGAGAGTAGACTAGAGATTACCAGGGCTGGGGGAGGGAAGAATGGGGAGTTAGTGATGACGAAAAAGTTCTAGAGATGGCTGGTAGCAATGGTTGCACAATAGTGTGAATGTATTCAATGCCACTGATATGTACACGTAAAACTGGTTAAGATGGTAAGATTTATGTATAATTTTTTCCACAATAAAAAGAAACCCATCCTATAATTTCCCTACAAAAGCTGGCCTTCCATTGTGTCCCCTGGCCCCTTCACTTTCTCCCCCTTTCACTTGGTCTCCATTCAAGCTTTTTGTTGCTGCCCCTGCTGTTGTTACTGTTTCGAATAATTTACCTCTGGGAAAGTCATTGCAAATGAAATAATCTCACTCACTGGGTGGATACAAGATACTCCGAGCA
This sequence comes from Cryptoprocta ferox, assembly GCA_028646485.1. Lineage (NCBI taxonomy): Eukaryota > Metazoa > Chordata > Mammalia > Carnivora > Eupleridae > Cryptoprocta > Cryptoprocta ferox. Next base: position 60,405,262 of record CM053559.1, on the reverse strand, counting down.
GTGGCTGACAGTTGCAATGGGTGGAAAGGTCTGTGTCACCGCCCAGGTTAGGGCACTGAACTTGAGTGGAAGATGAGTATGATGTGGAAGACGACATACTGAAGAAAATAACTGTAAACACTCCCGGAAAATCCAGATGATTGTAACCTTCTAGAGCCTCAGGTACTTTCCCATACGAGGCAGAGAGAACTGTGTCACGGCTTGGTAATCTCGGCCACATGGTTCTTGGAACACTTCAGCCTGGTGGTCTTCACACTTGGGTGTGCATCGAGTGTCTCTGAAAAGTTTGGTTAAAATGCAGATTGCTGGGCTCTACTTGCAGAGTTTCACATTCTGATTCTCTAAGTTGGTGTCCAAGAATTTTCTATTTCCAGGTGATGCTGATGTCAGTTAGGGACCACACTTTAAGTAGGAATGCTTTGGCAGCTTAGTTTACAGCTGAGAAGGAGGGAAACAGGTGGGGAGGAAAAGCTGATAGGGAGGGTGGTGGATGTGCACAGTGAAGTGGGGGGGGGAGGGGGATAAGGATGGAATCCTTTCAGTCTGGATTCCAATGTCATTTCTCTCACTATTACTAGAGCTTGGGGGCAAGTAACTTTAATTTCCTTATCTTTGAAATGCAGAACTTCTGTGAGGATTTGAAATTGTGCGTGTAGCTCCTGGCACCACACTCACTTAAAGGTGGCTACCATTTTGTTATTCTGGTTTGCTCCCCACAAGCATACTGAGGGCCTGAGGGTTGGGGCACCCAGAAGGCGAAAGAAAGCAGTGGAAGGGGCCACGGTTTAGCCTGGGCCTGGCTTTGTTCCAAACTCAATAGGTTTTGAAGTCCTGGAAAAGCTGGCAATTAGACTCTTAAGGAGGTTCGTCTAACCATGAACGGATCCTCCTCGCTCTAAATCATCTTTAACACTTCAGCTGGCTTGAGCGCACCATGAGTCATTCACAAGGGTGCTGAAATCCAGAGACTTCCTAAAGGCCCCAGAGGTACAACCTCTCAGACCCAAGGCACTCTCAGCTGATTGAACATGATGGGAGCTATGTTACAGTATGAAAACGGGTCCCCTGTCATTTACTGGGCTACCATCTCCTCAATCACCACTGGTCAGTGTCACTGTCATGAAGAATTAGCACATCTCCTTTGCTGGTATGGACACCTCAAGGGGCAAGTCTAAGGCCCCTTCCCTCATTCGGTTTCCAAAGGAAAGCCGAACGCCGACCTCAGGACTGTGTTGACATACAATCTGGTGAAATGCATTTTCATTAGGTCTACACAACAGGCTTCTGGGTGAGAGTTGGGAGCCACCCAGCTAACAGTGCCTTATTCTGCTCCACTGCCATGGTGGTGAGGGGACACGCTGACAGATCATGGACAATGCCAGTGAGTGACCTGGCAGTGCATACGTTGCCAGCACGTTCTCAAAAAGAAGAAATGCTCATAGGGATTCCTGTGACCCCTGTTCTTGTATTAAGCCTCACTTATTTTTAGCATTTTCTCTAAGAAAAGAAAATGTGGATGGTTACAACAATGATACAATAGTATCCAACCATTTAGAGTGTGAAGTGATGAAGCCAAGGTTAGCTTTCCTGGGGAAAGGAAAATAAACCCATCAGCCCCAGATGACTTCTTTCTGTGTGTTTAGCCCCGTTGCACACAGGGAAATGGGCCCTGGAAGAGGCCATGTGGAGGAGGGTCATGCAGGCGTCTGTTGGGGGACCTTCTGGTGTCATTATTTGTGATGGGGCTATCATGGTGATGGCTGCTTGGAGAAAGCAGAAGTAAAGAGGTTTGGGAGGCACTTTTTGCCGGCCTGCCGTCTCTCAAACTGTTTTGCAGGAAAGCAGCTCTGCAAGATGTTACCAGAAGCGCCACACAAAAGTGATTTGGAAGTTTGGGGAACGTTTCGTGCCATACTTGCCACACCTGCAGTCAGCAAACTTGTTGCACAAGGTCAAGTCAGGAATGAGAAAAATTTCCAGGGGAGAGAGAGGAGAATTTCATTCTTCTTTATTGGGCCAGTGACTTTCTTGCTCCTGCAGTTTGTCCCATATGCCCAGCATTTGTGGTACCACAGGGACCCTCCCCAGAGGCAGTCCTGTTCAGAACTCCACCCTAGGACAGCCCACCAGCCTTGGCTGGAGGTGACCCAGAGGAGCCAGAGCTGGCCAGTACGGGGCCAGGGAGTCCTTCCTGGGACAAAGTACAAGTGAAGGATTCAGTTTCATTTAGTTCAGTTTCTTGTTCCTGAAATTTCATCAGGAAACAGATCCCAAAGCCTGGTGATCATCAGGCGCTGGTCTAGTAGACTGTAAATTCCTATAGAGACTTCCCTGGCACCTGGTGCCTGCTATGTATGTTTTATGCATACCTGAAAACAATATATATTCTCTAACTATTGAGCATAGTTAATATCCGTCATTATTGTTCATTAGGATATTCAAATGTGTGTATTTGAGGAGTTTTTGTCTGCTTGTTCTATTTGTTTCTGTGACAACTGTCTTAAAATCTTTTACTATTACAGTGGACTTAACATTTTCTTTCTGTAATTGCAAAGTTTTCCTCTGCATGATCCGAGACTATGTTATTACAATCATACAGTTCAGCATTATTGTATCTTCCTGGCAGAATTGTTCCTTGTATCATTGTATAGTGGCCAGCTTTATCCTTGATGACTTTTGCCTTCAGACGCCATTGACTTCATTGCACAACCCACACACTTTCCCAGGTGCATCGCCTTTGGGGTTGGCAGCTTCTGGGCCTGCTGATTTGTGCTTTATGAAATTCCAGTCTCCCTTGGCCACTATTATTATGTTCTTCTGGTTTTCTTTTTAGGCTTTTCTATTTTAAAGAAAAAATATGGAAGGTAATAACAAAAATAACACGGGCTATCATTTAAAATGAGACCAAATTGTTTCTATTTCCTTTGAAAATCAGCTCTCTCTGAATAAAATACTACCCCTCTCTCTGTTCTTCATTTGCTGACTCCTTCACCTGCTCATCCTTCAATTCTTAGTGTAGGTGTCACCTCCTCCAGGAAGCCATCCATGAATAACCTCCCCTCCATCATGGTGTCCCCACTGATTAGGAGGCTTTCCTGTGTCCTTTCTGACTTCACGGGTAGCCCATTATTTCAGATCCCTCACATTCTCAGTGCCACCTAGTCACCTGTCTTGTGAACGTACCTGCAGGCCACGTGAACAGGTGGCATTGAGAATGTGAGGGATCTCTTTTCCAACACTCTCCTGGTCTGGCATGCAGCTTGCACTCCGTAAATGTAGTTGAACTCAACAGACAGGTATTCCCTTTACTTCAGTCCAGCACAGTGAGCACCCCTCCCCCAAAGCCCTCACATTTCCTTGGCTTCCCCTCATGCCTCCAGACCGCTGACTTCCTATGTCCATGCCTTGGATCCTGTCCTCTCTCTGAGCTCGCTAGCACATCTCAGAAGCTTGGACACCCAATCCCAACTTGCTAGGCAGCAATCCCCCCCACCAACCCACACCAGCCTGCACACTCTCATCCTGCACAACCATTTTGCTCCCAAAGCCCCTACCCTTTTTGGAGCCATTTTTTCCCATCTTTAGCAGCATCCTTATTTAAACCTGTGCCCTGCCATGCACTAATCTTGTTGATTTCCCCCTTTAAATCTCACTTTTGCCTTTCCTACTTCTCAGGTCTTGCTGTCCTGACCCCACTCCTGGCGTTCAACCTGTGTGCCTGGAAAATTCACCACTCCGACCTGAACCCTTGTCCTCAGGCTGCTTTAAGAGGCCACCTTCCCAGATGCATCCCCTCCCCACCTCCCTCTCAGCCTCTTTTTTCCTTTCTCCCAGGTGCTGCCTTTCACCCAGACTGGTTTTTCCTGCCAGCAAGAACCCTCATTCCCTCCTCTGAGTTTCCTTCCTTTACCTGGACTCCCTTGTCACAACCCTCCATCTTGGCAAATTCAGTTATTTGATGGGTGTGGCCACTGACCAATCACATTGGACACCATCACTTCAGATTCACGCATAGGCCAATCAGAACAGACATCAGCCATAAACAATGGGCCCTGCCCAGTATCAGCTTTGCTGCTTCCTGGACAAAATCTCCTTGGCCTTCAAGGCAACCCCTGCCTTATCAACAAATCTTATCAACAAAGTGGATCCACGCTGGCTGCTCAAGCCTTCATTGTTCTCTCTCTCCTCTAGACTTCACCTGCAGCCATCGTCTGAGTCACACCTGCCAACATATGATTACTCAGAGGGCTTTGCTGTTCAGTAGAGCTTCATGTGAACTTTTCTTTATTTCTTCAACTAGACTAAGGGCTCCTTTGGGCAGAGACCACACTTGCCACTGGTGGATCTCAGAATGTGGTACTTGAAACAACAGGATCAGAATCACCTAGGAACTTAGAAATGCAAATTCTCAGGCCTCACCCCAGACATATTGAATCAAAAATTCTGGGTGTGGGGCCCAGCAATATGTATTTAAATAATCAGCCTTTAAGTGATTTTGATGGTCGCTCTAGTTTGAGAACCAACTCATTACATAACCTGGGGAGGCTGAGTGAAAGTCTCGCTGGTGGGATCTCAATAAAAACTTGCCTTGATGATTAAATGTTCATTCTGCCTCTCTATCCTCCATGGTGCATACCATTACTTACATGTATCACGGACACTTAGATTTGGACTTAACAAACATTTACTAATCACTTGGTATATCTCAGATTCAGGGCTAGGAACATTCCTGTGGGTTTATAATTTTATTCTTTTTTTTAATTTTGTTTTTAGAGTGTGAGCAAGGGAGGGACAGAGGGGAGGGGAGGGGAGAGAGAGAGAGAGAGAGAGAGAGAGAGAGAGAGAGAGAGAGAATCTTATGCAGGCTCCATGCTCAGCACGGAGCCCGATGCCAGGCTCCATCCCACAACCCTGGAATTGTGACCTGAGATGAAATTGAATCAGATGCTCAACCGACTGAGCCACCCACGTGCCCTATATAATTTTATTCTAACAACAATCTTGTTTGGTACATGTAATAGACTGAATGTGTCCCCCCAGAATTATATATTGAAATCCTAACCCCAAGATGAGGGTATTATGTGGTGGGGCCTTTGGGAGGTCATTAGGCCATGAGGTTGGAGCCCTTATGAATGGGATTAGTGACCTTATAAAAGAGCTCCCAGAGAGCTCTCTTGCCTGCTTTTTGCCTTATGAGGATGCAGTGAGAAGTTGACAGTCTGAAATCAGGAAGAGGGTCTCACCAGAACCTGATCTCAGACTTGCAGTCTCCAGAACTGTGAGAAACAGATTTTTCAACAAATTTGTTCTTTATAAACCGCCCAGTTGATGGTATTCTGTTCTGGCAGCCTGACTTAAGATAGTAGATCTCATTACTCCCATTCAATAGATGAGGAAGGCGAAACCCAGGAAGTTCACACGGGGCTCAAGCTCACCCAGGTATCTGAGCCACGGCTTCCTAGACCCAAGTTTCGTGCTCTTTACTTAATGAATTCTTTTTTTTTTATTTTTTTTTTTACATTTATTAATTTTTGAGAGTGAGAAAGACAGAGCATGAGCAGGGGAGGGGCAGAGAGAGTGGGAGACACAGAATTGGAAGCAGGGCCCAGCCTGCAAGCTGTCAGCACAGAGCCCGACGCAGGGCTCGAACTCACAAACCGTGAGATCATGACCTGAGCTGAAGTCGGATGCTTAATCGACTGAGCCACCCAGGCGCCCCTTACTTAATGAATTCTTATTGGGTTATTTGGCGATGGGCCTTGCTGTGGCCCCTGTGATGACGTCCATGTTCCTGTGAATACTGCTGATGACTAATAACAGTATTTTTGATGGTAGAATTTGAGCTCTGTTCTAGAGGGGGAATTAAACATACTGTATTTCATTGATTGACATTTTAGTCTTTCTGAAATTGGGATACATTTTATAATCCATAGCATGTCATAGTTTAATGATGTGTTTTATAATCAATAGTGTCTTAGATGCAATGAAATTCAGTAGAAAATGTGTGGTCCTTTCCATTTGGATAAAACTGAGTGTGGATAAGTGTGTGTGTGTGTGTGTGTGTGTGTGTGTGTGTGTGTATGCACTGCCCTCTTGTTTTTACTTGTAACAAACATAACAAACATGGACACTAAACTCTGGGTTCACAGGGGCAAAAAAAGCTGTGAGATATTCTGTGCCTTTAAGATTCTGCTTGGACATAGAAGAAGTACTTTTAGAAGAGGAGAAAGAGTGATAATTGACATTCTCCATTTCCCAAAGGGATAACACAGATCCAACCTTCTCAACTCCATTGCGTATGCCTCAGGAATTTCAAAATATACAGGGAAAAATGTGAAGTCAGTCTCACCTTTCTAAACAGTGGCCTGAAATCTCACCATCCTTAGTTAATACTTAAGAAAAATAACAAGTTTATTCAGCTAGGATTTCAAGTAGCAGCACTGACGATCTGTTACACATTTGCCACTTTTGTTGTTTCTCTTTTGAGGCAACCATATAATTCTGCACAGTGTGTTTGCAAAAGCAGAGAGGAGAAAGGGCCCATCTGAAGCTCGGCCACCCTCACAATAGC